>OW052067.1:135000-735000 GCA_932526445.1 Phragmatobia fuliginosa | reverse complement strand
AGTGTATTTGGGGACGGCTACTAGTTCAACCGGTTTTACCTGAATTTCAGTATTTCGACGGAGCGACTGGCGTCAGACCTCCGCAACCCTAAGGGAGAGCTGAAATTCGAAGATTAAACTAGTTGTCAGTATATTTGAGACACTAACTTACCGATAACGATTGCCACCGATGTTCATGACAACCAGAACCGACGGCTTAACTTGCTCTCTAAGGCACAGTGGTGAATCGTCGCCAAACTTCCAGACCGGGCTGTTATTAAGAATTTTCTCTCAGAAAACCCTAACAACACTTTTTTGGCCCGACCCGGAATTAGAACCCGATACCTCTTGATTAGCAGTCACATACGCTAACCACTAGACCAACGAGGTAGAATCGAAAATCCTGTAATACTAAAAACACTATAAATATAAAGCAATTATACTAAAAATACTATGTATACTACTTTTAGAGAAATTAATAAAATTTGTTTTCAAATATAATGTGCTTTATTGAAATGAAATATCATCATCATCATTATCCTATCGCAGTCCACTGCTGGACATAGGCCTCTCCCATTGCACACCACTCTTATCGATTTTGGGCTTCTCGAATCCAGCTCCTGCCAGCCATCCTACGCAGGTCGTCACTCCACCTCGCCTGTGTGCGTCCTACACAATATTGTATTTCGCTTAATCATAAGTATTTACGAGTATAATATATGTGTCACTTATATTATAATCATTGTATCCTTACTAATGTTGTAAACCCGAAAGTTTGTGAGTATGTTTATTTGCTCTTTCACGTAAAACCTGTAGGGATTTGGATGAAACTTTATAAGAATAATACATAGGCTTCTTTTTACTGCAATAATCGAGACACACGTAGGAAAAGCCGCAGGCGAAAGCTAATTCTTCGTAAAGTTTAATTAGGTATAAAACACTTTTTTTTAAATAAATTGTTGAAAGACAATCTTCAAATTCATGAAAATTTTTCTATTCTACGAATTTGATCGTTTTGTATGAAGTCATGGTAGTCATATAAGATCATCGGTTAACTTGTAGCAAATAGATTTCTCATTTGTAAATTCGTCTGGACGAAATGGTCGCGCCTGGGGATTAGTAGCATCCCAACTACGTTAATCTTTGATTAAATTTATTGATGTATTGGTAGACTGGAATTTAAATTACGCTTTGGGTTTACAATATTGTGTAGACAAGTTGTACAGATTGAATAAGTTAGTTAATTTTAAGTTTAGATCTGCGTAGTTCCATAATCATGCAACCAAGTTAGAAAGTGAGCTAGATTTTTTAAAGTTATCGTTATTGTAAATCGAATAGAATAAGATAATGAAGCAATAATCATTCTTTGAATTCTAAATTGCATTAAAATAACATTGTTTTACATGAAATGAAAATACAAATCAAAAAATGATCATATGATGATTTCAAATTACCTGATTTCCTTTAGTTGCTTATGAAAGCATTTACGATAAGTAAGTACTTCAAAAATGCAGTTTATTCCGACTAATTTGTGGAACGGCTGGAATGATTATGACGATATTACTTGTGTGTGTAAGGTTACTTTTATTTTAGATAATCTTTCATCCGCGGCTCCACCCGTGTTTATCTTGATTATTGCAGTAAAAAATAGCCTATGTGTTATTCTGATTATAAGCTATATAACTGTAAAGTTTTTTATTATAATAATAATAAATAATTTTTGAGTTTCAGTTTCAAGTATGGGGAACCCCCAAAATTTATTGTTTTTTTTTTATTTTCGTGTGAAAATCTTAATGCCGTTCACAGAATATATCTGCTTTCTAAGTTTCAATAGTATAGTTCTTACAGTTTCGGAAAAAAGTGGCTGTGACACACGGACGGACAGACAGACATACAGACATGACGAATCTATAAGGGTTCCGTTTTTTGCCATTTGGCTACGGAACCCTAAAAAACACAGCTAATTTCAAAATAAAATTTTATAGGTGTTTTTATGTCAGCACAGTGACAGATTATTAGTGTTTTGAATGTCTTTAATTTTACGTTATACAATCCATGGGTAACGTAAGAGGCGACTAAAGGAACGAAATAAGCAGCTAACATCACTGCAAAGAGAAGGAAAACTTGAAACAAACTTTTTACCAACCCGTCTGGCCAGCGTGGTATAGTAGGCCAAAACCTCCTTTCAAAGGAGAGGCCTATGTCCACCAGTGGACTGTTAAAAGCTGTTGATGATGATAATAAAGTTTACGTTTGGTGCCGCAAAAGCAGCCAGAACCTCTATCTTGTAGCAATATCACATACATAATTCAATCAGTAAACTACCTATCGCCCAGATCACAATTCATATTTAGAAAAATTACACGTTTGTATTGCCAATTCAGGTTCACTTTATTGGCAGACTGTTGTAACAGATTTTAATGTATGACCCCACGTTTCTGTAATACATTGTGAGTGTTCCTAAGTAGCGATATTGAAACTTTGCGTTCATTATTATGTGAACTGTTACTTCGACCGCATTCAGATACTTGGCAACGAGATATTGAAAAATATGGGAACAAAAAACTCGAGATTGTGCCCTCAATAGCGGAATATGGAAGATATAAAATTTTACGTTCAAATAGGTTTCTTTTAGCTTAGTTTAAAGATTCATTTGAAATAGATTGAATATATTTTATATTTTATTTATTAGGTACAGAAACAGATAAAAAACCAAAGTAGTACAAGTATTACAAATTACAGTTTACAATATTTAGGTCTGAAGTCCAATTACAACTGCACACAGATTTTAATACATTAGATTTCAGACATAGATTATGATATCACACATTCTTCAGATGCCTTCCAGATCGGGGACCTAAATTCAATAAATGTGTTAAAAAAAATATAAATCTCGGAACATTTTAGATTGTAACGAGTGCACATTCTTGAAAGAAGATGGGGACTTCTGGGCCCAAATGTAATAAGTTGAGGTATGGCTCAAAAAAAGGTTATATTTTTCTATATCAAAATGTGATAAATCTCCTCAATTGACAATCTGGAAAATGAGAAATCCAATAATTAAATTAAGGTAACGAATTAATCGAATAGCGATTCAATTGACTGCCTTGTTGGTCTAGTGGTTAGCGTATGCGGCTGCTGATCAAGAGGTCTCGGGTTCGATTCCCGGGTCAGACCAAATATTTGTGTGATCCACAAATATTTGTTTCGGAGTCTGGGTGTTTTTCTATGTATATATATGTATGTATTTACAAAAAAAAAGAAGTATGTTTATGTATTGATATCAGTTGTTTAGTACCCATAACACAAGCTCTGCTTACTTTGGGACTAGATGATGTTGTGTGTAAGATGTCCAAAATATTTATTTATTTATTTTTAATTATAATCGATTGACGTTACAGAGATTACGAAAGTGATTTAGTATTTACTTAAATGCTTTCAACAGATGATTAATTCATTTAAAATAATTAAATCTATTAGGATTAAAGTATTAAGAGTTTAAACTAATTAAATATCTACGTAATTAAAAATAAATCTATTCACGTTTACTAATCGATTATTGTATTTTTAATCTGTGCTAACTCTGACTTGACTGCGTCATGAGTGACATGACATCGACACTCGTTTCGTTTCGTATCGAATTATCGATCGACACTGAGAACCCCGCATAAACGTTGAACTTGACTGACTTGTTGTTTTGGATTCTACGAACGGTGTACCGATTGGATATTGATTAACATCGTGGATCGTTGTGTAAATTGTGACATAGCGACTAGTCGCTGTAATACACTGGGTCGTCGAGTTTTGGATGATGAAAATATATTAGCAGTGTAATTCGACAATGGCTTGCACCACAATCTGTAAGTACTAACTCAATTCCTGTTTATTAGCTCAGCAGCGTCTACCACACTAGCTTACAATCTTTAGTTTTATATATGTATGTTTTCCTTCACCTAGTTTCTATGTGTAATTATTCTAAGATAATAAGTAAAGATATGTCAACATTCAAAAGCCACTTAGATATACATTACATTGAACTAAGTAACTATCGGGCAGAGTAAATTAAATGAAATCATTTTGTTCACATAGAACGTAGGTATTGGACAATAAAGTTGTTATAAAAATATAATGAGCCGGGTACATTCTGCCTAAGTAAAAGATTATAAAAAGTAATCATGTTATCCGTCATTAAAAACTTTTTGGATCTTATAACAATAAACATGAATATATACCTATGGATATGTATGTTTTCCTTCACCTTAACACAATCAAAATAATTAGTATAGATAGGTCAACATTCAAAAGCCACTTAGATATACATTACATTGAACTAAGTAACTATCGGGCAGAGTAAATTGAATCAAATCATTTATTCACATAGAATGTAGGTATTGGACAATAAAGTTGTTATAAAAATATAGTGAGCCGGGTACATTCTGCCTAAGTAAAAAAATATAAAAAGTAATCATGTTATCCGTTATTAAAAACCTATTGGATCTTATAACAATAAACATACATATGTATGTTTATTGTTATAAGTAGATATTATTATATAGATAGGTCAACATCGGGCAGAGTAAATTAAATCAAATCATTTATTCACATAGAACATAGGTATTGTACAATAAAGTTGTTATAAAAATATAAAGAATATGAAAAGTAATCATGTTATTTGTTATTAAAAACCTTTGGGATCTTTCAGGTAAACAGCAGTGACCATGTTTGCCAAGCTTGCTGGGATTTGGCTCAAAGTTCACCTCTTAGTGAAAATAGACATCCTAGCCACCGTAGTGTTTGTCTCCGAAGTGGACATTCTCTTACATCTAAAGACAGCCATTTACTTCACACTGGCTCACCTCATAAATTGAGAATTTATAATGTTTTTCAAGAGTGGATTATACCTAAAGCTGTAAGTTGAATTACACACCGAGTTTACATTGTGTTTTATAAATTCTTTTGTTCTAATTCAATTTTTTTTTTAAATACAGAAATGATCATGTATTGTTTGTTGCAGATAGAAGTAACCAGTCACATATGCCATACTTGTTGGTCGGCTGCGGACAGAGCTGCTGTCAAGGCAAGGCTTTAGGCAAATGGAATATAAGCTGCTGCGCCCATGTTATGTCAATATTATGGTATCTTAGTTGGGCTAGGTGCCAATAAAATATAGTACCACAAGTACAATTCCTATATGACGTTCTTGTTATAATTGAAGATGAATAATAAATATTAATAAAAACGATTTTCATATTTAAACATCATCTCCTTCCCACTTTACAAAATATATAGGTAATATTTCATACTATCTAAATTATATTAAAAGAAAATCCCGACTGCTAAGCGTATTAAAACAACCTATTTCTTCTTGTTTACCAACGTAAACAAGAAGAAATAAGTAAATGCTGTGCAGTCGAAGGATACATATGGTTTATAATTGTTTTTATATTTTTGAAATCAATTCTTAAAACCCTTTATATTGATACCCCACACGATCAGTTTGGAGGAAAAAGATATGGGTCGCCCATAACCTTAAGGCGCCCGAAAGCCGCCATTTTTTCAATTTTAATGTAGCCAGTGACACTCGCAAGGTTAAAACGAATGGATTGACGTAAGAATCATTAAAATCGGCTTACGGGTTTGGTCTACAAAACACCAAGAAATACATACAAATATACATACGTATACTGATAAACCCATTATCTTCTTTCGGCAGTCGGGTAAAAAATGACAATCGCACTTCAAAAATCGGCTGTTACGTACCTAACCTCACTTTTCCTAAACACCTTTTACCTCTGCTCTGAGATTGCCAAAATCTGAAGAATTTTCAGTGATTGTTTGTTAATATAGTAGCTATCAATCGACAATAATTTTATCTTTTTACATCTAGGCCCAAAATTGTATGAAAGCGTATCCATCTCCTTTCACTGTGAATGTACATGGAATAATAAAGTTTAGTATGATACAAGGAACGAATAAATAAATATTTCCGCCATTTTACATAACTATATCTAGTCCCAAATTAAGCAAATCTTGTATACATAAACATATTTTTTGTAAATACATAAATATTTTACATAGAAAACATCCAAACTCCGTAAAAAATATTTGCGGATCACACGAACCTTTGATACGACCTGGAAATTGAACCCGAGACCACAAACATGGCAGTCGCATAGGCTACCACTGCGCGACTGAGGCAGTCATGAATAGTAATCGTAGCTGAATTCAGCCACGATGGCTAATCCCAACGGGACCTTAGTCTCCGCAGGAGATACTAGTGCAAGAGTGGAACGTAAACGCAGATGAAATCTATGTTAACTTATTGATGTAATCCGATGGGATGGTTTACTGACACTACCGAGAAGAGATCAGTTGCAGGACCGATGACCAATACTCTCAGAGGCACGGGGGTTGAGGCCCCAACTTCAAAACACCAGGCTCTTATTAAATATTTCTATAATCTAATAAACTATTAGCACTTTTTTGGCCCGACTTTTTATTTCAAATCCTGGACCACTTCATTTCTAGTCGTATACGTTAACCGATAGACCAATACGGCAGATAATTGTGAATCCGGAAGTTTAATGATGCAGAGGCATCATCTAGTGTGAGTCACCATTCTGCATTGTCTGTAGTCAAAATGAGGATATTGACCCCTTTTTTTTTTTTTTTTACGAGGTGGGAAATCCCTTCGGATCCCCGGCTCCTCGGGGATACAGAAGCCAGGGGTATGTGGTGTTTCCACTAAAACCCACCCCGATCGCCGGACTCATGCACCCTAATCTAGGGAGGATCCGGACCATATTATTTCAGGTCCCCCCCAGGATTGACGCCGCGCCTATCAAGGCTCTATCCCGAGGGAAGCCGAAGAGGCTTCCCCCTAGCTATCGGCTCAATTGGCGTGTTTTTATCACCTATCGCGTTTTCGAGTAGGTCGCCATCCTACTGTTAACCGCAACAGTTAATCTGCTACCAAAGATCCCCACTCTCTGGTAGCTTGCGGTGCCCTCGAGGACTGGTGTTGTCGCCGACGTCCTCTACGCTCAGGATCGGCCCTCTCCCGATCCCGTTCAGCGGTCTCTTTCTGAAGCATTACAGCTTTACAGAAAGAGACCACTGCGCCCCATCCCTCCTCACCCGCCAGAATTGCAGCAATGATTGCTGGCGGGGACAGGTCTCATCTGATTTGGCCAACTAGGACTTCGCGTTCAGACATCCAAGCGAGGCAGTCCTCCAGCGTGTGCTGGGCGGAGTCCCAGTCGGTTGCGCAGTGGTAGCATTGTGCCGTCTCCTCGCGTCCTATCCTATTCAGATACTCACCGAAGCAGCCATGCCCGGTGAGTACCTGAGTAAGTCGGTACGTGACATGACCTCCCTCCCTACCTACCCAAGCTTCGAGGTTAGGCAGAATGGCACCAACAGCGCGTTGACGTGCGATCTTCGGCTGTTCCAGCCGCGCACGCCACTGGGCCAGTGCCTGTCGGTGAGCATTCCGCCGCATTCCGAGCACGTCCTTGTCTTCCCCGCTCTCATCCCGGCGAATGGCACGAATTTGGTCATAGACCTTTGCGTTCATATCCGCCAGGATATCAAAAGGCGGGAAACGTGCCAGGACACTCGCCGCCTCAGACGAGATGGTGCGGTATCCTCGTACGATTCGTATGGCCGCTACCCGCTGCGCTTGATTGAGCTTAGGACGGCAGCGGTAGAAGGCCGATAGGCGCCTGACCCAAATCGGCGCTCCATAGAGGGCCATGGACCGTATCACCGCACCGTAAAGGCGGCGAACTTCCTCCCGCGGACCCCCTAAATTAGTCAACAGCCTTTGTAGGGAGCCCGCCACCCCCCGGACTCGGGGAATCATCCGCTCGAAATGCTCCTCGAAGCTCCAGCGGCTGTCTAGGTTGAGGCCGAGGTACTTAATGTGGAGGCCCGACCTCGATCTCCGTTCCTCCCACTCTGATAAGAGAGCGAGTAGGAACGGCACTTCCGCGTTTCCTGTGAAACCACAGAGCTTCTGTCTTATGAGGTGCAACCCTTAGACCCAGGTCATTGATCTTTTTGACGACACAGGCCACCCCCAGCTCGGCGAGCTCTAACACTGCCTGGAAGCCATGCCCCCTGGCCAGTACTAGAGTGTCGTCCGCATAACAGACGACACACACTCCAAGAGGCAAGCTGGTCCTCAAGACCGCATCATATGCGAGATTCCATAGGATATTAACCCCTAATCTTGGATTTTACTTATGCTTTCGATTAGGCAGCGTAGAGTCACTTTGTTAGACTTAAATAAATGTAGAAAAATAAACGAGGAATAGAAATATCTAAAAGAATAATGTGAGTGGTTTTGTTTATTAATTGAAACCATTATCGCTACGTAGTCCTCAGATAAATATTCCGAAGAATGGTAAATAGGTCAACAGATGTCTCCATTACTGCGGAGCAAATTGCCTTGCCTTACAACTTTTGGCGTTGGATTAACGTTACGGAAATGTCATCACAAAAACTTTTATTTACTCTTAAGAGAATTAGTTTCCATCAAACTGGATTAAAAGTACTTTTTAATGAGATAAGTTATAGAATGAGATAAAGTTGGAGGTTAAAATATTCTAAATATTATTATTATCTAAACAGTAAAATTTCACTGCACTATTGGCCAATTATTTTCAGTCTATACCACGCCTCTTTATACTGCGCTAAGTATTGTGGGTTAAAATCCCACATGGGATTCACAAATTGTTATTCTAAGGCTGTGTGTTATAAGGATAAGGAAGAGACAGTTTATCAGGCCGAAATATATTTATTCAAGAAAACTTATGTCTAGTGGTGGACTTATTAAGGGGTAATGAAACATATGATAGTTATTTTTGTCTGGTACTAAGCAATAAAACATTTAAAATAATCAGAAGGTACATTCATCTGAATAGTTTGTTAAACCAATAATATTGAACACACGGCTACGCATAATCGAGAAATACTGAAAGTAAATAAGACATACCATTTTCTTGTAGGTGATCAAATTACAAACGCTGAGTAGAAATGACGAGTAGACTCGACTACCAACTCAACAAAAAAGAGCTTGCGGATATGTATCAGTTTGTGCACACAAAGATGACGTCTGAGGAGAACATTTTTTTAGTCTCTTCCTTCGCTTGTCCCTTGTTCCACATTTATTATTTTCCAAAATAAATTTATACTAATAAATTATTTCTCTTACTATGTATAAGCATTTGAATATGAAAATAAATAGATTTTGTTTGTATTCTATACAAATAAATAAAATTAGAGTGTCTGTTTGTAATATTATAATATTTGCTTTTTACTACGTGCACATGTATGTATACACGGTACTTATGCCAATTTTTTTTTTTTATTTTTTTTTTCACTCTCTTTGTTCCGGGTAATCTCTATAACGGCTGGACCGATTTCGACGGGACTTTCACTGGCAGAGAGCTGATCATATAAGGAGTAACTTAGGCTACTTTTTTAGACTAGTTTTACCCCGCTGCGTTGCCCGAGGTTACAATAACAAACGCGGGCAACGCAGCGGAGCTCAGCTAGTCTTAAATAAGATTTTAAACAATACACTTATTCAAATTCAAATTCAAATTTCTTTATTCACTTAGGATGCAATACATCTCTTGTGACAGGTCAAGATTCTACATGTACATTTATGCCATGTTCGCAAACAATAGGTAGAGCCGGAGAAAAGAACATGGCAATAAAAACTCGCGGCCACTCCTTTCACTTACTGATTTTATTATACACATTCTGACTCATTCTAATTTTCGTTTCTTTAATTTCACGTAAGTGTCTGAAGTAAGACACTGACGAAACATCGAGTATTCGTACGTGCGACCGGTGACCGTGGGGATGGAACTCATTGCCACTTTAAACAATAAGTACGCGATTGAATCGTTCATTCGTTCGTTAGTGCCTTTAAAATGAAACTTGGTCGTGGGGCGAGCATGATTATCGTAGATCATCTCGTGTGAGCACCACATGACCGATGGAGTGTCTTATTTAAAATCATTAATCATGGGCATATACTAACTGTATTTCGTGATCGAGAGCTACAATAAAGTGATTGAACGAGAAGCATTGTCATTACTCTCCTCGCCCACCAACTCACGTTTACCATCAATTGAAAATATGACGCCTACTAACGTTCCCCGTGGATTCGAAAAGCAAACAAGACAAAAACTACAATTGGTGTAGTATAAAACTATGTTAGTAAAGGTAACTCGTAGTCCCAACTCCAGAAATGAACATTGGCCAGTAATTGGACACTAATAACATTTCCAGAAGCCACTACGTTAACTAGAAATGAAAAAAGTTTGAAGCGTTGCCGCCGGACTTAAAGCTTGTACTCCTCTAGATTACCGGATAAGTGCCCGTATAGTTATGAAGTCTGAAACTTGCAAATTCAGCCTTGCTTTAAATTTTTTTATAGAGCTTTGTTGACGCCTGCGTTTATTTATAATCTACCTACATATATTTTTCCCAAGTACCTCCTACTAACTCATTTTTACTCATCGATTCAACGCCTTGCACGAAACATCTAATTGTTATTGTAAAATACTTTACGGATATAAACCAAGTAAAAATTACGATTTGGAGTTTTTCTTGCTACAAAAGTGAAGCCCCAAACATCTGGCGACCGTGACAGGACCTGTAATCTTCGAATAACAAATAAATTCAAGCATCTGTACACTGACGGTCGAGCTATTGCGCCGTAGTGTATTTCAAGAAGTTTCCTGGTTTCCTTGGAAGTGTAACTACCAGCCATTGCAGCCACCGCCGGTCAGCTACGCACCGCAGCAACGGCCAATGCAGCTAAGTGCCCTTTCCTTGTGAAATTCCTTTCCAAGTTACATATCAACATTTTTAATCCTTATTACCTACCTATCTACTATTCAAAATAGATTTTACTTGTGTTTCGTTATCCGTACAAAGTGTATGTAGTTACAGATCTATATTATTTCCATAAAATATACAAACACAAACCTATCGGTCAACCTACATACACCGAAAGTTATTTTGTGTTACTTTTAAACAAACTTAAAAGGTAAACAAACAGTCATATTTTTCTGTGAAAAGAAAATTATTTTATTCTTATTCTAACAACAAACGGCTTTTAAAATATTGTTTAGACGAATATAACATATTATCCGCCGAATATTCCAGGTCGATATCAGCTGCGGTTACCCAATTTCGAGACAATAGACGACCGCTCTGCGAACGGATTTTGCTGGGAGCACAGGGCCGGACTCAGGTTGCGCCGGACGAGGAGCGTGAGCTATATTATTATTTTATTTGATTTTTTTTCTAAAAGTACCTTATCTTGTTGGGTTTAATTGATTTATCAGTCTTAAATAAAGTCTAATAATTCTTTTAAGATAGATAAGGAGATTTAGTAATATATTTTTAAACGTAATTACATTATTTTATCGTCATCATGCCTAAAGACATTGTAAGTGATATTGGCACAAATACAACACAAGAGTTACAAGAATTATTGGTTAAACGAAGTTCTATAAAGGGTCAAATCACAAAATTTAGAAACTTTTTGTCAAATATTACATCCAAAGAGACTTTGTCTCAGATTGAGATAGCTGAGCTGTCATTAAAACTCAACAAGTTTCATACTATTTATAGCCGTTTCGATGAATTGCAAAATCAAATAGAAGTATTGAATTCAGAAAATTTATCTAGTGAGATTGACGAGCGTGACGTCATTGAACAGTTTTTTATATCTAATATTGCAATTGCTCAAAATGTAATACAAAAACATAACTCGAGTCAGCGCGAAGAAAGTAATTCTAAGGACTTAAGTTCATCTATGATGTCTTCACCTCATTGTAATGACGAACAAAATATTAGATTCAAACTACCTCGCATTGAAATTGCAAAGTTTGATGGGTCTTATTTCCGTTGGCTTGAATTTCGCGACACCTTCTTGTCTGTTGTACACAATAATGATAGTATTGCTCCAATTCATAAATTCCATTACCTGACTTCGTACCTGGCGGGTGATGCCGCTCGCATTATAGCTAACTTAGAGGTTTCTAGTGTGAACTATAACACTGCTTGGAAGTTATTATGTGATCGATACAACAATAAACGTCAATTAATTAGCTATCATTTAAATTCATTATTAAATATACAACAGATAACTCGTGAGTCTGAAAAATCTTTAAGATTCTTTGTTGATCACATTACTAAAAACTTACGCGCTTTAACTAATCTTGGTCAACTTACTAGTGCGTGGGATATTTTAATCATACACATAATGAGTTCTAAGCTTGATAGTTACACCCTTACGAAATGGGAAGAGTGCCGTGGCATGTTGGATGACGTTCCTAACTTGGAACAGTTTTTTAAATTTCTTATAGATCGTGCCGATGTTCTCGAAGCAATAAATAGGAGTCATTCGTGTACTAAGACAAAGTCTCAGACAGCACCAAGGTGTGTAACTCCCGTTAAACGCAATCAGTCTTACGCATCTAACGTTGAAGATACTTCAACACCGACCTTTTTGTGCGTTGCATGTAAGGGTGATCATCGCATTTACGACTGCCCTAAATTTTTGGTTAAATGCATAGCCGACCGTATTAAAGAAGTAAATAGATTAAATTTGTGCCACAACTGCTTAAGGGTTGGGCACAATGTGCGACATTGTCGTATGGGTCCATGTCGCATGTGCAATGCTAAACACAATAGCCTTATACATAAACAAGCTACCAATTGTAATAGTTCAGATGTCAATGTTACTTCCAGCCACAATAGTAATGACACAACTGTTAATTATTCAAACCAAATTAATACACATGTTCTACTGTCTACTGCCTACATTGAAGTTTGTAATCCGAAAACAAATCAAAAGGAGAAGGTTCGCGCCCTTTTGGATTGTGGTAGTCAGTCATCATTTGTAACTAAATCTCTTAAAACAAAATTAGGTGTAGAAACCATGTCTAGTCTTCATGTCAATATTATCGGCATAGGCAACAAAGTTACCAGTCAGACTACAGACACATGTGTATTGCAATTGAGGTCTATTCTCGAACCTTTCAACGTCACTTCTACTTTTCTAGTGTTACCAGCATTAACAGGAGATATACCTAAGATACCGATTGACATTAGACAACTCAATATTCCTAAAGATATATTTTTAGCAGACCCTAGTTTTCATCAACCAGCACCTATTGATGTTCTAATAGGTGCCGATCTTTTTTGGGACATTCTCGGCCGTGAGCAACGTTCTCTCGGTGCTAATTTGCCTATATTGAGAAGTTCTCGTTTTGGTTGGTTAATTTCCGGTCCTACTAATATAAATTTTCACTTCAAGAATACGATTAAAAACACAAATACCCAATACACTCAATCAACAATTTCTTGTATGTCCGCTGATACTGACCTTCATCAAGAATTCAGTAAGTTTTGGGACATTGAAACTATTCCACAAACGAAACCTATTTTTAGTCAAAGTGAGATGTCATGTGATACACATTTTTTAGCCCACACCTTACGCCTCGAATCTGGCAGATTTTCTGTAGCTTTGCCCTTAAAGGATGCACCTGATTGTCTTGGCGACTCATATTCACTTTCTAAAAAACGACTATTAAATTTAGAAAAAAGATTTCGAAAACAACCACATGTCAAATCTGAATACATAAAATTTATGCGTGAGTACGCAGATTTAGGTCACCTGTCTGAAGTAACCTCCTTTCCAACTCAATCATCATATTTCTTATGTCACCATGCTGTTTTTAAAGAAACTAGCGAATCAACAAAGATTAGATTCGTATCCGATCAGATAGCTAACACTGAAATGTGGTGGTCAGGCCCTCTGTTCCTTATGGAGAGTGAGAATAGTTGGCCTATTTTAAATAAAAAAGATAAGACAAACTTACCTGAAACTAAATCTAATTCTATTGTTACTTGCAATATAAGTTCAAGTAATGAATCTATAATAATTTTCAAAAAATATTCTAGCCTAAATAGACTAAAACGATCTTTTGCTTATGTTTTAAGATTCATCAATAATTGTAGAAATATTAGCAAGAAATATTCTGGCCTTTTAACAGTCGACGAATTAAATAATTCATTTCTCATACTGTGTCGCTTATCACAGCAAGAATCTTTCTTGAACGAATATAATTTGTTACTTAATAAAAAACCGTTAAGTCCTAAATCAAATATTTTATCACTAACGCCATTTTTAGGTGATGATAAAGTCATTCGAGTTGGTGGCAGACTAGAATTATCGGACTTAAATTACGACAGAAAACATCCTATTTTGCTGCATGCTTCTCATCCTTTAACCAAACTGATATTTGAATACGAACACAAACGTGGCTTGCATGCTGGCCCGCAACTGTTACTTGCTATGGTTAGGGAATACATTTGGCCCGTTAACGGTAGATATTTAGCAAGACGCATTTTTCATAATTGCTGTAGATGTAGGCGTCAGCAGGGTAAGACCATTACCCCTATAATGGGACATTTACCGTCACAACGTGTCACGCCAAGCTTTCCATTTCAAACTGTAGGTATGGATTTCGCAGGTCCTTTTCTTATTTTGAATAAAAGAGGCCGCGGTGCTACTATAATTAAATGTTATCTTTGTTTTTTCATATGTTTAAGATATAAAATTTCACATTTAGAGGCAGTAAGCGATCTATCTAAGGACGCTTTTATTATGACATTTCGTAGGTTTGTGTCGCGTAGGGGCAAGCCAACGGAGGTATTCTGCGATAATGGACGCAATTTTGTTGCAGGAGCGAAAGAGATCAATCATAATTTCAAAATGTATTGTAATGACCTATCTGATTTTGCATGTTCGGAAGGCATTAAATTTAATTTTTCACCAACTTACGCTCCTCACTTTGGTGGGATTTTTGAGGCCGGTGTGCGTTCAGCAAAATTCCATATTAAACGCGTAATGGGAAATTCCCATTTAACTTTTGAGGAGATTTCAACTCTTTTCACACAGGTCGAAGCTGTTTTGAATAGTAGACCTTTATATCCTTTATCTTCCTCTCCTGACGATTTTCATTGCCTTACTCCTGGGCACTTCCTCATTGGTCGAGCTCTCACCGCACTGCCATCACGTCCTCTGCAAGACTGCAACGCCACTAATTTGCAGCGGTACGCAAGACTACAGCAAATATTACAACATTTTTGGATTCGTTGGCAACGTGAATACCTATCAGAGTTACAACATCGCCGCAAATGGAAGACCAACAAATCAACTGCGAAAATTGGCGACATGGTCGTACTACAAGAAGATGACGTTCCACCCTTATGCTGGAGACTTGGACGTATAACAAGACTGTTTCCTGGACCGGACGGAATATCGCGCGTCGCCGATATCAATACAATTCGAGGAACTGTACGACGACCTCTAGTGCGCATCTGTCCTTTGCCAACCGAAGAGGAAATCATAGGAGGTTGAAAACTTGGAGTTTTCAACGGGGGGAGGATGTTGACGCCTGCGTTATTTATAATCTACCTACATATATTTTTCCCAAGTACCTCCTAATAACTAATTTTTCTACTCATCGATTCAACGCCTTGCACGAAACATCTAATTGTTATTGTAAAATACTTTACGGATATAAACCAAGTAAAAATTACGATTTGGAGTTTTTCTTGCTACAAAAGTGAAGCCCCAAACAAGCTTACTAATTATTGGCAGTAGATTAAGTTACTTTCTTGTTCTTGTACTGTAATGTTTTCACTTTGTTTCAGGTTATTTTTAGGTAAACTAAAGAACGTACGTACGACTAAAGAACAGGAATATGTAAGACAATTTTAATTTTTAATTTTGCATATTTTGTTATATGTTTTTTTTTTTTCATTTTACTAGTGATCTTGCCTTTATGTTTAGAACTTCTCTGTGCTATTGTTGAAACGTGGACCAGAATTGTGTGTGTAGCCAGGTAGAAGTATATTATAATAGTATTCAAGGCGCGGCAATATATTTTGAGCATCAATATTCACTGTGTTAAAAATAAGATTATCAAGTATCCGATCTGGAAACCATCGATTCTTGAATCGATATTTCATAAACTATTGTAAGCGACATAACCAGTACTGGAACACGAAATTTTATTGCTTCTACCCACTTGATTTAGTGCCAATAGATTTGATTGATGTATCACAGGCACAAGTCTCAAAAACAAGTTCAGTATAAAATATGTATAATTCTTTTCCACTAAGCCTTAAAATACCTGTATTGATTGTATAAATTATATCATATATATATATATATATATATATATATATGTCAATAATAGTACACTAGATTGTTATTTAGGTATAATCTATTTACATTCGTTTTTATTTCTCAAAATAAATCTTCATTTGTACTTGTTTGAAATTAAGGTTGATATTTCATGACATTAAAAGGGTTCAATCTGTACTATATAATGTTAGTTCAAGGACTAGAATGAAGTATAAAACAAATACACTTTTCAAAGGTATCATAACAGCGCTTATAATTTACGAGCGTCAGCAATTGTCGTGCAATCAACTTAAAATCTACATCGCTCCCTCTTTTTATCTCTTTATTTTTGTATCTTTCTCATTCAGCTATTATTTACATTCAAAAAAATTTAAATCCACAGTTATAACATTTTCGATAACCTTCAAATTTCAGCAATTTCATTTGCATTGATACAACGGAATAAATGCTTATGGCCTAAACTTTTACACACAATCTCGAACAATTGCCTGCAGCTGCAACAATAATGATTTGGCTCCATATATATTCTTTCGACAGCAGCGGGAAACTAAAAGGAAAAGTTGCTATCTACGAGCTCCAAATAGTAACTTTGTGGAAGCATTCCACTTTACAGATAGAAACGTGGTGTTTCTGTAGGTATGGACTTTTTGAAACGTTTAATATTTTTAAATAATAACTTTGCAATTTTTTTGTTACGTTTTAATATTATGTTTTGACTACTAATCTATGTACATGTAGAATCTTGACCTGTCACAAGAGATGTATTGCATCCTAAGTGAATAAAGAATTTTGAATTTGAATTTGAATTATGTACAAATTTACATCGTTTTTAGGGTTCCGGTGCCAAATGGCAAAAAACGGAACCCTTATAGATTCGTCAAGTCTGTCTGTCTGTCTGTCTGTCCGTCCGTATGTCACAGCCACTTTTTTCCGAAACTACAAGAGCTATACTGTTGAAATTTGGTAAGTAGATGTAATCTGTGAACCGCATTAAGATTTTCACATAAACATGGACAAAAAACAATACATTTTGGGGGTCCCCCTACTTGGAACTGAAACTCAAAAAAATTTTTTTCATCAAACTCATACGTGTGGGGTATCTATAGATAGGTGTTCAAAAATGATGTTGAGGTTTCATATATCATTTTTTTCTAAACTGAATAGTTTGCGCGAGAGACACTTCCAAAGTGGAAAAATGTGTCCCCCCCCCCCCCCTCTAACTTCTAAAATAAGAGAGTGATAAAACTAAAAAAAATATATGTTGTACATTACCATGTAAACTACCAACGAAAATTGGTTTAAACGAGATCTAGTAAGTAGTTTTTTTTTAATATGTCAAAAAGCGTAAACAGCAATTTACCTTTCATTTAATCAACGAACTACAAGAACTTTTATATAATGTTACTTGTTGATACGGAACCCTTCATGCGCGAGTCCAACTCGCACTTGGCCGATTTTTTATGTTATTAGCGGCGAGTACTTCATTTAGGGTTGTTTTGTATTGTTATGATTATTATACCATTTTATCACCAGTGTTCATTTAATGTTCAAAAAGCTTTTTTAATTATTTTTCTGACTTTTAGTAACAAAAAATCGTTTATACTCGTAATTTAGGAGGTAGTAGAGTCGCTATTTCCAGCATGAAAGGGGCGGTACTCCCTCACACAGCAGTCCAACCTAATAATGACAGTATTTGCTGTCGTATTTAGTTGGTAAGTGTGAGACCGGACGCCCAATCATCCTGCATCATTTTCCCAGTCTCAGGAGGCCGGGAGAATGATGCCGAAAAATCTGACCAGGCCGCCATAGTATGGGTTACCATTTCCTATTCTCTCAATGAGGATGGTGGCCCATACTCCTGGATTATACTCAAGCTTTCCATCAGGCAGAATAGAGTCACTTTGGTAGGATAAATAAAAAAATTAAAAACTTGGCTCGTCACCGTCTTTATAGGGTCGAGTTTTAATCGGGTTACATGTAAAAAGCTACGAAGTTTTTCAGCTGAGGTCGGCGTAACTCAAGCATATAATTTGGCCACTGCCCGCATGACGATGTGTGGTGACACAACCAATGTTTTATTATCCTCAACTAACTTTTGAACTTGAAGAAGGATAAGTTTTTAAAATTTATTCGAGTATAAAGAACTTATGAGCTATGTATTTATTTCTTTATGATGTAGATTTATGTTTGTTTATCGACATGCTGAACTGCTATCGCATGCTTCAATAAACAACATTATGTAACAGAATTTTATATTATTTTTATTTTTTATTATTATAGATTTAGTAATGTATTCATGGATCGAAATTTAATATGGCTTAAATATGAATTAGTTCGAATTAACGTTACTTATTGTATTTGTGAGATACAGAACACACTGTGTATCGAAATATATAATATGTATGCTTTAAATTTGATATCGAGGTATTTACAGTGAAAAATAATGGTTACGAAATAATAACAAGTAGGTACATTTCTTTACGCTAATAGGCAAAGTTTTTGATTTCTCTGTAGAATATAATTGACTTAACTTTGAGAAGCAATTGAGAACTAACAATGAAATACAATTCAGTGAACGTGATCACATAAAACTTTACTAGATATCAGTTGGCAGGTAGCCTTATCGGCTCGTTCAGGAGCCCATTACAACGATTTACATACCGTTTTATAGCATACAGGGTAAAATATTATTGAGAGTAGGGATGTTATGGATATGATATTTCGGATCTGGATACGGATATGAATATAATAATAAAATTATATCGGTCCGGATACGGTTACGGATATCTAATTATTCGTATTATACGTAAGTTTCGGATAGTTTCGGTTACGGATATTGAATTGAAGTAAAACATAAACACAAATAGTATGTTATAATTTTGATTTCAGATAAAGTTTCAGTGAAGTAGTGCCATTTTCGGGAAAAGTTTTTAACACGCTGTTTACATTTTGCAGAATCTACATTAACGTACAAAACTGTCAAAAGATGTCGTTTTATGTCCGTCCGTCCTAAAATGAAACTATTCAAAACTTGAGATACGGTTACGATTACGGATATATTTTTATTTCGGATATCCGATATTTTCGGTTACAGAGCTCCTTAACATCCCTGATGAGAGAATACCTTTGAGCACCTAGACAGAGTACACAAGACAAATATTTAAAGTGAGCGGGAAATAAAGAAAAACTATTTTGGGAATCTGGATATGATTCCTTCTGCAAAAGTGATAAATTATTTATATTATATGACTTGAAAACTTTTAAATAAGAAACTACAGGCTACACCAAACGAAATGGGACTTGTTTTTAATTAGTTCTGTTCCTAGTCGCACCTGTACTAAGCTTTTCGTTTGTGAGTGTAGAAACCGCCTTGGGCCGCCACCCTCTCGTAGTTTTTTTTATGATGAAACACATCTTCATCATTATTATCACCTAACGATATAACACACATGAAACTACACTACGTCACCGTAAAAAATTACAGTACTAGAAGAATTTCAAAGACTTTTAAATTCAGCAGCCTGTTATGAAATCTTGAAAAACTGATAAATTCAACACCCTAGTTGTGATATATTTTACTGTCAATTATATAACAAATCTAACTCTTTTATAGGTAATTTGGATAGAAGTTCATAACTCAAACACAATTAACGAAACAGGATCTATATAAAGTTAATCACATTGTTATTTATTTTTAACCGGAAGACAGTTTAAATTTAACTTGCTAATATAGGGTAATTCGACAAAATCTTGAAATAGCGGCCAAGTGCGAGTCGGAATTGCCCATGAAGGGTTCCGTAGAAGCAAGTAACGTCATATAAAAGTTCTTGTAGTTAGTTGTAACTTTGACCGATGTTTTAGTTATAGTGTATTGATTAAAGTTCTTTTAGTTTTAGCACTCTCTTAACACACACACACACATTTTGCCACTTTGGAAGTGTCTCTGGCGCAAGCTATTCAGTTTAGAAAAAAATGATAGTAGAAACCTCAATATCATTTTTGAAGACCTATCCATAGATACCTCACACGTATGGGTTTGATAAAACAATTTACTTCCAAGTATTGGGAAACTCCCAAAATATATTGTTCTTTTTCTATTTTTGTATGAAAATCTCAATGCGGTTCACATAATACATCTACGTACTAAGTTTTAACAGTATAGTTCTAAAAGTTTGGGAAAAAAGTGGCTGTGACATACGGACGGACAGACAGACAAACATGACGATCTATAAGGGTTCCGTTTTTGCTATTTGGCTACGGAACTCTAAAAAACGAATACTTTTGTTTAGTTACATAATATACTTTTACGTAATTATTGATATTGGTAGAAATAACAGACAAAATTTCTCATGCTGAGATATGAACATACTCAAATCCCTTTAATTTCCGTCGTGTAATCGAATCTACCGTAATGATAGAAACCAGTAGATATCGGTCGTCTAATCATTAATTAGTAGAGGGATTAAGCTGCGCGCCGATACTCTAGAGCACAATCCGAGGTTTTCATTGTTATCATTCCTCTTACGGATCCATTCTGTGGGGATAGGTTTGAGTATGGCTACAGTGAAAGCGGCTAAAACATAGCTAGTTATTTGTTAATGAATAAAGTTGGATTTAATTGTACTTCAAACACATATTTAGTGTCTAATACAAATGACTAATCAGGTCAGTATCTTTACTAGTGTGGCTTCTTAATTATGACAAAAATGCTATGGTAAGTTTGTTTAATATTTTTTAATTGCATCACTCTTTGATTCATATAACAAAAATCGACGAAGTAAATTGTTAAGAATATATGTACAAATAATAACATTTAATTTCATAATGAAAAAAAAACTGCGTTTTCGAAAGTCTATAATTAAAACACCTGCAAGCATTAGTATAGCAAACTGAATAATCATGACAATTTCTATCACCGTTCTTAAGTAGAACGCACGAAGTGTCATCATCAACAGCTTTCAACAGTCCACTGCTGGACATAGGCCTCTCCTTACAAAGGAGGTTTTGTCCTACTATACCACGCTGACCAGACGGGTTGGTATAGGGTTGGTTTCAAATTTTCCTTCTCTTTGCATCGATGTTGTGTTGCGTAGTTTATCCCTTAGTCGCCTTATACGTCACCCGTGGGATGAATTGGGGTGATACTCTGTATTCTTAATCCGTCACCACAGTGTACTCTAATATAATTCGTATTTATATTTATTTATCTTTACCTCTCTCAATGTGTCTACACCTTGATGTGTCTAAAGCTTTACGTGAAATTAGGAATCTTACACAATGCTGCCCTAGTCATCGGATCCAGTGACAATCAAACGATGTTTAATTACGTCCTCAATTCCACTGCTGAGATTAATGTTATTTAGAAATGCTTTCAAATTCGTCGATATATGTAGTTTTCAATCAAAGCTATGAGAAAATTAAATGTATTAATAAGTTAAGTGAAAATTATTAATATGAATGTTAAGATCATCGAAACCACAAGTTTAATATGTTAAAAATTTTGAAGACATTGATGATGGACAACAAAGGTTCAATAACTTGTCAAGTCCGAAATAGCGATAAAGAATCGAATCAAATATATTTTCATCTCGTTTTTAGAAATGCTTTAAGCTCTGTAGAGATTTTCATAATTTGATTTCAAAACCGTTCATTACAAAATATAATTTCCATTATCTGTACTATAATAAGAAACATGCAAATATTGATGATATATTAAGCAACACATGTTCATTACTTTAGAGACATTTGTAATAAATAAAAAATAAATATAATATTAATTAATAAGGAAACTAATGATTTAAGTTAGGCGGGAATGGTCTCTGTGATGATCGCTCAAGATTATCCCGCGATCGTTGCAAGAACAACAACACTAAAACAAGGAGTAAAACTTGAAATGAACTAAAAAATAACCCATCTAGTCAGCCTTGTTTAATAGGTATAAACTCTTTGGGTATAAAAATTTATATCTAAAGTTACTCTGTTGGATTATTTAAAAGCTGTTTGTTACCGATGACGATGAAAGTCCACGTGATTTGATATATTTATTTTTTTGTTCCATGAATATAAAAAAGAGTTCAATAGCTCAAATAGCACGTGATTTAAATCTATAAGATAAATTTGATGTGAAACATCTCCCGCCAATGTCATCAGAACATGTAAACAAAATGCAAAACCTAAAGGTCGTCTGATTACGATTGTATTAATGGATTCAATGTCGAAAGTGCAAACATATAAAATTACGTAAATAGGTGTTTAAACTCCGTTGTACAGACCTATTTACCAACCTACTGTCACTGTTCCAAATATTAATAAGTAAAACTGTAATATTTTTAAGATTTGAGAGATGAGGTAAGTTGTGGAAAGGTAAAAGTGTGATTGGTGTTTTATTTTAGGTTATTATGAAAGTGATTTTATGTCATATCTGCTTACCGTGATCGTGGTATAAAGCGTAAATATGTAAACTAAAATATTAAACCAAAAAGTTTGCAAGGCGAGGGTCAAAATACCTCAAATCCAGTCTTTGAACTGTTGGATAAGATAAATTGTGGTAATCTATGTTACGAAATAAAAATAGTATGAATACCCGGAGTCAATATTTTATAGCTTGATCTCTAGATCAAGCTATAAAATGCAAGCAACTAGTCTGATCACTCCTATTCTGTAATGCATAGAATTCATTTTTCCTCAGCCAGTTGGGTATCTGTATTAATATATCAACAAATTATTATTGCTAATTATCTCACCCTTTGAAGATAACCTCTTATGCTGACTTTTAATATGGTTATTATTTAACAAATTTCGTAACAATGAAATAAGTGGATGCGATATTTTTCATTAATTGTAATATAATTGCTATAAAATAAGACAATTAATTAAAAAAGTTTTAAGTAATGGCGTATATTTAACTTAAGCAAAAATACGTCTATCTTGGTGAAACTATCCAAGTTGGTCTGCACAACTTCGATCTGGAGACATACAGAAGTATTTGTGTTAGTGTTTAACTCAGAGAAGCATAGTCTTATATTTGATCCCTCCTAGTCTTGGTGAGCCCATATCATCCGCTATCATATATCCGCTGAAGCGACACATGAAGCGCTGCCACCTTGACCCGTTGCAGTGTGAGGCTGCTGCGGCAGACAGGCCACTTTGGAGGCGTACTGTCCGCACTAAGGTGTCTGAGTTCGAAAGACAGCGGAGAAATGAGCTCGATGCCAAACGGGATGAGCTCAAGACGCGGCCACTGGCACCCATTTATTATAATTATATGGGTGCTCACTTGCAGTGAATGTAGATGTACATTCATTGCGAGAATCGGATATATCAGCCACCTGAGAGCACATCAAGCTCACACTGAACAGTTCCAAGTCGCCGCGGCCGAATACGTCTGAATGGTAGTAGTAGTAGTGCACTTACGAGTTACGAAAGGCTTCATTTCACGTCTATAGGTTGTTACTGTTACTGTTCTACTTCATCATAACAGGAGTTAAGTGGATTCCGTTTTAAGAGTTACGCGACCGACTTTTACACATACTCATGTTTTTTGCTGTAAACGGGACTTCTTCGCAATAAAATGAAAGGTTACGATACCTTCTACTTTTCGGTGTTTCGAACGGGTTACTTATACACCATGTGGTCACGGATAGACTAATGTGAGCTTAGCGTGACTGTTGTGATGTGCTAGTTGTATCTTCCCGCACTTGATCACGTTGATTTCTTGAAGAGTCCTAGGAAAAGCACAGCAATTGTGAAGTTTTATTACATAAAAATAAATAAAATAATGAGTCTCCTATCTACCTCTGTCCATAATTATTAATGCTCTGCTCCGCAATCACAATTAGTATCATCTTCACACGGAGCGCCGAGCTGCGCGTGTCTGCTCGTCACGTTCATAGTTTGTCTCATACCTGAATACACAGTGCCTGTAGTTGGAAAATGGCAGTTATTACTAAACAGGAAAATGTTAGGCCAAGTAAGTGCCAGTTCATCTTTAGTCAAAAATGTTTTTTTAAATATTTAGTTTTCTAAATGGTATTATGGAAGTTAATAATGCATAGAATGGAATGTAGTTTAAAGACTATTAGGAAGTCATAAGAAATACATTATCATATGATAAACTAAATGTTATGTAACCAGAGATCAATGCCTAATTAATTAGCATTATCGCTTAAAAACAGCCATGACAAAATATTAATCGTTATTTCTAAATCATGACAAAATTATGGAGCACATTGTTTTTATTTACAGAGGGTCTTGGAGTGCGACATGCCCAAGTGGCTCTCCTATTCCTTGGGATGTTGTTCGCATACAGTATGAGAGTAAACATGAGCGTGGCCATTGTCGACATGACCAACAGTAACAACAATAATACAGTAAGTTTTTTCTTTGAGACTATCGTTGTTATATCTATAACCGTGTAATTTTATGTGACTACATAGCTAGTGCAGTGATTTATGGATACTTACATAGGACAACTCTTCGTATGATCTATAATAAGAAGGATCCTAATTGTCTGCCATTGTGTGGGTCCTCATGCTGCATTGTCAGCAAACACAATGAGTATAGCAACCCTTACTTTTGGATTCTATACAATACATGCTTTCCATCAGGCACAGCTGAGTCACTTTGGCAGGTTTAAATATATATTTATGTCTATACAAAAAAACTTTTCTATGTCCACCAATGGACTGTAACAGACTGATGATGATGACGATGCTAAAGTCTGAATGTTTTTGTATCCATTTCAACTATATTTGTAAAGGTCACACATGTTTCACTGTTTGATTTGTCGTTCTCCAAAAGATCAAATTGGGGAACAAAATGAATGAAGTAGTAATATTTATTAACATACTTACGGAAACACTGTTAAATAGGACGAAATCTTCAAAGAATTGAAGACTATGCAAATAGAAACACAATAGTACAAGAAATGTCACTTTGCTCCAGAAAATTTCACGCAGAATTGCACCGAAATGTGTATACAAACGAAACATATTCAAACAATATATATATAGTTATCTAACGTTCCACTAATAGATAATATACGCGGCGGAACTCAATTAGTTTGTTATCTAAATGTAAATATTGTAGTACACACATATTTATTAGATCATTACTAAAACATGTTTACTAGACAAGTTAGAAACATAAACAAAAAATTCAGACCGTGAGCTTGCAATACTCCTCTATTAAAACAGCTGCTGGAGGCTTTAGCGTTCTATCCCAAACTGGCTAAGTTGTATCGGGTTTCAACCTACGACAGTCGCAAGAAGAATGAGCTGGTGAGACCGTGGGTGATACTTTGTATTCTTAATCCGTCGCCACAAGCAAAAAAAATAATCAATCAGAATTAACAATCATCATCATCATCATCAGCCTATCGCAGTCCACTACTGGACATAGGCCTCTCCAATTGCACGCCACTTAGTTCGATCCTCGGCTACTCGCATCCAGCTCCAAATTAACAATGAACAGGTAAATTCAAAAAAAAATTTGTGCTTCAATGTAGGTGTTATAAGCACTTCAAAAAAGGAGAATTTGACACAAACCCTGTTCCATTCAGTTCAGCCTGCAATGTAAACTGCTAATACATGTAGTTTTTCTTCTCCTTGCTACAAATATCTTTGTCGTTGTTTATTTTACATAATTTATTAATGCCTAACAGTAAACTGCAGCTTCTTCCGCACGGTAGACAATATTAATTTCATTTATTATAGCCTGTAGCAATCAGAGATTATAAATTTTACTAACACTAAAATAATTTTCTAAATTGGAAGATACAAAGTCACATAATTTATTTCTTTATAATTTTAGTATAAACGATGATTTTAAGGTCTTATATAAGTAATTTAAAATCATCGGAAAAAAACTAAAATATAAATACTTAATGCGCAGAAAAAGGCTATTATCAGATGAATTCATTTAATAGGATCGTAAAATTTATACGAGGCGATAACTTAAAATAAACTTAACTATCGCGAAATCAAACTTAAACAAAATATTATTTTATTGTGTAAATCACCGCTCTAGATACGAATATATCCAGTATGTGTCTCTGTTTTAGTTCATTGTCACAAAGTCTTATTATCATTATCTTACAGCTATTGGACATAACTTTTCCTGAAAGAACACAAAATTTCCTACAAATTAAAAATAAAATTATCTTAATACGATGAGAGTTCATCGAGTTACAAGCATTTTAAAAATGGCAATTTTTGATGATATATTTTGGTTCGATAATTTTGTTGTGGAGTGTATATAAAATTCTCGTGTCACAATGTTAGTTACCATACTCCTCATAAACGGCTAGACCGATTAACTTAAAGCTTTTATAGTACCTAAAGTTCAAAAGATTTAATTATATTCAACATAATAATTGCAACAATCTGCATTGCACCGATTCATGTCATTATATTCCACTCATACAAGTATTTCAATAGAGAGTTGAGCAGGATGCATTATATATTTTGTTGGAAATAACCCATAATTAGGTTACACGTATGGTGTAACCTAACGGGGCGTACGGTACAGTGCATAGATTATACCTATAAATTAGGCATTTCAAGCCACGAAGCGCTCATTGAATAGCCTAGTGGGCTTAGGTGATTGGAAACAATCACCGAGGGCAGGCAAGGACGGCGCGGTCAGACCTGGATCGGTGGCGTTCGTGGCATGATGTGTTAGGAGCTTTTCCGTGATTTGGAGGACACGTTAAGCAGTCGATCCCGATTGTGTTCACAAGATAGCAGTCGTGAAGCTTAGTTGAAGGCCTTCGAGCAGCTTATAATCATCCAATGACAAGACTACGTAGCCATAACGTGTCTTGCCAGTTTCCAACCCACACTCGGCAAGCGTGGGGATGTATGGCCATAACCCTCTCCTGAGATGAGATCCGATTACAGTAGTGGGACATTATGGATTGTTGATTTGATTTGATTTGAAATTAATGCAATAGTAAACCGTAGATGCGTTACAATCAAACAAACTAACATTAATAATGTTAAGATATTAGTCCCTGATAGAATACAGATCAAAGGCATGCAAATTAGTTAATACAGGAGTATTATTGTGTTTGTAACCGTAATATAACCAATATAGATGGTTTACTGTGTACACAAGATTATAGGTGGTATGGCTACATGTCGAACCACAAGCACGTTCAATGATTGAGCTTTAAATCTGAAACGAGTATAAATTACAATTTTAACAATAAGTGTAAACATCATTTACTAATGATGTGTTTAAGCATCATGTATGAGGATAGGTGTATTTTACTTTACTTTGAGGTAACCAAATTACGTGAATAGCAAATCTCTTCGCGTTGTCAATAACACGACGTATGCCCTCAATTAAGTTTTTTCAGTTTCTAACTTATGAAAGAATTTCATACAAATGTATATTAATTTATTTTTGGAAAGGAGTATTTCGGAAATAAAAGGTGAAGCTAGATGTACTCATCGTCATCATCACCATGGTGTTGTTCTTTTCGTTTCCAAACCTAACACTGGATCCCAGGGTCCGGTTTCCGACTCTTCTTCCTCCAAAACCAGATATACTAATCCATTATATAAATTTAAAATATACGCATGTATACCCTTTTAAAAAAAAGTTTTAAATATGTTTAGGTGTTAAAAATGCTATACATCGTATGAGCTTAAACAGAAAATAGGTACGTACTTCAAAATTATTTTTTTATGTATGGTTGTAATGCTCTTTACATGTCATTAGACATAGAAAGGGATAGTAGGCCAAAACCTCCTTTCCAAGGAGAGGCCTATGTCCAGCAATGGACTGTTAAAAGCAGTTGATGATGATGATGATGATGACTTACAGTTGATGATGATGATGATGATAAGGAATCGAGACAAAACTTTTATTTTTAAGTATGTCAGTATAAGGTCTCAGCATCAGAAGTAATGACTAATTGTTAGCATTCGCGTTCAGAAGCTTTCCTCTAACAATCACTGTTACCCATTTAGATCACAGGCTGATTCCAGTCGTAAATAAACAAGATAAGAATGGAAATTTTATCATCTGAGTAGGTCTGACGCTGTCGGGAACCACCCACTTAACTTGGCTGACAGACTTCACACGTCACATGTTATCGGCGTATAAATATCTTGACCCTTAGAACGGTTTCTCGTCATAAATCTTTTTAGATCGTGACCCAAAACTAACTGCGTAACTTTATTTTTGTAATATTTTATAATACTGCTGACTTTTCGATTGAAATACTTCCTTACAATTTTGCTTTAGGTGATCTACACATGCTTGATAATTATTGTGTCCTTCTAAATGTTTGCCTCGACCCTAACTTGAATCTCCTTCGCATTAATTAGATCTTACACACTATGGAAAAGTTTCTTTATACACTTTTATACAAAGGATATGTTTTCTTCCATCTCTTTCTGAAAAGACTAGTACAAAAACAGAGTTTGGTATTCGCCTGATGGAAAGCGTGAATAGAATCAGGAGTAAAAGTCACCATTCTCTTCGTTAGTGCATACAATGCAGTATGGTGACCTATACCATGACGTCCTAGATGATTCTGCATCTTTCTCTGCAGTGTAAGGCCAATCATTATGTTTTATTTATTAGAAACCTACACATATAACCGAATAGATATACATGGGAAATTCTTTATGAAAACTTACAAGGTGTTTAATACTTAAGCAAATAATTGTCATTAACGTTGCCCTTTGTGATCAGATATGAGACATTTAATTTGCAATCATATTATGGTTGGTCATGTAATCTCATTACTGATAATAATATATCTCGAACGAATTTCAATCAAAATGTAAAACAGCCCTTAATAATATTTTGGTGTAATTTTTTTGGATTTTCCAATTTCCAATTTAAATTTTCTGTGAATAAATAACAACAAAATGTGTATTCCTGTTTCGAATTATTTGTAAGCTTTAATAGCTATTGTTTTTTTTTATTCATATAAGCCTACCAAAGTGACTCTACTCTACCTGATGGAAAGCATGAGTAGAATCCAGGAGTAGGGGTCACCGTCCTCATTGTGAGGGTAGGTAATATAGCATGGTGACCTTAGGTTAGATAATTGTGCATCATTCAGAATGGTAAAGAATGATTGGGCTTCCGGTCTCATACTCACCAAAGAAAAATGACAACTAAGAATGCTGTCATTTTTAGCATGATCTTCTGAGTGAGGGTAGCACTACCCCGGTCGCGCAGCCAGCCAGAACTGTGT
The DNA here is from genome assembly GCA_932526445.1 of Phragmatobia fuliginosa. Classification (NCBI taxonomy): domain Eukaryota; kingdom Metazoa; phylum Arthropoda; class Insecta; order Lepidoptera; family Erebidae; genus Phragmatobia; species Phragmatobia fuliginosa. Next base: position 705,556 of record OW052067.1, on the reverse strand, counting down.
AAAACTGATAAAATTTGTACATACTTTCAAGTTGCGATTATATCACACAGTGTTTCTTTATTCTTGTTCTTTGCAGCACTTCGATTGGCAACACAGTGTGCAGGCTGTTATACTGTCATCTTTTTTCTGGGGTTATGTGATACTGCAGGTGCCCGCTGGCGAGCTGGCCACACGATTCGGAGGCAAAGTGCTATTTACGATCTCTGTTAGTGTCAACTCATTGCTGTCAATCGTTATTCCTACGGCTGCCACTTACGTAAGTATGCTAAAATTTTCATGGATATTATTTTAGTAGGTTCTTGTTCATATGTAGTTTTCTTTTTCATAAATCAATTAATGATTTTTCCACGTCCTTGTCTGTCTTAAAGAAATAATTTAGCTTACACGTAACCATAAAGATATTGACATACGTACACACACTCACGTTTTTTATCCCTGAGGTAAATAAGTGATACAATGAGGCCCAGATTTTTACATAAAAAAAATATGTGTATAATATTTTTACATAAAGAAAAATATATGTAAACTACAACTCAGCTTCAGATCTCTGTCATCTAGCGCTTACCAAGATAGTAGATGTCAGATTTCAATATTGGATTATTGAGTCTGAGGATACTCTTGATACCACCGCCAATTAATAAAATTTCATGTCACGAAATTATGAACTTTATTACGAGTGTCTTAGAGAATACATTTGGTAAATTTAATACAAAATCTATTAGAAGCAGCAAGTACTATAGAGACTAGCAGATTGGTTCGCTGATTACATAGGCACAAAGGGTTTTTTCTATAGAGTATTATTACAATAAAATTTAATTAATTATAAATTAAATATGTAACTTAGTGCGTGTTACTCACAGTTGTCTGATTTCAAACTAATACAGAGCACATACCGTGGTAATTACGTATTCAAATTACGTATGTTTCAAAAAATGACATTAAATCTAGGTCATCGAGAAAGCATAAATGATACTGAGGATCAATAACTGCCGAGCCATCAAGCTAGTCAGTAGTTTAATATTGTGTCCATTTAAGACTATTTAAGGAGATTTTTTTTCATACTTTTTATTAGTCTATGCTAATACCAATCTTCTTCTTCCTAGCCTTATTCCCAATATTATTTGGGGTCGGCTACTAGTTCAACCGGTTTTACCTGAATATCAGTTTTTCCACGAAGCGACTGGTATCGGACCTCCGCAACCCTAAGGGAGAACTGAAATTCGTAGGTTGACTACCTTCCCAATAACAATTGGCATAGATGTTCATGACAACCGGGACCGACGGCTTTACGTGCTCTCTGAGGCACGGGCGTGAATCACCGCCAAACTTCCAAACTTCGGGTTGCTATTAGGAATTTCCTAAGAAAAACCAAAAAACAGTTTTTGGCCCGACCCGGGATTTAAACCCGAGACCTCTTGATTAGCAATCGCATTCGCTATCCACTAGACCAACGAGACATTCTAATGCTAATACTAATCTATGCAATAAAATACTAATCTATGCAATAAAATAAACTCTTATATATTGTTCTTCTATGTGATTAGTTGGGCAACGAAAGCAGTCACATATATATACAAAAAAGTCAGATATAAAATTCTCATCATGTGTTCAACGTTATAGGGTGGATGGAAGCTGGTGTGTATATGTCGAGTACTTCAAGGTCTTACGCAAGCTTTCATATATCCTGGAACACATCACCTTGTGAGTCAATGGATGCCGGCTGAAGAGAAGGGACTACTCGCTACTATTATTTACGCTGGTAAGTTTTGAAATGTATTTATATCAATATTTCTTTTCAAATGCTAAAGCTATTGAAATGCAGTCTCACGATGGCGGCAAGATTGATGAAACGCTTTAGATTTTACTCAATTGACAACTAAAACAGATATTAAGTCAAGGAATCGTTTAGTGCTTAAAAAAATACACTTTATTGGCAACAGAAAAATCTTCTTGAAATGCTTTACCATAACTCTGTAATGTATTGAATAAAATAAAATTAAATCATTCAGATTCAATTTAAGATGCACAGATGAACAATGTCATTGTATATTACACCCCTAGTCGTACCTTAGCTTTAATCACGTTCAATAAAAGATTCCTCTTTCATTATTAATATAAATTATACGTATAAGTTACGGTAATACGTAACTGGACGCGATAAAGCTAATTAAATAAATTTTAAAAATCCTACTGCCTTGTGTCACAATTTGAATTAATTTTAGTTAAAACCTGTTAAATTTTAAAAAAACTGTTACTACCCCAAGTTGAATTGTAAAGCAGTAAAATCATTGAATTAATAACTGTATGAACAGTATGTTAATGAAGCCAAAGTCAACGCATTTAACAGAGGGGAAATTATTTTGCACCGGGTGCAAAGTCTGTCACTAGAGAACTTGACAGTTTTGAACAATTCATTGTTATAAACTATTTTCTTTTAAAAGATTGATTTTTTTTGAGAAAAATATCTCAGGATTCCTTTTAAAATTAGTTCATAATAATGTAATAGTATCCTTTTTCTATTATGGCCACACAGGCTAATGCATGACTCTAGTCTTCTTGAAGTACCGTACAGTGACAGATCCGTTCTCAATTGGAGATATGCATGCCGTGCTACCGTTCTTTGTGTAATTCTCTCTTACCGTAAATAGTTACCGTAAATTCTCTCACGTAAATATTCTTACCTCAGTTTTTCTCGATCCTGTGTTTCGTCTGGAAACAATAACCAATTGGGCAGATGCTATATAGCTCCCCACCCTCATTAGGGGAATCATTTAGAACTACCAATTTAAAATAATAACTAACAGAGGTCGAGATTTTAACAGCTTTTTTTAAATGAAATCATGTTTTTAAATATTTGATTACTACCTTTAGCCCGTGGCTTCACCATCGTATTTGTAGGTTTTTGCGCTAAAAAGTAGTATATCCTGTCTTAAGTATATTTATGTCAAATATCACTGAAATCGATAAAACGTCATAGCCGTGAAAGCGTTGCAGACAGACAGAGATACTTTCGAATATAAAATTTAAATAAGGAAAGGTTTTTGTTAAGTCTATGAAAGTGACTCTACCCTGCCTGATGGAAAGCATGAGCAGAATCGTGGGGGCCACCATATTCGCTGCGAATTCAGACAATAAAGTATGGCGGCCCACACTATGGCGGCTTAGTGAGATGCTTTTTCACGTCCAGTTTAGAAGACCCGGGATCATAGTGGGAAGCAAACACAATATTGATGTTGACAACTATTTTACTAAACAAAAAAAAAAGATAATAATAACAATTAAATCTAAGTAATAATCACCAAGGGTAAGCAACGACGGCGCGGTCGGACCTAGATGGGTGACCGTTTGTGGCATTATATGTAATGAGCGTTTCCGTGATTCGGAGGTCACGTTAAGCAGTCGGTCCCGGTTGTTATCATAAGATAGCAGTCGTGAAGCTCAGTTGGAGGCCTTCGGGCGGCTTAAAAACATCCAACAGCAAGATTACGTAGCCACAACGTGTCTTGCCTGTCCCCAACCCGCACTCGGCCAGCGTGGGGACGTATGGCCTTAACCCTCTCTTGAGAGGAGACCTGAGCCCAGCAGTGGGACGTTATGGGTTGTTGATGATGAAATCTAAGTAAGCTTCTGAACGTGTCTAATCTCAAAGTGAATTACTTACAGGTGGTCAAATCGGTATAGCCCTCCAGCTAATCGCATCAGGATTTATAGCTACTTCTTGGGGCTGGCAAGCGATATTTTATACCAATGGAGGCCTTGGCGTTATATGGACCATCTTATACATCATCTACGGAGCCGATAGTCCTGAAACATCCAGGTTGATCAAGCCTGAGGAAGTTTTGTATATTCAGAAGTCATTAGGAAGAGTTGGTGAGCAAAAGGTGAGTTTGCGTATATTGTTTCTTATTTTAAGAAAAATAATCTGGTAATCTTCCTTCTAAGGAAAGGCCTAGGTCCTGCAGTTAACTGTTACAGTAATAAAACTCACAATATTTATATCCATCAGCATCAGATCTTTATAAATATTGTGAGTTTTATTTTTCTTACGCAGTGAAGATTTCTCACGATTTACTTAAAATATTTCAAAGTCCTTAGAGCGACTTAGTCAGATTTTTATTGACTGAAGTGATCCCTAAAGGATTTCTTAAAATAAAAATAAAGGGTGAACAAAGTTTTTTAGTATCGCGTATTTAGTATTTTTTATATTTTAGATATATTCATAAATGTTAACTTTGAGAGTTATATGTACTGTTGAAAATTGTATTACTATGTTTGTAACACAATTTATCACAACAATTACATTTCAATTTATACACTTTCGTAATAGTGAAATAATTTGTTGGAGTTTTTGTTTCTGATCTTAAGAAATTAATTTCGAATTCACGGTATTTATTATTACTTTTTAGCATATTTATTGTTAGACGTGTCTTCATTTATATTAATTAATTTGTTGTAATTTTGCTTTTAAAGTCGTTCGAAATGTAATAATTTGATTTTAGAAATACCCAACACCTTGGCTGAAGATTCTTACCTCATTGCCATTCTGGGCCATTATTGTAGCTCACTGTGGCCAAAATTGGGGTTTCTACACACTCATGACAGAGATGCCAACATACATGGCTAAAGTACTCGACGTTAATCTAAAAAATGTAAGTAAAGTTCGAATGAATTCATACCATTGATCAATCTACAAGTTTACAAAACAAAATACATTTTTTTTCTCTATCAGCTGACTTTGCTACCGCTTTACGTTTTATTTATCTTGATTGTTGTTTAATTTTACTAATATATCAGTGGAAGAACGGATTTCGTATTCCTGCAATACGAAGATTTAGGAATATTTTATAATTTCGTTTTATTTTAGAATGGAATATTATCATCTCTGCCATACCTCGCTATGTACTTACTCAGTTTCGTGATGGGAGCCATGACAGACGTTATTATCCGCAACAATTGGCTCACGGTTACACACACGAGGAAACTGTTCAATTCCATTGGTAAATATAAATTTCACTAATTACAGTAAAAAAATTTTTTTTTTTTTTTTTTATATTTAAGCCTGCCAAAGTGACTCTACTCTGCCTGATGGAAAGCATGAGTAGAATCCAGGAGTAGGGGTCACCATGCTTATTGTGAGGGTAGGCAATGTAGCATGGTGACCCCTACCATGGCAGCCTGGTTAGATTATTCTGCATCATTCTCCCGGCCTTCGAAGGGCGGGAGAATGATGCAGAATGATTGGGCCTCCGGTCTCACACTCACCAACGAAATACGACAGCAAGAATGCTGTCATTATTAGGATGGTCTTCTGTGTGAGGGTAGTACTGGCCGGGTCGAGCCGGCCCATTCGTGCTGAAATCAGCGTGGCTCTACTACCTACAAAATAATAATTATCCTATTATCATTTTATTTTCTAAATATACTTTTTTAAATAACTAATGATTTTCCGTTTCACTTTCAGGCTTATGGGGACCAGCAATCGCTTTAATAGGATTGTCATATGCGCCCGAAGGTAACATGACGTACGCCGTGGTGATGCTTACCTTAGCAGTTGGTGTCAATTCTGGACAGTTTGCTGGTTACCTGGTAAGAAAACAGACTTAACTTATCTCATCTATACACTTTTATAATGGCATATGTCATTACGTTCATTTAACAGTTTAAATGACTGAAATCAAACATTTTGATAACCAAACGATTGTAATAAAAATTTGTTTTTTTTTGCCCTGTAGTACGATCTGCTAATATTTGTATAATGTGTTAAGGTATTTTCTATTTTAAGTAAATATTATGTATTTCTAAAAAGTATATAATTATTCTATGAGTCAGTTTTATATAGGACACTAGCAGTGCCTATATAAAACTGACTAGCAGTGCTTAGATTGAAAGATGTAATGAAAGATGTAAGATGTTCTAAAATATTAATATTATTATTGCAATAACATAGTATCAAAAAATCTTTTGAGGTGTTTTTTCGTACATATGAAGTGGGGATGATTTCATTTGATTTAAAAATAGTTTAATATGAGACTTTTATTTTAACTTTCATACTCACAGTCCCCTAAAATGCTGCAAATGTAGTTTAATGAAGAAAAATGAGGTCTGTGAATACATTTATTAAAATTTAGTTCAAGACTTTGTTCTAAAGCAGAAGTTTATAAGAATAAAGTGCACTTGACTCCAGTAACGAGATATTATATTACAACAGCGCTGTGAAGTGAGAACGTACATTCGTTATGTTTATCATGACAAGTGAGAACAATACCTTAATATAGAATAGTTGTAAGATTTTTAGTTTTCAGTGCTAATAAATAACTTTTATTTTAAATTGTAACCTCAAGTTTCGGTAAAGTCCTAAGTATGTACACTAAATTTTTCTTGGGAATAAATAACAGTTCTTGGAAGGTAGCTTAGTATATAGTGGATAAGTGGATTGTTTCGATTGATTTATGTCTTAAGCAATTTAAATGACATTGAAAGTTCCTTGGTGAACCTTCCATAATACATGAATAAAGAATACTGACAGACCTAGCCTACATCTCTGCAAAACACCAGTAGTAACTGCTCTTCATTGAATTCCGCGTAAATTCTATATTGAGTATTTAATCGTGTTGAGCAGTTTAAATATCTAGGACTCGTAGTAACGTCAAACATGAAGGATGATTTGGATGTAGATGGGAACGAAGAGCACTCGCGGTTAGGAACAACATGCTGGATCGAAGATTTGCACGTTGCACATGTGAGGTCAAATTGGCGCTTTTTAAAGCTTATTGTCAGACTTTTTACACGTGTAGTCTTTGGACAAGTTGTACACAGAGGACCATTAGTACTTTTCGGGTCCAGTATAACAACGCATTCAGGATGCTGTTGGGGTTGCCACCTTGGTGCAGCGCCTCTGGCATGTTCGCCGATGCGCACACAGATGGTTTCGCAGCGATCAGGCGAAAACGAGCAGCTTCACTGCTACAAAGGATACGTGGTAGTCCTAACCGCCTCCTGAGTTATTGCGGACAGAAACAATAGTTCTATAATTAATAATCTGTGTAATTTACGTGTACTAACATAGCTATAAGTCTATTGTCTACTAACACACTATGGAATTATTATTATTAATATTTAGTTTAAATTGCTTCATAAACAGTTGTAGCCGGTTTAAGCAGTGTAATAAGTAATATCGTTTTAATATGTGTAGATTATCCAGGAGACAAAGCTGTTTCGATGCTAATTCACGAATCAGTAACCGGAAAATGTTGCGTTGATAAAATGTGTTCGCCAAGGATTCAGATGACTGGCAATGACAGTTCCCTGTGGTTGCCAGGTATGTTAATCCGAGCGCCATCTGAGCACTTCCCTAAGTGCTCTCAAAATCTAGGTAGCTTTATAGGGTTGAATTGGAATTAGTTGAAGCTGAGCTAAAGTTTGTGAATACACATTCAACTTCAGACAGAAAGTTTGTTTGGCTTTTATGATAAATTAGCTAATATATTACCCGGAATAAAATTATAAAAGTTACTATCATTCGTGTTACTATCCAGAATGTAATGAACGGAACTATTAATTAGTCATTTGAAAGCAAATAATCATACTAAGAAATTTGATACTTTTATTCAAACACAATTTAGCTTGATTCTAAATGGGGCCCTGTCAGAAATTGTTCCATTCAAGGTCATAAGGAATTGTTGAGTTAATTGTTTCGATTTTATCAGTTTAACCGTGTGTATTTAGCGGTGTATGTGTGCACACAAAATCAACCCATGAAACAATTCAACCGCAAATTTCATTAGTAGTGGAATTGAAAGTAGTTCTAACTTAGCATAATTAAAAATAAATTATAAGTTGCAATTCTCGCTTTATGCATTGTAACAATGCAAAACATAGTTCATTTAAAACTTAAGCTTTCACAGCTTCGAGCGTTCCAGTCGGTTCATTACTGTGCTACGAGATTTTATGAAATATCAGTCGTGTCAACGTCAAAACTCGCTAAACGTTGGCGCAGTTTTCTTTAGTTTTATTTAAAACTTTGCCTTCTTGGAATTATTCTTACTAAGGGTCCCTTTGATAAAAGGTTCGCAATCATTTTCAAAGAACCTTGAACAACAAGTCTTGAAATAGAACAAGGCAACCAATAGTAAACACTACTAGGAATTTATCATTAATAAAATTATTATTAAAATAGTCATAAATATGGAGTGTAAGTGATTGGGTATTCCAGTGATGTGACTTCATTTCCATGCACTTAGCATGGAAATGGAGTCACATCACTGAATGGTTTTTAGTGAAAATTTTCTTAGAAAAATTTAATGATTTGTAGACTAGGAAGAGGACTATTTTTGTCTTAATGCGTTTTATTATGAGATCAAACATTTTATCACAAGGCCGGACTTGAATACGCGTGCAAGATGCACAAGTGACTGTCCGTGTGGTGACGCATTAAGAATACAGAGTGTCACCACTCCTATTCATCCCGCGGGTGTCGTAAAAGGCGACTAAGGGATAAACTACGCAAGACAACATCGATGCAAAGAGAAGGAAAACTTGAAACCAACCCTTTTTTTTTTTTTTTTTAACGTGTGGAAATCCCCGCGGACCGTCACCCCGTCGGGGGTTACGGCGGGGTGGTGTGTCGGACTCGAACCGACTAAAACCACACGGTGTGACCCTCTCTGCGCCTTTGTATTGGAAGGAGTCCAGGGAGGGGATTTCCTTCTGGACTCCAACCGGCGCCTGCCCGCACTGTTGCGGGCACCATCTCAAAATTTACTCTCTAATTAGGCAACGTCCGGTCACACGCGGACGTCGCCCCCTCGCGGTTGGCCTCTACTGCGGACGGACGGGAAACCCGTCCCGCCCATCCGCGGGCACTCTCAGGGCGGCATGAGACGCAGGTATGCGCGCCTCCGCCGCCCGGGGCGCCGGCGGCGGATCGGGTCCGATTGGATGGAATCCTCCCGGGCCTTCTCCGCCACCTCCTTCTGCAAGATTACGTCCTCGCAGAAGGTTGCGACCGCGGTAAAACAACTGTCGCTGCCGGCCATCGATCTTATGACGGCCGGCAGCGAGAGATCCCCTCCGATGACTGCAGTGAGGACCCGGCGCTGCGCCGCCCAAGCGGGGCAGACCGCCAGCGTGTGCTGGGCCGTGTCCTCACTGCAGTCGCAGTGGTGGCAGGCGGGACTCGGTTCCCTCCTAGCGACCGAGTGCAGGTACTTTCCGAAGCAACCGTGCCCGGAAAGCACCTGCGTCAGCCGGAAGGAAAGGGTCCCGTGCTGCCGCCCTGCCCACTCCTCGATGACCGGCTGAAGAAACTTGAAACCAACCCTATACCAACCCGTCTGGCCAGCGTGGTATAGTAAGCCAACACCTCCTTTCTAAAGAGACGCCTATGTCCAGCAGTGGACTGTTAAAGGCTGTTGATGATGATGATATGTTTTATTATATTAAAATATAATTTTATTGTGACATTTTATATAAATATGTCTAAACCATGCAGCATTTGTATTGATACCAATATTTTGTTTTGATTCAAGAGTTTTTTTTCATTCCAGTTAGTCCACATCGACATGGCACCGAACTTCAGCGCAAACCTGATGGGTATCACTAATTTTCTGGCGAATATTGTCTCCATCATTTCTCCTCTTGTCTGTGGATTCATCGTTCAAGATGAGGTATTTTTACTTTATATATTTAATAACAGTATTTTTAGTCTGTTACGCTTTCATGTTTAAGCCGCTGAACCGATTTGGATGAGATTTGGCATGGAGATACTTTAGTTCTTAAATAAGGGCATAGGCTACTATTTACCGCAATAATCAAAACGTGAGTGAAGTCGCGGGTAAAAGCTTGTTTAAAATATGTAACTATTTAAGTCCCCACAATACAGGATATAATTATTATGTTCCTAATAGACGAGTTGTATTTTCAAAAGAGGAATAAATCAATTTTTTATTCAGAATAAATCCGTAACTTATAAACATATACTATTGACATCAACGTTAGGCAATTATTTGTTTTTTACCTATACATATATATGTCGTCAATGTCTAAAATCGTATATATTCAAAAAATAAAACTACTATTACACCTATTCTCAGCAGACACCAACAACTATCTCTCAATTAAATAGTCGTTATAATAAAATTTGAATTTACCTGCCTCAACTGAATAACCCATTCAAAATTTCTCAGCCAAAATGAGGGTATTCTAAAGATAAGTCAGCAAATCTACAAGAATTTAAACTAGTTTAATATTGGTCGGTAAGAATGGTACTAGTATTAATATTACTTGTTACAGACGGAACCGCACGAGTGGCGGAAAGTATTCTTCGTTGCGTCTGGAGTGTACTTCTTCACGAACTTATTCTTCATACTATTCGGCACATCAGAGAGGCAAGCCTGGAACGAACCTAAAGACGACGATGTTGGTTAGTTGAATTGTACCTTGTTCTAATGCAGTATGGTTGGTTTTTCATTAGACGTGAAAATTAATATACTTTTTAATAATTCCAGAAATGAAAGCACCGGAGAAGTCAGCCATGGAATCTAGGTAGATGTAAATGCTTTATAAATTTATTTATTTATGTACCTGAGTTAAGTGCCTTTGTTTGATAAAAATATTTTTGTAAACGAATGATTTTTATTTCGCCACAGGTTATCTTATTACTTTTTTAGGGGTATACTACTAAAAAGACGCGGTTTACATATTTTTAGAAGTAATCCCTTAAGATTACTTCTAAAAATAAGTTAACCGCTAAAAAATCTCTAAAACTAAGTTCTTAATGAGAAAAATCATTTGATATAGTCGTCTCGATTTATAAAAAAATAAATGACTGAGAACATTTAGGTCGAAATAGCAATTACAAGAATATAATTGCGAAATAGAACCTAAACAGGATCAGTGTAGTGCTGCAAAATCACTGAAAGAAAGAGGATGTGCGGGCGAATGAAGATATCTTTTCGAGCATTTCAAAATTAAGTTATACGATTATTATGATACCATTCTATGTATCTCTATAGTGCAAAATAAATAGGATTTTGTTGAAAGGTTTCAGATACTATTTACATATATAAAAAAAAAAAAAAAAATAATAATAAAATAACTTTTAATTACTAATTTCTCAGAAACCAGTCTAAGATTTTGAATAAGTTTAATTTTAAATCAGATTTTGTTTTCAAGTTTATTTAAATCTTTAATAACATTGATGATTCTAAAAAGAAAGAGGATTCAGCAGTTCAAAAAGGTTTGGAGATATCTTGAATGATTGAAGAGCCTGTGAGGCGAAAAGTTCAAATAAATACAAAAATACTGACACAAATATTCTAGTTTTGCTCTTGCCTCTCGCTGGCAAAATGTCTCCAGACAGCTATCCCGCACATCGCACTCGACAACACATAATTTACATAATGCAAGACGTTAGGACTGACTCCGTCGAGAATATGAATGGCTTGTTGGAGAAAGAAAGAGGAGTGCTGATTGGAAATGCGGTTAAATATTTATTGGCAACGACACTGTTGCAGATGGAAGCGACTGTTTTACAAGTTTAATAAATGTAGTTTCCATGCTACGTGCTCCACTGGGCACTACAACTTTTATGTTATTGGACATGTTAGTGTTGTTGACATACATAAATTATCTTTGTCAGTACTTCAGAAGAGAAATGCAACGCATCACTAAAGCACCCCACACTAATTAGGGTAAAGAATAAAACTGCAGTATTTTGAATTGCTGTGAAATTTAGAGGAATATACCTCACTTTGCGGTAAATTATGTATTTGATCAAAAATGTGAAAAAATGGACAAATACAGTTTTCAGGAAATAGCAACTCACTTTTTTCTCCAGATCTCACACACGACAATCTGATGCCATACCATTCGAGGCAGTAACTTAGCAATGGTTACCATACTAACCTAACAGACTTATTTATTTCTTAATATATAATATACATAATTAAAAACGTTGATAAATTAGAAAATTAAATAATAATCGTGCTCAGATCACAATTATATCCAGGCAGTTCGCGAAAACTGCTTTTTGAGTCCAAGAGAGCTGCACAATATCCTCATTGTGAGTGCACACAACGCAGAAGGGTGACCCGCACGTTGGAGGCCAAGTGAGATGCTATTACGTTTTTAGGCCTCAATTTTGTCATAGGTATGCAAAGTCTAGACGTGTGATTGTCTTATTGAAATCTATTGTGTGAAGAAGTAAAAGGCGGTCTAATGCCACCTAGTTAATACTATACCAAAATTTATCTAGATCTTATTGGATACAATATTTCAAGAAGTATTTAGTTTGCGGAGCTATGGATGAAGCTGTACCAGCAGGACTATTATTACTAGCAAAATATATGAAATATCACTAAACGTATTTTTCATTGTAGGTGCATTTAAAATATGTATTAAAAGATCCTGATTTTATGAAAAATAAAATAAACATACCAAGATACGTCTTGAACTTCTTTAGACAAGAAATAAAAGACAAAATTGTAACTGCATTTTCTGAATAAAATTCTTGCGTGTTTAAATTTCAGCCCAGAATTTTCATGTTTTCACATTAAAGAGATTTCTTTGAGCATATGAACTAACTGGATTCTTAAGAAAAGTAAATATTTTATTTCAATTTCACTATGAAAACCGTACAAATGGCATTGCAATAAGAGCAGCTTATAACTTGAATCGTATTACTAACATACAAGGGATTATTACTAAAAGAAAAGAATATTGTTTGCTGGAAACTTAAGGAATTTAATAGCTCGAACTGATCGAATAATCACTATGACCGTAAGTATCTGTTGCGAAAATGTATAGTCGAGATCATTTTTAGGGTTCCATAGCTAAATGGCAAAAAACGGAACCCTTATGGATTCGTGATGTCTGTCTGTCTATCTGTCCGTCCGTATGTCACAGTCACTTTTTTCCGGAACCATAAGAACTGTACTTTTGAAACTTAGTGAGTATATGTAATCTGTGAACCGCATTAAAATTTTTACATAAAAATAGAAAAAAAACAATACATTTTAGGGGTCCCCATACTTGAAACTGAAACTCAAAAAAGTTTTTTTAATTAAACCTATACGTGTATCTGTACGGGGTATCTATGGATAGGTGTTCAAAAATGAGGTTTCTAAGATCATTTTTTTCTAAACTGCATAGTTTGCGCGAGAGACACTTCCAAAGTGGAAAAATGTGTCCCCCCTCTGTAACTTCTGAAATAAAAGAGTGATAAAAGTAAAAAATATATATGATGTACATTACCATGCAAATTACCAACAAAAATTGGTTTGAACGAAATCTAGTAATTAGTTTTTTTTTAATACGTCATAAATCGTAACTCGCAAAAACATCGATCCAAGTTACAACGAACTACAAAAACTTTTATATGATGTTACTTGCTGATACTGAACCCTTCATGGGCGAGTCCGACTCGCACTTGGCCGCATTTTTTTAATAAAATTGACGATAACCAGATCGTATCAACTATATGACTTCAATGTTCAGTATGTCTTTATTGTCTTTATTGTCTGAATTTGCAGCAAGGGCCCGATCACTATTAGATTCTGCTTATGATTTCCATCAGGCAGGGTAGACTAGTCACTTCGGTAGGCTAAATTTAAAAAAAAATCTAATCACCTACACCTACTAATAGCGCTTAGGAATATGTTGCAGCGGTCGTACTATCATGTTTTGAAATTCACACGAGTATTGCCCCGGGCCGATCGGCTACGTGTCCGAAAGGACCACACCCCACAACCTAATATATTACGTGTGATGAATGCCAGAGATTCTGCCTTCATTCACGGTCTCATTTGTAGACCACTGTCATTGGATATTTTGTTTGTTCAATCAATTTATTTGTGTTTGTTTATTAATTTCAGTCGCACCTGACCATGTAGGACGATAGTCACTTTTTTACTATGTGCTATGTGTATAAATATGTATTTTTACTGGTATGCTTTCCTTTGCCGTAAAAAACGTTTTTATGCTGTTTTCTTAATGCGGAAATCGAACCCGAGACCTCTTGAGCTGCATACCTCTAAGTTGGTGGAAAGTGGAATGTCCTGTCTTAACAAAAGAAAACCTCTTTCATGTTAAAAACTCGCGAACGGATACCTAAATCAAAAAATCGTCTTAAAATCTCTTGATGTTTTACTCACTATAAACGCTTGTGTGGAAATTGAACTCACAACCTCTGTCAGTCAGGGTAGCTACTAGACCAGTATCATCATCATCATCATCAACAGCCTTTAACAGTCTACTGCTGGACATAGGCCTCTTCTTTGAAAGGAGGTTTTGGCCTACTATACCACGCTGGCCAGACGGGTTGGTAAAGGGTTTGTTTCAAGTTTTCCCTCTCTTGGCAGTGATGTTAGCTGCCTATTTTGTTCCTTTAGTCGCCTCTTACGACACCCATGGACTGAATAGGGGTGGTGACACTTGTATTCTTAATCCGTCACCACACGGAAAGTCCGAAATCCGTCACCACACAGACCAGTAAGGCGGTCAAAATGTATTTAAATTGATGTTTTGTGAATATGCTAGTTCAAAAATTACAAATACAATGATGAGATGGACTACCGTGTGGCGACGGATTAAGAATAATATGAAAATTACCTAAAAGCAGGCTAAGAGGGCAAGTATCAGGACAATATCACTGTGGACTATTATGCACTGTTGATTTTAATTGAATATAACAACTTCGACTGCGTGGTTGGTCTAGTTGTTTAAGCGGTCGCCACGCCGCTTTTTATTGTGCCAGGTGTTGGGCGCTACAGAGTCCAGGTTACAAAATGAAAATAATAGACAGGTTCAAAAGTAAATATAGTGTGATAATATGTGTTGACGTTGTGTACATTGGCTAGAACATACTAGTATAGTGCAATACGAGCATAATATTACAAGTTTATTCAAGTTTTAAAAATTAATAACCTTAATATAAGTATATATTTTTCCGCAAATATTATCTATGTTTAGTAAGAGGTACTTAATTAAATATGGAAATAAAAAGTATATTTCAAGTGACAGTAATCAGCTGTTTGACAATTATATAGTAAGAAAAGCGACTAAATTACGGTTTTGAATACCTGCAGCCATAAATGAAAAGAAAGAAACAAATACTAAGGTATTTTTAGTAATATTTCAGAAAGTTCTGCCGTATTCGATTTCACTTAACACGTCCTCCCTCACAACTATTTCCTTGCCGCTTGATTTTAAAAGTCTCTTCGTAATATTAAAGCTTTAACATAAATTTTCTAACCACTGCAACCCTAGGGAGGGTGTTCATGACCGAGATTGTGACAAAACCATTTTATGACATCTCATGAGATATGTTTGCTGGCTGCAGTAATCTGTGCAATAATTTTGTCTTGGAAAGGTGTACGTATATTGTTGCAAAGTTTTAAGGGTTCCACGGAAATTGGGATAAGTACTTGAATTGTAGTTCCACAATATAAGTAAACAACTAATGATAAATGAAGGTAATTTCAAAAGATTTACTTTATGTTAGATTTCATAAGGCTGCATTAATGTTGTTACGAGCTGGGTATTAAATAAATTAAAGTCGTCGATTGATTACCAAAAAATACACAATATTTATTCACAACACTTTTTACAATTACAATTCACTAAATCACTCGTTAGTCGCACTAGAAGATCGCTTCGATGTTTATTCGCTGTATCTTGAAACAATACTGACTGTACGGCAAAGACGTCTCGCTTTTATATGGCTGTCGAGATAACTAGAATGTTCGATAATATTCGATCGATGTTTCTAGACTGAATAGATTATTCTAGAGCTGTTGTATTGCCACAGTTGTGCTCTACTCGACACTAGATGGCGCTGTCCTCAATTCTATTGTCTTCTATATTATTCCCGTGCAAACGAGATTCATCTCCTTATGGCGCAACAATATTTATAGATTATATTTGCTACCTATTCCTTTTGAGGTAGCATATCTTAAACTGGTTATAGTATAAATTTAATCTTCAGGCCAGCTCTACGTGAGCAGTACTATCCTCATACAGAAGATTAATCTATAATGACAACATTCGTTCTGTGATCTTTCGTTGGTGAGTGTGAGACTGGAGGCCCAATCATTAGCAATGATGCAAAAACATCTTGCCATCATATAAGCCGCCATGGTGTTCGTCACCATGCTGCATTGTATGCACTCACAATAAGGATGGTGGCCTCCTACTCCTGGATTCTACTCATGCTTTCCATCAGGCAGAGTAGAGTCACTTTGGCAGGCTTAAATATAAAAAAATCTTGGACTGTTTAGCTGTTGATCAAGGCAATTTTTCTATGGAATGCTTGCCATCGCAGCTAATTTAAATAAACATGAATAACTCTATCAGTAAACGCTCGAGGTGCTTTCATCAGATGTGTGCGACGTACAGATTGTACATTATTTTATGAACCACTGCAGTAAATTAAGTAAATAAATATTTCGGACATCTTACACACAACGTCATATCTACTACGAATACAAAACAACTGATATTAATACATAAACATACTTTTTTTTCGTAAATACATACATAGAAAAACACCCAGACTCCGAAACAAACATTTGTGGATCACAGAAATATTTGGTCTGACCCGGGAATCGAACCCGAGACCTCTTGATCAGCAGTCGCATACGCTAATCACTAGACCAACAAGGCAGTCAGTTGTTATTATAATTCGGACAACATAAAACTACTACTCATTTGATCTCAACAAAATTTAAACATAACTATTACCACTAAAGGGAAAAAAATAATTAATAGAAAATATAGTGCAAATGTAAGTGTATTGAAGACGTTTACCTAACGAACAAGTATCATTACCTACTTTCACTACGCGGTGTGCTCTAAAGTGTTTACCTTGCAACTTAGAGTAACTTTACCAAGAGTTGTTAAGGGAAGTTGTGAGTGAATTTGTAATTAGTTAAAGTAATATCGTGAATTGTTTCACAGTTTACAGCACATCGGGGAACAAGAACTAGTTCGCAACTGCAGTATACTTTACACACTGTACGACTAAGTGTTAAAGTTTTCCGAAAGTATTTTATAATCTAATCACTCATCTTATAAAAAAAGCTAATTAATTCTGTCGTAACTCTTCAAAAAATAGATTTGAATTTAAAAAATAATTATGGTAGCTAGCGTTTATTGTACTCTTATCATTTGGCCCACATATGTTGTAAAAAATGGGTCGGGACCAGCAGATAGGCCAAAGGCTTACGTTTTACAACCAAATATTTTAAGCAAAGTACGAGACTCGTGTCGTAAAGCGACGCTTTTATATGTATGTTTACATATCCTTTGTCATTTGATAATATTCTGGAATATTCCTGTATCGTGGATATTATTAAAAAAACATGAAACGGACACAAAACGAAAAGCAATAAAATAAAAAGTCGAAATCATCACATTCATAATAGTGTGATAATCTTCTCTAAATCGCAGTTTTATTAAAATGATAATATATAGTCCAGTCAATAAAAGCTTAACTTTGCCATTTTGGTTGAACACCTGCAACCAACGCCAAAATTTCCGTAAGTCTTCGTAGATTAATATACTAAAATTGCAGGGTGCTGCAATACCGGCAAATGGTGCAAATACATTGCAAAAGGGTGCAAAAACAACTTTTTCTTCTATATCTCGCGATGGGCTGGAAAAATAAAAAAAGATCCTACTACCAAATTGTAGGAAATTGAATCCCCTACAACAACTTGGAAACGTATTTTTGCGTATCTCTCATAGTTTTTGCACAAAATGGATTTAAAGGTGCAAAATGAAAAAAATGTTACTATTAATCTTTTTTTTTCATATTGAAGTGATACTACATGTTTCATTTTGATTCAAATGATATGTTTCGGGCATTTTTTTTTATTTATTTACACCTTTTTTCAATTACCTAATAATCTTGGCAAAAAAAAAAAAAAAATATTATATGACTAGCTGACCCGGCAAACTTCGAACCACCTCAGAATAATCATTAAAATATTATGCTTAGTTATTAACTGATACTGATAAATTGACAGCAGTGCCACCTAACGGGCCCCGGCCGGTACCGCCACAATCGCTTTGTTCCTGCATTTTGAATCTGTAATATCTTCAAAAATTAATTAATTTAAATTACATACTGTAAAGGGTCATTTTAATCTATATTGGATGCACAAAGTATTTAAGGTATATAATTGGATAAGGATTAATACTGTATTGTTTATAATCGTTTCGTAAATAATCCATTATTTCTAGTAAAAAGACAGAAAGTATTGTAGAACTTCTTAAAGTGTACAATACTGCAGTACATTATTTTGATCTATCTCGTAGGGTACAGCCAGCGTTTGCAATGTCAGCGTAAAAAAATGGGTTTATTTACGACATCACATTAAAAACCTCTAATATTATCAATGTTTCTCTATTTTTATGCACGCATTATACATATAAACCTTCCTCTTGAATCATTCTATCTAGTAAAGAAAACGGCGTCAAAGTCCGTTGAGTAGTTTTAAAGATCGAAGCATTTATACGGACATACAGAGAGTGGAAGCGACTTTGGCTTATACTCATCATCATCAACAGCCTTTAACAGTCCACTGTTGGACATAGGCCTCTCCTTTGAAAGGAAGTTTTGGCCTACTATACCACGCTGGCCAGACGGGTTGGTAAAGGGTTTGTTTCAAGTTTTCCTTCTCTTGGCAGGATGTTAGCTGCTTATTTTGTTCCTTTAGTCGCCTCTTACGACACCCATGGAATGAATAGGGGTGGTGACACTTTGTATTCTTAATCCGTCACCACACGGACATCCGTCACCACACGGACATCCGTCACCACACGGACAGTTGGCTTATACTATGTAGTGATAATTTAATTTTAGTTTATTTTTTTGCAAAAAAAATTGCAAAATTGCATTTGAAACGTATATTTGCAGTATATATTACCTCTCCATTTACCTGAGCTATTAAAAATGCTCAACTAACTGTTTGTCACTTACTGTCACTATACTCCAAACTGTCGTTTCAGGGATATTTCATTTTTGTGCGTCTGTCCAATAGTAATTTTTTACAAAATAAACTTGATTCACTGTTTTCAATTTAAAGGAAACAATGAATCCTTCATTTTTAACATCTATTTGTATGAAGAAAACGTAAGATGCAACAATTGTTGTGAAAAGTATGCAATCCTCTCAGGATTGCATACTGATTGTAGTGATTGGTATGGTAAAAGTGAGGACCTCAGTGAAATGGCTAAGAAAACAATTATCACTGTATGTGCAGAAATTTTACAGGAATAAATAAACTCGTTACGAAACAAAAAGTTATCTACTACCGGACAAATTCCCTGATAACGTTGTATCAGAAATACCTCCACTATTAACTTGCTTCATACATAAATTATTATTAAATGATGAAAATATCGTGTGAGGTGAATGTCCTGTTATCCCAAAAATAGATACTATTGCCTATATATATTTCAGCACTTCGTCCTAAATCCTTCATTCGTTTCTTCAACTAGCTGTTGAGACATACATTTATCGAAAAACAGAATCGATGTTAGTTATCAATCTACTAAGCAAACTTTGTGTTTGCACATCATACCATAATATTTAGCTTCATGAAGCTTCATCAATAATTTAACCTCTGAAGACTATAATTACTGATGCTTTCCTTCAATATGTCTTTGATAATACTGACCGTAATACAAGGTGGGCCAAAAGAAATCACCCTATTGAAAGATGCTCTTATATTTGCAAAAAGCGGCCAATGTCAAATCTGTTTTGACATTTGTAAACTAGACAGATGTAGAATACAAGTCAACAAGCCATGGAGCGATACACTCCCCGCGGAAATCGGAATAATCGTGTCTATTCTTTTGCGTAACAATTCGTCTGTGGTGTTGGGGCAGCGCGAATTCCATCGCCGATTCCCCGGTCGTCCGGCACTAACTGCGCAAACACTGCGCCGTTTGGCCAGGGACCACAAGAGATGCTGTCAAGAGTGGCCGGCCCCGGAGCGCCTATTCTGCCAAGAATATCGCAGCTGTTGCCAGAAACATCGACCAGACGCCGTGCCTCGCAATTAGCCATCAGCCGGTCGTCCCTAAGGCGAATTTTGGTCAAAGACCTGCGCATGTCCATGCGTCAGCTGCTGCCTGTCGATCACCAAACGCATGTAGCCTACGCCAATGCGATTCTCAATCTCGAGGACGAAGTAGACGATTTTTCGACCAAAATAATAATGAGCGATTAGGCTCATTTCCACCTCAGCGGGTACGTGAACAAGCAAAACTATCGCTTCTGGGGCACCGAAAATCCACGAGTGTAGCACGAGGAGCCATTATAATCGCGAAAAGTGGAACAGTCATTGATCCATTTTTTTTCGAGGACGCCGCTGATCAAACGACAACAGTGAACGGTACGCGCTATATGGCCATGTTAACCGAGTTTTTTCTGCTACAATTGAATGAATTAGGACCGGAGGACATGTGGTTTCAACAAGACGGAGCAACGGCACACACTGCGCGAGACACAACGGATATTCTGAAGGCGGCGTTCTCGGGTCGCCTCATCGCTCGTTTTGGCGATTTGCACTGGCCCGCAAGATCGCCCGATTTAACCGTTCCAGACTTTTTTGTGGGGTTTTTTGAAGTCCCGTATTTATGTGAACAAGTCCGAGACCCTGGAAGCCCTCAAGGACAACATTCGAAACGAGTGCGAGAATCTGTCGCCCGAAGTAATGAAAAATGCCATAAAACGAGCCCGTATAGCAATCGATTGTGACTGCGCCCATTTGGCCGATATCATTTTCTCGACTTCACTAATAAAATTCTAAAGGTTCAAATAAACATAATCAAAAAACAAAATCGAAGTTTTTCATTTAGAAAAAAATTGAGAGCCAAACAACATCGGATGACTTCTTTTGGCCTACCTTGTATAAGAACCTCAGGTAGTCAGGAGACTTATCATTGTTTAGGAGGCATAGCAGTGTACACACCAGCAAGTAGTGTTTGATATAAAAGAACTCCAATCAAATGTAAAAAAATCTGCAACGCAATTAGCATCTACAACAGATATCACCGATGAGATGTATGATGAGAGATTGCCTTCTGGATTAAAAACATTACCTATGCAGATCCTAGTAAACTATGTTTAGGCATTTCACCTCTTGTATCACGATCGTATATAACATTTCTATCAGGCATATTACATGCCTCCCGTTCATTAGATGACCATCCTCTCAAATTTGAAAATTTGCGCTGAATCCGATGGAATAAAAAAAATATAAAATAAAAATATCATATCAAAAAAGGTATAAATAAGTAAACAAAAATATTAATTTAATCCCAAGGAAACATGTAGGATCGCTTCAAAATGAAAAAAAAAAGATTAATAATAATATTTTTACAATTTTGCACCTTTATATGCATTTTGTGCAAAAACTATGAGAGATACGCGAAAATACTTTTCCAAGTTTTTGTAGGGGATTTAATTTCCTACAATTTTGTAGTAGGATCCTTTTTTATTTTTCCAGCCAATCGCGAGATATAGACGAAAAAGTTGTTTTTGCACCCTTTTGCAATGTATTTGCACCCTTTGCCGGTATTGCAGCACCCTGCAATTTTAGTATATTAATTTACGAAGACTTACGAAAATTTTGGCATTGGTTGCAGGTGTTCAACCAAAATGGCAAAGTTAAGCTTATATTGACTGGACTAATAGTTAGACAAGCAATTGGATTGTCAAGTCTTTACCTAATTTGATAAATAAAGATTGTTTGTGAGATCTGTCAAGTATCTACAATATTACTATTACTTCACAAATGTTAATCGGCTCAAATTCAAGTCGTAGTAAGCAACAATATCACGGTGTTCAGTCGTCAGACCTCGTTCATTCGTCACGTTCGCATCCCGGAATCACTTTAGCGCCCCGCTCACATATACTGCTTTTATCCTGTCGCCGACCTACTAATTATGAACTGCTGCGTGAATATTAATTTCCTTATCACTTTTTTAGACTAAGTTCTCATGTGCGTTTTTTTTAAATGGATTTATTTATTTATGTCGCTCAAATCTAGTATTTTTTATACTTAGAGAAGTTGTCTTATAAAATACTAGGGACTTTACAAGTATACATGAAACGGAAACAATGAACACCAAATTCAGAACAAAGTTATGTCTCACGAGGGATTTAAACCTGGGACTTGGCGCAGTAGAAAGCGGCATGGCTACCGAGGCCAACCGTGCAGTCAAACTGAAATTGTTAACATATTTTAGTAGTACACACATTAGGTAGGTGAAAAAAAATTGTTTGAGTATTAATTTCTGGCATTAAATTTAGTTTTTCATTGTTTTTTTTTCAGTAGGTTTATTTGTTCTAGGCAGTGTGGTAAAATATGATGTATTTTATAATTTTCTAACTATTGTCCGCCTTAAAACAGCATCCTGTATTCCGAGATCCAATCTATACCAACATTCAATTTAGTCAATTGCAAAAGTAACAAACAGATAACTCTCATAACACAAGGGCAAAATACATAATGGCGATCTCAAAAGATTTGATATACATATTTTCTATTTCCGGACTTTACTGACAGGTTATCAATACAAGTACAATCATGTTCACGATAGAAGTTTCTTAAACAACTCGTATTGTGGTGTACTCAAATTCAAATGCACCGGTAGTTTTACAAAGAAAACATTTACACAAATAAGGTAGTTTGGTCACTTTTATAGGGTAGTAGAGCCACGCTTATTTCAGCACTACTTGACCGAGGCAGTACTACCCTGACACGAAAGACCAACCGAAAAATGACAGCTGTCATATTTCGTTGGTCTGTATGAGACCGGAGGCCCAATCATCCTGCATGAAGAAGAAACATCTAACTAGGCCACCATGGTGAAGATAACCATGATACATTGTCTGCCCTGCACTGCGTGAGGAGGGTTCACAGTCACTTTGGTAGGATTAAATATTAAAAACAAGTTCAGAAAATATTCCCGAAGTTTGAATCGTTGAAATCTTGAAAATATCCTTCTAAATATCTTCCAGATATAGATATATGTCACAACTGGGTTCCCAAACCCAACTCAGCCAAATCTCTTTGATGTGACATAACAGCCAATTAAGGACTGTTTCACGGCTTGACACCTTCACAGGGTTCTGAGAAAAAGGGTCTTCAAAGAGATACTACAAAATGACATATTTTTTTGAAAATATAGTACTTTAAATATCAGACATGAAGATTCGAATAAAAATTTACAGTCTCTTAAGAGCATTATTATATAGATTTTATTACCGAGTTAATACTGTAGTGGTTGCAATTTTATTTGTTTTGATTTGAGTTTTCACAATTCGTCTGTGGTGTTGGGGCAGCGCGAATTCCATCGCCGATTCCCCGGTCGTCCGGCACTAACTGCGCAAACACTGCGCCGTTTGGCCAGGGACCACAAGAGATGCTGTCAAGAGTGGCCGGCCCCGGAGCGCCTATTCTGCCAAGAATATCGCAGCTGTTGCCAGAAACATCGACCAGACGCCGTGCCTCGCAATTAGCCATCAGCCGGTCGTCCCTAAGGCGAATTTTGGTCAAAGACCTGCGCATGTCCATGCGTCAGCTGCTGCCTGTCGATCACCAAACGCATGTAGCCTACGCCAATGCGATTCTCAATCTCGAGGACGAAGTAGACGATTTTTCGACCAAAATAATAATGAGCGATTAGGCTCATTTCCACCTCAGCGGGTACGTGAACAAGCAAAACTATCGCTTCTGGGGCACCGAAAATCCACGAGTGTAGCACGAGGAGCCATTATAATCGCGAAAAGTGGAACAGTCATTGATCCATTTTTTTTCGAGGACGCCGCTGATCAAACGACAACAGTGAACGGTACGCGCTATATGGCCATGTTAACCGAGTTTTTTCTGCTACAATTGAATGAATTAGGACCGGAGGACATGTGGTTTCAACAAGACGGAGCAACGGCACACACTGCGCGAGACACAACGGATATTCTGAAGGCGGCGTTCTCGGGTCGCCTCATCGCTCGTTTTGGCGATTTGCACTGGCCCGCAAGATCGCCCGATTTAACCGTTCCAGACTTTTTTGTGGGGTTTTTTGAAGTCCCGTATTTATGTGAACAAGTCCGAGACCCTGGAAGCCCTCAAGGACAACATTCGAAACGAGTGCGAGAATCTGTCGCCCGAAGTAATGAAAAATGCCATAAAACGAGCCCGTATAGCAATCGATTGTGACTGCGCCCATTTGGCCGATATCATTTTCTCGACTTCACTAATAAAATTCTAAAGGTTCAAATAAACATAATCAAAAAACAAAATCGAAGTTTTTCATTTAGAAAAAAATTGAGAGCCAAACAACATCGGATGACTTCTTTTGGCCTACCTTGTATAAGAACCTCAGGTAGTCAGGAGACTTATCATTGTTTAGGAGGCATAGCAGTGTACACACCAGCAAGTAGTGTTTGATATAAAAGAACTCCAATCAAATGTAAAAAAATCTGCAACGCAATTAGCATCTACAACAGATATCACCGATGAGATGTATGATGAGAGATTGCCTTCTGGATTAAAAACATTACCTATGCAGATCCTAGTAAACTATGTTTAGGCATTTCACCTCTTGTATCACGATCGTATATAACATTTCTATCAGGCATATTACATGCCTCCCGTTCATTAGATGACCATCCTCTCAAATTTGAAAATTTGCGCTGAATCCGATGGAATAAAAAAAATATAAAATAAAAATATCATATCAAAAAAGGTATAAATAAGTAAACAAAAATATTAATTTAATCCCAAGGAAACATGTAGGATCGCTTCAAAATGAAAAAAAAAAGATTAATAATAATATTTTTACAATTTTGCACCTTTATATGCATTTTGTGCAAAAACTATGAGAGATACGCGAAAATACTTTTCCAAGTTTTTGTAGGGGATTTAATTTCCTACAATTTTGTAGTAGGATCCTTTTTTATTTTTCCAGCCAATCGCGAGATATAGACGAAAAAGTTGTTTTTGCACCCTTTTGCAATGTATTTGCACCCTTTGCCGGTATTGCAGCACCCTGCAATTTTAGTATATTAATTTACGAAGACTTACGAAAATTTTGGCATTGGTTGCAGGTGTTCAACCAAAATGGCAAAGTTAAGCTTATATTGACTGGACTAATAGTTAGACAAGCAATTGGATTGTCAAGTCTTTACCTAATTTGATAAATAAAGATTGTTTGTGAGATCTGTCAAGTATCTACAATATTACTATTACTTCACAAATGTTAATCGGCTCAAATTCAAGTCGTAGTAAGCAACAATATCACGGTGTTCAGTCGTCAGACCTCGTTCATTCGTCACGTTCGCATCCCGGAATCACTTTAGCGCCCCGCTCACATATACTGCTTTTATCCTGTCGCCGACCTACTAATTATGAACTGCTGCGTGAATATTAATTTCCTTATCACTTTTTTAGACTAAGTTCTCATGTGCGTTTTTTTTAAATGGATTTATTTATTTATGTCGCTCAAATCTAGTATTTTTTATACTTAGAGAAGTTGTCTTATAAAATACTAGGGACTTTACAAGTATACATGAAACGGAAACAATGAACACCAAATTCAGAACAAAGTTATGTCTCACGAGGGATTTAAACCTGGGACTTGGCGCAGTAGAAAGCGGCATGGCTACCGAGGCCAACCGTGCAGTCAAACTGAAATTGTTAACATATTTTAGTAGTACACACATTAGGTAGGTGAAAAAAAATTGTTTGAGTATTAATTTCTGGCATTAAATTTAGTTTTTCATTGTTTTTTTTTCAGTAGGTTTATTTGTTCTAGGCAGTGTGGTAAAATATGATGTATTTTATAATTTTCTAACTATTGTCCGCCTTAAAACAGCATCCTGTATTCCGAGATCCAATCTATACCAACATTCAATTTAGTCAATTGCAAAAGTAACAAACAGATAACTCTCATAACACAAGGGCAAAATACATAATGGCGATCTCAAAAGATTTGATATACATATTTTCTATTTCCGGACTTTACTGACAGGTTATCAATACAAGTACAATCATGTTCACGATAGAAGTTTCTTAAACAACTCGTATTGTGGTGTACTCAAATTCAAATGCACCGGTAGTTTTACAAAGAAAACATTTACACAAATAAGGTAGTTTGGTCACTTTTATAGGGTAGTAGAGCCACGCTTATTTCAGCACTACTTGACCGAGGCAGTACTACCCTGACACGAAAGACCAACCGAAAAATGACAGCTGTCATATTTCGTTGGTCTGTATGAGACCGGAGGCCCAATCATCCTGCATGAAGAAGAAACATCTAACTAGGCCACCATGGTGAAGATAACCATGATACATTGTCTGCCCTGCACTGCGTGAGGAGGGTTCACAGTCACTTTGGTAGGATTAAATATTAAAAACAAGTTCAGAAAATATTCCCGAAGTTTGAATCGTTGAAATCTTGAAAATATCCTTCTAAATATCTTCCAGATATAGATATATGTCACAACTGGGTTCCCAAACCCAACTCAGCCAAATCTCTTTGATGTGACATAACAGCCAATTAAGGACTGTTTCACGGCTTGACACCTTCACAGGGTTCTGAGAAAAAGGGTCTTCAAAGAGATACTACAAAATGACATATTTTTTTGAAAATATAGTACTTTAAATATCAGACATGAAGATTCGAATAAAAATTTACAGTCTCTTAAGAGCATTATTATATAGATTTTATTACCGAGTTAATACTGTAGTGGTTGCAATTTTATTTGTTTTGATTTGAGTTTTCCTAATTAGGCACCCAAAAAAATATTTTTTTATTTTTATTTTTTATTTAGTGTGTCGATTGGGTTTGAATGTTGTAACATTTTTTGGATTAATAAGTTTTATTATTATTATTGCATTAAAGGAATGCAGTTGGGTATAGACATATTACTTTTGTAACATGCTTTTATTAGCTTTATCTGTAGGTATGTGTGTTTGCTTATAACCAACTATTGTATGCGTGGTTTTTGGTTGTTATTTTTTATATATTTAAGTCTACCAAAGTGACTAATATGCCTGATGGAAAGCAAGAGTAAAATTCTGGAGTAGGGGTCACAAGCTTCATTATGAGGGTTATTCACCAACTGGGGCGCCTCGCCGCTGGTAATGAGGACATCTGGTCTGGCACTGGCATTCTCTGCTGGAGAATTCGCTTGCCCCGTATGGAGCCGATCCGCTCACACAAGGCTAGTGGACGCAGCACTAAACGAAACCTGCCGGATAATTACGGGTTGTCTTAAACCGACCCCGGTTAAGATGCTGTACCCACTGGCCGGAATAGCACCTCCGGCGATTCGGAGGGCTGTGGCGAGTTCAGCGGAGAGGACTAGGATGGAGAATGACCCGCGGCATCCCATGTACGGCCACACCCCACCCCAACAAAGACTAAAGAGCCGCAAAAGTTTTGCACAATGTGTCGGCCCACTGACCTTGGACCCGTCCCAAGCAAGGTGCAAACAGTGGAGAGAGGGGGTGTCCTTGCCGAATCCATTTGTGGCACCGGCTGAGAGCCTTCCGCCTGGAAATAAACTACCGTGGCCAATCTGGAGGTCTTTAAATAGACTCCGGACCCAAGTTGGTCGAAGCAAAGAAGACCTGTTTAGGTGGGGATTTTCGGCCGGTGATGATCTCAGCTGTTTGTGCGATGCAATCCAAACAATGTCCCATCTTCCATCGTGCCCTGCGTGCCCAGACACCTGCACGCAGGAAGACCTAATGGCTGCCACCGATACCGCCATCAAAGTGGCCGCGTTCTGGGCTGAAAAAATATAATTTTCCCGACACGTTACGTTTGCCATCGAAACGCTAAGAAGAAGATTATGAGGGTAAACAATGTGGCATGAAGTTTCTGCATAATCGGGCCCTAATATGATAATAGTGTTAAAAAATATAGTGGCGTCTTACCACACACTGTCAGTGATACGACAGAGTCAATAAAATATTAAACTTTATTATATTTTTTAAATTTAAAACCCTATTGGCACCTCACCACACCATCACTACCATCACCTACCCAATTAATTAAGCATCTTCCCTTTTTTGTAGATGATTAAAAATTAAAACAACTAAACCTCAGACTTGTATTGAATAATTAGTATTAGGTAGTGGTATATTTCTTAAAACGACCTTCAAATCTTCACTGATGATCAAATCTCTATAGTTAACTCAAGGTGATTTCCCTTTGATGACACTTTTACTAGAAACGATTCAGGAACTAATTCTTATGTGGCGCGTTGTTCCTCACGTAGGCCAAGCTATGTACGGCATCGCGAGTCATTACGTGAACCAACCTTTATACTAAAAACTGAATGCATGGACTGCTTTTGTCATGAATAAAGTGATTGCATTGATTTTTCCTGGCAATAATAATCTTAGAACTAAATGTAAACATGTAGGGTTATCAGAAAAGTTAGAAGTAAAACGTCTTATTTATTAAATATTTTAAAAAATAATTATTTAAACCATACTCGGCCAGCGTGATGACGTATGGCCTTAACCCTCTCCTGAGAGGATATCTTGAGTCGATATAAAACTAATTTAAAAGAATTTTACTATTACAATTTCAACTATAATATTAGTAGTTTAGACCAGAAAGTAGAGGTTACGTTACAACAAAATCAATAAATGCGCCCCATTACGCCAAAGGACATCTTCAAGATTTTTGGCCGTCTTTTCCTTTTGTTAATACATTTTAGTTAGTTTTTCCTTAACTACACGAATCGAATGTTCGAGGAAAACTATAAGAATCAATAAAGCTTAACAAAAACGTAAGCAGCTTGTGCTTAGAGTATTAATAATTGATGTGTGTTCAGACATATGTCATCAATTCGCAAATATGTACTTTACTATAATCAGATTATATATTAAGTTGTTTGTATTGTTTACGTATTGCTTTTTTCGTTGTATTGATGGCTCATGAGTATTTTCATTGATATTGAGCAACTATTGCTGCCCGTTGGTTCACGCAACTACTAATAGTTACATGTGTTTTGTCATCCATTGAACCCTAAGCGACTCGCTCCGGTTTGTTCCTTCAGACACATTACCAGTTACATCTTAACTACGAGAAATTTTTGCTTGTCTGCGAGATCCATGGCATCAATATCGTCGTCTCAGCCTGTTATTTTTTTTTCAAGACAAAGAAAACTTTTATGTCGTGTGAAAAATATGCATGAGTATTTAACAACCATTTTTTTTTAACGTGTGAAAATCCCCGCGGACCGTCACCCCGACGGCGGTTACGGCGGGGTGGTGTGTCTGATTCGAATCTACTAAAATCACATGGTGTGACCCTCTTTGCGCTTGTGTATTGGAAGGAGTCCAGGGAGGGGATTTCCTTCTGGACTCCAACCGGCGCCTGCCCGCAATGTTGCGGGCACCATCTCAACTCTCGACTCTCTAATTGGGCAACGTCCGGTCACACGCGGACGTCGCCCCCTCGCGGTTGGCCACTACTGCGGACGGACGGAAAACCCGTCCCGCCCATCCGCGGCCACTCTCAGGGCGGCATGAGACGCAGGTATGCGCGCCTCCGCCGCCCGGGGCGCCGGCGGCGGATCGGGTCCGAGTGGACGTCGTCCTCCCGGGCCCTCTCTGCCGCCTCCTTCTGCAAGATTACGTCCTCGCAGAAGGTTGCGACCGCGGTAAAACAACTGTCGCTGCCGGCCATCGATCTTATGACGGCCGGCAGCGAGAGATCCCCTCCGATGACTGCAGTGAGGGCCCGGCGCTGCGTCGCTCATGCGGGGCAGATCGCCAGCGTGTGCAGGGCCGTGTCCTCACTGCTGAGTATTTATTTAACAACCAGCCCGAAGCAGGTAGTAGTAGAGCCACGCTGATTTCAATCGAAGGTTTAAAAGTTGCTATCGAAATACGAATCAAATTAATCATTATTTCTAACATGTTACGACTATATTTATTCGAATTTGCAGCGATCTTAAATTATATTAATTTAACTTTAATAGTACTTTAGCAAAGGATCATTGGTAATGATTGAATATTCCAGAGTCGCATATCTGTGACTCAAACATTCAGTCATTATGTTTAGTTATACTTAAATATTTAATTCGACAATACGTTATCTATAAGGATCACTTTCCAGCCTTTAACTGTAACTGAAATTGTATTTGATTCTAATAAAAAAATATTAAGGTTTAGGTTTGTTAAAGAATTCTTAAAAGATTTTACTATTCATTTATTATTATACTATTACAAGTTAAATCAAAACTTCGTAAAAGTGTTAGTGAATAAAGAGACCAATAATTCTTCAACCACAAACAATTGAATTGGAATCTGTATTTCTAACACAAGCAAATATCAAGGTCGCACTATATCTGTATGAATTTAGTGTTATGCGGTTTGCGAATACATTACGAGTATATGGATAAATAATTGAACTTACGTAAACATAGGGCCGTCAGTGACGCTTATCGACCACGATAAAAGCATCATCATTTTTATAAAAAAAGCGGCCAAGTGCGAGTTGGACTCGCCCATGAAAGGTTTCGTAGCAGCAAGTAACATCATATAAAAGTTCTTGTAGTTCGTTGTAACTTTGATCGGTGTTTTAATAAATAATAAATAAATAAATAAATATTTTGGACATCTGACACACAACATCATCTAGTCCCAAGCTAATCAGAGCTTGTGTTATGGGTACTAGACAACTGATATAAATACATAAACATACTTTTTTTTTTTTGTAAATACAACATATTATACATAGAAAACACCCAGACTCCGAAACAAATATTTGTAAATCACACAAATAATATTTGGTCCGACTCGGGAATCGAACCCGAGACATCTTGATCAGCAGCCGCATACGCTAACCACTAGACCAACGAGGCAGTCAATAATAATAATAATAGTGTAAAGATTGAATGAAAGAGAAATTGCAGTTTACAATTTATGACGTATTAAAAAAAACTACTTACTAGATTTCGTTCAAATCAATTTAAAAAAAAACAAAAAACCCAGTATCAAAGTGTAAAAGGATGTGTAAAAGAGAGAGCACTAGGATTATCATGTCATGGTGCTGTGCAGCAGTGGATTATGGTGTAATCTACAGCTTTGCATGTTTACAATTCTCTCTTATACGTTTTAAGGTCACTTTTATATTATAAAATGCAATGTAATGCAAAGTGCTAAATTCTTTTATGACTGACGCTGTCTAGATAAAGCAAATACCAAGTCTCGATAAGACATTACTTACACGGAACGTTGCTATTTTTCCATAAATATACTTATCACAAATATTATTAATATTTAGAATATACGTACAATGAATAGAATTAATGAAAATGAATGTTCGTTTTTTCACGTATTCATTTTTCATGTGTTGTTTTTAATTCATTTCCACTTTATTCAGTTTATTTTAACCAAAAATACGTAAATAAACCAGAAATAGTCAGCGACAATTACAAAAGTATTGCTCCAGGCTGCATAGGATTCAACTCACAAAGGTGCTCGTTAGTCACAATTGCATAGTCGACAAATCTATACATACTACATACCTACTTAAAATCAAATAAAATTGAAGTCTCTGTATAAAATAGCAATATTTTTACTAAATGCATATTAAAGTTTTGTCCGTCTGTTTGTTCCGGTGTCTAGGACGACTGTACCGATCTTGACGGGACTTTCACTTTCAGAAACATGACGACATAAGGAGTATTATTCCTATGTCATATATGGTTTAAAATAAATGATGGAATTTATACAGAGATATGCTTGGTCAGCATATTTCAGATATGTGTCTAGTATCGAGCACGTAGAATTGGGATAGTCATTTCCTCGTTAAGTAAAGACGTGATTTAGTTAGGATTTAGAATATATAATGTAGCTGTAAGAGCAAAATATATCCATACCTGATATATACCTTAGTAAATAATGTTAAAATAATAAACCAGTAACTAACTAATAAAAATAAAGCAAAAGAGTACAATGTAATTGTGATTCGCTATCCACCTATAAGTTCGCCATAATTAAATAAATAAATAAATATTTTGGACATCTTACACACAACATTATCTAGTCCCAAAGTAAGCAGAGCTTGTGTTATGGGTACTAAACAACTGATATAAATACATAAACATACTTTTTTTTTTGTAAATACATACATATTATACATAGAAAAACACCCAAACTCCGAAACAAATATTTGTGGATCACACAAACATTTGGTCCGACTCGGGAATCGAACCCGAGACCTCTTGTGATTAGCAGTCGCATACGCTAACCACTAGACCAACGAGGCAGTCAAGTCAATTGGTGACTCTGACGACTGAACAAGCCTGAAGATGTAAGTTCGCAATAATTGGTGACCCCGACAATGAACAAGGACCCGACAATATAACAAATAATGAAGAAACCGACAATTGAACAGTGAAGAAACCGAAAATTGAACAATGAAGAAAAACTAATCGCATCTTCTGAAGGAGAATATATAGTGAACTTTATGGCAGTATTGCATAAAGGACCAGCCGCATTTATGGCTCATGCAGTGAGGCTATCGTTTATCAATAAGTATCTTATGCTCATTTTTGGACTAGCTTTTCTCTGCGGCGTTAATTGCGACTTACAACAAGGACAACGGGATTCAGTAAAACATGATATAAATATATAGTTTGAGGCGGAGTCCAGTGCGACGAAAGCGGGTGGCTTACTGTTCATTTTATTTTTTGACTACTTAACAAATATTAAATATTTTTTTTTTGATAGAGAGGTATATTTCAAACTCGTACGGTGACGGATTTTTAGAACAGAATGCCACCACCCCGATATTTATCCCGTGGAAAACGTAACAACCAAGTAAGGGTCCCATAAGGTACTCCCTTATCTAGTATCTAGAGTAATTGAACAGTTCTGCAAAGAGAAGAAAAGCTAAGGCCACTCGGGCCACGCACAGGACAGGGTTCCTCAGTCACCCATTACGGCACGTGAATTTAAAATCGTATCCAATAGATATTTGTAATGCTTATGTATTTGTGCGTTAATATAACGTTTTCCAAGGAAGCCCATTTAACAAGTCTCTATAACTCCTAAACTAACAAAGTCTTCTAATCCATTATAGTTTTCCTTTAAATTTCATTATATGTACCACCATCACGAATTTTCCTAGATTTTTTGAGCCAGTTGTGTAGCCTTTGGGGGGGGGGGGGACGCCCTGTTTTTACAAAGAAGTGCCCTTTAAAGTAGAATTTCTCGCAAACGGATATCTAAATCAAAAAGTCGTTTTAGAAACCCTGTATTATTTTTAAAAGACCTATCTAATGATACCTCATACGATGGGGTAGCCGCGAGAAAAAAAATTATCCCCACTTTACGTGTACCCCTAATAAAAATATTTTTCTTAATTTTATTGTAGCACTTTGTCGACGTAATTACAACACAAACATATTCATGTAAAGTTTCACCTTTCTAGCACTTACCGTTTGGACGGTAAGTCGAGGACGGACGGATGGACATGACGAATCTATAGGGGTTCCGAGTCCCTAAACATCGGAACTCTAAAAGACCTTTCCTCCCCAAAATGTTCGGCCACCAAACTATAAATTTCTTCTCTTTCTAAGTAAAGACCATCGGTGAAATGTCCAGCGGTAGACTGTCGAAAACTGACAATGATGGTGCAAAAGTTATTTAAAAGACAACTTCCGCCTTAGGGATATAAGTCACAGTTATAGAATATTAGACTTTACGAACATACATGAAACGGACACAAAGACCATCCAGACAATGTGATTTCTGTGATTTGAATTGTGGGATTTGAATCCACGACACTTGGCGCAGTGCAAAGCGGCGCGCACCGACACCGCACAGCAGAGGTACAACATCAGCTATCTGTTATTGTATCGTATATATATACAGTATACATTTTAATCTGTCTGTCGATTTATTCAGACTAATCTCAGAAACAGATAATTTTGACGGGATTTTTAATGATAGCAATGAGCATGATAACCCAGATAAAACCGCACGCCATCTCGGGTACGAGAAGCTGAACCAGGTGTACCCTCGAAAGGGAATCCCTGGAACCCCGATGTACCTCGAGTCACCCAGAGTCACTCTACTGTTCTTTTCTGACCATAGAAAAGGCGCGCGGTTAGTAGCGCTCGTGCCTCCACCTCTGCCTACTTGTGCCCGAGTCGCCTGAGATATCTGGCCCTGTCTGAGGTACTTCTCCCGGTCTTACTTCGCAAGCATAACTTGCTCACAGAAAGAGACGGCGGAGTTCCATGCTCTCTCACTCCGCGTCATGGCCGCAATCATGCTATGCAGCGAGAGATTCCTCACCCCGATGGCCGCCAGGAGGTCACGCCTCGTGTCTTCCCATATCGGACATTTTACTAGCGTGTATGTGGCACTCAGGCATTGGCTCCTTTCGGATCAGACACAGATGATCTCTGAAGCACTCTCTCTTGCACCACTGATATAAAGCCACAAGGGCTCTCAGTTCCAGGTCCCATCGTGGAGTTCCGGCCACAGTACGTTAACCGCTACTGTTAAATTCTAGTCATGCTTTCCATCAGACCGAATACAATCACTTTAGCAAATAGTTCTTTTCCTTGCCCAAAATCTTACCTACTTTCGTGAGTATTGTAATATTTTCAGTATGCAAGTCATTATATACTTAACCATGAGGATATATAAGGTGAAGTACCTTTAAGTACACGAATAGATATGATATGAAAACACAACACAACAATCACCAATTATCTGATAACACACACCGATTGATTTGACGTAACACAAATGTTTTATCCACTAGTAATAAATTTGTTTGTGTGTCAGTTTGTTGAACAGGTAACGTGTTATTGTTTACAATAGTTTTAATAAACATAGAATACAAATACATTCCTGTATGTGTATAATTCAAAACAGATAGAAAAATACTTAGATTCCTATTTGCTCTCAGGGCCTAGACTTTGTTAGGGAGTTTCACACAAAGAGGCATATTAGACACATCGTTTGCTGAGTAGACGATTTTATTGATCTACATAATCTCAGTCAGTAGTGAAGTAGTACTGTTGTCTAAGATAGGTTCCAGGCATGTATATTATATGTGTAAATAGCCGATGTGGTTAGTCCAGCTACACAGGATTATAGTGGGTAGGCCACTCTCTCTTCAGGTTTTCAATTTTTTAAGTTACAGAAGTACCCTTGAAACTTTATTGTACGTAAGCTAGTATAGAAAGTTTAGTGAATACTATTTTTTAGACGAAACTTTACAGACACGTAGAATTTGCGCGCTGACGATAACTTTAAGTTTTAAGTTAGTAATATCTATTCTCACATTTAAAACGGTGAAGTTTAAAAACTATTCTACTATACCGGGGTGGGTGTGGAAATACAGGAAATGGAGAGCTTCTGCTCTAGCCGTGTGAAAATTACACCTCCTCCTTCCTTTTTTGATGTCGGTTAAAAAGATTTAGTCTTGTAACAACTATTAACAACTTCCACATGTCAATTTTTTTTTTAGTTTTATATTTCTAACAATTAATATATAAGAGATTTTATAATTAAAAAAAAATTCCTTTTTTCACAGGTGGCCTTCACCCGCGTGTTGTCGGTGTAAAAAGTAATCTAAGGCCATTCTCAGGCTCTATGACTATCTATGTACCAAGTTTCATTTAAATTGGTTTAGTAGTTTTGGCGTGAACGTGCGAGAGACAAACAAAGTTTCACATTTATAAATATTTATCCGTTTTTTTAAAAATGTAATTAAAAATGTAATCGAATTCTAAGAAGGAAGAGCGCCGTCGTCTTAAATACAGATATTTAGTTATCTAGCTTAGACGCGGATGTTAACTGACTTGTGAATTTGATAATGTGTATCTGAAAATGTTGTATCCTAGAAATAAGACTTTATGGTTGAATTAAATTATTATTTTCTATTTAAGGATAAATTACGAAGTCAAAATTATATACCTAGTTATTTAATTAAGTGATACTTCCACGTGCAATTGGACAATATATTAATACAGCAAATATGACAAGCAAATCCAGTTGTGAACACATAGTGCTATGTACACAATATAACCGCAGCGCGTGTCAGCGCGAGCGCACAGGCTCGGCGTGCGTGCGACGCACACTTCCTGCTCCGCGTCGCCTTGTACCCACACACCCACACACGGACTAACAAATCTATTTTTATGTATCACATATAGAATACTGTCGTATTATCGATACATTAACAAAATTAAGAGTTTTTTCCGATATAACTGTGTTGTGAGTGTAAGTGCATCAATATGGCCGAAACCTCAATACCGGATGTGGCACCAAAGCCGGGTAAGTTTAGTTTAATTTGTTATGATTTACTAACTAGAATTATGGGGCATGAAAATATAAATAATAATAATAATAATGTTTATTATGGCAACCACGCCCAATATGTTAGTAACAATGAACTTAATACTAAAGTTAGTAGCTTAATTTTAGATTATGTGACAATTAACCCGATCTAACTAAAATTTTGATTTCGTGACGCAGCCAGTGGAAATCAAAATGAATAAGAGAACAAAAGTGATTCTATGTTTTCGGTACGTTGTCAAGGGTCCCGAAAAGGTACCGGTATATACTCTGTACCTTAAAGTATACCCGTAAATTAAATTTTCACCCTGTGTGATCGTTATTAATTCAAGTAATATAACGAAATGTACAATATGAGCGAAATACGGAAGTAATAATAATAGTAACCTGCCTCATTTCATACAAGGCCGTCTGATCCCAAACTAGGCTTCAACGGAGCTAAAGCATCGATACTTAATATTATTAATTCGATATCACGTTTTATAGTACGCTTTCACGGCTAATACGCTGCACTAATTTCAATTAAAATTGACATGGAGATATTTTGATTATTGAGTAGTGCTTCTCTTTACTTTTTCTTCTACCGACGAATGGAACCCTGGTCAAAAACTAGTACTTATGTATTTCTAATTACACTCAATCGAACACGTGTCCAAATTTGCACATAACACAATTATTTTTCCTCTGTGGATCATCGAACTTACGAACAGAGAGTTCGCGGTCAAGACCACTAATCTCTAGACTAACTGGTTAATTTAAAACAGGAGCGTTATAACTACGATACAACTTTTAAAAATTTATATAAATAACATTTAAATGTCAATAATCAGAGTAACCTGTGAATGAACAGGAAATTGGTACAGTAAAGCGAAGTGGTTCAGGAAGTGAAGGTTGTGTTGATTTGATAGTTTAAATTGTTGTTAAGACCTTACAATTATTTATTATTTTATTGCCAAACCGTCCGTGTAGTGGCGACATAAAAATATGAAGCTCTCTATTCATCCCGAGTCGTAAAATGCGACTGAGGGGGCAAACTACGCAAGACAACATCACTGGAAGGCAAGAAAAACTTAACCTTAGGCATTTCTTTTTGGAAACAATGCCCCCCACCCCACCCCTCTAAAAGCTAAAAGGAACGCTCTAAAAATCTGGAAATATTCAAGAAAAATTACTTTGTTAGTTCAGGAGTTATAGGGGCTAAACTTGTAAATTACGCTTATTTGGAAAACTTCATACAATAATAGCGATATAAGAAGTAAACACAACAATTATCTATTGGTCATGATTTTAAATCCGTGCCATTCTGGGTGTTTACGGAACCCTATTCTATGCGTGGTCTGACACGCACTTGGCTGGTTTTTAAGTATGTTCTGTTACCCAAAGTCTATACAATGGCAGTGCAACATTTATTGGTCAATATAATATTTAAAACAACACTGATACCAAACTAGCCAGAACCTGAACTGTTGATAAATAAAACATATAAATATGATATTTATACCTCATATTAAAGATGAATTACTCCCAGATTCAGTACAAATGCAACAAACAAAATACATTTACACAACCGCCATTTAGTCCCAAACTAGCAGAGCTTTTTTTATATATTTGGCCTACCAAAATAACTCTGGTCGACCTGATGGAAAGCATGAGTAGAATCCAAAAGCAAGGATCATCGATATTGTATCTTAATTACATACTATTAGTAAATTACACCGTAAAACATACGGTCATGCTCATCATAGAATCCTCGTATTTATTCGAATGGGAATCAAACCCACGTTCTTTTTTTGGAAGGGTCGTCAACTAATAGATTACAAGTTAGTACTAAAATTTAATCAGTATATTGTAGTTTTAAAGTGTATTTGTAAACAAAAGATTCTAAAAAAACATTTATGACGTGAAAGTACATTAAATACCTTTTACCCAAAGCAAATGAATGTTTGGCTGATAATAATCAGGGGGGATTCTAATCTACAGTTTCGTTTTAGCTATTTATTATATGTGACGTTATAGATTAAACAATATTAGTTATCGTTCGATAAATAAATAATTGTTTGACCACGATGTATTAAAAAAAATGATAATATTTGATAATCGTACATTTAACGAGTGCGGTTTCAAAGTATTTCATATTTTCACGCCTTTATTAGTTCACTTGTTAACAAATATTTGAAGTTAAACTAACCTACTTCTATCAGTAGTTTCGAAATAAAAAATGAATCCTCACTTAGTTCACATAGCAATATTGGAACATGTAATATATATCTTCCTAGCCTATACTCTTATTATTACAAAGATGAATTTTGATTGGCGACTAGTAGTTATACTAGAATTTGTCATCGTGGAGACTTGGTTAATTTGATAAAGTTTAAGTAAGTTAATTCTAAATCTAAATTCTAAAGTATGGAGCTTAGTGGGGTCTGTCGAACTCTTACTACCAGAAATTACTTCAGTGTCAGTGATCATTGCCGGGAAAGAGAGAATCAATGGCATTTATCAGCCACAAAGTCTAAACAGCAAGGGCCATAAAATTTTGATTTTTTTTTGCAGCTGATGCTGATATTTTACTAATTGAAATATGTATTACAAAATAATAATAATAATGATATCAACAAATTACATCATTTATATTACATTGTGTAAGGAGTTTTGAAGGTTTTATGAATAAATGTTATGGAGTTCCGTTCATTTAGAAATCAGAAACATGCAATAAGAAAAATTCTCCCAGGGAAAGTCAACGGCCACAACTAGTGTTACCTAGGGATCATCATCATGATCAACAGTTCTAAACAGCCCACTTCTAGACATAAGCCTCTCCTTCGAAATGTGTTTTTGGCATCCTGTACCGGACAGTACCAACGGATTATTTAGACTTTGCTTCATATTTTTCTTGTCTATGCTGTAATGCTGTACTGCGAAGTTAGTTCACCTAATCGGTTAATAAGACACCCCTGGAATGGGTGGTGACACTCTAAATTCTTAATCTGTAACCACAAAGACATATAGATAGCTTAAACAAAAAAGAGCATCATTTTTAAACTATTAAGATTAATAAAAGTTACGTTACCAAAGTCATATTTTCATTAATTACAGTTTACGGTCGACCAAGCGTCGAAATATTTTGCTTTTGTACACAAGTAAACTGAATGCACAGTTATTTGGTACAAAATAGTTCACATGAAAGTTTTATTCTCAGAAAGAATTTCCTGCAAGTAAATGTAACTTTAGTTCCGTTTTGGCTGCAAAAGTTCGTAAT
Organism: Phragmatobia fuliginosa; assembly: GCA_932526445.1. NCBI lineage: Eukaryota > Metazoa > Arthropoda > Insecta > Lepidoptera > Erebidae > Phragmatobia > Phragmatobia fuliginosa. Next base: position 665,935 of record OW052067.1, on the reverse strand, counting down.
ATTGTTCTGTTGTTGCAATGAGAACTTAGTAGTTGATATTTAATGTCTTTTAATTTAACTGTATTTAGACAAATATAACTGGGATATTTCGTTTTAAAAGTGCATATGACTTTAAATGGGTACTAGACAACTTAAATAAATACATAAACATACATATTATACATTGGAAACACCCAAACTCCGAAACAAATGCTAGTGGCTCACACAAACATTTGGTCCGACCCAAGAATCAAACCTGAGACCTCAGTCACAGCAGTCGCATAAACTAGCACTGCGTCACCGAAATAGATTTTGTAATTTGAAGTAACGCCGTGTCGCGAAGCTAGTCCTAAGAAAATTGCCTAAAATACTTTTTATGCCATCAGCCAATAAAAGTCTGCCCCGTCAAAATCATGGCAACCATTCTAGAGATTGATTACACGACACAAACAGACAGGCAGACAAAAGTTTTAGAATGTCTTAGAAGTTTTAGAAAATAGATTTATCAAGGAACTATACATATACACTTGATATTACAGACATTTCAATTTTATTTATATTTAAAGCAAAATACAGTGCTTAATTCATAAAGTGTGAGTAAAGAAAAAGCAAACATATGACAATGCAATATGGAATACATTGTCGTGGTACACATTGAAGTTAGTGGTTAAATAATTACTAACATAACAGACTTGCAGGTTCATCTTTACTTGGTGTAGAAATTCAAAGCCTATATAACTTTGTTTTCTTTACTTATTTTTACAAGGACAACATTCGCATTAGGAATAAACATCCTGCTTCGGTGGCGCAGCGGTAGCGTATGCTACTGCTGTGTTTGAGGTCTCGGGTTCGATTCCCGGATTGGTTTTGTGTGATCCGCAAATATTTGTTTCGGAGTTTGGGTGTTTAATATGACTACTAGTTGACCCAGCGAACTTCGTACCGCCCAACTTTAAAATTCCAGAACTTGATCGCAGCGCCACCTACCGGGTCCAATTGCGAATCTAAACCATTCCCAGATCCCCTTGAACACAAAAAATTTCATCAAAATCGGTCCAGTCATTTGAGAGAAGTTCAGTGACATACACACTCACACAAGAATTATATATATATAGATAATATGTATGTATTTACAAAAAAGTATGTTTATATATTCATATCAGTTGTCTAATACCATTAATACAAGCTCTGCTTAATTTGGGACTAGGATGGCGTTGTGTGAAAGATGTTCGAAATATTTATTAATTACTCTGTGTCGGGAATTTACAAACATACATAAAATCTACAAAGAACACCCAGCCTCAGGACAACAATTTCTGGATCACACAAAGTATTGTGGGATTTGAACCCACGAGTCACGAGTTCACGACACTGTGCGTAATAGAGAGCGTCATGGCGACCGCTTGAACTATTAGGCCAACTGTGTAGTCTTCTATTCAAAAGCAAGGACAGGCAATGCAAATAAAGAAAGTCTTAAAAAAGAGTATTGTAGGTAATTTCGCTGTATGTAAGTGTTTTCGTAACTCTAAGCAGTACTGAGTTACAGCCATGAAACCAAAACAATTATACCCTAACCTTGTAACATGAAAATTATTCAAAACACTTGAAGTGAGTGTTTGTCAATTGAAAATGTAAGTAAGTGCTGCAATTTGGGTCAACAATATGCAGTTTTGAAATGTTTCTCATTACTCATGAAAGTTTTTACATCATAACACGTATCTATTCTGTTCTAATGAAGGTCTTTTCTGTGTATAGCTTTAAATCTCTCTACTATAATATACCATGTGTACTTATTATATAAAGTATATTTGTATGTTTATCCGTCGTTTAAACCTATGACAAGCTATGCATGGTTTAAGTTTAGTTAGCAAACTATACGAAGAAGTAGAATTGAACAACTAATCACTAGATGTATAAGAAATTATATACAATACAGTACTTCCATAAAAAAAATCTGTATATCTGTTTGAGCTGGCTAATCTTCGGAACCGCTGGATTCATTTAGACATTACTGTTACTGGCATGGAAGTCTAAGTTCTAAACTGAGATTAGTTGTGTACGCTCACAAATTAAATAGGGTAAACTATACTATTGTTGGCATCTCATCAGTCATTGGCACTTCGCATTTTAAATACAAATATTAAGAATTGCTCTAACAAAAAATACATGGAAATCTGTTTTTCAAATTCTACCACGTCGACATTATGGGAGTTCAACTGAATCTTTTTAAAATGTATCCTGGCAACACGTAAAAAGAAATCATAACGCGGGCTACTCGCACCGGTGATTGTCACCGCCGCTTTCTAATAAGATCCAAGAAGGCATAAGGTAAGATTATATTATATTATCTTGTTGTGAATAGTGTTAATCTGTTTTGTTTTGAGTTAAATTATCGTTTTGAGTGTATTTTTCCACATTATATCCATTATAAGCCAATGACTGATTGCTATCTAATAATAACTGTACTTTTGATGCCAATTACTGTACTTTTCGGAACATTTTTAAATTTCATTAATTTTTTTTTTATTAAACTGTGTTTATCTAAATGAATGTGTTTTTATTTCTAAATTAATAAATTATTAAAACGTTTTATGAAGATTAAATTAGAATCTGACATCTAGTTTAATTTTTAAAAACAAATCTTTGCTAAATAGCCCTAAGGTGCCAATCATTATACAGTTTACCCTAGGTATCTAAACAGTAGTTTAAAAAAGTATTCAAATGTCAACAACCATTAAAATTAGTATTAAGTCTTACATATGTAAATGACACGCAGATATGTATCTAGAGATCGAGCGCATCACACAATCATTTGTCCTCCGTGGGAATCACATAGGTACTTTGCCAACTTAACGATATAACTGCAACAACAGTGAAAGTGTTATATATACTCGACAATGAATTGATTTGCCATAATCCCATTATCAGCGACACACAGTTACTGAAGGTCATTCATTATCGAGGTTCAAATCAGTGTTTTACAGCAGATGTGAGCTTGTGATCATAAAACACAATAAAAGTCGTTTGCGATTCATTCCATGAAGGCGATTATTAGTAAAAAAAGCGGCCAAGTGCGAGTCGGTCTCGCCCATGAAGGGTTCCGTATCAGCTAGTAACATCATATAAAAGTTCTTGTAGTTCGTTGTAACTTTGATCGATGTTTTTATACTAGTGTATTGATTGGATGAAAGGTAAATTGCGTGTTACGATTTATAACGTATTAAAAAAAAACTACTCACTAGATTTCGTTCAAACCAATTTTCGTTGGTAGTTTGCATGGTAATGTACAACATATATTTTTTTTAGTTTTATCACTCTCTTATTTTAGAAGTTAGAGGGGGGGGGACACACATTTTTCCACTTTGGAAGTGTCTCTCGCGCAAACTATTCAGTTTAGAAAAAAATGATATTAGAAACCTCTACATCATTTTTGAACACCTATCCGTAGATACCCCACACGGATGGGTTTGATGAAAAAAAAAATTTTGAGTTTCAGTTCCATGTATGGGGACCCCCAAAATGTATTGTTTTTTTTTCAATTTTTATGTAAAAATCTTAATGCGGTTTACAGAATACATCGACTGACAAAATTTCAACAGTATAGCTCTTATAGTTTCGGAAATAATTGGCTGTGACATACGGACGGACAGACAGACAGACAGACAGACAGACAGACAGACAGACAGACAGACTTGACGAATCTATAAGGGTTCCGTTTTTTGCCATTTGGCTACGGAACCCTAAAAAGTCAAATGACTAATTTTCGCAATTTAATGGTAAGTAATAAAACTCTAAATTTTATTTTAAAAATTACTCAGTTTTATGATTTCATTATCTAAAAAAAAGCGGCCAAGTGCGAGTCGGACTCGCCCATGAAGGGTTCCGTACCAGCAAGTAACATCATATAAAAGTTCTTGTAGTTCGTTGTAACTTTCATCGATGTTTTTATACTAGTGAATTGATTGGATGAAAGGTATTTTGCGTGTTACGATTTATGACGTATTAAAAAAAAACTACTCACTAGATCTCGTTCAAACCAATTTTCGTTGGTAGCTTACATGGTAATGTACAACATATATTTTTTTTAGTTTTATCTCTCTCTTATTTTAGAAGTTAGAGGGGGGGGGACACACATTTTTCCACTTTGGAAGTGTCTCCCGCGCAAACTATTAAGTTTAGAAAAAAATGATATTAGAAACCTCAACATTATTTTTGAAGACCTATCCATAGATACCCCACACGTATAGGTTTGATGAAAAAAAATTTTTTGAGTTTCAGTTCCAAGTATGGGGACCCCCAAAATGTATTGTTTTTTTTCTATTTTTATGTAAAAATCTTAATGCGGTTCACAGAATACATCGTCTGACCAAATATCAACAGTATAGCTCTTATAGTTTCGGAAATAATTGGCTGTGACATACGGACGGACAGACAGACAGACAGACAGACAGACAGACAGACAGACAGACAGACAGACAGACTTGACGAATCTATAAGGGTTCCGTTTTTTGCCATTTGGCTACGGAACCCTAAAAAACAGTTCATTTTACGTAACAATGTGAACAGGTGCAGCTATTGTGGGGATTAATCTATTGTATTGCTTCTGTTGTACACTTTGCATGTTACAATTTAAGTGTACCTACAACGAAGGCTTAGTAAGAGCATTTATTTATACATCTTTATATAAGTTGTTAATAGTTTTAATTTACGACTCAAGACTGCGTGGATCGCATGGCGGTTTTTAGGTGTTATAAGTTTGGTTTTCAAATAGGACAGTTCTTTGTGTGATCCATAAACTATGATTCTGAGTCTTATTGTGCGTACATTCTATCAAAGTATGTTTTTAAAATAGGCGGGTTATAGTATTGTAATCCTACATAATGTAGTCTTAAAAAATCTAAATAATTTAAGTGGAATAAAGATTAGAAAAATTGTTAGACTACAAGATGATACATTGGATGACAAATTGTATACATTTGACGTTTTAAATTTTAAACAGAAACTCATTAAAAAATTATCGATTAATTTTCCTTATCCTAATTCATGGATATATTAATTTTTACACTAGATTACAATTAAAAATATGCAAAAGATAACAATGTGGTCGTGTTCCACATAAATGAAAGATTAGATAAATAGATATTGAATATTTTATCACAGAGTAGTAGTTTTAAGCTACTGGCTACTGCTAATACTACACTTGAATGAGTTATCGATATATTTGTTTAATTGTATGACGATACAGAATGTAAATCAGGTTCTTTATCACAAAATACTCTATAACGAAATACAAAAAAATAATACTAAAAATATAAATGCGAAATTGATCCTATCTTTCTGTCTGTCTGTTGGGCTTTTACTCCAAAATTACAGAACCGATGTAATTGAAGTCTGAGGAAGGACAAAGACCACTTTTTACCGCGATAATCGACATATACGCTGGCGGAGCTGCGATTGAAAGCTAGTTATAGTAATTAGCTTTCAAACTGTCTTGGGATTTTATCCTGTTAGAATATTGTAAAATTAAATGGATGTATGTATGAATATTATTCAAATAAATATCACCACTTTAAAATTGTCTAACACTACAATACTGAAAGTGTTCATGATGTACGGTAACTCAACTTCAGTGAACTATTTAGTATTTTCATTTGTAGTCTATAAAACAGACTATAACTACCTATGGTCTCGATAGATGGTGTTGTGCCCTCTTTTTATGTCGTGCTATGGTTTGGTTACCGCGCATAGTATATAATAAGGCCGATGTAAATATTTATTTGTGAACGATTGGACCAGAGGGTGATTGAATAAATGGTATATACACCGTAGATCAAGTTTCAGTGTGGTTTTATTTTACGAACCTACTAGTAGCTCCACCCCAAGGCAATCACCCGGGTTTAGTTCGAGTGAACTAAATCATTGGTCCTTCGAGCCGGATCATAGCGCGGGTAGTGCTTAACTATCCCTTTTAACGGTCAGTGAGACCGTTCCGCGTACTCGCAGTGGATCGCTGCAGATAAAGGGTACGCGGTTCCTTAACACAGCGACGGCGGGCGGTATGTTCATGATGTACGGTAACTCAACTTCAGTGAACTATTTATTATTTTCATTTGTAGTCTATAAAACAGACTATAACTACCTATGGTCTCGATAGATGGTGGTGTGCCCTCTTTTTATGTCACGCTATGGTTTGGTTACCGCGCATAGTATATAAAGCCGATGTAAATATTTATTTGTGAACGATTGGACCAGAACGTGATTGAATAAATGGTATATACACCATAGATCAAGTTGCAGTGTGGTTATATTTAACGAACCTACTAGTAGCTCCACCCCAAGGCAATCACCCGGATTTAGTTCGAGTGAACTAAATCAGAAAGTATATTATGTGTGTTGGAAGCAAACATGCAAATTAAGAACAGTTTAATAATAATATTTTTCTCTATCTCTTTTTCCAATCGTGCTCAGAGAAAGCGCAATTCCAAGTAAGGTCGTTTACATTTAAAAGAAACTGAGAATAATGCACAAAGGATACATGACTGCATGCCGGGAATTACTACGTTCGTAATTGGATGGAAATCTTAATACTAATCTGTTCAATTAATATGTCTCAATATCCCTAGTCTCCTCGCCCCACATGCCATACATGAAAATTAAGCCTAACAATCATATGATATTGAATGCAGTGTCCACCGGCTAGCCTTTAAACGTTAGATCATAAAAAGCTAATATCCTTATATTACAGGAAGGATAATTTGCATGAATAGTTTGGAATATTAGACTGACCGTATCGATTGAACCTTGTTAACGGTATAAATATCGATTTGAATAGCTGATAGCAAACTAAAATTCTTATTGTACAATTATTATTAAAAAAAAAGTTAGTTGTCATCATAAACAACTCATTGCTGGACATAGGCCTCTTCTTATAAAGAAGGTATTAGCCCACTAGACCAAGCTTTCCAGACGGTTTTGTATAGGATTTGTGTCAAGTTTTCCTTCTCATTGGACTGATGTTTTCCTATGCAGTTTGTTTCCTCAGTCACCTTTAACAACACACACGGAATGAATAGGGGTGGTGACATTTCGTTTTCTTTAGCCGCAATCACACGGACAATATTATAGTATTATATTGTCCGTGTGATTATTACTTATCGCAAAGGAAGTAAGCTAATTGCTTACCAATACTGAGTCACGAGAGTAGCTCTTTCTCTAGCGTCAATTCAATTATTGTTTAATTTGTTATAGTCGTGTTACTAAATTCAAACCAATGAATAGACCCAATGGCGATAATGAATACATGCGTTTAGCTAATCCGGGAAATGCAGCTGTCCGCCATACAAACACACCATGTGGAAGAAACAGTAAATTCAAAACGATTTTAATTTATATTTATATATATTTTTTTGTTTACTCAGTATTATAACATTTTATCGATCTTCATCAACCTGTCGTGTTGATGCAAACACCTTAAAAACAATTTCCCCGTGCTCTACGAAGAGATTGGCGTTTGGTCTTGCTTGGTATAGGTTGTCAAGCGTTCATGAATCAGAGCGCGCGGGGCATGTCAGCAAGTGGCTCATCGTCTGGGGAGAAACTTATTATAGCTAGGGTCGACAAATCCCCACCTGGTCAGGTTGTCTTTGGATCTTGCAACCTGTTAAATTTAAATATACTCGTAATCTATAAAAATACTTCAAATATCGGCTTTTAGACGTATTATTTTTAGATAACTTAAAACAGTTTAGCAATTAATGCTTTATTAAAACACACAATCTTCTTAAATTTAATGTACGAAATCTAGAAAACTTACAAATTAATAATAAATATTGTTATTTTCATGCGGTATCCGGAGTTGTACTATTGTTGAACCTTGATACAAAATAAGCATCAGTGACGTGGACGCGAGTACACATTTAGATAAAGCTCGCTGCAATCTTTGAATACGATTTTAATTTGATTAATTTATCTTCATCATTTATTTAACTTTTGAAAGTGTGATTTTAACAACCGAATTCAAAAGATTCCTGTATATTGCTCTTTATACTTACCTAGAAAGTAAAAAAATCGTAGATCATCCAATTCGTTGGCGATGATAGCAATCTGTCTGCTTATTTACTACCTATACTATAAAAATAAAACTAATCCGAGCTACCCATATACTTTTTGTTGTAACTACACACATATTATACATAGAAAACACCCAAACTCCGAAACAAATATTTGCAGATCATACAAAACTTGGTCCGACATGGGAATTGTACCCGAGACCTCTTTATCAGCAGGCGCATACTCTAATCACTAGACCAATAAGGCAGGTAAATAACATAGTAGGGTGTTTGACTAATTAATATAAATGAATTTAAGGAATAAAGATAACAGCAGTAGTGCACACGCTTAAACGACTTCACTTAAAAAAAACGGCAGTAATTCAATCCTGAAGTTTCATGTTTGTACACGTGATTGAAAACGCACGTGATTGGTTGAATGGAAGATGACATCAATTATATGTCCACAGTCATGACACGGTTTACGGTCAAGTTGATTCAAGTGTAATTTACTTATTTTATTTTCCATACACGACAAATTTTGGGCAATTTTTATGCAATATTCATTTTCAAATAGCGATTGGTGTTCTTTAGTTGATAGAAATATTATGTATATTATAAAAGTGATCCTATTTTTTTGCCCTAATAAGTCAATAAAAACCGTAGTAGGTCACTCGGTAGACCCTTCTCTTAGCAATACGATTCGTACCACCCTGCACACTGCTCAAGAGAGGATCAGGTGGGCGAGCTGTCACTTGAAGAATGTTTTTTTTTTATTTAAGCCTACCAAAGAGACTCTTCTCTGTTTGATGTAGGTCACTCGGTAGACCCTTCTCTTAGCAATACGATTCGTACCACCCTGCACACTGCTCAAGAGAGGATCAGGTGGGCGAGCTGTCACTTGAAGAATGTTTTTTTTTTATTTAAGCCTACCAAAGAGACTCTTCTCTGTTTGATGGAAAGCGTGAAGAGAAAGGAGTAGTTAATATAGGAGTCATGATTCTCAGAACTATACACAAAAGCGAACTGTTCTAAGTAATCATACACACAAATTCTAAATAGTAGAAAAGATGAAAAATCCTAAAGTTAAATTTTAAAATGATTTTCCCGTACCATATTAATAATATAAATACAATAACTTTTTTTCGTGTTACCTTTTGGTAAACCGTTTATTCATAACAGTCTGATAGATATATTTTATATTTATCAGATTGTTATAAACAAACGGTAACCTAATTTAATTCTTATCGCTATTTGGAACGCTCACAAATAATTTATCTGATATTTATTTCAACTATTTACGAAATAGAACGATTTTTTTTATTTTATATGATAATTTAGTTAATGCCTTGATAATTTAGTTATTTTATGTATTTATTCTATTTGCATCATTAGTCCTTAAGCTTTCTTAAAAAAATAACTATTCATTTAGTTACATTTATGCCTTAACCCGTACTTAAATAGTAATAGTTGAGACATAGTTTGCAAAACTGAGCAGGCTAATGAAAATCCCGGCCAAGCTACTATTAAGCAAGCAAGTAAATGAGAACACAGCCAGTCACAGAGTATCAAGTCAAGAGCAAAATAAATTACTTAGTAATAAACCCATACATACATCGTAAAACACTAAGATAGTGTTATCTAGACCAGTCTTGCAACATTAATATTCAAAATGCATTCACTCAAGGCAGCCGCGACAATAGACACAAGTACACTGCACTCGTTATTGGCTATGCCTTTCACATACGATATCTAAGGATATCGGAAGTAGAGGTATAAAATTATACACACACGTATATACCTACACTAACTGTTATTATATTTCCAAAGAAGTAGGCAGCGGCTTACTCATCGGGCGCGTGCTTTTGAAACATATTTTTATTTCGTTAACGACATCTTAAAACAGAGTTTAGAAGGAAGTTAAAGTATATAAATAAGGTAATTTTAGAAAGAGGGATTGAGAATTGAAATCCATAGGTAGTGATGGGCTAGATCAATAATCTTTTCTAAATAAAACAATCTAACAATCATTGTTTTGTAGACGGCCTAAGGTTTAATACCAAACACATCCACGCGAAAGGGTATATGGCTAACAGGTCCCTGAATCACTGGTTACAGGATTTTCATCTGTGGAGTGCTACATCCATTGCGTTTGAGTTTCAAACATTTAATACAAATCTACGGTTTTCATGTGATGAGCGAAAATAATTGTCTGTAGGATTACGATTTACGAGTCGTCACGTAGACTTTTATCTGGCATTTTATAGGTCTGAGTCCAAGCTTGAGATTAGTAGTTCAATGACTCTGTACGAAACAATATAGGTACAGTGTTAGTTGTCGCTAGAAATGTCACAGTAAATTGTTGTGTTAAAGATACGTTCGTAATATATACATACATCCGTTCTATTTTCTGTGATTTCATTATTGTTTTCTTTTTTTTTCAATTTGTTATTTCTTTTAATTTTAAATCTGAGAATATTGACTTGATAGTTAAATAATGTAGAAGTGTTATTAAGAGCTCGCAACAAAATGTAAATAAAAATGAGTCAATTGCGAGCGCGGAAGGCTTCTGCCATTAGCTAAACATTTCAAATGTCTACTCTTCTTCATAGTCGAACACTCTTGACAGAGTGGTCCTGGCAGTTGATAGGCAGTGTTGCAACTCGCTGTCTCCGCTCAGTCTCAGGGCTGCTGCACGTCTTGCGATGTTCCTCCATTTATGCTGGTTTGTTGTATTCCGGGCATATTCTACTGCAGTTGCTTTGATCGTAGTCCTAATTAGGTCCATCCATCGGGTTGGGCTTTGCACGACAAGTCTCTCTATCGAATCCGATTTTTAAGAAATGTATCCAATGTCTATCATTATCAATATCGAGCAATAAAAGCTAAGTATATGTATTATACGTAAGGCCTTAACCCTCTCTTGAGAGGAGACCTGAGCCCAGCAGTGGGACGTTATGGGTTGTTGATGATGATATTTATTATTATTATTATTTGTGTATACTAGTATTACATAAATTAGGCTTATTTTCTTTAATAGTGGAAACTTTATTCATGGGAAAAATTCAGTCCTTGCACCTACCGCATCATATTTCTACATCGCTTGAAGGTTGACTGGGAGAGAATGCCTTATGGCATTAAGTCCGCCTTTGTACAACATGTGCAATAAGTTTAAATAAATAAATTGACGCTCGTTGATTAAGCCCTAAATATTTATTTTATACTGTTTTTAGTACTTGTTGTTATAGCGGTAACAGAAATACAACATCTTTAAAAATCAACTGTCTAACAATTAAGGTTCATAAGATAAGCCTGGGTACAGACGGGCAGATGGACACTTATCTCTTGATATAAGATCTTGAACCACCTATTTATTTCTTTTCTTTTTTTTTTCTCAGTACTAGAATCTAAAAGCACAAATCCAAATCGAGACTTCTATTGTCTACACTTGAATCCTTCTAGTACAGCTTGTGACATTCGTGACAAACCTTAATCAAAAAATAATTAGACGGTAAACTTTAAAAAAACTCTGCAACAAATTAATATCTATTATCCTTCAGTTGTCAGTTGTTCTGTAATGATCTTCACAAGAATCGTTAAAACAATAGTTTTTCCCACTATTTATGTTATTTGTATCCATGTTCTTAATATACATACGTTACGTTCGAACAAACAAAGAGAGTCAAAAATTTTAAAAATGTTTTTATGATGTATATTAAATTCTGATGTATTTAATTTACTATTTTTAATTTTTTAATTTAATTTAATTTAAAACAAATAAATTGTTGTAAATGTTGTTAGACTTTCGCGACTTTTACACATACTCATGTTTTTACTGTAAACAGAACTTATCCGCGATAAAATTATTATTTCGACGTTCCTAGTCTACCCGTGACCACGAGCGGTATAACCCGTTCGAAACGTCGGTAAGTAGAAGGTATCGTAACCTTTTTTAATTTTATCGCGAATAAGTCCCGTTTACAGTAAAAAACATAAATTCGGTACTATTGTTTAGTTAGCTTCTTATTGACTGAACCAAAGACAACGTTTGGTCGTTTTGGTATCAAATTACATTTGATTTTCACTCACATAACTCGAAAATTGTTTTATTTCTTTGCTTCCATATTTTTTCTAATAAAATTATTATAAAATCAATTATAAAAATGATCGCTTTTCAATTTTCCTTACCTGATATTGAAAATTAGGTTCGGATCCTGAAAATATCCGCATGCCGGAGGCAGTTGTTTGTATTTTCACTTACTCAGCGTACACGGTGTGTTATCAGAAATTGTTAGCAGCATAATGAATGTTGGTAGGCCTTTTACTGATGCGAGGAGGATAAAATACCGTAAAAAAGAATAAAGAATAAAGCGTTCTGATAAGTCATTAGATAATTACGTGATGTAGTAACAACATGTAAGAAGTACTTGTTATTAAATATTAAAACTAGAAATAAATATACAATAAGTTATTTTTTTATTAATTAGTGTGGAAATATTGCTCAAAGTTAAATCTAAACAACTTCAAGTATGAAAGTGAATTCACTTTCTTTTTAATACTTTGCGAATAGTGAAAATTACATAATCACATAAAATCAATTGACAGGTATAGAAAATGAAAACCTCTACTTTTTTGAGCAGATTATAAAATGGTTTAGGAAGGTCTTAGTTGGTTTATTTGTTGAAAGCAATGATATATAAATTCAATCACTTTCAACGAATTTAATAAAGAGGATCTGATTTAAATGACGATGAAAAATTTGTAGGTCTAAATATTGTTTATCTTATAACCGTTTTTGTTATTCATATTTCTATACAAAAGAGGTTAATGTCCTTCCTTCCTGCAAAATTTGCAAAATTTCTAACCTCACTGCTAGCGCACGTGTTTCAATCTTTAAAAACGGGTCCTCGAGGCGTGAAAAAGCATATTATTAGGCCACCATAGTATGAGTCACCACGATGACCTGCATTCGCAATGAGTATGGAGGCTCCTACTTTTGAATTCTACTCATGCTTTCTATCAGGCAAAGTAGAGTCACTTTCGTAGGCTTTAAAATCGATAAAAAGTCAATATCACACTTGGGATTTCTAGCCGACAAGTTGTATAAAAGTTTAAAAATCTGTCCGGCGGTTTTGCTTTAATACTAAAGACAAAAGAAAACAAAATAAAACCCATTGTTCCATTAAATTATTATATTATACAGCTTACATGGTGGTCTTGTAATGCCTAAGGCTAGACTAGCAATCAGAACGATATTGGTTTTAAATCTCGCTCAAAACGTGACGTGAAGCCGCTCGGAGGATAGATTATTTTAAAAATTATTTTACATCGAAATATTTTAATTGAGTAACCTTTTTCTATTTCATTATCATTCTGCATCATTCTCCCGGCCTCCGCAGCCAAGAGTATTTAACTAGGCCGTGCTGGATTGTCTGTACTCACAACGAGAATGGTGACCCCGACTCAAGCTTTCCATCAGACAGAGTAGAGTCACTTTGGTAGGCTTCAATGGCTTAATATGAAAATTAAAGCCCAGTATTATTGCCCACAGCATCGAGTGAAAACGGGTAAATCAATTTCGCTAATTATTTTAGTATCGTCAGTAAAAAATGATGATCATTTCATGAGATACAGCCTGGTGACAGACGGACTGACGGACACACATTATATCTATATATATATATATATAGATATATATATCTATTAATCTGAATATTTTTCTTAATCTGATTCTTAACGTTAGAATCTGAAGGCACAAATCTCGAGACTTCTATTATCTACACTTGAACCCTTCTAGTACAGTTTGTGACATTCGTGACAAGTCCTAATCAAATAACAATTAGACGATCAATCTTAAAAAAATCACTGCACAAATTAATATCTATTATCCTTCAGTTGTCAGTTGTTCTTTAATGATCTTCACAAGAATCATTAAAACAATAGTTTTTCCCACTATTTGCGTTATTTGTATCCATGTTCTTATAAAAATATCGGAAAGAAATATTCATTTACGTAGGAGTAAACAAAAGTTGATTAAAGGTACTATTTAGAATGGACAGTATGAGAACGCGCGTGTACGTTGACCTCAGGAGGTCGTCTAGAACCAGTTCTACTAAAAAGGCGACTGATATGATTTATATCAGTGCAACCGCATAATAGTTGTTTGTTTATTGTATTTTATGGATGGCATGTCTTATTTATTTTCTAGACTGTATTAATAAATCACTTTACATAAAACTAATTACCAAATTTGACCATTAATCTGTCTTGGTTTCAAATTGAATACATACAGTTCTTTCATAACACATCATCAACATCATCATCAACAGTCTTTAACAGTCCACTGCTGGACATAAGCCTCTCCTTTGAAAGGAGGTATTGACCTACTATACCACGCTGGCCAGACGGGTCGGTAAAGGGTTTGTTTCAAGTTTTCCATCTCTTGGCAATGATGTTAGCTGCTTATTTTGTTCCTTTAGTCGCCTCCGACACCCATGGAGTGAATAGGGGTGGTGACATTTTGTATTCTTAATCCGTCACCACACGGATAGCTCCGGATAGCTTTCTTAACACGCATTGACACAATCTAACGGCTATCGATTTATTTCGTTGTTTCTCACAAGTTCGCTGAAGATAAACAGAAGAATCTAAAGTTTGGTTTCAACATAACAATGGCAGACATATAAAATTAACATCAGATATCTGCTCACGTAATAGATTGCAAGCAATGTTGCAAAATATTTTAGTATGTGACAATACCAATCTGTAGCATTGAACTATATATAGTTCCGGAGTGCGGTTGATTTGGGACCACACTCCGAGCGCTTTAGATCAATATACTTCCGGACAACATATTTATGATTTAGGAAGTGAAAATATAAGTAAGTAAGTGTTGTATCTGAGCCTTCGATTGATTGATTTGCAGAGCGTTCCTCTGCTACTATACTCTTAGATAGTGTAACTTTATACAACCTGTTACATAAAGGGTGACCTCGTTAGTTAGCTGGTCGGTACAAGGCTTTCTATATCGGCGTTTTTACTTTTAAAAATAATTCACACTAATAAGTATCATATCGACTACATAACGCTTTGTGTCATAATTTCATCAACTTTACTCACCTTCTACTTGTCAACTGTGGTATATAGTTCTAAGTAAGCACTCTCATTGTATGTTCAAACACTTGTGTATGCTACACAATGACTACATTTGAAACCATAATTAATATACTATTTTGGGAGCCATTTCCACCACCTAAATTTAACCAGAGACCCCAACACGAAAATTTAATTGTATTTTAATATTATTAAGTCAATGTAGTACATATTAAACGGTTGTAAAGGAGAAAAAAAACATTTTGTATATTTTTATTATCAAAAATAATAATATTTTTCAACAAAAATAAAAGTATATGATAGGATGAGTATGTATTGAAATGAAATACGAAAAATCATTTCTAGTACACATTTTTATAAAGTAATGTTAAAATTTTAAAATAGATAAGTTTTTCTACCAACCCTCTACGAGAAGTTAGTTTTTAATTAAAAAATGAAAGAGTGTTCCTTACACAGAGCTTTTACATTTAAAATGAAAATGTTAAGAAAACATAAAATATAAATATACAAGACGAAATGACTCTACGTCTCGCAAACATTTTCCAGCTTTAATTTTGGTAATAGAAAAACTATGAATAAATTCGAAAATTTAACTAATTTCGAATTTTAATCCTTTAAATTTACTTATATTTATTAGCTATCTTTATTTGAGCGTCGTGCTCTGACTTTGTGGGTTATTGCTCGTGTTTTATGAGTTTCAGTTTACGACTGAAGGCTTTACAGACAAAAAGCCCAATCCTCTGGGGCTTTTGTCTCGATACAAAGACAACGTTTCAGGATTACCAGCGATAATAAACTCGCAAACTTTTAACATTTCAAAAGATTTTAATTCGTCGTTCATGTATTTCTTGTATTCATTTTATAAGGCTTATTATTTATGAAAGAATTATCAGTGCTGTGTAATTGTAACGTTATATTTAAGTATATAAAATATGTATATTTTATTGTGACTTTTTACATTTTTAGAAAATTCGATAGGTTTTTTTCGTGGAATTTTAACTCAAGAAGAAGTCTTTATTATATTAAAGTTAGTTAAATCTTTCTCCATGTTACAAGGTTAAGTATGTGTCATTAATTCGTCCACTGCACTGCTCAAAAATAGAAAAAAAAATCGCTTTTACAACATTTTTCACTGACCCTCAGGTCTCATGCACAGGTTGTGTGATGTTATACAGGCTACATATACAGCTTGTATATCCCCTCGATTCGTAAATAACGCTATCCAATGCTAAAATATTTTTTTCAATTTGAAACAAATAAACAAACTCGTTAGTTTTCTAGAAATAGTAGCCGTGTGTAGCCAAAACATTGAATTTCAACGGTAGTTCTATTAAATTATATGTAAATTCAATTCTCAACACCAATATTTGAAATATTTAAGAAACAGAAAGAGAAAGGCGAGACAGTATATCTTTCGTTTAATACACATTCTATAATTCTTTATCTTAATCTGTCTTTGTTTTTATTTCGTAATCATGAGACATATCCTTTTATTAATAAGGAAAACCTAGACTACATCTCCGGCAACTATTAATTGACCAGAGTGGATATTGAATCCTAGACATCGTCTTTAACTGCATAAAACACACCATATTTTATGAGACATTATACTGTTTAAAAATATGTATTTAAAGTGTCAGTCAAGGTTTTACTGAAGGACTATAGAGTTGTTAAACCCTCAGAGGATGAGCAAGGACGTATAGAACAATGACTCTTTGCCAACTAAGATACGGTTACGTAAAAAACGACAAGCCTACTGCCATCAGTTGACGATTTGGGAATTGAACATTGGAAAAGGGAAGAATATTGAAAGGGAATGGTAGCAATAAAAGTAAGGCAAAGAAAGGACTGAGATAATGACTATAGGGATTTATTGAGAATCGTAGGCTATAGCAAAAATAGAGGAAAAATTTAAACTATTGTTTTTTGTGTCCACATACATATAAATACATGTCTCATAATGGATGAAATTTATATTATAGTTAATTGTATACAAACTGAGACATGTATCATCATTTGTTATGTAACATACATTTCTGATTTGATAACGCAAGACATATTACTGCTAGATTTAGTTAGAGCAAGTAATATTATAACGTAACAGTCATTAGTTAACTTAAGGTGACATCAATCACTTTGAAGAGAATACGTAAACAGTGGCGTAGTGAAGTGTTGACTTATTTATTAAACAACTACGCATTGTTACGAAGCAAATAATAATACATAATGACTTCCAAAATACTCACTTCTTGTTATTTTTATGCTTTAACTGTCGTCTGTCAAAGTTTGTACACAATATTATGTATACGAGTATTCAATTCAACTTAAAAGTAACGTTGGGAGAATCAAATTTCCCGTAACACAAATCTGGTTTTGGATTATCTAAGAACTCCTTTGAATTTATTGCTATCACTTTATCGGAACAAAGTGTCAGAAGACCTAATTTTAATACTAACATTTTCTGTATTCTGTAAAAACACAAAAATAAACCCCCAATATCTTGCACTGTCCTGAAACAATTACTTAACAAAACCTATAGTTTTCCACTGCATATTTTAAAACAGCAATAAGAGTATTTAATTTATTTTCTAGTAGTCATTTTATATGTTTAATTAGCTTACATTAAGCGGAGACGAGGGAGTTCATCTGATTGGCTAGCGGAAATGATGGTTTGTACCAAATGAGATATCCCACGAGCCACGAGTAATTATTTCTCAATGAAACTACATTACGTCCTTCATTCAGATCCCAAATTGGAATAGTCAATTAGAGAAAGCCAACTTGATGGCGAGAGATAGTTACGTAATGGTTTCAGGAATTTATTTTCTAGGATGCACCTGATTCCCTGGCTTTCAAAACACGAGACAGATTGCGGTTTCCATCGGTTAACATAATCATCCAGGGGATTTCCACACAATGAAAAAATAGAGAGAAAAATAGAGAGATAATAATCAAGAAAAAATACAAATTCACGAATCACTCATTAAAATAAACAATTAAATTGAACCCCACAGAAAACTCCACATAAGAAGTTCTGTTCCCGATATATTATATAAAGATTACTTTTTCACTCGTGAAATTAATTAAAGATTAGTAAGTTCTAAGAAAACAGAAATAATTTCAAATGTAAATCGATACCTCCAACGTAAGTTGTTGTATGCCACAAAAATGACTTTTTTCGTTTTTACTAAAACTATCCTAATTTTGCCTTATTCCATGCATTCAAAGTGAAAAAATATCCAAAATACGTTTTTTTTAGGGATTTGCCAGTCGTATAATGTTGTAACTTTCGAACGAGAACGGACTACAGCATTGTATGGACCTTTGCAATAGTTTACGCGGGGTGAGTGGAGGGAAGAATTACGCGCCCGCGGCTCGTATTGGACACATACAACATGCTACGCCGGACTTTCAACCGGTCGCACGCATGTAGGAACCGTTAAAGTTTTTCAAAGTAATATATATATATGTAATTGAATTACTTCAAATATAAACTATGAATTGTACAAGTATAATAACAAGAGCGCGTAGACTATGTGATATGGTCAATAATACGAGTACACAAAATAGAAACTCCGAGACACCCATTGAAATAACAATGTTTGATTTGATGAAATACAACTAAACAGTTTTCATGATTCAAGTCTCTGAAATTTTACAGTATATTTATTTTTGTAATATTTTAATAACATTAGTACGGTTACTGTTAGTCTTTTGTGGTGATACTAACTTAAAATGTTGTATAGACTACTTACAACAGTATACGTCTTTAAGCATTTATTAAAAATGTTGTATGTAATACATACAACATTTTACGTTTAAATAAAAATAAAAATATTATTGTACGTGATAGATACAACATTTTACTTCGGGAGTTCTTATACAAAACTTTGTTGTATGGTGACATGCTATATTTTACTTTGCTATTCCGTTTTTTTTTACTTAAATTCGAAGTTGTATGTCAAAAGTCTTTTCTAAAATTGTATCTTGCTACATATAAAATGCTTTGCCCTGGCTGACTGACTTAGTCCCGTATTACAGAACGTCACTCAATCCTCAAGCATAACTTAAAACTAGTTTCAAAAAATGAAATGGCATGAATCTACTTTTAAGTAATGCTTGAGTAATAAGTGATGTTTTGTAATACGGGCCTTTATGATCTACCAACGCAGGTTACACAGCCTAAACAGCTGGTCCAGCTATGCTATTCTCACTACGAGGTGCTCGTCGTCGAGACAGAGCCTAGCAATAGTGTCGCGACAAACAAAGCTGGGGCAGCCCCACACAAGGCTTGTATCCTTAGAGAATAGCACTATTGGAGAGGTAAAAGCTGTATGTGTTCCTTATACGATGTAGGCATCTGATAAGAAAGGATTTCCCGAAATTCCCAAGAGATTAGGAATTACCTGGGTTGCAATCAAATTAAAACGATAATACTGTTTCAGAGTCACCATTACCAATAAGTTTTAATAAATCTGAAATGAATGAGTTAAGTAAATATGATAGATGAAAACATCTTTGAGAGCTTAGAAGTAGCAACAGATTCTGATACTGCAAATCTTGAGACACCGCACCCTCCCTCTTCTTGTAGTATCAACCACTTGGACTACGACTGTGGTTTCTGTCCTTAATATATACAAAAAGAAAATTTATCAGCATTCGATATTTCACTTCAACCCTCACCAGCATGTATTTATAGCTGCTTGACGTATACAACTATAAACAATAGTCCATTATCGGATATTACGAATAATAGTCCTTCCACAAGCGACCGCCGTTGTCCCCCAAGGAAAGATAAAGGCAATGTAAGAAAAATACATTTTAAAGAAAGGATAGATAATAAAAGAAAGTATTTACGTAATTTGGGATAAGAATATATGTCCAGAAAAGGTTAAAATACAAGAAAGTAGCAAGATGGGCCCACCATGTCGCTGCCGCAAGAAGTGCTTTGACAAATTAAGCGAAGAAGATTTTTTCAGAGTTTTTGGAGCTTAGGTGATCTATAAAAGCAATGGATGTATGTGGCTAATTTATTAAAATAGCAAAATAAACGTAGAGTTTATACAGATACAGTTTCAAGACGTAAGTACACGTTAAAATACTCAATACCAGTAGGTCATAGCAAAGATCATAATAATATTAATTATGTGGATGTGTGCAAAAAATACTTTGTCTGACAAGTGATCAGGTAATTTATAAGGCTCTAGAAAAGATGGATACGACAACGAGAGTACTAGACCCAGATCAAAGAGGAAGGTTCTGTTATAACCAGTGTGTGTGATCACATTATGAGCGTGCAGCCGGATGAGTCACATTATACGAGGAAAAGGTCAAACAAGCTATATTTGGATGAAGATTTGAATTCTTTAAATTATTTGAAATGTACAATGAATGGCTTCAGGCTAACACATATGACACCCTAAGGTTGACTGCTAGAGAATACCTTGGGCATTAAGTCTGCCGTTGTACAAATTGCATAAAGAAATAAATAAATACTTTAATAAATATAACGAGAAAGCTGAAACCGAAAGTCAATATAGAGATGTTTTATTAAATTTTAAGCTCAGTTTTTACATGCCTAATAAAGAGCAATGCGATCAATGTTACATTTTTAGAAATACAGACATACTGAAATCCTGAACAGCAAATATTTTACCCATAATAGAAGCTCCGCGCTTCCACGTAAAGCCGTCGGTCCCGGTTGTCATGAACATCGATGGCAATCGTTATTGGGAAGTCAGTGCCCTCAAATATACTGACAACTAGTTCAATCTTCGAATTTCAGTCCTCCCTTAGGGTTGCGGAGGTCCGATGTCAGTCGCTCCGTGGAAAAACTGAAATTCAGGTAAAACCGGTTGAACTAGTAGCCGACCCCAAATAAAATTGGGAATAAGGCTAGGAAGATGAATAGAAGCTCCGCTTAGTTTGCGACTAGATGATGTGTGTAAGATGTCCGAATTATTTATTATTTATTTATTTTACTGTCATTATTGTCTAAAAACTAGGTATAAATGAAAGTAACTCAACCGTTATTAAATATGTATCAATGCGAAAATAATATTTTCTTATTCCTATTATAAATATAAAATTATAGAAGTTTATTCTTGATAATGTCTTTTTATTTTCTAGTCTAATATTTGTTTACTTAGAATAACGCAAACCAAATTTTTTTTTGTAATTGATATTGTTACTTACAGTGGAATGAAACTTATATTTTTCAATGTATACAGTTGTAAGTACTATAAACAACAACTGACGAAATCTAAACTCCGCGGTAAAATGTTGTAAGTATGAGATACGACAACTGTCGCAGCCTGTACTCCGCAGTAAAATGTTGTATGAACAATATCTCAGAAAATATACATAATTTATTATTTATCTTTCAACATAATCTATAAAACTAAAAATTACATTAATATACCAAATTTTACAATAATACATTAATAAATGCAGTTTTTAGTCCAATTGGAATGTTTAAAATGCTCTACTGTAAAATTGCAGTTTTGGGGATACAACAACTTACGTGGGAGGTATCGAAATGTTTACATTACATCCTTGGTTTTAAATTTGAACCATCATAACTGAAATAGAAGTCTATTTTTTGTATGAATAATTCAGTTCACTGATAATCTTATTTTTATTATATAACTAGCTTTCACCCGCGGCTCCACCCGCGTCCATGTCGGTTATCGCGGTAAAAAGCAGCTGATGTCCTTTCTCAGTCTTTAGACTATCTGGTTACACAATTTCATTTAAATCGGTGCAGTGGTTTTTAATTTAATTGCGAACAGACAGATACGCGGCGGAGGACTTTATTTTATAATTTGTAGTGTTATCAAGTCGCTTCTAAAATTGCTAAACAAAATTGAATCTGTAGCTTTAAAAGCACCTTTTATTTTATCCCTGTATCGTGATGTGATCGTCTAATCTGAACATTCAGCTAAGCAGCACTTGTATAAGTTTAACCCCTTTTCACCATTAGCATAACTTCTATACATTCATTCTCGTTTAGCTCAACTCGTATGAAAGTGTAATTTCCACATTTTAAGAGATTCTGCAAATTTTCTACGGAACTAACAGTACTTGTATTACGGCTACCTATAAAAACTAACTTTTGTAGTGGTTGAAACGGAAATTGACTGTCTTGTTTATTCCGTAGCAAAATGTTGGAGAAGGTATCTGATAACTTACATTATAAGGCTTCACTTTAGAGGAATGATGCAGAATGATGCAAAAACATCTGACCAGGCCGCCGTGGTCTGGTTCACCATGCTCCATTGCTTGCCCTCACAATGAGGATGGTGTCTCTCAGGCAGAGTAGAGTCACTTTGGTAGGCTTAAATCTTATATATAAAATTCTCGTGTTACAATGTTAGTCACCATACTCCTCCGAAACGGCTGCACCGATTTGTATGAAATTTTGTGTTCATTACGGGTGAGTCTGAGAATTGACAAACATCTATTTTTCATACTCCTAGGACGCGGGCGGAACCGCGGGCATCACCTAGTATAAATATATAAAAATAACTTTATTTTAAAAAGAGCGCTAGCGTCCTTGTGACTTTTCATATTATATAATGTGTTCATCGGTGCTTTCACTTATGATCGGGCGATGAAGGAGAGGAGTAAACAATTACTTCTAAATTTTGCTTTGGCCTAATTGTTTAAGTTTAAGTCGCCACACCATTTTCCAGTGTGTTGTGGGTTCCAAACCTAAAAAGGATAACACTGTGTGATCCACAAATTGTTGTTCAGAGTATAAGTGTTCTTTGTGTCCGTTTTCCGTTTCTTTGTATGTTTGTAAAGTCCCCCTAGGTGGAGGAACGAATATCATGTTCCTCCAACACAAATGGAGGATCCTCCGACCAGGCGAGGTGATCATGCCTGGCGGGCCAACAGTTGATGTTGGGATGTTGTATATATGTTAATCGGAAGTTGCCATACCTAGAATGCAGGAGTTGTCTTTTAAAAATAACGAAAAAAACACATTGTTAACATTGCATTATGAATCATTATTTAGGATCCTCTTCAATAAACTGTTATATATGTTAAAATATAAAATTTAAAGAAAATAATGTTTAAAGGAATTAGAATTTCATTTGATTAATAGTCACTTTAGGCCTCAATCACAATCGAGAACAGTTATTTACTCAAGTATACTACCTTTAAACCACTACTTTGTATTCCCGTACAAACCATTAAGTTATAATTATTAATGTAACAAAGAGAAATGCTTTCTACAACAATTCAATTTCAACAGAGCAGTGCGCGGCTACGATTCAGCTGGTTTTCTGTCACAGCGTATATTGTAAGATTGTTGGTACTATCTCAGTGCCCCGAGCATTTCTGCATTATCTTCGTCAAGGGAGCTCTTTTAGCTTCAACGTGCGATTAGAACGAGGTTATGCAGTCAGTCCTTTAGTGAAGTCGATGGGAAATTTGAAGAAAATACTCTCATAAATTTGCTACATTATGGGATTTCTAATCTTTTAATTTGGAACATAATTTAAGCATACTTTAAGGTTGAAACTCAAGAGCACCACGGTACGGAGTAGTCATGCGTATGCGTTCTTCTTTGTGTTACTCTTACTCTGTGTGAGATATTACTCCTACTCTTTGTATTACTCCTACTAAGTGTGAGATTTTGAATGTTTTGTTATAATTGTTATGTGTGAGTTTTCATAGGTGCAGAGCGATTGTTTTTGTAGGTGTAAACATTATGCGAAATAAATATATTCACTCACAGAATATATTACAGATACAACTGCCTCGTTGGTCTAGTGGATAGCGTATGCGACTGCTAATCAAGAGGTCTCGGGTTCAAATCCCGGGTCGGGCCAAAAAGGGATTTTGGGTTTTTCTTAGGAAATTCCTAATAGCAGACCGGAATTTCGAAGTTTAGGGGTGATTCACGCCCGTACCTCGGAGAGCAAGTAAAGCCGTCGGTCTCGGTTGTCATGAACATCTATGGCGATCGTTATTAAGAAGTCAGTGCCCTCAAATTTACTGACAACTAGTTCAACCTTCGAATTTCAGTTCTCCCTTAGGGTTGCGGAGGTCCGATGCCAAGATTTTCACTCCGTGGAAAAACTGATATTCAGGTATAACTGGTTAACTAGTAGCCAACCCCAAATAATATTGGGTATAAGGCTAGGAAGATGAGATAATATTACAGATATACCTTTATTTTCTAAACTCATATAGCATGCATAAAAAAATTGGCCAATTGCGTGTCAGACCACGCATAGAATAGGGTTTCGTAACTTTCGTAGACACCCATAATGGTAGGTAGATTTCAAATCGTGTCCAACAGATAATTGTTTTGTTTACTTATTATTTCTTTATTTTTGTATGAAGTTTTCCAAGTGAGTGCATTTTACAAGTTATCAAAACCGCCCCTATAACTCCTGAAATAAAAAAGTTATCAAAACCGCTATAGTTTTCTTTGAAAGTTCAATATATGGACTACTATCATGATTTTTTTCAGATTTTTTTAAACCAACCGTTTGACTTTTAGAGGGGGGACGCCCTGTTTTTGCAAAAGTAATAACAAATAAGAAAAAGAATAACTCGAATAGACACACACAAAAAGACAGAAAAAAAACACGCCGGCCAAATCGAGGCCGATAGCTAGTATGATATTTGTTAAATACTTATAAACTTAAAATGAACATCTGTGATAGATTTCAATCTTCCAGTGAAATAATTTAAACTCTCAAAATTGGTATCAATGTGATAAAACATTTGCTGTACGTGGTTGGGAGCTAAAGCGAAATAGAAAATCGGCTGACTGCACACGAAAGCAAATGATAATAGCAGTTCAAAAGATTAGCCTTTTTGTGAAGAGAACTGAAACTAACGTAATATCGTGGTACAGATGGAAAGGCAATGTCAAAAACAGGCTTTATACGCCACGATAAAATTATTTACACTCTCCAAAAAATATATTTTAAGATAAGTTATTTGTACTGAATATGAATTATATTGAAGAAAATGACTCAACAAATAGATAAAATCAATTTTCGAAGACCGTGTCACATTTTGAGATCATTTAGTGTATAAATTTTAGAGTACCTACAATATAATGAACAAAAAACTCTGACAGTTTTGTGATCAGTTTCAGCCTAAAATTTCAAGAAATAATAATATATTTCTTTTCACTACACCTGTTATAAGTACGAGTATACTTTAATACGTACTACTAACTATTAACATTAACTAAAGTAACTTTTAACTGCCTCGATAGATGGCGCTAGAAGAGAATTAGATCACGCAATGGTTAAAACCATCTTCAGAACATAAAAACGTCCTTATATCATCAGCTTTCTGCTAGTGAAAGTCCTGTCGAAATCGGTTTAGCCGTTTTAGAGATGAGTCGGAACAAACAGACAGACGGTCAGACAGACAACAATTTAAAAAAATATTGTTTTTACCTCCGATTCAAAAACGACGGGGATGAACCGAATTTAGTTTGTTTTTTTTGTGTTGAAAGGTGAATTAGTCCGGAGTGTTCTTGATTAAAAAGTAAACATAGCTGATGGGTTTTTTTTTTATTATTAATTTTACGAGGTATTGGTGTTAGTATCGATTATAGTTTGATACGCATTTAGTAAAAAACTGTTCATTTAATATTACATACAAACGCTCCAATTTGTTTGTCTAGGTGAATAATAATAATAATAATAAATAATAAATAAATCTTTATTTAAACTAAGAAACAAAAGACAGTAACAATGCGCGAAAATGCTGCATTAGTTAAAAAACTGTGTCGCAGCCATTTACGCCTCCTCCGGACTGGGGCCGTCAGAGTTACATCAATAATACTTATAATAAACAAAGAATACAAATTACATAAAATGAAATAAGAGAAATTTACTGGAGATAATACAGTTACAATCTACTAAGTTTATATGTAGGTATATTAAGCAAATATGTATGTATATTACATTGAGAGAAAAGAATGTGAGCGTGCATGTGTGTGCGCATGTGTGTGAGTGTTTGTGTGTATGTGTGTGCGCGCGTGTGTCTGTTTGTGTGTATGTGTGTGCGTGCATGTGTCTGTTTGTGTGTATGTGTGTGCGTGCATGTGTATGTGATACTGAGATGCTAGAATAAAATTTGGAGGAGTTCTGGAAGATCTATCTAAAGGCATGTGGATTAGCAATAATTTCTAGCTCTTCATAGTTTAGAGTGTGCATAGAATAGATTTTGTACAAGAAATAGTAATACAAGAAAAAGTTGTAAATAATATTCAAACTGTATTAAGTTCATTGCATATTCACATTACGTACCCCTAGGAAATGTCTAGAAAACCCCACAAGCTATACTAAAAAAGGGTTTATAAGCAAAAGCAAGTTCTCGGTTAAATTTTGTTGAGAAAAATCTTTTCGTCGCAGAATTACTCAGACACGATATGGAATATTTAATATGTACATATAATACTATGACCCTCAGGGGTAAAGCAGTGCACATAAGCACGAATAACTTGGTTATGAAACAAACTGGCTGAATCTGTGGTAACGTAACTAGATTTCTTATATAACTATAACTACAAACACAATCACAGTTAATAGAAGAAAAAATGATTGCATATTTAAGTACGATAACGTCATTATGGGTAAAACATATTACAAGAAAAAAAAATAGTAATAGATATTCCATTAGACTAAACCCTAAAATAGCTGTGGATTAAAATAAACAATTAAAAAGCAATAATAAACAAAAAAACCTTCAAACGAAAACTCAACGGCTTTAATTATGCTGGCGTAGATTGCTACGTGTCATGGCTTAAATGGGACAAATTCACAATTGACGGAATAATCTCACTATTATATTGTTGTGGTCCCAAAAGTAACCACAGCGCTGATTTTCAGCTGAAACCCAAAAAAGAATGGATAAATAAAATACCTGACAGACGTGTATTCGTAGATAAGTTCTGAGAACATCGATAGAGCATAGGCTATATTATAAATTGTGCTAACCAAGCGAAGAGAGCTTTCAAGAGGGTGAGGCTCACTTGTAGGCTGTATGAAAGGCGAGTAATTAGTCTACATGAAAGGCCTCAGAGGCGTTCCATTTTGTGTAACAGAATTCAGATAGCCGAGCATAGCTCTTGATTGATCGCCGTCAATACACACTTTAGCTTTTGTTTACAAACAAGCTACTATGATAAAGGTGATTTTCTAAACATAATACAAAACGTGTATAAATTGCGTGTTATCTTCACTTCTTAATCATTTTAATGGTATTCTAAAAATACCGTGAGCACATTTGTGATTCCTGAGCTGTCGATGTCCATGTCAAATAGTCCGTTCTCTCATTTTCTTACTTTATTTGTTAATTAAAAACATACGTATAATTAACAGGATTAAGCTTTATATGTTTCCATTAAAAATATTTCAGAAACATAAAAGATCGATATATATACTGTATGTCTGTGACTTACGCTTTCGCTTTCTTTAAATAAAAAAATAAATAAAAAGAAAAATATTTCGGACACCTTACACACAACGTCATCTAATATTAACAAAGCAGAGCTTGTATGTAAAAGTATGTTTATGTATTTATACCCATAGGTACTACGCAACTGATATAAATACATAAACATACTTTTTTTTGGAAATACATACATATTATACATACAAAAAGACTCCGAAATAAATATGGATCACACAAATATTTGATCAGACCCGGGAATCGAACACGAGACCTCTTGATCAGCAGCCGCATACGCTAACCACTAGACCAACAAGGCAGAAAACTCTTTGTTGCCATAAAAATCCTAAATACGTTAGAATGAGTGAGTACTCAGTTTACGCGAACCGCAAGTAACGATAGTTCAAATTCTTTGGCGAACTTTTAGGTTTCTAAACGATGTTTGCCTTCACTTAGCGAAGATAAATTATTTATTAACTTCGACAACTATCGACCGTTGTTATAATACACCCTAGAATACTTTTGCAACTTGAATGCCTCATTGCAGCAATGGTATGAGCTAGAATGTTCTATGTATTCTTTAACTTAAAGTATAACACTCGATTATATTTGGAAACAATTCCTAACCTGAACATAATCTGTGTAGTAAAAAGAAATCCATTATTTTTTAGTTATTTGTGTATCGCGTTGTATAAAGTCCGATCGGGTTCAACTGAATGGAGATTGAAAGATGAGATTTCGTAATAAAAAACTTTTCTGTCAATATTTTGATTAGCTGACTCAGTTTAAGCCTTCCTTCCAGTTCACCACTATTTATCGTGTAATGAGCATGGTCCTTTCTGCTGTCATCGCGCTTAAAGCTGTTAGTAGACCATTATTTGACATAGGCCTCTCATTAGCCAGAAGGTTATGGCATGTTGCCATGGTATTGTTAATCCCTCACCGCACGGAAGGACAAGTTTCTGTACTCGGTGTAATCTGTACATATATAATACATACATATATATATAGAAATAAATAAATACATAAAATATAATACATACATATACATATATAATACATACATACATATATAATACATACATATATATATCGTCGGCTTATTGCAAGAAGTCATTAACTGCAAAAAATCACTAAATATTTTTTTATCTTTAATGGTCTCACAATTATAGATAAAAACGTATTTTGTGATTTTTTGCAGTAATTATCATATCATTGGCTTATTGCAAGAAGTCATTAACTGCAAAAAATCACTAAATACGTTTTAATCTATAATTGTGAGGCCATTATAGATAAAAAAGTATTTTTTGATTTTTTGCACTTAATGACTTCTTGCAATAAGCCGACGATATAGAAATAAATTTATGTATATATTTATAGAGTGTATGGTGCCTTTTGCAACTACAAATGCAACTAAAGTATATTATACCGTTCTTACAAAGATAAATATTTTCATTTTATCTGTCTGTGTCTCTGGAACGTATAGATTTGACATCACTTTCAATAGCATACCTCTAATAACGTAAAGAGTAACTTAGACACCTTTTATTTAAGACTACATCCCGTGATGTCACCCATGATTATTGTTGTACAAATATGTATTTAGGAATAGTTTTAATAAAAAAACTACTGTGAGCAAGTGCAAGTGTGTTTATCGGTTGTTTGGTTAGCTATGGTACGAATTTTACATGGTTTAGGATCACTTAGAAAAAAAAAGTATGTTTATGTATTTATATCAGTTGTTTGATACCCATAACACAAGCTCTGCTTACTTTGGGACTAGATGATGTTGTGTGTAAGATGTCCAAATATTTATTTATTTATTTACTTAGCCATGAGTAAGTTGTGTTTTTGTTATTACTATTACGAGTAAGTTTACTTGGATTTTAATGTTACATTGTAATTAACTTTAATCAAAGACGATAATCGCAAAACAAAACTAACTGATAACATAAAGACATCGGTGCACTATTTTGTATTAAATATTTAGTTTTAGCAATTAATTTGTTTCATTGATAACAATTTTTTTAATTTTCTTTTAATGAACTTTAACAAACGATTTTCTAATTCAGTTGTAGTTCTTAAGTTTGTTATCTCAATACTCTTTCTTTTATAAGTCGATTTGAAAATTTGTTTTTAATCTACTGCGTATTTTTTCTAAAATATTTGTCAATCTATACTACACTCGGTTCCAAAAATTACGGGTCAGTCACAAAAATTGAAATACCTCCAGAACTGTAAAAGCTAGATCAATGAAATAAAAAACAGAATAAAGACTTTTTAGTTGCGCTTCTAATAGCATATTATTTAAACTGGTTGATGAAAAAAACTTCATTAGAAAAACAAAATTTAAAAAAATGACTATTTTTAAAAACAAAATTTTTGTTTCATGTCATTATGGATGCTTTCCATTTCTATTCTGTCACAAAAAAAATTATCGTGAACGTCTTCCACGTGCATAATTATTATTCTGTGAGGTGAAGCATGGCAGTCACGCTAGAGGAATGTACCAGAATCCTAACTTTTTTGGAACTTGGGCGGAGCCAGCGTGAAACAGCCAGAAACATTGGTGTATCTTTGTCGACTGTTCAGCGGGTAGTCCAGCGGTACCAAGAGACCGGATCACACCTTAGAAGACCAGGAAATGGCAGACCAAGATGCACAACGGCCAGGGAAGACAGACAACTGGTGGCTACAATGCTCCGTAATCGTTTTCAAACTGCTGTTGGTCTAAAAACTCACTTTATTCGTTTTGGAGGTGGCAATTTAAGCGCTCAAACAGTAAGAAGACGTCTTGCTGAAGCAAATTTGAAACCATTGAGGCCCGCAAATGGCCCCAAACTGGAACGGGGACATCGAATTGCAAGACAGAGATACGTGCGCGAACACCTAAACTGGACACTAGACGATTGGTCTAGGGTAATGTTCACGGACGAGTCTAAATTCATGCTTTATAAGCATGATGGTAGGCAGTTGGTGTACAGAAGACCAGGGGAGCGCTTCCATCAAGCGTGTGTGGAGGAAAAAGTGGCGTACGGTGGAGGCTCCGTACAAGTTTGGGCTGGGATTTCTGCTGAGGCCCGCACCGAGCTGGTGCTCATTCAAAATGGAACTCTAAATGCAGAGAGGTACGTGGAAGAGATCCTCAATGAACATGTAGGTCCTTTCATGGCCAGGATGGACCGGCATGGCATATTAATGCATGATAATGCGCGTCCCCATACCGCCAGAATTGTACATGACTACCTTGAAGAGGTCGGTATCGAACTCATGCAGTGGCCAGCGCGAAGCCCGGACTTAAACCCCATCGAGCACGCCTGGGACGAGCTTCAGAGATGCGTGAAAGGTCGAAACCCCCCACCAATCACGCTTCCCGAGCTCATACAAGCACTGGTGGAGGAATGGGAAGGTATTCCTCAGCACCGGCTCCGAAATTTGGTGTACAGCATGCCTAATCGCCTGGAAGCTGTCAGAAGAGCTCGTGGAGGCAATACAAAGTATTAAATGAAGAAAGTGATGAAAAACAGCAAAAAAACAATCATAAAAAAAATGTAATCTTAAGAAAAATATGACTACTTTAGTTTTTTTTTAATTTAAGATTAATATTGTGGGTGTAACTAAGTTTTATTTTATTTTTTATCTGTATAATTAAATTCTCAATTGAACAGTCTTCGTTTCATTAGGATGGCATACGTAGTTCGGGAGATATTCGGGTTTATGTGACTGACCCGTTATTTTTGGAACCGGCTTTATTAATATTTGGAATCCGGAATTACCTCTGTCTGCTTGTCTGTCTGTTATGCTTTCGTGGCCAAACCACTGCACCAATCTCAACGAAAGTCGGCATGGAAATATTTAAATTATTGATGAAGAACATAAGCTACATATTACTACGATAACTGACATTAAAAAAACAAATCACAGCTGAACCATCCTTTTCATCAGAGCGTAAGAATAACCTTAATCTTATGTGTATGTGTGTATCTCTATGCTCAGCCCTTCTGAACCACAGTCATTATTTTTAATTATCTATTGTGTGTACATTTCATGCGTTGTACATTCACAAACTAGAATAATTTGGCTGTAAGGAAACTGGTCACGTATTGATAAGCGTCATAACTAACACCAAGTAAATGTACCCGCCATAGTTGACGTACGAAATGCACTGAGTTATGCATTGAACATGTAGTACCTACTTCTAAACGCAAACGAGAAAAACAGAAGTGTATTTTAAAACTCACATTTTAATGGCTTTTAATCATACACAAACATACATGGAAAATCAGGCATTTTAATATGAAAAGAGTTGGTAAAAGGTTTTAAAATAGACTAGCTTTCACATTAGGTTTCCCCGCGTCTATGTCGGTTATCGCAGTAAAAAGTAGCTTTTAAGTCTAGGTATAAAATTTTATTTAAATTGACTATTGGTTTTTGAGTTTGTCGCGAACAGACAGACTGACAGACGCGGTGGGAGACTTCATTTTATAAAATAAATTGATGATTATAAGGATATAAAAAGGAATAAAGCTTATGTGGTTTGATTAAGGGAAATGTCGTTCGAAGTTGCCTGTTTAATGATAGTTTTATTTGTATTCCAGTATTATGAGGGAAATAAATTAAAACACCGCTTTTATTTAACGGCTTTTCTAAAACAATATTTTTAAGGAACAGAAAAGATATAAAATACTATCAACTTGTTTTTATAAGCTTGATTTGTATTTGTAGTGCGCAAATAAAATAAGCAACTCAATAGATAATCTTTCTTTATTTAACAAACAGAATAAGATATTTACAACAGCGTAGGTGTATTTTCATTCGAGGTATATTTATAATTAGTTACTTAGTTGTGTTTAGTTCCAAGAAAGTGTTATATAATTACTGGAGTTTGTTAAGAAAATGTAATTTAATGTAATTGTAAATTGTAAAAAGTTAGTAACACAGATATTGAAAATTTTCTTAACATGTCTTCTATTTTTTTTCGCAGAAATTGTAGATAAAAATATGTAAATCTAGATATTTATAAAACTGAAGTAATAAAAACCTCTTAATTATTAATACATTGAAAAGATATAATAAAAGATAATAGTGAATCTACTTGTATTCTAATAATAAAGATTGAAAAAAAATACAAATACATCTCCTATTTATTACCTAACTCAAATGAAGAAGAGGTATTACAGTACCTACGCAGTGCCTATAACAATTTCCCAGAAACCAAGTAACAAAGCGTCACTTTTAGGGCAAAAATGGCATAAAAAATTGGAAAAAAAAAAATTGATTATTTAACTGAAATGTTCAATATTTTTTAAGAAAAAATATTATCAACAACTAATTTTGATATAACCTAAATCCGTCTTTGGAAACGGTTACATATTCTACCTTCATTGTATTTGTTTTATTATTTGTGTGAATCTGTTAATGCTACCCCCAATATTCTATTTATTGAGTAGTAGGTATATCAAAGTGCACTTAGGCACGTTACTGTGATCTTGTGTTTACAATTATAATAATAGTATTGTATACTGATTACAAAGTGTTGATTTGTTTATAAGTTCTATCTGAGCGTTACTTCTTATGTTGGAATTTTTGAGGAGTGTTAGTGAGATGAAAATGTAGGTATGTACTAATGCTTTCCTATCTAAAAGTTTGAATACGTATCGTTCGATAAAGTAATAGATTGTTGTTCTGATTACTATTTATACTAATAATTTTCATAAAATTTTCTTATCAAGTACAATTTTTTTGTTTTGAAAATAGAATTATTTAACCATGTAAATAAATAACGGGATAATTAATTTTTGTTACACAACTAGCTGTGCCCTGTGATATGACCGACGGTTTTCTTGCTTTTGAATCGAATTTTATTAACTGTCATTAACTTAAATTATGTATTCAAATACATATTTTTAAGTGTTCTAAATTATATTATATATGTATATATCTCCAATTAAATAAAATTGACGGACGTCAATTTTATTTATTTGCAGATGATAGAAACCAGATAAAATATGTTTTTATTGTAATGTAATTGACCCTATCTGTGGGTCAGTGAACGGACAACTTAATCTGATTGTTCATCAACGAACAATAGAAACATATTAGATTAAAAGGATTTTATTACTCAGTCAGTTTTAAGTCCCTCTAGTCCGTTTCTGAAGCGAGTAACGAGTTTACAATGTAATGTAGTTTACATCGCTCGTAAAGTATACAAACCCCTCCCCCCACCCCCAGCCAAGTTGCAAACGTATTTCTATTATATTCTCAATTCTCTTGTTTCAGTGGCTAATGTCACGCAGTCACGTGATCAAAACAAAATATTAGCATATATGAAACAAGAGAATAGAGAAATAGAATAGAAGAAAAACATTTGCAACTTAGCTAGGGGGCAGAATCGAATGAAATAATAATGATCGAGTTGATCTAAAAAGAACTCTCGGTAGTTCTCTATATTTAAATACCATCGTGCGTACTGATATCTCAATTATTGCAATAAAAGTAGCCTATGTGTTATTCTAATATATTAGCTATATATAGCTACTAGCTGATTCCCGCGGCTCTGCTCGCGTTTTAGAGGTATGAAAAATAGATGTTGGCCGATTCTCAGAGCTACCCGATATGGAAACAAAGTTTCATACAAATCGGTCCAGCCGTTTTGGAGGAGTATGGGAACGAACATTGTGACACGAGAATTTTATATTTAAGACAATACTACTGTAAAGTTTCATCCAAATCCGTTCAGTAGTTTTGCGTGAAAGAGCAACAAACAAATATAAACACAGACATACTCACAAACTTTCGCAGTTATAATATTAGTAGGATTCTCCATTGAAGCTCCAAAACATCATAGTTCTATATATTTTTGTTCACAGATCGTTGTATCGGCATGCGTCACATAATCGCCACACTTTTGTTTCTGGCCACAACAGTGTCATATGGGACCAGAGTCACCATGAGCGTCACCATCGTAGCCATGACATCTAGCAACTCCACTAGCACCAATAACTTTCCCGTAAGTATGAACACAATCCGTCTATCAACCCGTCTCAGTAACGTTGCATAGTAAGCCAGAACTGTATTTCTAAGCAGAGGCCTATGTTCAACAATGGATTTTAATTATATACCAGCTGACCATATTATGCAATAGAGAATCTCGAATTCGGTTTGCCTACCTCGGTTGTAAAGTGATAGAGAATGCCGTGTCAGACGTTTGGATTAACAAGTAGGTCTGACCAAATCTTTATTTCATCTGCAAACATTTGTTTAAGAGTTTGGATGTTGTCTAACTATAATATGTATGTTTTCGTATGTATTCGTACGTTTAATATGCAAGAGAGTAAGCAACGAGGGCGCGGTCAGTACCTAGATGGGTGACCGTTTGTGGTATGATATATTAAGAGAGTTTCCGTAATTCGGTGGTCACGCCAAGCAGTCGGTCCCGATAACAACCGGTTAACTTTTTTTGATGCCTTTAGGTGGCTTAAAAAAAACCTTCAACAGCAAGATTACGTAGGATTTATGATATTTATTATCTTTATGTACTGTTGATGATGATGACATCAGTTGTGTAGTTACCATAGTGCAAGCTCTGCTTTGATTGGGACTGGATGATGTTGCGTGTTAGGTGTTTGAAGTATTTATTTATGTATTTAAATGGGTAGATATAGTATAGTAGACTGCTAATCAATACATCTCGGGTTCAAGTCCCGGGTCGGGCAAAAAAGTGTTGTTGGATTGTTCTTACAAGAAATTCTTAATAACAGCCCGGAGTTTGGAAGTTTGGCGGTGATTCACGCCCGTGCCTCGGAGAGCACGTAAAGCCGTCGGTCTCGGTTATCATGAACATCTATGGCAATCGTTATTGAGAAGTCAGTGCCCTCAAATATAATGACAACTAGTTCAATCTTCGAATTTCAGTTCTCCCTTAGGGTTGCGGAGGTCCGATACCAGTCGCTCCGTGGAAAAACTGATATTCAGGTAAAACCGGTGGAACTAGTAGCCGACTCCAAATAAACTTGGGAATAATGGGTAGGAGGATGATATAGTAATAAGAGATAGTTTTAGGGCCTCAGCACACCAGCTACTTTTAGCATCGGCGATCGGCTACTAGTCGCTTTTTAGAAGCTAAATACGGCAACCGAACGCTCTACACCGCACACTTAAAAACGCTAAACGCGGAGATTGAGTCGCTTTTTAGAAGCGCGACACAGCAGCTACTCTCCGTACACATTCGGATGCCGGTAGCATCGATTTGGCATCTGAGCAGTCGCTAAAACGCGCGTTTCCGATACCGCGATCGAACGCAGGAAGTCGCTAAAACGCGATGCAGCATCGCCGATGCTAAAAGTAGCTAGTGTGCGGTGGCCCTTAATGATGACATCCCAGTATAGTATCAAGAAAGTTTAAAATGATAAAACTATATATTTACTTAGGTATGTTCTCATGAAGACTCGTTAAGCTTTCAATTTCTTGAAGTTTAAATGGGACATGTCACGTTTATAAATAGCTAGCATTACTTGTGTAAGCCACAGTTGCTCGTAATGCTGAGTCTGGGTGTAATTTGTGTCTGCGTTGTCTGTAGCCATTACCGTTTAATCAGTCTTTTAACAATCTGAACGACACACATAGGTCGTTAGAAGGATCTGTGTCACATCTTACATTTGCGGTGGTAATTATAATAGATAGTCTGTGTAATGCTTACTAGAAATTTATAGAAGAGTAAAATTCGTATAATTCTTTATCTAAAATACAAGCTGATGCCCGCGGCTCCGCTCGCGTTTTAGAGGTTTGAAAAATAGATGTTGGCCGATTCTCAGACCTACTGAATATGCATATAAAGTTTCATAAAGATCGGTCAAGCCGTTTCGGAGGAGTATGGCAACGAAAACTGTGACACGAGAATTTTATATATAAGATAACAACAACCATGAGTGACACCGCGGAACGCAGCTAGTCTTAAATAAAAGTTGCCTAAGTTACTCTATGTCATATACGATACGTTCCAGAGAAACAGACAGACAAACAAGAAAAAAAATATTATTGTTAGTACCTACGCTATTATATACTTAGTAAACAGTAGTTAAATTGAAACTACTGTTTGAAATTTCACACAATGCACTCTAATTTCATTTTTTATACACCTTTACTTTTATATATAATACTAGTTGACCCAGCGAACTTCGTACCACCCAACTTTAAAATTCCAGAACTTGATCGCAGTCTACCGGGTCCAATTGCGAATCTAAACCATTCCCAGATCCCCTTGAACACACACAAAAAATTTCATCAAAATCGGTCCAGTCGTTTGAGAGAAGTTCAGTGACATACACACTCACACAAGAATTATATATATAAAGATAAGTGCAAGCGGTACTTGAATCCAAACATGCAGTTCTAACGCTTTTCGTTCGTTTTTTCTGTTTGTTCCGATTAATCTCGGGAATGACTGGATCTATTTTAACGAGAGCACTTTGTAGTCACTGGTAGCATAAGTTTGTTGACTGGCGGTTGTGAGTATGTCATGCTCGCTCAAAAGTCCTGCTGGCGGTGGCGTGTGTAGCGGGTCGTTCGGCTCCCTACGATATGGTTGAACTGGACGATGGCTGGTGCATGGGTCATGCTCGTGATACGGGCGCCGCCAGTCGGGGCTGGTCATCTCACAACTTATATTTATTGTTTAATTGTTTTTGGACACTACATGTGTAAATATCAGAATTGTTACATTGTCCCTACATTTAATAAAATGCCATAAACAATGTAACCAAAAATTGTAAAAACAATGTTGGAAAAGAGTGTCCATGGAGTTTCTTGTCTGTTCTTCTCCATAGGATCTACGAATTGGAACAGACGATTAGCTTCACGACTGACTACTGACTGACTACTTGACGTTTCAAAAGTGCCGTTGTATGGTTTATTTGAAATAAAATGGTTTGATTTGATTTGAGACATTTACTCGCAGATAGCTGATAGTGTACATAACTTAAGTTACTTTTATTTAAGACTAGTTTCACGCCATGTTGCCCGCTGCTATAACAACGCGGGTAGCACTATGAGTCAGTTATTATCTTTATTAAAATTACCATTACGAAATAAGTATCTTATGTACTTCGGACGTCTGACACACAACACCATCTAGTCCCAAACTAAGCAGAGCTTGTACTATGGGTACTAAACAACTGATATAAATACATAAACATACTTCTGACTACTTAGTCTTCCCGACGACTATAACAGAAGCAATATAAGGTTGCTAGTTCTGATTAATTAAATTCTTGATATCTACACATACAGATTTGCCAGTATTTTTCACTATAATAAACATTGGTAACAAGTATTATTTTTCTCAGGTGTTCGACTGGAATCGCAGTACCCAGGATATGATATTGTCTTCCTTCTTCTGGGGCTACATCGTGCTGCAGGTCCCAGCGGGAATGATCGCCGGTCGTTTTGGGGCTAAATATCTGCTATTCTTCTCAATGGCCAGCACTGGCATTATCAACTTAATGCTACCTTTTGCTGCTATATCCGTGAGTGGTTATAATATACTATACATTACTTCTTTCATTGCGTTAATTAAAAACTATGATTCAGATATGTCATTGGTATCCTTGTTCATTATTAGTTATTAGTCTGTTCAGAAGGGGGCTATCTACAAGCCGTAAGTGGCCCGAGGTACGTCGGGGTTCCAGGGACTTCCTTTCGAACTGGTTCCTCGACTCATAGTACCCGAGATGGCGTACAGTTTTAGTCGGTTCGAGTCTGACATAGCCATCAACTGCTGGTATCCTTGGGGATTTCCACACGAAAAAAAAACTATACTGTACACGTTAATAATAGTGTAACAGATGAAATGTAAATCGCAAACACTGTTAGTAAACTTAATTTTAGTAGCAACTTTAACCTTGTAATCAAGGTCAAAGTTGCTACTTATAGTGTTCAATAAAGGCTCAGATCGAAGAGAGAGCAGAATAATAATTTTCAGAAACTTTCAGAAATTTTACAGAACTTATACTAAAGAAACAATTTTATCCATGTCTTATCTACATGCATTATAATGCATCTACACCATTATTTAACAATAATGCATCCAAACAAAAAGAAAAAAATGCAAGTGACTGTTTTTAATATTATTTACTACATGAAAATAAAAATATAAAATTATGGTACTTACAGCAATTTTCAAAAGTTTCGTGTGTTTGTTCTGGAACGGCTGTATCGATTTTGACGGGACCTTCACTGACAGATAAAGCTGATGACGCAAGGCGTAATTTAGACTTAATTATTTTAGACCAGTATCGCTCCAATGCTTACTCGCGCTTTGAAACAATAACTACGGGTAACACCATTAACCATAACACAGGACTATGCTATTATCATCTAAATCTAATTGGTGACTATTATAGGTTATCATAGGTTATGAATTATATTCATTAAACGGTGCAACACTCGCAGGTTAAAACACTTTTGGGAGACATTTGGCTTCAGCCCAGAAGCATTGTTTAAGCTCTGAAACTCATATAGTTTGCATTGCACCACTTGTGCAGTCTGCAACAGTTCTGGAGAAGGTGGCGCGGGAATACTGTAAACTTATTGTTATTACACTTCCTTGTGTTTAATTAGGTTTGTTCCGAAGTTTCACAGTTGGCTTGATAAGTATTCTCTTAAATATTAGACAACCGTTCTTTCATTCATTCGACCGCATATCTTTGCTATTTTATACGTTGACCCCTAGGTTTAGTTGTTAGTTATGATATTTACTGAACTTGATGACTTACGTACTTTTTATTTTTTAAAGACAACTCTTGCATTAGCAATGTTCAATGAAACGGATACAAAGAACACCCCGATTTATAACAACAATTTGTGGATCATACAAAGATATGTCCTATGTAGGATTTGAAAACGGCATGACCACTTTTTCTTTATTTTTTACGTATGGAAACCCCCTTTGGGCCGTCACCGTCACTCCGAGGCTTTAGCTTTTGCGGCGGGGCGGTGTGTCGGAATCGAGTCGACTAAAACCACACGGTGTGCCCTCTCTACGCCTGGAATCGAAGGGGTCCAGGTAACTACTTTCTCCTTTTGGACCCAACGACCACTACGCCAACCCTGAATTCAATGTCCAAACAAGTCTAATAGCACGAAAAGCACGAGCATTAAATTCGCCGACGTATTCGTACAAAAGTGCATCAACTTTTAAATAAATATAAAAGTTCACTCATCAGTAGTGTAATTAGCATAGTAAATACTGTAGCTAGTTTAAGATCAGACCTAGCATGTACAATGGCCGCTGATGGTAGCATGTGGGATGTATGAGTTAATTACTACCAGGTATTTACCTAATATGTACCTGGGCCACCGATCTTGGCACTATTTATTGTATAAAAACGCCAACTTCTCTTAAGTAGTTGTAGTCATTTTGTACCAACCAACGAAGTGTAACTCAGAGAGCAGTATAGATGTCGCAAGCAATGCAAAGAAAAACGCATGATAACTCAAACACTCGCGTTTGCCCAAACATAAGACCAATTTAGATCGATTTTTCGCCCCCGAAAATCAAAAGTCATGTAAATTGTTAGAACTGTCATGAAATAGAAATAAAAGGACTGTATGTAATTTGAATTCGTGTTTTTCTGACGTCCAATAAAGTAATTAGATTCATTTGTGCCACATTAATTGTCAATTACTCTTGCACTTATTAGCTTTCTCAAGCGGCTCCGCCCGCATGTATATTGGATATAGCGGTAATAATTTTTCGGATTATAATAATATATTACACTCACAAACAATAGAACTTTCTATTGATAAAATAATGTTCAAAATGGATTTATTAGATCAAGAGATTAACCTCACAAACTTACAAGCTAACAAAGTCACAAAAATTACTCCTTTACAATAGTATCGTTTAACATCCTAACTAAATCGACTCATGACCCAACTATTGTTAGACGTATATTTATAGCTTCATTGTACTCAAAATGTTCAGCTAACTCCCAGAAGTGTTCACTGTAAATCAGCTCCCAAAGACACTACACATAAGTAATTACCCGTGACCAGCGACTGGCCATAAACATTCTCCTTACAATACTACCAGTCTTGCTCAGACGTCATTCCCAAATATATTGATCATTTATCTAAAGTTCGGCAAGAAAATGGGCATGACATAAAACTGCATTCGGCAAATTGGTCTCTAAATTGATAAATTTCATCTTACTTGTTCTACATATTATTTGAGTATGAACTTTTTTAAATATCTATAAAGTCTATGACATTTGGGCTATTATCACAAACCTATTGATTATCGATAAAATCGATTTAGTAGTTTAGGTTTATGACACGGTAGAACTGCCCTTCCTTTTGGCCTCCCCTTATTAGGGAAAAAATAAAGAATTTTCCTTTTATATACTTTTTTTCACCTGGTGAGTGGTGATGTTCCTTATATACATTCTTTTTATTCACAAATATATTTAGTTGCTTCACGATCACCGTCGCTTTGAAACATTTAGATATAATAAAGTACTTTTACTAATTAAATCTAATTAAAAGTTTCTTTATTCATGAATAGTTCAGTTGCTAATGGATTTAAAGCATATTTCCACATCAACACATTTAGATGAAATTCTAAAATATTTAACTGTACATTTTAGTGAGCAACAGACGAGCATTCATAGTGCGCAAATATAATACACAGTTTCGTAATAAATAGTCTTTCTAAAGTTTGTAATTGTTTCACTTCTCATAGCGAGCGAACGATTGTATTATGTAGCGAACTAAAACATAGTTCGTTACAAAATTATTTTGAACATCTTCATTTAGTTCTATTTTCAAAAGAGCTTATATTAGAAATTGACTAAGAGATTACTAATATATACAAAATATGTATTTATTTTTAGAAAAAAAAGTTAATTATTAATCTCTTTCATAAGCGTGAAAAACTGTTTAATGGAATTACAAACAGCCACAACTATACTATACAATAAAGCGATTTAGCCGAGCCTGTGTCCTTTCTCAGGCCTTTATCTGGATACAAAATTTCATTTAAATTGGTGCCAGTGGTTTTTAAGGTTATATATTATATATCCCCGTAATGGGAGTCGCCCCATGTACATTATATTTTAAAATGTCTTTCCTAATGTGTTTGACCACCGGTGCGTTATTCCATGGCATTTTACAGCTCACAAATTTTTATAGCATGTCGCGTTTACTGAGATTTATATTCCTCGGAATTTTCTGCTAAAGTAGACGAACAAATAAATTAATGATATATTTTCTTCGTGTACTACTACACTAGTTCAATAAAGTAAGTATATCACAATACCAAAAGTTTACATTTTGTACTAGAGCAGTGGCTTAGTAATCCACAATACAAAACCGTATAAACTTTACCAGGTTTCCATTGATTTAGTTTACCTTTGTTATTTTTATACTCATGTAAAATAAATATTTTTTCACGTTATATTTTTCAAATTAAATAAGAAATAGATAAATACGAAAATTAAATAGGAATAATCAAATGAAATCTAACTTAACATAAATAATAAAATAAATAAATAAATAAATATATTTGTATTATTTTTTCAACTTTGAATGTAGTGCTTTATTTTTTTCTTTCCTCATCTGTAATATTTGGAACAGTGTGTATTTTCCTTTATTCGAATCTTTACTATATATATAATACTAGCTTTCCGCCCGCGGCTTCGCCCGCGTGGAATTCGTTTATATCGCGCGACACGGTAAGGGTCGATTAAACAATCTTACATAATTTTATGTTTGATATTACTTGAAACAAACCCTTTTTTTTGTTTTTAATGTGTGAAAAATCATCATGGACCGTCACCCCACCGGGGGTTACGGCGGGGTGGTGTGTCGGACTTGAACCGACTAAAAAACACACAGTGTGCCCTCTCCGCGCTTCTCCGTTTAGGAGGGGGAGAAGTCCAGGGTGGGATCTCCTACTGAACTTCTCCAGCGCCTGCCCGCTCCTGATGCGGGCACCGTCTCTGTACGACGACCCTCTCTTAGGCGGCGTCCGGCACACACCGACGCCGCCCCCTTGCGGCTGGCCACATAGTGCGGGTGGAGGGAAAACCCGTCCCGTCCACCCGCGGCCACACTCAAGGCGGCATGAGGCGCAGATGTTCGCGCCTATACCAACCCGTCTGGCCAGCGTGGTATAGTAGGCCAAAACCTCCTTTCTAAGGAGAGGCCTATGTCCAGCAGTGGACTGTTAAAGGCTGTTGATGATGATGATGATGATGATGATGTTTGATATTATGGAACTTCGACACAAACTTTCGTCCCCTATTTCAAACCTTTCTACCTTTATTTTCGCAATAAAAAGGACATAGGATACTTAGTATCCTATGTCCTTTCCCAAGTTCAGTTCTATCTTCATACCAAATTTCATCAAAATCGGTTCAGTGGTTTAGGCGTGAAAGCTTGACAGACTGACAGACAGAGTTCCTTTCGCGTTTATAATATTAGTAGGGATTACACCATCGGAAAGTAGAAATTTCATCAAACAACCCCATTTTTTTTTTAAAAGTAGATATTTTGTCGGGTGAATTTTCGATATTATGTCAAAATCGGGTGAAAAAATTAATACTTTAAATCAAATAAATTACAGTGTATTCGGGACATAAAAAGGGTAAGTTTTTACTGAACTTCGTTTAAAAATAATTTTATTTGTAAAAGATAAAAATAAAAAAACCAAAAACTTGGATTTTTGAATTTTTCACATATAATTTGAGGTTTTGTGATAAAAAGTGTAAATAAAAAATCGGCCAAGTGCGTGTCAGGCCACGCACAGGAAAGGGTTCCTCAGTCACCTATACGTACAGTACGTGGATTAGAAATTGTATCCAATGGATAATTGTTATGTTTACGTATTATTGCGTTAATTTTGTAAGACGTTTTCCAAGTAAGCATTGCATTTTAGAAGTTAAGCCTCTATAACTCCTGAACTAACAAAGTCATCTAATTTGTTATAGTTTTCACTATCACAAATTTTTCCGGCCGTTTAGCTTTTAGAGGGGGGGGGGACGCCATGTTTTTACAAAAAAGTGGCCTTTAAAATGAAATTTCTCGCAAACGTACACCTAAATCAAAAAATCGTCTTAACAACCCTTTAATGTTTTTAAAAGACCTATATAATGATACCCCACATGATGGGGTAGCCGCGAAAAAAAAAATATCCCCACTTTACGTGTAGGGGAAGTACCCTTTTTTTTTTTTTTTTTTTTTTTTTTTCGTGCGGAAATCCCCACGGATGCCACCAGTTGGTGACTATGTCGGACTCGAACCGACTAAAACCGCACGCCGTCTCGGGTACTATGAGTCGAGGAACCAGGTATACCCTCGAAAGGAAGTCCCTGGAACCCCGACGCACCTCGGGCCATCTGTGGCTTGCAGGCGGCCCCCTACCGTGTGAGAACTCCGATGCTCCCCTTCCGCCAAATAAGAAACGTGCGCGTGTTGTAGCGCTCGCGTTGCCACCCCGGCCTGCTTCTGCTAGGGTGACAGATGGCCTCACCTGTCACCCCCAGGCCTGCGCTTATGGAGGACGGAGATCTTGCGATCTCCGGCGCCTGAGTCGCCTGCGGTACCTGGCCCGCTCCCGGGCCTGGCGGGCCGGAAGAGTTCTAAACCTCTCCCGGTCCCGCTCCGCCATCTCCTTCGCAAGCATAACTTGCTCACAGAAAGAGACGGCGGAGTTCCACGCTCTCTCGCTCCGTAACATGGCCGCAACCATGTTACTGAGCGAGAGGATCCCCACTCCGATGGCGGCCACGAGATCACGCCTCGGCTCCCCCCACGCCGGACATTCTGCCAACGTGTGGAGCGCCGTGTCCGCAGTCTGGCCATCGCAGTGGTGGCACCCAGGCGTTGGCTCCTTACGAATCAGACACAAGTGATCACCGAAACATCCTTTTCCAGTGATCACCTGCGTCAGCCGATATGAGAGGCTCCCGTGACGCCTCTCGAGCCAATCCTCCATAACGGGTCTTACCGCCGCAATGACGGCGTGCCCAGCGCTCGGTTGCCCAAGTCGTTCCCTCCACTCCTCCACAAGGGCCTGGCGGAGCTGGGATTTCTGCGCTTCGATTTCTCGTATCTCAGGACTCTGTCCCAGCTCCCGCGCCTCCTTGCGCCACTGGTAAAGTGCTGCAAGGGCTCTCGCCTCCAGGTCCCATGGTGGAGTTCCGGCCA
This sequence comes from Phragmatobia fuliginosa, assembly GCA_932526445.1. NCBI lineage: Eukaryota > Metazoa > Arthropoda > Insecta > Lepidoptera > Erebidae > Phragmatobia > Phragmatobia fuliginosa. The sequence continues at coordinate 621,155 of OW052067.1, read as the reverse complement.
AGAGACTCGCCGCTTCAAAGGAGACCGTGCGGTACCCCCTTATGATCCTGACGGCCAGTACTCGCTGCGGTCGTCGCAATAGCGCGACATTACTGGCCTTCAGGACCTCCGCCCATACTGGGGCCCCATAAAGGGCCATGGACCGCACAACTCCCGCGTAGAGTCTCCTGCAGGAGTCATCGGGCCCCCTCATGTTGGGCAACAACCGTGCTAATGCTCGCGCTGCGCCCACCAACTTTGGGACCAGACTTCGGAAGTGAAATCCGAAGTCCCATCGGCCATCGAGTACGAGCCCTAAATATCGCATAGAGGGCTCGATGCCGATGCGAATGCCTCCCACTATGAGGCTGAGTCCATCAGGTGGCTTATTCCGAGGCCCGTGGAAGAATAAGGCCTCGGATTTGTGCAATGCCACCTCAAGACCCAGCCGCCGGATTCGCTCAACGACTTGGGCAACCCCGGCCGTGGCCCTCAGGGTTGCCTCGCGGTGCGTTCTACCACACGCCGTTACAAGCGTGTCATCCGCATAACAGGTGACGGTGACACCGTCTAAGAATTCACCGCGAAGCACCCAGTCGTAACCAATGTTCCACAGGAGCGGCCCTAAGACTGACCCCTGCGGAACACCGCACGACATTTCACGCCGACCGAGACCGGTCCTACTTGGGTAGATGACGGCTCTCTCCGAGAGATACGCCCCAACTATGCGGCGGAGGTAGAGAGGCACTCGGTGATATTTCAGTGCCTCCCTGATGCAACCCCAGGGTAAAGTGTTGAACGCGTTGGCGATGTCCAAAGACACCGCCAACACCACTTCTCCCCGGGAAACTGCTTCCTCCGCCAGGGCCTTCACGCGCATGATCGCATCCACGGTGGAGCGCCCCTGGCGGAAGCCATATTGGTTCTCCGCCAGATCCGGACCCACCCTGTAGAGGTGCTTGACGAGGCGATGTGCAATCACTCTTTCAAAGAGTTTGCACACCTCGTCAAGCAACACTATAGGCCGGTAGGCAGATGGTGAATCCGCCGGGCGCCCCTCCTTTCGGATGAGAACCAGTTTCCCCGTCTTCCACAATTTCGGAAACTGGCCCTGCTCGAAGCATGCGCTGAAAAGCCCTCTCAGTCGGGGCTCGAGAGCCGGCGCCTCGTCATCTAGAGCCAGGACCCACGCTCGTCCTGGAATGCCATCGGGTCCTGGGGCGGTGTTTTTGGCTTTCAACCGTTTCACCGCCAGCGCTAGTTCTGCCCGAGTGACCTCAGGCACGTCGTCGTCATCCACGTTAGGCACAGGCATCATAGGCGGAGCCATTTGTGGCGGACTGTGCTCCACCACTCGCGATGGAAACAGGGAGCCAACCACCCTCTCCAGCAGTTCTGGCTGAAGACACCGGGTCAGCGGTGGAGCCCATGGGCGCATCTTGCCCCTAACCATGCGGTAAGGGCGCCCCCATGGATCCCGCTCCAGTGTCTCCAGCAATTCACGGCGGGCCTCACTCTTGGCCCGCTTTATCGCTGGAGACATGATTTGCTCCAGCAATAAATTATCGCATGGTCCACAGGATTGCCCACTCTGCGGCGTAGCTCCTCCAGCATTGGTTCACCCCCCCTCGTATCGGAGGTGCTTGCCTTGTCGGAGTCAACTTTTTCTTGGAGAGCCCTGAGCAAGAGCTCCCCTTCGACCCTCTTTCCTGCCATTTCGGTTTGCTCCGTTTCGGTAACCCGCCCAGTCTTGGGAGGTCGGCCTCCGCCGCGAGCCCCTCGACGGCTTCTACCCACTTTCACTACCCTGCCCTGCCCTGCATCATCACTGGAGGCCGATTCCAATGGGTTTTTGGCCTCTGAGGGGGGCGGGCGCCTCTTCCGTTTTTGCGAACCCCGTTTATACAGCTCTGCAGCTGTCATCATCACAGTGCTCGCACCACTCCTTTCTGAGGCGGTGTCGGAATCCAACACCGCCTCACGTCTTGCTGCGTCCTCCGCACTAATTTGGTCACCGGATTTACCGCTCGGCGACGGGCGTGTTCGGCATTGGTTGCTCCCCCCAGAATACGACTGGGAGCTGCCGGAGCCGACTGGCTCCGGGAGGGACTCCCCAGGCGCCGTGCGTCTGGGACCCTCCTGGGTAGATTTATCTTTTGTTTTACCCATGCCATAAGTTGAGTTTTATGTCCTCCGACAATAGGACGCCCTCGGCACTGAACTCCCTCCAGCGACTCAGCCCATTGCCAGGCGTCAAAAGCTTGGGCTTGGGGTATTTTTTATAGAGGTTTACATCCTCACAGCTCCGAAGAACCACCGGTCCTGTCCGTTCAGGATTACGGCTTGGCCGGACGGGGTCTGCATCAGACCGAGTCCATCCGCCCCGTGGTTTTTTAAAGAGGTTTCCTTCCTCGCAGCCCTCAAAGAGCCGTCGTTTCTGAATGCCGGGGCATTCAGACTTGCGACTTGGTCGGAAGGTGGTCTGCATCAGACCATTGTCCACCACCTCTGGTCAACGCCAGTTGTGGAGAACCCTTCCGCCCTCTATTGTTCTCTCCACTGTGTCCTCCGCTTAACGGAGGGATACGTGGAAAGCCTCCGAGCAACCCTCAAGAGAGTCGCTTCCACCTCGGCCCGAATCGGCCGCAGGCGGCAGCGTCTCCCTCGCATGGCAGGGGAGGCGCTGCCGTCTCCGTTGCCCAGGGTGCACCACGCGGAGGTTCCGGGCCCCGCACCCCGAGGGGAAGTACCCTAAATAAAAATATTTTTCATAATTTTATTGTAGCACATTGTCGACGTAATTACAATACGTATTCATGCAAAGTTTCATCTTTCTAGCACTTACTGTTTGGACGGTAAGTCGGGGACGGACGGACGGACGGATAGACGCACAGACGGACATGACGAATCTATAAGGGTTCGAAGTCATAAACTTCGGAACACTAAAAAGTTGTAGATCTTTGAATTACCTATAACTTGCTATTTAACTTTTTTCCTTGTAGTTTTGTCGGACTTGTAGTTTTGCCGGAAATCGAGATAAGCCGCTTTTTACCCTTTGTTTTATATATTTAGCCATCCAAAGTGATTCTACCCTGCTTGATGGAAAACATGAGCAGAATCCAAGAGTCAGGGCTACCACTCTTGCTGCGAATGCAGACAATAATGTATGGCAGCTTAGTGAGATGCTTTTTCACGCCCCGCTTATATAGGACCCTTATATATTCTCCTCCTTTTCCAATAGGTTTCATCCTACTATAATTTATTTGTTTTCAAAAGTTAACTACCCTGGTCTACTGGTCTATATGTCATTTACAAACTATCATTATGGTTGCCATGCAAGTGTGTTATGCCTAGCAACCTGTGAAGTATTGACAGGAGATAAACAGTGATACATTTTGACATCTACGATTATGTATTTTTATAATCACTTAGCTTTGGCCTTTGTATCTCGATTATTGCAGTAAAAAGTAGCCTATGTCCTTTCCCAAGTTCAGTTCTATCTCCATACCAAATTTCATCAAAATCGGTTCAGTGGTTTAGGCGTGAAAGCGTAACAGACAGACTGACAGACAGAGTTACTTTCGCATTTATAATATTAATAGGGATTATACATGCGAAAGTAACTTTGTCTGTCCAACGATTTAACTGAAATTTTATACACAGACAGTCTAGAGTCTAAGAAAGGACGAAGGCTACTTTTATTAGTGATAACCGAAACGATGCATGCGAAAGTATTATATAAAATCGCAAATTCAATTGCAATTGCTTAATGTTTAATTTGATAGGAGACCAAAAGCGTTTACATTCCATCAAGTGCGGGGAAGAGTAATAAATGAGGGGATACCTCCGAACATAGGTTTTTTGGCAGAGGCACGTGTCCCTCACAGCGCCGCGCCGGCCGTGGCGATAGAAACAAACCTGTGTCATTTATAACTTAAGGGCGTTAAGGGGCAGACTTTGTAAAGTTAGCTATTTAATGATAAAGCAGTTAAGTCATAAACGGCTTTGTATTTATTAAAACAAAGTCGAAAGTTATTGGTGCACGTATAAAGGGAATTCTGAATAAAGAGTATTTGCCCGCGGCTCCACCCGCGTGTATCTCGATTATTGCAGTAAAAAGTAGAAGTAGTATTCTGATATATAAGCTACACTACTGTAAAGTTTCATCCAAATCCGTTCAGTAGTTTTTGCGTGAAAGAGCAACAAATATACTTACATACTCACAAACTTTCGCGTTTATAATATTAGTAGGATTAGTTATTGCACTTGGCTTCACCCGTGTGTCTGACTATCGTATAAGAACGGGCTTTGGTATGTCTAGAGAAGAAGAATGTCTTCATGCATAATTTTATTAAAATTAATTCGTTTATTGTGTCTTTTTATATTTAGGCCTGCCTAAGTGACTCTACTCTGCCTGAGTAGAATTCAGAAGTAGTGGTCACGATCCTCATTGTGAAAACAGACAATACAGAATGGTGACCCTTACTGGTGACACACAAATACTGTCATTCTTAGATTGGTTTTCTGTGTGAGTGTAGTACTTCCCCGGTCGAGGCAGCTCATTCATACTGAAATCAACGTGGATCTACTACCTTTGAAAGTTCTAAATGCGTAACAGACAGACAGAGTTCACATCCATAACATTAGTAGGGATATAAGATAAGAAGTCCAAACTCTCCAAACTTAATTGCTTAAAAATCATGAAGAACCAAAAATACTTGTTGCGATAAATACAAAAATAATGTTGTATACCTTAAACCATAAAAGTGACCATAACCGCTTATGATGTTTTTAAATTACCATGTTATTAGACCGCTTGTATATAAATCTTTTGTTTCTTTTCTAAAGAACTTCATACTTGCATTTCTCTGATTAAAACTGGAAATTGTATACGTTCGCGACACGCATTGTTTTGCACAGTCTTAAGTTTACATAACCGTTGCACTGTAATTTCTGAAGGAAGTAGGTTCTATAAACATTTTTTAAAACTATTTAAATGTACATTACATGCGGTATAAAGTATGTATATTTAAAACTTGGATATTTTTTTCCACAGCTTGTGGTTATATTTTCTTTCCATCCTGTCAAAAGGACCTTCGTTGTTTCATAAGATATCAATCTTATAAAACGTACTTAACTAAACCTTTCTTTAACAAAGCACTAAAATTGTACTTTCCTTCACAAAATACACCCCAGCAAAAACTCAAGTAGCAATATAATTGAGTGTTCATTGCATTTTAGATTTTATTTTTCAATATCGAATCACTTGGACAACCAATTTTTTTTAATTAACCGTAGTAAATGGCTATTAATAATACCTACCATCATCACATCATCAACCCATTGCAGTTTACTACGGTCATACAAGAAACTCTGCAGAGCCAAGTCTGGTGCTTCTAGCATCCATTGCAATTCGTCCTGCATTGTTATCGTACACCATCCAATGACAGATATCTATTTATTTCTCGAAGTCACGATTTATTTACCAGGTGATTGTAATATTATACAAAAAAATAATCAAAAAGTATGCTGTTAAAAGATTGTATGGTGATTCTAATGTTTCAATAAGTCGGGTCAACTTCTAACAGTACCATCAGATTCTTCCCCTTAACAAAGAGAAATCGAAGACAAATAGCAAGCCTTTCAACATTACGAAGGTTTATTAGACCAACATTTGTAAGAGAGGCGATCCTTCACTGATACTATCGGACAATATCATTGTACAAATGAGATGGAACATTACCTCGATAGATTACAAGACAGTACTTGAGCGAAAGCGTCGTTACGAGGGGGTTAGCTTTATGTGCTGATCTTTGGAGCAAGCACATATTCTTTGAATTTATTGTGCCTATTATATAATATTTAACATCTTAAAAGCTTACCGGTATTAAATAAATTGTTACTTAAGAAACTCGGACTTTAAATCTTAACTTTATGTTGAAGTTTGAGAACTGAGCTATTTAATTGTTAATGTAAACTTTTTTTATCTGTGGGAACCCCAACTGGTTGTCACCGTATCGGGATTTGCGACACGATGGTTTCAGAGTCGAAGCGACAAAAACAACTGCACCTAGGATAGAAGGCGTATGACGCCTAACAGCCATTAAGCGTATGACAGTCGGTGACTCGAATGATAGTGAGGGCCCGTCTGAGCCGAGACTTTACTGCTGTTGTTGTCTTCATATTGGCTTTCTCGCTCGCCATGGTGCACTGACCACGTGTGTTTCTAACCACTGATATTCTATGAGGGCGCAAGAGTCATGTTCTATTCTGGACGATCAGAGCAATACGCTCACACCAGTAACAATGTAACCTTGTTATGTTTATTTTGATTAATAACACAATAATAAAATAAATATTTTAATCCCAAGGCATACCAGCCAAGTTACTATAGATTCAACATAAGTCTGCATTTCTACAACCGCCTTTTGTGTATAAGAATCTCTGCTGTGATTCACTTTAAGTTACAGTCGTATTTCTCCACATAAAAGCGACATCACAAACTGAAAAGCTTTTCATTAAAACCCACACACAAAGGTCGGAAACTGGGGATCTATTAATACAGCGATGTAAGGATCAACAAAACTAAACGTAGGAAAACAGATCCTCAAATAAGTACTAAATTTATATTTGTTTCTCTTGTAAATATATGTAAATTTTCAAATCACACAGTTATATTGTTACCGAAAAAAACGAGGAATTCTATTAAATAAATTCTCTAGATCTACAATGAACTAATATGAATTTTGAAACAATCTTGATACAAGTTTACAAATGCATCAAACACAAGTTGTGTGAGACCAAATTAACCTTTTCAACACATTTTATTGGCTTCCTTTTATGTCAGTTTGTATTTTTAGACTTTTGAAAGAATATGCTTTTAGTATTTTAAACTATATACATACATTAATAGCTGTTACGTGGCTCTGCCTGCAGATAATATGAATGTCGGTTATTGCGGCAAAACGTAGCTTAAGTACTTCTCTAAGGTCTAATCTATTATTATTCCGAAATTTATCCAAATCTGTTTAGTAGCTTAGACAGACAGACCGAGTTAACGAAGTCCTTCAAGTCACCAGATTGTAACCGATGGCAACCTGCCTTTCAGTGCCCTACTACAATTAGATGAGCCTAATATTTAAAGTTATGCTTTAAAAGCTGAACCTAATTCTACAAGTAATAGGTATCCCTCTCTATTTGACTTTGTCTAGGTACAATATCAAATTTAGCAAACTTTGCAGAAGTTCTTTTTTGACCATTTTGCAACATAATTGTTTTACAACAGTTGTAATTCTAAGCCCTGTTATTAGCCGTTTGTTTTAAATCCAAATTACTAGGATATTTAACTACACTTGTAAACTTAGGTCCAACTGAAGACCTAACATGGTGTTTAATTAAACTCATTTAAACCGTATTTGGACTTTTGCGAATTTTACAGATACTCATGTTTTTTACTGTAAACGGGACTCATTTGCGACAAAACTAAAAAGGTTACTATACCTTCTACTTTTCAACGTTTATACCACTCGTGGTCACGGGTAGACAGGAAAGTAGGGTGTATCGTAACCTTTTTAATTTTCTAGCGAATAACTCCCGTTTACAGTAAAAACATGAGTATAATTAATACCGTTTATGACTAATAATTTCTGTTGCCAAATTAGATAATACAAATGCTCAGAATGCTTTGTAAATAGTGCTTCGTGTTGAAGATAAAGAAACATGAGTCCCCATTAATCAGAAACTATCTTGCGTCTCATAAACTACAATTACAGCACCGTTTTTACTTGATGGCATTTGTCCTTTGACCTCATTTATTTAAGTAGGGAGACAAAGGTCACAAAACAAATATTTCTTACTTCCAGTAGGTTTTCAAGAAAAAAAAGCTGCCAAGTGCTAGTCCGACTCGCCCATGAAGGGTTCCGTAGCAGCAAGTAACGTCATATAAAAGTTCTTGTAGTTCGTAATAACTTTGATCGATGTTTTAATAATAGTGTATTGATCGAATGAAAGGGAAATTGCGGTTTACGGTTTATGACGTATTAAAAAAACTACTCACTAGATCTCGTTCAAACCAATTTTTGGTGGAAGTTTGCATGGTAATGTAAATCATATATATTTTTTTTAGTTTTATCATTCTCTCACACACACACATTTTACCGCAAACTATTCAGTTTTGAAAAAAACGATTTCAGAAACCTCAATATAATTTTTGAAGACCTATCCATAGATAACCCACACGTATGATATAGATGAAAAAAATAATTTTCGAGTTTCAGTACTAAGTATGGACACCCAAAATTTATTGTTTTTTTCTGTAAACATATTAATGCGGTTCACAAAATACATCTACTGACCAAGTTCCAACAGTATAGCTATTATAGTTTTGGGAAAATGTGGCTGTGACATATGGACGGACAAACAGACAATATGACGAATCTATAAGGGTTCCGTTTTTTGCCATTTGGCTACGAAACCCAAAAAATGAGAAGAATGTAGACATTAAGCTTATTACTCGTACACGAAGTATATTTTTATCTGAGTGAATGAATGAACGAATAAAAAATATGAATCTTCATAGGAAATAACGATATAAAAACAACTTTGTAACTTACTTTCAAAGCTTTGTCCAAAGATTAATTTCACAAAATACTGTATAAAAGAATTTTGTTCCTTGTAAAGCAAAAGTTCTTTGTTAGATCTCAAAGTGACAGCTTTCTTTTTTAAAAATCGCTCACCAAAAAGGAGATGCCGTGTATTAACTTACAAGCTTCTGTTCGTCTCCTTTTATTGATGATGTCCATTACAAACGTGTCAGGAGATAGCACCCTTATTATTTAGCAGCAAGCGGGGTGCGGAAGCGTCTGGAGAAATATCGTTCTTATATATTTTAGTGGAAGGACAGCCTGTTTGCATTTACAACGGAGTACTTATTTACAGAGATAATGACCCTAAGTTTTTTCTTAACTGGAATTTTAAAATGAAGTTGAGTTTAAAGATCTCAACAATAATGTGTGTATAGTTACATACATTAGTTACTTAAATAATGTATGTAACTATACATTATTAATTTTATCTCACTCTTATTTCATAAACAAAAGAATAATATCAAAACATATTCTCTGTTACGATTAAAGTGGATACTTTATTGTTAACGGTAACAAAGATTTTTTCTGACACTTAAATATTAAAAGTACAAAGTTAAAATGGCATAGTATTTTTTTCTCTTTTCTTTAGCAGCAATTGGTACCAAAACAAATAAAGAATTCATGACTTAACAAAACTTTAAAGAAAAAGCACATGAATAGGAACAGAATGCCGTTGTTGTAAAATATACTGTGTAGATCTTGTACTGTGTAACTTTTTAATTAGTGTAAGACTGAACAGGAACATATGATTGACTCTATAAACTGTTGTGTTACAGCAAGGCAGTGTGGCAGTCGTGGCGTGTCGCGTCGGTATGGGCCTGACACAAGGCCTGCTCTACCCAAGTCTACACGGAGCCTTGGGCAAATGGGTCCCTGAAGAAGAACGCAGCAGATTAGGAACTTTTGTGTACTCAGGTAGGTATTTATGTGCTATTACAAGTGATTAATGTAAGGTGGGATACCCTTTAGCCACATAAATGTCCAGCTACATAGATACCGGACAGGTATTAGAAAAAAAATATTAAGCAGAGCATCATCACAAATTGTCTGTCAGACTGTCATTTAAGTAATCATTGACATCATAGTAACATTTTTCAGACAGTAGTTTCTTTAATTTATTTTTAAAATTATTTATACTTAAGTCACTAAATTCTTCAGGAAGTTTATTGTATATTTTAGGGACTAAACAACACTTTTTTGCATGGTAGACGTTAGACTAGACCTACGTATACACAATTTTTTTTATTTTTTTGTGTATACGTAGTACGTACGTGACAGCAACAAAGCAAGGTAAATTTATAGATAAAGTTCAGATTGAAGAGATTGAGGTCACGTAAATTAGAAATATATAATATTATGTCTTGCCAGTGGAACAAATAAAAGTACCTGTTAAGGTCATGATATATATGTATATGTATTAAATAATCAGAATAGATCCTTTATCAAAATGCACATTTAACACGCTGACACTAACATCATCATATCAATAATTTTCAAAAGTCTATTGCCGGTCACATTTCTTTCCTTGGATAAGAAGTTGTGGACTACTATATTAATACCACGGTGGCCAGACGAGTTGGTATAGGGTTTGTTTCAAGTTTTCTTTCTCTTGGCAGTGATGTTGTCTCACAAAGTTTGACCCCTTGGTCACCCCTAACGACATACTGGATGAATAGGAGAGGCGACATTCCGTAATTCGTAAACCGTCACCACGTGGACTTATTCACCAATGAGACTAATAGTTTTGTATTAATCCTCAGGTGCACAATTTGGAACTATCGTCGAATTACTGTTATCGGGCGTTTTATCAGACAGCGCATGGGGTTGGCCGTCCGTGTTCTATGTGACAGGAACAGCCTGTTTAACTTGGGCGATTTTATGGCTAATCATAGGCGATTCTACGCCGAGTACTAGTAGATGGATCAGTAAAGAAGAACGGAAGTATATTGAAACTAATACTGGATCCAGTGAATTGGTACATGGAGTAAGTTTTTTTTTTTTTTTTCTGACCTGGTCTCTTACGGTACGCTTGGTCCACAAGCTCAAAGTCGCTCAGCGTGCTATTTAAAGTATTATGCTCGGTGTTTCTCTGAAGAATCGTATCAGGAATAAGGTGATCCATCAAAGAACCGAGGTCATCGATATAGACGCCCGATTAGTTAGCTGAATTGGCAGTGGGCTGACCATATTAGAACTGCAGAACTGATGACCGTTGAGGTAGAAAAGTTTCGACAAACGTAGCGTAGGACCCCTACAGGCCATGTGGAGTGATGACGTGCGCAGGATGGCTGCCAGGAGCTGGATGCGAAAAGCCCAAAATCGATCAGAGTGGTGTTCAATAAGCGAGGCCTATGTACAGCAGTGAACTGCAATAGACTGAAGATGATGGTGATGAAAGTCTATAATACTGTGAAATGATAAGCAGAAGTAATTTTATTTTTATTTCTAAAATAAGATAAATAAAATTTCACAAAGTAACTGTTAAGCACTATCTTAAGGACAATTTAAATTTATCACCATGTTTTAATCAAAAATTAAGCATTTGTTTAAATAATTGCAATAATATTTTTTTACAGGGTATGCCAACACCGTGGTTAAGTATTCTAACATCACTTCCTTTCTGGGCGATCTTCTTCGCACATTCCGGTCAAAACTTAGGTTTCTGGACCCTGCTGTCAGAAATGCCATCTTACATGAACCATGTGCTTGGTGTCAATATTAAAGAGGTAAGTCCAATGCTTTCTATACTCTGACTAGCTGGAAATTATTTGACTGACATGACTGAATAAGCATTGCACATTGTGGAGTACACCGACGGGCATCCAAATTAAAAATTCTTTAAATTACTGCTTTTTGTATAGTTAGCATCCACTAAGAACGAACTTTTGAAAATTTCTCACCCAAGTATGTAAAATAAGGGATGTATGGTTCAATGGAAGTTATTTTATAAACTTTTTTTAATGATTATATTTTAATTGGTGTGGTTTTGTTTCAGAACGGAAACTTATCATCTCTGCCGTACATTGCCATGCTTATACTAAGTTTCATGTTTAGTTGGATAGCAGATAGCCTCGTCAACAGAAAAATATTCAGTCGCGTCACATCGAGGAGAATATTCAATTCTATAGGTACAGTTATAAATGATAAATTATCTTTATTTTGAAAGTAAATCTTTCACAGATATTTTTATGCTTCGGACTTTACAGCTAGAAGGCGCCGGCATTTCCTAAGACATAATCTGTGTCCGTGAATAATGATTAAATAATAAACTATGCGAGTACAGTATAGGGTCTGGGTTGGCCTTTTTAAGAAAGGATCATATTTTTGAGTCCAAAGCTCCAGCAATCATCTTACCTGTTAGGTATTAGCAGGGGGGTGTCACTCCGCAGTTTAGGTATAGTCGGCCGGCTGCCTGCCGGGTCAGACACGCCGGTCGAACAGATATCGTCAGAACAGTTAAGAGTTACACGATAGAAAGAGACGCAACTGTAGGTAAATATAATCGTAGTGATTCGACGCCGTGCGATCTGAATTGAACTTAATCTTTTGACACCGAGGGTATCTTTAACTTTAATTTACTTTTCGGAGTGAGTCTTCTGTACTGGTACTATTATGTATTCTGTGGTATTAGTCAAGATTAACTATACTAATCATGACACTACCGCCAGTAGGACGTCTGAGTAAATTGTGGAAATACTCAAAATCACCAGAAAAATACTAAATAAGAACTAATATTCTATATACTTTATTCGACTGCACGGTTGGCCTAGTGGCGTAAGCGGTCGCCACGCCGCTTCCTACTACGCCAAGTGTCGTGGGTTCAAATCCCACGTAGGACAACACTTTGTGTGATTCACAATTTGTTGTTCTGAGTCTGGGTGTTCTTTGTGTCCGTTTCATGTATGTTTGTAAAGTCCCCCGCGACACAGGAATTTATATTCCTAATGCGGGAGTTGTCTTTTAAAAAGAAAGAAGAAATATAAGCATAGACTATTCACATTCACAAAGGTATAAAGTATTTCAAAGAGAACATTCAACAATTAAAATGTCTATTGCTTTCAAACACAAAAAAAATGCGGTTGTAAGCAGCATCAATCCCAAGCAAATTTATAATTTAAATAATCTAAAACTTAATAGTAAGGTTTCTTATAATAACCTTGAAAATCTTTTTATTATTAGAAAAACGCAACTCCCGCATTAGGAATAAATAATCCTGTGTCGCGGGGGCCCTTGCAAACATACATGAAACGAATACAAAGAACACCCAGACTCAGAACCACAATTTCGACACGACACCTGGCGTTGTAGAAAGCGCCCACCATGTAAACCACTAGGCCAAACGTGAAGTAGAATCTCTAAGTTAAACGAGAATAATATTTGCTAAAAACCATTTATTTTGTGGAATTTACGAGAATAGTTTACCACATTACCATAAATCATACGAAAGTTGACAAAGGTAAGGAAATATGGTGTCTTTCCTCCTGGAAATCAATAGGTACGTTTTATTTATACCTTGCTTATTATTTATAAACATATTTATTGATTTTGCAACTTAAGAAGAAGGTTATCATTTAGTTGTACTTTTTCTTGGAAACTCGTCACTTCTAACCGAATTCATTTCATGGGTATTTGTATAGAAATTTAATCTATAGAAAATTTAGTTATGAAGGAAACTATTTATTGTGAATTAGCTTAAAGTTAAAGATAAAGATAATTTTATTTGCATAAAACATGTGTAGAAAGATGTCATGGTATAAACAAAATATGGTACAGTACTTATAAACATGTTTTGCCATAACTGGCGTACAAATATCTATAATAATAAAAAAAATACAAATGTCGTATTTCATAATGTAGAAATGAGTGTAGTGACAATCACAAACAAAAATAATTACGAGACTTAATTTATACAATATTATCAGTCAAAAACTCCTGAATGTTATAATAGGCTTTCTTTATGAATATTTCCTTAAGTTTAATTTTTAAAATGTTTTTATTGAGGTGTTTGTACTGTGGTGGCAAATTGTTAAAAAATTTAGGAGCCATGCAAAAAATACTATTACCCATAAGAGCAGTTTTAGCGGTGTGCGTACAGAGCTTACTGTCGTCACGCCTGTTACGCTTCACTACGTCTGCCAGGCGAGGGAACAGTGTAGGGTTTGCTTTCACGAATACGCACATTTCCAGAATATATAGACTTGGGAGAGTTAAAATGTGATGTTTTACGAAGTATGGCCTACAACTGTCTGTTACTTTTAGTCCAAACATAGCACGGATACAACGTTTTTGAACTTTGAAAACAATGTCTTTGTTAGGAGAATTTCCCCAGAATATCACACCATATCTTAGAACGGATGCAACGAGACCATGATATGCTGTGAGCAGTGTATCAGTATTAACTGATGAGGCAAGTTTATATAGTGCATATGAAGATTTACTTATTCTATTACTAACATATTCTATATGAGCTTTCCAATTGAGGTTTGTATCTATCACAAGTCCAAGAAACCTTGCTGTATTGATATTCTCTATTTTACAATTATCATATTTTATATCTATATGTGATAGAGGAATTATACGCTCACTGAAATGCATTATATTAGTTTTATTCAAATTGATTTTCAAATTATTATCATTTAACCAAGAAATCATAGAGGATATACAATTACTAATGTCATTTTGGTAAGTGTCAATATTATTACAAACTATGGTCAATGTACTGTCGTCAGCGAAAAGGGTAATAGGTTGTGTAACGAAACTTGGTAAGTCATTAATGTACAAGATAAATAATAGAGGACCCAATACGCTACCTTGTGGTACCCCATGTGTTACATAGCGTTCATTAGATAAATGTGTTAATTCTTCTTTTTTCTTTTTATCTATCCTCGAGATTGCTGTTACTTGTTTTCTGTTTGATAGGTAATATTCAAGCAGCTTTAAGATGTTGCCTCTCACCCCATAACATTCTAATTTTTTAAGTAGGGTATTATGATCAACATAATCGAATGCCTGCGTCATATCACAGTACACAGCACATACGGGTGTCCTTTTATCGATATTTATCATTATATTTTGAAGAAAATCGTAAATAGCCATATTTACTGTCATATTTTGTCTGAATCCCTTTTGTTCGCGACAAAGAATACATTTTTTTTCTAAATATGTGTAAACCTGTTTGTATATGTATTTTTCAAAGATTTTAGAAATTATCGATATTAGTGCGATGGGTCTATAATTTTGAATTTGTTCTTTATCGCCTTTTTTATGAAGAGGTTTAATTATCGATGTTTTCAAATTGTCCGGGTACACCCCGTTAGCTATACATAAATTTAAAATAAAGCAAAGGTGTTCACATATCAGATGTCCTACTGATTTGATTATTTTAGTGGTTAGTTCATCTTTGCCCACACTATTTGTGTTTTTGAGGTCATTTATAATGTTAAAGATATCGATTGGTAAACATGGCTGCATGAACATTGAATCTTTACTGTGTTTTAATTTGGTAGTTACTCTGTGTTTATAATTCGATATTGGTGTAACTTTTTCAACAAAATAATCATTGAATGTGTTCGCAATCATTATGGGCTGATAATAGATACATAACTAATGTTATGTATTTATTATCAGCGTGTAACTTTTCTATATTCCTAGGTATATTCAATTTATTCCTATTAATAATTTGCCATGCAGCTTTACTCTTATTATTCGATGTTATGATTTTGTAGCAATTTTGGGCACGTTTAGTAAGTGCTATGATTTTTCTATATATTCTTGCATAATTTTTGTATTTATTATAATTTACCTGTGAACGTTTATGCCTATATGTCCACAGAAGTTGTCTTTTCTTTTTACTACAAATTTGTATGCCACGCTTGATATAGACTATTCAATTCAATTATATTTTTTGACGTTAGTAGTAAACTAAATGAAGCTGCATGTATAATTATTGGTAATAACTACAGCTCAAACCACAGTAAAACATTACATAATATATTATGATGTTTGACTGTGGTTTGATATGTTTTTTTTTATATTATTACATTAAGATAATACTCTGTGTGAGCCAAGAATTCTTTTCTGAGTCTGGGTGTCTTGTGTTCATACACAAGGATTTTTTCCTAATGCGTGAGTTTTGGTTTTCTTATAAAGAAAAAATAGTGTTTTATAGATAAAAACATACATATCATGATTCCAAAGTCATTTATAATACAGTTTTGCGTACTTTCTTTCAGCTTTATGGGGTCCGGCAGTTGCTCTGATCGGTCTGTCGTACTTGCCTCCGGGTCACTTGACACTCGCAGTAGTCCTGCTAACAGTCACTGTAGGTCTCAACGGAGCTCACTACTCAGGATTTATGGTCAGTATAACAATATACTTGAATGTTTCGTATAGAAACATTATTACTTTAATTTGTAATATTATTTGGATAGACAAAATTTTATAAACTTATTTCAAGACGTCAGTATAGTACAAGATTCTTTTTTTTTTGTTTTGACATTTATTTTTAATAACAAATTAATGATTTATTAAATAAAAGTAGAGTGCTATGGGAAAGGCCTATCTCCAGCAGTAGACAACGATAGACTGAGGATGGTGATGAACCTAATTATTCCAATTACATCAATAACACTTAGAGCCTTAGGTGATTGGAAACAATCATCGAGTTTAAGCAACGACGGCGCGGTCAGTACCTAGATGGGTGACCGTTTGTGGTATTATATGTTATGAGCGTTTCCGTGATTCAGAGGTCACGTTAAGCAGTCGGTCCTGGTCGTTATCAGAAGATAACAGTCGTGAAGTTTAGTTGGAGGCCTTCGAGTGGCTTAAAAACATATAACGGCAAGATATACGTAGCCACAACGTGTCTTGCCAGGTCCCAACCTGCACTCGGCCAGCGTGGGACGTATGGCCCTAACACTCACCTCAGATCGAACCCAAGCCCAGCAGTTGGACGTTATGAGTCATTGATGATTGATATATATTGTTATATACTGATGATATCGGGAGTGCACTTACACAAGATCTTTTTTTAATTTAGATGTCTCATATTGACCTGTCTCCGAACTACGCCAGTACAATGATGGGTCTCACCAACGGTGCTGCAGCTATCTTCTCACTCTTAGCACCATTTACCGTCTCCGTTTTTGTCAGAGATGAAGTAAGTTTATGTCTGTGTTTATTTTAGTTTTACTCACTACGTTATTATGTAAACTTCTTCTATTGATGATACGGCAACCAGCCGAATAATATCAGCTCTTTCTGCCAATGGTCAAGTATTTAACGTCTTTAATTCTAAAGTCTTTTAGTCTTCAAGTCGTCGTCGCAATGAATTTAATTATAAAAAATATGGATGAGATAAAATGGGGACCGTCTGATATTAATAAATTAATCAACAACTAATTTAATTTTCGCTGAAGTATAATGACATATCTGTTTCAGACGCAAGCATCCGAATGGCGGAAAGTATTCTTTATAGCAGCTTCGTTTTATTTCTTGACAAACCTCTTCTACATTCTGTTCATAACAGCCGACGTTCAGCCGTGGAACGAACCACAACATTCTGAAGCTATTGGTAAGAAAATTTCAATCATAGATTTAGTCATACATCTCTATCAAGAAAACCAGCCAAAATATTTTTCAGTGGTAAACTTTAATGCCTACGTTGAATACGAAAAATGTGATGATAATGCTTTTTCTCTGTTTATTTTCTCACACACAGATGTGTGTGAGAGAATAAACAGAAGAGAACAGAAGAGAATAGAAGAGAATAAACAGAAGAATAAACAGAAGAAACAGAAAGAGAATAAAGCAATAAGGTTATAATAGCATATAGATATATGCTATTATAACCTTATTGCTGATAAATAAGATTAATGTTAGCTATCTTAACAGCACATTTAATTCTAAAAAACTTAATAAAACTGACTATCTAGTCCAACAATTCAAACACACATTAATACTATTCGTATATCTTACAGAAGACGGAGTCAAGAAAGAGAAAAGTGAAAAGAAAGTTAAAAGGAAAAAGATAAGCATGGTTACATCGGTAACCGGCGAAGGGAAGTTTTAATGATACACGTACTTGGTACAACTAGTCATAAATAACAATAAGTATTGTGATATAAAAAGTGATTATAAGACAGTTCTAGGAAATGTAAGAATTTTAAATGTGAACTTTAATTATTTACCTACTCGATAAACAGCTACTACAAGTGAGATACGGTGCAGTGAAATACAAATTGAAAAATATATTATAGCTAGTTCGTATAAATGCCTGTTCATCTAATATTTATGACACTACAATGGTGCAAACGAGTCATAAGTCTAACCAAAGCAATGCTTGAAAGTCAATTAGGAAGAGAGTTTCAAAACCATCATTGAAGGTTTTCAATATCTACATATATCACTCATCGGTAACATGTTTCCTATCATTATAATAAACGATAGACAATTGGAATCTGAATCACAAATTTATGATCTTTTGAATTCTGAAGATATGCCTAAAATCCAGAATTGCAAATTTTAAATGAAAATAGACTTTCTTCCATTACCTTGTAAGACTTTTGATATGTTATACAGATACGTTCACGTGTTATTTCCTTCGAGAAAATACTGAGACTACAGAACTCAATTATTTATTATTTTGTATAATACAAGCCTTTCCAACGAGGCCCATGCACTTCTGCAATTCTCTATCGATATAGACTGAGAATACTTTCGGACAAGATTTCACCTTGTTTCCTTAGTAGCTTGCAATTAAGAAAATATTGAAGCCAAAACCCAAGTGGCTGCTTTTATGTATTCTTTAAAGCGAATGTGAAATTATCCAGTGCCGTATCATGTCTAATTAAAACTTATTAATTGAGTGTCCGGACCTCCAACCTCACAGCTTGTTAAAATAAACATGACACATATTTCGTCGAGTTCTGAAACATACTTATACTTTGGGCGAAAACAACTCTGCAAAGTTGTTTATGTTTCCGTTCTGATATGATGGTTTATTATGCTTGGAGACAAATATTTATAAGTGTTATATTATGAGAATCTATCCAAATTCTGAGGAATTTGTTAGTACTTAAACCGATACAAGTGATCAATTGAATATTTGTGTTATATCCTGCTAAATTAGGATTATAAAAATTATGCACTTCAATATTATATTTTACATTTAATACTTAGATACTTTATTGTGTTGGATAGTTCTGGCTGTCCCCATTTTTCCGACGGCCATATGATATGTAATTGTGTCAAAGATTTATTAAAGTTGCATTTCATTTTACGAGTCTAAGCTACGCATTATTTATAAAATTATTAACAAATTCAGAGTCAAGAAAACTTAATGGGCTGTAAAATAATTGTAAATGCTAAGAAAAGGAAATTTGTAGATTATTTTTAAAAGACTTTCAACAGAATTGTCTTCAATGGTAAACTTTTTCCATTATGTTCAATAGAGTTGGCAAAAAGTTTTGTTATTAATAAGTTACATAATAATTGTTTTTGTGAAAGTGGTTCTTGTCGTGATTTCCTTAGTGCAATATATACTTCAAGCTGTTTCTGAATAATATTAAATATTGTCAAACATATACCTTTGAATGCAATAACTTTTTGATACATGCTTGTATTAAAAAAAAAGAAGAAACAGAAACCAAAGAGGATTCTGGAATATGACTGCTACCGGTGCCTTAAAAGCCTAATTTAATAGTTAAGTTGTACATATTTCAAATATAATTTATAATTATTTAAATAAATATGATAAAACAACTTATTTGTACTTGTTTTGTCCACTACTTCGGGATAATCTCAGGTTTGGTGTGTTGGGGTATTAAAACATATGACTTCCACATAGAGCGCGACATAAACATACAACAGCACCATCTACCGAAGAAACACTGAACCACGAAGGAACACGGAGTAACTAATCGTTCTGAATCGCGATAGAGAAATTCTCGCGCTTATTAGCATATATACAACATCCCAACAGTAACCGTTGGACAGTGGTTCGCCAGGCATGATCAACTTGCTTAGTCGGAGAATCCTCCCTTTGTGTAAGAGGGACACGATACACACGTTCCTC
The DNA here is from genome assembly GCA_932526445.1 of Phragmatobia fuliginosa. Lineage (NCBI taxonomy): Eukaryota > Metazoa > Arthropoda > Insecta > Lepidoptera > Erebidae > Phragmatobia > Phragmatobia fuliginosa. The sequence continues at coordinate 601,457 of OW052067.1, read as the reverse complement.
CACACATATATTAATAGAGATGATCAAAACCAGTCTGAAACAAAAAATAAACACTGTCTAGTCTGTTGCGTACTAAGTTTTCTTATTTACTTTAAATAACCTATCTAAGTAGCTGACGCTTGATATCGAGTGAAGTAAATTGTTTGTCACATAAGAGAGAAAATTGATTTCACGGATATTCATTGAATTTGAATAGATTACCCTAAGAATTGGCAACTAAAACTTTTGAAGAGGTTCCCCTCTGTTCCTCTGGAGAACGCTACTAATTCATCATAAACCTTTAGGAACATAATAATTAGGAAAATAATAATGTAAATAATGCACCTACTTCAAATTTTCTCTGTAACACACAAAGGTCGACTGGTAGAAAATGCCTTATGCATTAAGTCCTAACCCGAAAGTTTAAGACACCTAAAACGAATGATGAATGTACACATAACACAAATAAACTCAAAAGCTCCGAGGTTACGATTTAAAATAAAAATGTTTTTATTTGTAGGGTAGGTAACATAGGCCTGTACAGGGTGGACCAAAAGTTCGTTTACATTTCAAATGATGATTTAAAAGAAATTAGTTATTTAAAGTAAAAATTGTTTATTTATTATTAAAGTACGCAAATGGGATTTAATTTAATAGTCTCGTTCATGCATGGCACATGGAAGTCTACTTGGAAACTGTCGGAACTAAAGGCCCATGTATCAAGATAACCACAAGACGCCGCACATACCTGGATAATGAAGCCTTGACGTATTTCTTAGCAGTGAATATAGCTGGTAAGTATTTTGGTAAACAGGACTATACCGCATGGCATCTTAAAGAAGAAAAATGTAAACTACGATTGTCTTAAGTAAGTTTTTCATTGTTTAGTAATGTGTTCACTTCTTCAATTACAAGTTTGATGCAATTAGAAATATCTTTGAACATGCAAAATAATAAAAAATATAACGGATAGTTATGAATTATAATATTTTATCGTGTAGAAAACTATCAGTGGACGCTTAACGTGCGTGAATTTAATACCAATAATTTCGATCAACTTCACTAACACAGCTTCGCATACTTCAGACAACTAAATATAAGTTATACTTATATCAAAAAAGTGTCTGTTTTCTTACCCGGAGAGAAAACACATACAACTATGTAGGTGACATTCAGCGTGTAACCATTTTAGTAAATCTTTTCAGTTGTTCGTGGTACAAACTCAATTTGTAACCGCCGGTGTGTGATCCAGGCGAGCCTTTCTCGTATCAGTCACATAATGCCGTTAGAAAAATGAAAGGTTTCATAGAAGTAATAGTGTTTCTTTAGACTCCTATTTATCTTCTAGTGGTCTATATTGATGATAAAGATGGGACGCATGAGTAATCGGATCATCTGAAATGGTTAGCTATCTCCACCCAACGACACATACAGCTCCTGGAGGTATTATACAGGTCGAGTAGGCGCGTACTTTTGAAAGCGAAAGACTTCTGCTATGGAAAGTAGTAGACCAAGAGCCCACGAATGCCAAACATACGTTATTTTATAAGACTTGAAACTTTCCATGTGAGTAAAGTAGGTAAGGTGTATAAAATCTCAAATTCGATAAAGTATAACGCACTATTTTTTGTTAAGGCTTACTTTTGCGATCTTAGTTTACCAAAATAGTTTAGGCGTTTAAGACGTTTTAAAAGTGTGTCGTCTGATATTTCACTTCAATAGTGGACGAATAGAAGCTTGTCTAACCTATACCGTAAGAAATTGTAACGCGACAAAATGTGTTAAAATTTCTAAGTTCTTTATTTTTTTTCAAAAATTTATGAATAAATTAAGGCAACTAAAGTCATGAGAGATTCTCTTTGACAGTTTCATAAAAAAATTCAAGTCAAACAATTAACTTTTCTGAGCCCGTGAATGTGTAATATGGCAGGCATTATAAAAGTTTTGCAATAAAAACGCGGTAAGTTCGAAACAAGCAAGAAGCAGGTAACTTGTTCAATTTAATGTTCTCTCATGTTGCTAAAACTTAAACAACTTAGTGTGCAGTAATGTGCGTGCAAAAAATATTACAAAGATCTTTTGATGATACAATGAACAACATTAGGCCTTCAATCTTTTAAAAAAAAAGATAAAATGGTACTATAATCTACTATTTATCTTGAATAATAAATAAAGCTTGGATGTCCAAGTCACATGGACAGTACGACTTAGATTAAATATTTTCTTTCACATACAATGTTGCGTCTACTGCTACTTTATTATAGTCCTAAAAAACAAATACTTTTACTTTAACTTACTTTTGTCACTTTAAACAATAAAAAATAAAATTTACTTCTGTCAGGCAATGTGTTACACCTGAATTAAATGAAATAGCGAAAGAATCAGCAGAAAGTGTTATGACTCTCTCTAATTAACAGACAAGGATTACAGAAAAGTGAAAAAAGTAATGTTTTATTGTCTAGATCTAGAATAAGAAAATGCATCTCAAAAGTACAGAGTGTCTTCAATAAATTAGAGAATATCAGGATGGACACGATCTTATCATAGTTTTGTTTTATTAATTAAGTTCAAAGACAAATTACTCATTAGTAAGTAGATCGTAATGGCAATGTCCTACTACAAAACATTTATACAAAAAAAAAAACAGTTAACCCATTAGTGGCCAAATCAAAACTACAGACCGGATTTTTAAAATTCTTTTATTAATTAAAATTTAGGAGCTACAAGAGAAATTTGTATCACAAAAAAAAACAAATGAAATAATTTTCATGAATTTTCAGTGGTGTTCCCAAATTGGCACAACGGCTCCTTAAGAGTGAAAATTTGCGAAACATGATTTTTCAATACACAGGGTTTTCTTGCACTTCTTGCAACCCCAGTGATCTCTGATATAGCGCACAGCACATCGCACTCGTTTGGGAAGCTTTTCAGTAGCTAGTAAAAGAATACCTTGTGGTTTGCAGGATTTGTGACTAATTTGTTGAGCACGCTTTTTACAACTCTAGTACCTAATGGCTCCGTGTTAGAGGTAGTCGACTTTCCACAATATATATTGAAGGTATAGCAGTATCCGCTTGAGCTTAGTGCAACTCAATTCTCGTAACCAAATCGTACCGGTTTACCCAGAATGAACCATTTCGCCAGAAGATAGCCGTAATATTTCATGGATCAATTGATTGAATTATTTATCAAACTGTCACTGAGTTTTCCAACTTTGAACATCTTGTCTAGTGTATTTAGTGCATCATTTTTATCTGAAAGATGCAAATTGCGTTTTATTTCTCTGAATTCGTTTCTGGGCATAGATTTTGACACCGCTGCAACGCCTATATCCGCATCAAATGACCAGTGCATTAGTTCACAGAGTAGTTTGTAATAGCCCGATAAAATCAGTATTTCCAAAAAAAAATCAGCTTTATAGTGATAATGAAGTTGTGCCGATTATTTTGATTGGCATTACATGCTAAACTCAGCAATCATTGTAAAAACTTCGTCGTCAAAAAGCTTCTCAAATATTGCGACGGATGTTTTGACACCTGTCGTAACTCGAACTCGTCGAAGGTTTGCCTTGTAGTTCCTGTTTGACGCGATTTTGGAGAGCTTGTATATCGTCAGTTTGTTAGAAGGTTATCGAGTAATTAGGTGAACACTTTCGCCAAAGCTGAAGACTGGATGACTGTCGGCACGCAGAGACAGTGGGCTGTTCTGGTTAGGCCGATCTAAAGGAATGTCGTGACCTTTTAGCAGCCAAAAGTTCACCATCCTCGGATTCCACAGTACCCACGTTACGAACAAATACCTCAATATTACTGGGACATCGTTTGTGCCACTAGGTGCCACATCATCATCTCCTTCTTCTTCGTCAGTCACAACGCTTGGCTCTGGTGGAATGATCGCTAAATCATACTCCAAGCCGTCGTCACCATCCTCAGCTATTGTTCTGATAGCTTCTTCTAAGCCTCTGAAGTCATTAGCATCACTAAAATATTGCTTGCGATTCATATTGATTCTGTAAATAAAATGGTCATTTTTAGTACACTTGTAGCCGTTGTACCCAAATTGGCACACCAATATTTATGTCACTATGTTTTTATATACATGTAAAATAACTGCAATAAAATAACTTTAGGGGTTAGATTAGGTACTTATTTTACGAAAATATCAACAATAATGATGATATTCATCATCTGTAATGAAAAATAAGAACAAACTTACACTTACCTGTAGTGTCCTCCGGATAACGAAATTTAATGTATCCAAAACGAAAGATTTTTGAACAAATTTGTATAATCCGATGTTTTTACCTATTGAACATACCTTCGACTGCACAACAAAGTAACACAATATTAACTATTGTCAAAACTTTTTTTATCTACCCTCTTTTATTAAGTGTTCCCAAATTGGCACAGCGGTCAAGAACGGGTTAAGGCATTTATAGAAAATAAAAAGCGGCCAAGTGCAAGTCGGACTCACCCATGAAAGGTTCCGTAGCAGCAAGTAACATCATATAAAAATTCTTGTAGTTCATTGTAACTTTGATCGATGTTTTAATAATAGTACATTGATTGAATGAAATGTAAATTAAGGTTTACGATTTATGACCTATTAAAAAAAAACTTACTAGATCTCGTTCAAACCAATATTTTCGGTGGATGTTTGCATGGTAATGTACATCATATTTTTTTTTATAATAATATAATAAATTATCATTCTCTTATTTTGATAAGTTACAGAGAGGGACACATTTTACCACTTTGGAAGTCTCTCACGCAAAATATTCAGTTTAGAAAAAAACTAAATTAGAAATCTCAATATTTTTTTTGAAGACCTATCCATAGATAGGACACGTATGGTTTGATGAAAAAAATTTTTTTGAGTTTCAGTTCTAAGAATGGGGACCCCCAAAACTTATTGTTTTTTTTTTCTATTTTTGTGTAAAATTATTAATGCAGTTCACAGAATACATCTACTGACCAAGTTTCAACAGTATAGCTCTTATTGTTTCGGAAAAAAGTGGCTGTGACATACGGACGTACAGACAAACAGACAGGCATGACGAATCTATAAGGGTTCCGTTTTTGCCATTTGGCTACGGAACCCTAAAAACTAGGCCGTCATAGTGTGGGTCACTATGCTGCATTACCCGCATTAATAGCGGGGACAGTAACCTCGACTCCACGGATTCTACACATGTTTTCCATCAGGTATATTGGCAGGTAATTTACATAAAAAAAAAACAATTGTTTTATTTTTTCACAAAGAGAGTCATTTACGAGATTTTTGAAAATAAAGTGACGCTTGCGATCTAAAGTCTCAGTATTATGGATGGAGCACTAGGAGACCATTAGCAGAGTTGTAATCGCAATACGATTAGTTTGATTTACGCGACATCTGCTATCAGTTAACTATGTAATGATCTATCATCATTAGTGAGGTTGCTTGGTCAGATAAGGCTTACATTACATTAGTTTTTCATATTGACTGTCTTGTTGATCTAGTGGTTAGCGTATGCGGCTACTGATCAAGAGGTCGGACTAAATGTTTGTATAATTTAGAAATATTTGTTTTGGAGTTTGACTGTTTTCATAAAGTGTGTTTGCATTTATATCAGTTGTCTAGTACTAGTAGATGATGTTGTGTCAGATGTCCCAAATATTTATATATTTCTAAGTCCATGGAGAATGGTTTATCCATCACTGACAGAGAAATCTTTGACAGATGCCAACAATACTTTCAATGTCTATAAGATAAAAACAATATTTTCATGTTATTTCATAAAATACTTTAAGTCAAACCACACAGCTTTGCTTTGGTGTTTCCTTTGTGCCAAAAGGTACTCGATGTCAGAATTTATACGAGACAGTTCTCTTTTGTAGTTTAAAGTTTATGTTGAAAGCTTTCTCACTACAATACTGTAAATTGTAACGTTAGCCATAAAAATAACTTTGTCTTTTATGAAATCTGTAACGATGTGCCAGAATTTATTCTATAGTTATATTCAAATACTATCATTGTGCCATTACTTTAAGAGATTAGATTTACATACTCATACATATATACCATGACAAGCCATGACATTATCTAATAAGTACATACAAGTCTCGTGTCAGTGTTGCCATACTCTTCCGAAACGGCTTAATCGGTTCTATGAAATTTTGTGTTTTAATTCAGTTGGTACGAGAATAGGACGTGAACTATTTTTTTATACCAAGGTAATAAAGAATGAAACGGACGCGAGTAGAGCCACGAGCACCAGCTAGTAAATAAATGTTATACATATTTATAATACACTAGCTGCGCCCCGCGGTGTTACCCGCGTATATCATTATGGTTACTATGCAAGTTTGTTATGCCTAGCAACCTGTGAAGTTTTGACAGGAGATAAACAGTGATACATTTTGACATCTACGATTTATGTATTTTTATAATCACTTAGCTTTCGCCCGTTTATCTATCTCGATTATTGCAGTAAAAAGTAGCCTATGTGTTATTCTGATATATAAGCTATATTACTGTAAAGTTTCACCCAAATCCGTACAGTAGTTTTTGCGTGAAAGAGCAACAAACATACACACATACACACATACTCACAAACTTTCACGTTTATAATATTAGTAGGATTTATACACATTAACGTTGGTTGAATAAGAATAGGTGATGAGCTGTTACTCGCACAATATTTCCGTATGAACCCTCATATTGAGGATAGCAGCACAAGAAGGAGGACATTTATATTCTAGATAGAGTAGACAAGGAATAATAATACGATCATTTATTCTATGATAAAGATGAGCAAGCCTATTGCTTTCAACTGAGCACTTTAGAAATGAGTGAAATTAGGGTTACGTTGGGAAAGAAAAGTAAAGTAAAAGGTGAAGCGTAAGGATTGATGGGAGAGGCCTATGTCCAGCAGTGGTCTGCGATAGGTTGATGATGATAAAGGAATGATAAATATGCTTCTACTAATATTGTAACTCCCAAAGTTTGTGAAACTCCCAAAAAATGTTAAACGAATTTATAAGAACTTATACAGTAACTAGGTAATGTCCGCGGCTTCACTCGCTTCCTAGGGGTATGAAAAATAGATGTTGGCTGATTCTCAGACCGAAATGATATATACACAAAACTTTATACAAATCGGTCCAGCCGTTTCGAAGGAGTATGGGAACGAACATTGTGACACGAGAATTTTATATATAAGATATGTCGCTTACATTAAACAATATTTACCGTTTTATATATTGTCTAAAATTCTGATTTAATAAAGTCTGCTAAGCTATTTTCAAGGCAGGTATATCTCCTAAGTGATTTAATAGTTATTCATGTAGAAATTTCAATCTTTAGATCTATAGTAACTTTCATGTGTATAGTAGCAGTGATGTGATGCGGTGGGCTCAGAATATTGAGAGTAAATGTAAAGTTGAGGGAGTACTAGAGTAGAGGACGATCACATAAAATATACAAGGCCTTCGTGTAATAGGATGTGGTTGGAATAACTTTGAGCAAAAGGTACAAATTTGGTGACCTATATTTACTGTTAAAGATGTGTAGTTACGTTTATATTGTATATACAGATTTTAACGATCATGTTATAGCTACTAGATAACCAGAATATACAACTTTGTATGGCCTTACGTATTTAAGGATTATGTTTCGTTTACCTGTAGGTAGTAGAGCCACGCTGATTTCAGTACGAATGGGTCGGCTCAGTAGTACCCTCAGTACTACCGTACTACCTTACAGAAGTATTACGTACTACCCTCACACAGAAGACCATCCTAACAATAACAGCATTCTTGCTGCCGTATTTCGTTGGTGAGGGTAAGACCGTAGGGCCCAATCATTCTGCATCAATCTCCCGGCCTCTTTCCGAAATCCGGGAGATCTAACCAGGCCGCCATGGTATAGGTCACCATGTTACATTGCCTACCCTCACAATGAGCATGGTGACCCCTATTCTTGGATTATACTCATGCTTTCCAGCAGGCAGAGTAGAGTCACTTTGGTAGGCTTGTATAGGTATATATATAAAAAAATGTAGCTACAAAAATTTTAATTTCTCTATTCTAGATGATTAAATTTACACTAACAGGTAAAAAATCTACTTCAATTTTTTTTGTATATTGTGGTAATGGAATAGGCGTTTGTCTTCCATCTCACCTGATGGAAAGTGTAGATGAAGACGAAGATGGTACACGCCCATCCGAAAGAAACCTGTTCACTCTACTCTTAAAGGCTCCAGAGTTCAACTCATCAGGAAAAATACTGAATCAATTATCTTTTTTGTTTTAAAGTAACATACTAGACTTTTTTATTATTATTTTATGAAATATTGATTATTTATACAGCCACGGTGTATACTGGTAATCGCGATGAAAGCAGCCTATGGCCTTCCTCAAAAATCAAAGATCACCATGACAAATTACGAAATACGAAAAAAAAAAATAATTCTAGCTTCACTTAGTTTGAAACTAAATGACTTACTTTATTAATTTATCAATGTGTGTAATAGGCTATTAGTTACAGTCGCAATGCTTTACGAACTGTAATAAAATAACCTTTATACATTTCAATCGTAAAAATTCAAATTAGTCCAGCTTCAGTGAACTAAAAGCAATTTAGGCCTAACCCACGATACAATTATATCCAGAATGGCCACTGATCATTTACGGGCGTTGGTCATCAATGGGCCGGCTAAATGTGCCGCCATTCTCCAGCGGTTAGATTCTATCGGACAGAAATAATGAGTCTGCTTATGACACACTCCTAAAAATATTAGTTACACGAGTCACTGACAACACTAAACATACTACTCGTAATAATATTAAAGGTTACAGATTTGAGAGATTGCCTTGTTGGTCTAGTGGTTAGCGTATGTGACTGCTGATGTACAGGTCTCGAGTTCGATTACCGGGTCGGACCAAATGTTTGTGTGATCCATAAATATTTGTTTCGAGTGCTTTCTATGTATAATATGTATGTATTTACAAGAAAAAAGTATGTTTATGTATTTATATCAGTTGTCTTCTAGTACCCATAATATAAGTTCTGCTTAGCTAGGGACTAGATGAAATCTATTTATTGAAAAAAAAAGATTAGTATTTCCTATGCAAATATATGCAACGACAGACTTTAATGCCTTAAGGTATTCTCACGATATGGTGACCATGATGCAGAAGCAAATCAAAACGCCATGGGGTGGGTCACGTCATGTGGCATTGTCTAGATTGGCATTGAGTATGGTGAGCACTACTCTGAGATTCTTCTACTCACGTTTTCCATCAGGTAGAGTGAAGCACTTCGACAGGCACATATAAGGAAAAAAAAAACCGTCGACAAATTCAAAGATAGAACGCAAAAAAAATATGGTAGCTATATTTATTTGAGAATTCATGTCAAGTTGAGTTTGTTTCAATCAGCTGGAATAAAATTCTTGCTTTCGTCCGAGACTCCGCCCGCGTGTTTGTCGGTTATCACAGTAAAAGGTAGTCCATATTCTATCTCAGTGTCTAAACTATATGTGCACCAAATTTAATTTAACTCGGTTTCGTAGTTTTGGTGTGAAAGCCAGACAGACTATCAGGCAGAGTTACTTTCGCGTTTATAATATTAGTAAGAATTTCTTCTGTACAATTGTCTTCTACTCTTAGAAACTAGATCTTTCATATTGACCTTCCAATATTTCTATAGATTTCCTTAAGATGTCTGTCCTAATAACAGGTAGAGGTTAGCCTGCTGTTATGTAAGTGGTTACATATGATGTTCTCACTATTCAAACTCTAGAAGACAATAGTCAATTAAAAGAAGAGCAATTACCGAGTCTTTTCCAAGTAAAACTTTGATGGGAAAAACAATACACCATAAAGACTTCATAACTCTAATGTCCTTAATAGAAAATGTTTTAATAAATATGCCTGAAAAACTAATTATTGTAAATTAATGTAAATTAAATCTTCTAAAAGAATATTTAATCATTTGAAGGCTCGTGAATGATCGTCGCTCAAAAGAAATTAAAAAAGATATCCTGAATATTCCTGATAAGTTATCTCAAAGCCATAACTTATTAACTACGTTATTATAAAATACCATAATTTCCCATTTATATAACTCGTAATTGAAATTGTATATCTACCATACCATAAATCTATGATCTACGGTAAATCTAATATAATTTAAAAAGTCGGAATAACTTAGAATAAATTCATTAAACCTATAGTAATATATCCACTAGCAGAGCTAGCCAAGTCAAGCCAAAAGAAACCAATGAAAACTCTTCCCTACATTACTCGTGCTTACTCGGTAGTGTAAGATGATGGCACTACTGATAGTGACGATAACGATTTTAGATTCATTTATTTAGCCTAACTATTACAAATTAAAATGTTTCGTTTTCAAAACGTCTATAAAATCACCGTGTATATATATATATATATATATATAATTGTTTCGTTATTGACTGACTTACAGACAACGCACAGCCGAAACTACTGGACACAGGAAGCTGAAATTTGGAATGTAAGTTCTTAGCAATATATTTTGGAATATTCCACCCCTAAGGGAATCAAAGGGAAGGCAAAAAAGGGAATGAAAGTTATACACTAGAATAATATTTAGGAGAAGCCACGGGCAAAAGCTAGTATGTACTAAAAAGGCAGTTAGTCAAGGTCACTCTCCAAGAACAAGGACACGCATGTCTCTTCAAGTTCCTGCAGTTTGATGCAGCATGTGAATTCCCTGTCAAGAAGATTGTTGCTGGATGACATAAACTATATTGCTAATTTTGTGCCCTTTTAATATAAAAAGAATCTCCCAAACAGACCATACTTTGCAATCTAAAGAGCATTTTTGATTCAGGAAAGACAATGGTTTCACCATCTTACAATCTAAGGAAATTTAAATACAAGAAAGCAAAAACCGTCTTAAGATGAGTTTTCAAACCAACTAAAACATTATATGAACGAAGTAAAGATAAATCCGTCAATTATAATAATATTCAAGAACAAAGATCGAAAGAAAATTAGTCGAAAAGGCAAAACGGTAAAATTTACGAGCAGACGGCAAATTAATATCTTAATTCAATTAAAAGTTGTGAAAGTGTTTTAAAGACGTAAAACTTTAAACTTTTGATCTGCAAACCACTGAAGGAAGTGACAGGAGGAGGAATGGAGGAATGAAATAGAGAGGAGGAAGGAAATATCAGCACCATGGAGTGCAGTGAATTTCACGGATATCAGAAAAGCAAGCGCAAACATTCCGAATCTTGTGTGAGAAATGAAATAATACAAATGAGAAATTTTCAGAGATGGTTAAACTAAATACACTGTAAATAAAGATAATGAGCTTTTAAACTAGCTTTTCACTATTTTGTAATTAATTATGAATAACACAACAGATTATTTTAATAATTTATTATTCACTGAGCTGACTAGTTTAATCAAAACTAATGAGCTCTACAACCAAAACATTAACACATTACTTTGATAAGTATTAAGTTTTATGTTTAGCTTAAAAAGTTCTTGTAGTTCGTTGTAACTTTGATCAATGTTTTAATAATAGTGTATTGATTGAATGAAAGGTAAATTGCGGTTTACGATTAATGACGTATTAAAAAAAACTCCTTACTAGATCTCGTTTAAACCAATTTTCGGTGGAAGTTTGCATGGTAATGTACATCATATATTTTTTTTAGTTCTATCATTCTCTCATTTTCGAATATACAGGGACACACCACACACACACACACATTTTAACACTTTGGAAGTGCCTCTCGCGCAAACTATTCAGGTTAAGAAAACATGATGGGTACGGGTTTTATTATATTTTTTTCATCACGTATGGGTTTGATGAAAAATTTTTTTTGAGTTTCAGTTTTAAGTATGGGGAACCTCCAGAATTGATTGTATTTTTTTTCTATTTTTGTGTGAAATTCAGAATTCATCTACTTACCAAGTTTCAACATTGTAGTTCTTATAGTTTCGAAAAAAAGTGGCTGTAACATACGGACAAGACAGCCAGACAGACATGATGAATCTATAAGAGTTCCGTTTTTACGCATTTAGCCACGGAACCCTAAAAACAAAGAAGTTTGGAATGACAAAAATAAAACTGGAAGGATATCCTTCGCAACGTATTAATATCGCTAGTTAAAAGGTTTGAGAGTATAGTGTTTATCAGTTCGGATGATGTTATATCATCCGAACTGATAAAGGATATCGGAGGCGGAATCGAACCCTGGCCACTCCATTTATAATAACCACAATAGGCGCTGTTCGATCGATAAGTTGAGTAAACAAAAAGGTATCATAACTTATTTTGATGAATGGTTTTGAATGGGTCCATGGATTTACGATTGAGCTCGGAAGGTAGCGTTGTGTTCTAGAACTCTTTTTAACTTTTGGATGAAATATCTTTGAATGTATTTGCGGTTATATAGATGATTTATAGATTCAATATACGCCACACATTATATCATCACATTAAATGAACAGGTTTCAATAGTCCACTACTGGACATAGGCTTTTCTTTAAAAATGAGGTTTTGGCCTTGTATATACCACATACTGTTACATACCAATTTAACTCATCAGCCCTCCACTTTAGTCTAGTCAACAAGTTCAAAAACGTGAAAAATAGAGATAAAGGTCCTAAAAATATGAGCGATGGCTCATTCGATTCGGAATCACCTCTAGAAAAATGTTTTTGAAGGATTTTGGTGCAGGTTAAAAATTGCAATTGTTATTAACAAAATAAGATGAAAAAAAACTAACTATTGAAAAATTAAAAATCTCAAATTTTTCAATAGTTATAAAAATCATTTTATGTTATAAAAAAAATATTTTTATTGCTGAACTCTCTTTAGCGGCGGCGCGCGCATGCCGTAACTGCCGCGCGGAGCCCTATTTTCAACGTCTAATTAAAATTATAAATAATGGAGATAGAATTCCGGGAGTTAGGACTTTTTTATTGGAAATTTCCTCCTCTTTAACGACCTTTTTTCAAAATTGCTTCAATGTTAATATTTTTCGAGTTATTAACAAAAAACGAAATATCATTTTTTTTCATCTTATTTTGTTAATAACAATTGCAATTTTTAACCTGCACCAAAATCCTTCAAAAACATTTTTCTAGAGGTGATTCCGAATCGAATGAGCCATCGCTCATATTTTTAGGACCTTTATCTCTATTTTTCACGTTTTTGAACTTGTTGACTAGACTACTTGTCTTTTAAAAAAATCGGTTACGCACAGGATAGTTTCATCTTTCTAGCACTTACCGTTTGGACAGTAAAGCTGGAAATACATTATCGGACGCGGCTGACGGACGCGGCTGACAGCCGCGAATGATAAGTGTGCACAGTCTACTCAGTCAGTCTTGTGCCAGATTTCTGTCGGATGTCCGAACGCTCAAGGTCAGTCAAAGGTCACGTCCGCGACTTACATCCTATAGTTTGCACAGCTCAGTATGTTCATATTCTAGATCACGGCTGTAGTCGAGGACGGACGGACGGACAGACGGACATGACGAATCTATAAGGGTTCCGAGTCATAAACTTCGGAACCCTAAAAATGATGAATTGCAATTATTGCCGGTTTTTGCGAATAACAATAATGAAAATCAGCAATAATTGCTTTATAAAAACGCATGTACTTTCTCATTTCTGTCATAATTATATACAATCTAACAGTTCATTAAACGTGGTGGCAAGTACCGTAAACCCAGACAGGGTGACAGCCCGAGGGTGTATCTACACGAAAACGATCTCCATCCTCCATAAGCACATGCCTGAGAGTGACAGGTGTCACTGTAGCAGAACCAGGCCCAGGTGCTATCCCAAAAAGAGCGGTTTTTGGAACTGCAGGGTAACATCGGGTTTTCCACACGTGAGAATTCTGAACAAAATTACTGTTAGAAGTAAATAATTTATTACAACACTTATCTGTATATCTACAATGTTAACAACTACACGAAAGTAATAAATACTTTTCAACATCACCTTCATCATCAGCCTCGCAGTCCACTGCTGGACATAGGCCTCTCCCATTGCACACCACTCTCACTTTTCATGTTACCCTAATATTTTGAGATTATTCTCTGACGTAAAAAAAACCTAAGCAAAACATTTTCTGTAAAGTTCCATTGGCTAAAAACCTTAATTATGATTGAAATATATAATAATGATGAAATGTATATGAGAAACAATTCTAAACAAATAGTTCCATTGAGAAATAAATCCACAGAAAGCTTAATACAGTGACATCTACAGTCACCTTACTGCACTACAAGGAAAATATGTAGCGAACGCTCAGAAACATTTGCTTCGGTGAAACTATACCACGTTTGTGGTAAATTTTAAAGCTGCATGTGTCTTAGTTCTAAATAATATTGTAGATGGCGCATATTGTACTTGTGGGATCCTTTGGAGTTACCGACGTACTTGTACCATTTTTTCTTCTTATAAGAAAAATAAGAAGGTTTTATACATCAAACCGAGTTAGGTTCTACACCTTCATTCAAAGATATACGATACCAACCTAAGGTCTTAAGTCAAGTATGTCTATTTTACATTTACCAACTTAAATTTCAACTCATTTACGACCATTTTCAATAATATATATTATCTCCATATCTACATACTATATTTACACACACTTATTATTATATTAGTATCAGTCTAGTTGGTAGGCACTTTTATTTTCTCGAGAAATATGTTGATCCGTATTGTCCCAATACTTTTTTTATAATTTCATTCACTTTTTAGTTTGTGATAGCTTAAGCGTTTCTTAAACTTATATAAACTGCAAATCGTAACTGATTTTTAATGTTACGTAACGATTATTGTCGTTTGGTTTATTCCAACTAATTTAGTTAAATGTAACTGAGATAAATAAGCTTTTGAAGAGTCCGCATTTCGCCGAATGAAGGACAGATAAGTTGCGGCCTAATGAGACTTTAAAGCGATAAAATTACATCAAGGAACAAAATTAGGTAGTCTTTTTATTCTAGTTTTTTTGGTAGAATAATAAACAATTTAGCAAGAAGATTGTTATGAAATATATTCTTAATTTCCTTAATCCCTCTCTAAAGAGAATCGTATCTCAATCACTACCAATTCCATAACTGAAATTCTTCCTGTTGATAAATAATTTCTTAATATTTTGAGTAGAATTAAATTTTACTGAATACAAGTTTAATTCCCATTTGGTGAAACTGGCGTGATTTTCAAGTATTATAAGTAGTAAAAATCGTATATATTAAAAATTTTCTGTCTGAATTTAGAAGATAAGATAAAGGAATGAAGGCGCCCACTAAATCGAATGAAGTGGCTGCTTGATCCGACTTACTTCGCCCGAGCTCATCGCTGTGGATACCGCACTAAACGAAATAAAATCTGTATCTTGTGTAACTTGGTTTCTAAATGTAATTGGCCAAAACATCGAGAAAATCTCATATATTTTTTTTAAAGACAACGTATTATCTATTTCATTACAGTTTATAATATTATATACGAATTTTGAAAGTTGTTTTGTTTCAACGTTCTTGTGTAGTGATGTAAATGTTTACCTCAATATCAAGTTCAAAAGATTCGCGTCCATTTTTCTTCTTTTCATTTCATAATTACCTACTTATTGTACTAAAATTTCATTTAAATAAATTAAGAAGGAACAATTTTTCTTACACTATATAAAGGTAATTTGTTGATTGTTTCAGAATTTGTAATGTGCTTATGTTAATGTATTAAAATTAAAAGTTTTTAAAATTAAAAGTGTTAAACAAACAACGTCCAAAAGCTTTTCAACGCTGTCCTGTTCGAAGGGAGAACTCCAGAGGCGTGGAGTAGAAGTGTGGTCATTTTGTTTTTCAAAAAGGGTGACAAGACCAGGTTGAAGAACTATCGACCCATTTCCCTCTTAAGCCACGTCTATAAGCTGTTTTCAAGAGTCATCACGAACCGTCTTGCGCGAAGACTCGACGAATTCCAACCACCGGAGCAGGCTGGGTTTCGGAGCGGATATGGCACCATAGACCACATCCACACAGTGCGGCAGATTATTCAAAAGACCGAAGAATATAATCAGCCCCTGTGTCTAGCATTTGTGGACTATTAGAAGGCCTTTAACTCGATCGAGATCTGGTCTGTTCTGGAGCCCCTGCAGCGCTGCCAAGTAGACTGGCGATACATCCAAGTGTTGAGATGTCTCTACGAGGCCGCCACCATGTCCGTCCAAGTACAGAATCAGCAAATAAGGCCCATACCATTGCACCGAGGAGTGAGACAAGGGGATGTTATTTCCCCGAAATTGTTCACAAATGCAATGGAGGACTTGTTCAAGACGCTGCACTGGAAAGGGCGTGGCATAAACATCAATGGTGAACACATCTCACACTTGCGATTTGCAGACGACATCGTCATCATGGCGGAGACGCTGCAGGACCTACAACAGATGCTGAATGATCTGGCTGACTCTTCTGTACGCATCGGCCTACGGATGAACTTGGACAAAACCAAGGTCATGTTCAACGAACATGTACTACCGGAACCGGTTGCGATACACGGTACCGTTCTCGAAGTTGTTCAAAAATATGTGTACCTCGGGCAGACTTTGCAGTTGGGCAGAAACAACTTCGATGACGAGGTGAACAGGAGAGGATTCAGCTGGGTTGGGCGGCGTTTGGGAAGCTTCGTCGGGTCTTCTCATCATCGATCCCACAGTGCCTAAAGACGAAAGTATTCAACCAGTGCGTCCTACCTGTCATGACATACGGAGCCGAAACGTGGACACTCACGGCACGGCTGGTCCACAAATTCAAAGTCACGCAGCGTGCTATGGAGAGGGCTATGTTCGGAGTTTCTCTCAGAGATCGTGTTAGAAACGAGGTAATCCGGCAGAGAACTAAAGTGATCGACATAGCCCACAGGATTAGCAAGCTGAAGTGGCTATGGGCTGGCCATATTAGCCGCAGGACCGACAACCGTTGGGGTAAACGTGTTCTTGAGTGGAGACCGCGTCTCGGCAAACGTAGTGTAGGACGTCCACAGGCCAGGTGGAGTCATGATTTGCGCAAGACGGCTGGCAGGAGCTGGATGCGAGTCGCCGAGGATCGAACTGAGTGGCGTTCAATTGGAGAGGCCTATGTCCGGCAGTGGACTGCGATAGGCTGATGATGATGATGATGATAAACAAACAACAAAATTTCATCTTAAAATCACTTTTCATCATGTTTTTGCTAAAGATTCGTTATAACCAAACTTTTCAATTTGGTAGAACGTTACAACGCCGTTGATTAGGTGTATGGTTCGTTTGCATATCATTCATATAGCTGAGAACTGTGCAAAAAGCGAAGGGAAACGAAAAGTAAAATATGAAGTACATTTTAGATGTCATTATTTATAAAACAATTTCTGATACCGTTCATAATCGAGGTATCGTAACTTTTACAAACGTGAAGTTATGAAGGCCTAATTCTATCTGTAGAATCTGTACTCAATTCGTATCTTTAGACGATTTAAATCAAATCTGAAAGAAATGTAGTGAATTTGAGTGCATTAAATACATCATTAATTAAGTAACTGCCTCGGTAGCACAATGGTTTAGCGACTCCTCTACCCATAGATCTCATTAATGTTTGTATTAAATGCAAATATGTATGAATATGTATGTATTTATACAAAAATTAGACCGCCATGGTGTGGGACACAATGTTGCAGTATAGGCACTCAAAATGTGGACTTAGGGTTAAATGTAACAGAAAATTAATTTTTAATTTTTGAAACATTTTTTTTATATTTAAGCCTACCGAAGTGACTCTACTCTGCTTGATGGAAAGCATGAGTGGAATCCAGGAGAAGGGGTCACCATACTCATTGTGAGGGTAGGCAATGTAGCATGGTGTGCACCCTCCCAGACTACAGAGGACGGGATGGTGCAGAATGATTATGCCTCCGGTCTCACACACACACATTGAAAGGTTTTTCTGTTATTTATGTTTGTATACAGTTTTACTCGAACTGTTCTTTATAGAAAGCGCCGCTACACAGCAATAACAATAAACTATCGAGCATCTCTAGCTATTGCGCAGCGCACACATTACTTTGCTCGCTCGAACATGTCCCTAGTTTCCAAGAAGCTTTTCTTGTTGTCTTGTGACGCGTTCAACTATAAATAAAATATGTGAGCAAAAATGTTGTAAAAGACTAATAGGCCATTACCGAGTTCACAAAGAGATAATGAAGGTCTTTCTACAAGAAACATTTCGAAACGATGTTTAAAACTTGTGTATGAAATTAAATAAATAAAATAAAATAAAATTAAATTAAATAAGCCTTTATTGCTGGTTAACATAGTTTAGAATATATCAAAAAAGAAAAAAAAAACTCAACTTAAAACTTAAACTCCATACTATTTATTAACTCGTCTCTCGGTTTCCTTCTCCTCACCAGCTTGTCTTTCGATAAAGGCCTCCTCTAAGGCTTTCCACTCGTCTCTGTGCTATGCTATGCATGCTATGCTTCGCTTATTTTTTTTTTTTATATATATTATAATTTTTTTCACTTTTCTATCCTTAGAGGGTGTTGGTCGTTTTCCCCCACGATGACCAGTCGGCTTGGGGGAGAGTGTGTTTTTGTTGTTGTAGGTTATTTTGTTACTTTATATTGTTGTACTTTCCGGTTGCCGAGATTTAATTACTATTGTTGTTTGTTTATAGGGATGTTGGTAAGTGAATTTGATCTAGTTCTCATTAAATCAAATGCGTTAGTTCTATGATTTTTAAAAGATGTAATGGTTTGCTGTTTTTTAGGTTGAGAGTCAGAGGAATGTGGTGATGAAGAAAATTCCCGTTTTCTTTTTTCATTCGTTGTTTCATTCCCCTTCACTACAATCTTATCATATTTCAAAAATGCTATTTTCCCTTTATTTCTTTCTTCTATTAGCTCCGCCTGTAAAGCTTTTCTTTTAGCTAAAACTTCCTTGGGGTAATCTTCGGTGACATAAATGTTCACAAGGTCCTTCCTTTTCCTCATTATCTCTCTTTTTTTCCATCCGTTTACGAAGGAAACCAGGATTGGCCTCGGTTTCTTATCTTCTCTTTTTCCATTTCCAATTCGGTATATGTTGTTTATTCCATTTTCATCTATATCAATTTTTAAATCTTTTTCAAAAGTTTGCTTTACATTAGTAATTAATTCCAGTGTTGATTTCTCCATTTCGTCCATGCCAAATATAATTAAGCTAATATTTCTTTTTTCTCTTTGTAAATATTCTATCTCTCTTTGTTGAACCTCTAGTTTTAATTTTAAGCTTTTGTTTTCTTCTAAAATCGGGATTAATTTGTCTTCTATTCTAGACATTATAATACTTGTAATAGACTCAGTAAGTTCCCTGGATTGATTTTGCATTTCTAATTTCATGTTTTCGAATAAGAGTTGGAATTGAGTATCCATTATATTTTGTTTGCGTAGAATGGAACGTAATGGTAGAATATGGTAGAAAATTATTTCTAGCACTTGCAACACTGGGATCTTTGACTTTCAGTGTCTATCGGCCGAATGTCAAAATGTCAAAATAATATTGTTTTGTCAGATGGTTTATTGACTAACCTTAAAATCCTTGTTACTATTGTTTCTTAATTCCTGTGATCTATCCTATTTCTGCTTCCGTATTAGCTCTAACGATTTATTTACGTTTTGTTGTTGTTTTAACACCGCGTTTAGGATAGCAAGGTGGTTATTAGTATTTTTCACGACTAAAATGTGGACACTGATGTTGTCACTTCGACGGTCGGAACCGTGTATGAAATTAAGCACTTAAAAATAATGTGACATTACTGAAACGTGGAAAATCCAATGTCAATGTACGATTTTTTTTTGTATTTTTCCATTTTTTATCCGTTCGTATAAGCTGAAACCTTAACTGTCACTGGATAGAAGTGATATTCTAATATCTCAGTCAATAATGGAGATTGTGTTATATATAATACTAGCTTTCACCCTCGGCTCCGCCCGCGTCTATGTCGGTTATCGCTGTAAAAACAAGCCAAGTCCTTTCTTAGGCTCTAGACCATCAGCGTACGAAATTTGATTTATATCGGTTCGGTGGTTTTTGAGTTTATCGCGAACAGACAGACAGACACAGGAGGACTTTATTTTATAATATATAGTGCCATACGTATATCAATTAGGTATATTAC
Organism: Phragmatobia fuliginosa; assembly: GCA_932526445.1. Classification (NCBI taxonomy): domain Eukaryota; kingdom Metazoa; phylum Arthropoda; class Insecta; order Lepidoptera; family Erebidae; genus Phragmatobia; species Phragmatobia fuliginosa. Next base: position 581,292 of record OW052067.1, on the reverse strand, counting down.
CAGTGTAGTCGTACACAACACTGCAAATAAAAAACGTGTTTTCCTAATTGGTTCTCAAATACCGCCTTTCTGTTTTTATCAAAAACATTTAGCTTTCAGCTTTTCCTCTTTTAATGAAAAACTCAACAAAAATGTTATTTAATACTGCACATTATTTGGCAAATTAACACTACATTTTAATTCCGATGAAGTACACATAAAATCGACATACTTATACAATCAAAGTTAAATTTCATTGCCAGAATAAACGAAACTAATCCTTCCTTCTTCACTAACTTTGAGCAAATTGTCCGTCTGTCTGTCACGCACTACTGAACCGATTTAAATAAAATTGGTTCACATGTTGACTATTGTCTGAAAAAAGGACATAGGTTATTTTTTACCATTCTGACCGACATACATACGAGTGAAGCCACGGGCGACAGCTAGTATTTATTACGGTGATAAAACCCTGAAATCTCAAATCTTAGCACATATTCTGTGATATCAATATTAAACAATGAAGATTAAATGCAAGGTGAACTCCAAAGTCAACTCTCGGGGCTTTTATTACAAAGTCGAGATTTGGTTACAAATGTTTATTCTCACAGATGGTAGGCTGTTTGAGACAATTACTCCTTCTGGTCTCATACTTTGCATCTCTGAAGGCAGTAACACGATTTCATTTTATTGAAGGAACGTGCAGTTGACAAATCTTTTTAAATAGAAAGTTCAATTTTACTTCATTTCCAAAGCTTCGTAATAAAACTAAATCTCTTGTTACATTGCTGAAAGTTAAGAACCTTTCAACAAATGTTCTAAACGAAAATAATAATTCAGGGGTAAAAGTACTCGATAGCAAATTCAATTCAATGGTACTACTTTATTTCAGTGTTTTGACATTAGGAGCTAAACATTTAATTTGTCAAATATGCCCGTGCTATAACAGAAAAATATTATTTCTTAAACCGATAAAGTTCATTGAGTTAATCAGTAATGGCAAATACTTATAGCATAATATAGTTTTTTATATATATCTGCCAAAATAACTCTGCCCTATCTGATGGAAAGCATGAACAGAATCCACGAGTGCACTGCCATTGCGGACAATGCAGCACGGTGATCCACAATATGGCGACCTAGTAAGATGCTTTGTTACGCTCTGCTTGAAGGATCGGGGTTTTAACTGCTCGGCACTAAAAGGAAGAGCATGATGACATAATAGGTTTTAGATTTCTATAGATACTACTTAAAATCACTTTCTGTTTTAACTCAGAGTAGCTATAACTTAATAATTAATGTTATTCATAACAAAACTTTAACTGAATCAATTCTTTAAGCTTGTCTTCACGATTGAATATGTTAATGTACTCATTAAAACCCGTTTCGCAGAATTTCCACAAAGTTTATTAACCACTTACAGAGCAATTTGCTCAAAGACTTTTGCTGTGATCACAAGGGCTCATCAAACAGAAGTTATCAATAGAATTGCGTTCGTTAGCAGGACTTCGTGGATAGACTTTTTAATCAATAGCTTGTTAATGAAGCTAAGTGTAAAGTTATGAAGTTGTGGTTACTTAAATTACATTATTGAATTCTATTTAATAAAATCGCATCTAACTACAAAGTGGCTGCGCATTATAAAAAATGTTTGGGCAGTTATTTAGTTCATATACAACGTATAAACCTCGTATTAACCATTATTAAAACGCTGGGAGCTATACTTCCCACATCTCTGATTGAAGTAAATCGTTTTTAATTTTTATAAGCATAAACCTAATGCAATGTAATATTTATCTACGCAATCTTAACATTTCAGATAATCTTTTTTAATGGCAACACTTTTTAGAGAATTATTACATATCATGGTAAACACACGTCAAAGTCAGTTGACGTGATTTTGCCACTACAGTAGGAAACCTAGGTCTATGGTAGTGCTGAAAAACAATTAGATATGCAGATTTGTGTTTTAACTTTGTAAACCAGACTATATTACGGTTACGTGAAACGTAAAATATGCTCAGAATCTTTCGTTTATACCTTGGTAGAGGCGATAGAAATTGAGTGGGAAAGATATCATCTAGTGGGAAGATATCATCCCAGTGTTCGTCACTGCACACAATTCGGAAATTCTATATATAAAATCCGTGTGTCTCAAAAAAACAATTATACAAGAGAGAACAGACGACTGGATTATATACTTCCCACCAAAAAAAGGGTACTTCCCCTCCACTAACCCCTCTTTTGTGTGTATTTTTAAATTCTACGACCCAAAATTACCCAGGAACGTATCTTACTTTTTTGTTAACTCCTTCACAGGCTCGCGTTTGAATAAGGGTTAAACTGCAACTATCTTCAGATATTAGACCTCCTACTATATTATTACAAAATGGCAATATTCATCTACGGATTCGGTACGGAGTCAGAATACGGTAGATTGTACATTTGAGAGGACTATAATTTTTTCTAGAAATCAAATTTAAGTTAAGCGTTAGCGTAAGGCAGAAAATATTTTATGTTATTGAATGGATGAACGATTTAACAAAACCTTGCATCTATCGTGAACGTTTAGAATACTAAAGTTAGCATCAGAAAAAAAAACGCAATAGAAATAAAAGCAGAGCAGTAACTGAAACGTAATTATTTATCATATAACATTACATAACTTTAAAATTAAATACATATCCTCACATAGATACATTATGACAACTGCAATAAACTTGATTGTTTATGTCATTGAGTCGCTTACTGTCAGCAAATGTGTAATAATGTTTCGGAACGTGATCACCTGCGGACTTGTCGACTGTCTTACACTTCTTCCTATATTAGTGATCGTTCACTGCAGGTTCTCGTGCACAGATTGAGGCAGTAGGTGTGTATCGTCGGTGTAGTCGTGCGGCGGGTGGTGGCAGGATTGGTCGCGCGCGGGCGAGGCGCGCACGGCCAGCGCCGCGCGGCACCAGCCCTTGTCTCCCGCCCCGCAGCACACGTTCACTAACACGCAGCCTTCCGCGGGGCCGGGCTTCCAACTATGTACAATATTCAAAGCTATCTTAAATTAAAATTGGTAATGCAACGAGCATTATTTACACTAATTTGGAACTAATTTGGAGTTAAATTTGGAGTTTCTCAAGGAAGTATATTGGGTCCAACATTTTCCTATCACACAATAATCAACAACTTGTACGAAATTGAAATAAATAGATGATATAAAATATTAGCGTCGCATGGCCATTTAACACTAATAATCCAGTGGCCCAAGGTGATTAAGAACAATCACCGAGGATAGGCGACGACGGCGCGGTCCATAACCGAATGGACGATCGTTAGTGGCATGATACTATGAACATCGACCTGATTTTGTGGTCACTTTAAGTAGTCGGTCCCGGTGGTTATCATAGGATAACAGTCCTGGAGTTGTCCTGGAGGTAAGATTACTTGTACCAAACTCGACCAGCGTGGGGACGTATGGCCTTAACCCTCTCCTGAAAGGAGACCCGAGCCCAGCAGTGAGACATTGTGATTTAATGATGATGTCATAATATGGGAATTATCAATATGACATTTTTAACACTTCTCAGAAAAATACATACGTTCATATCTATGTAACTAAGCACGTACTTTTTTGTGATTTTTATTCACAGTATTAGCCAGATATTGAAATGAGTAGGCAACATGACTTACATGGCTGTATACTGAATATAAACTCGCTTGCTATCCTCAGGTGCTACTTCGAGGAAGAAAGGCCAAATCTCAAACTCTGGAGGCCCCAACCATCGAACAGTTAAAGTTAGGGTTCTACTACCTGAAACACAAGACTTTTATTATTATTTTTTATTTCCTTAAATTACCATTTTAAAAAGAATAAAGTACATACTGATAAGCATTATCGTCAGGGGGGTGTCACTCCGCAGTTTAAGTATAGTCGGCCGCCTGCCTGCCGGGACGAGCATGTCGGTCGAATAGACCGTCGTCAGAACAGGTAAGATTTACACGACAGAAAGAGACGCAACGGTAGGTAAATATAATTGTAGTTGATTCGGCGCTGTGCGACCTTTTTTTTTTTTTTTTTTTTTTTTTTTTATTGTTGTGATGGAATAGGCGTTTGTCTTCCATCTCACCTGATGGAAAGTGTAGATGAAGACGAAGATGGTACACGCCCATCCAAAAGAAACCTGTTCACTCTACTCTTAAAGGCTCCAGAGTTCAACTCATCAGTAAAAATAGACCCAGGCAGGTCGTTCCAAATTTTGGCGACTCTCACCAAAAACGAGCTGTCAAACCGTTTAGTTCGTCTTTTGGGTATGCCAACAACGTATGGATGAAACTTTTGCCTGCGCCTAGTAGTCCGATAAAGGAATGGAGATGGTTCAATCAGTTCGAAAAGAGCTTTCGAGCACTCTCCAAAGTGCATCCTATAAAAAACCGATAAGCTGGCAACTCGACGACGATGCTCGAGGGTGTGTAGTCTGCTATTTGAGAGCTTTTCGTTATTAATTAACCTACGGGCTCTTCGGTCAACCGAGTCCAAAGCTTCTAGATGATATTTTGCTGCACCGTCCAAGAGGTGACTGCAGTACTCCATGCAGGATCGAACTTGGGCAGTGTAAAGATTAAGCAGCTGTTCAGAGCTGAAGTACCGACGAACCTTTGACAGAATCGATAATTTCTTGGACGCTGTTTGTACCATAGACTCAATTTGTTTGCCAAAGTTAAGGTTAGAGGTGATGGTAATACCTAGAAGCCCTAGATGGTTAGTAATCGGTAAGGATACACTTTGGAAAGTGGGTGTTAAATCAAAGCTACTCTTTTTCGCGGAGAAAAGACACGCCTGTGTTTTGGAAGGGTTGAACTGGACAAGATTGGCGTCACCCCAATCGGACGCCCACTGCAATGTCACGTTCACCCGTTCAATCATGGACTCTCTCAAGGACCGTATTTCCTCTGGACTAGCTCGCGGTTTGGTCGTGTACCTCTCAATTACGGTGCTGTCATCGGCGTAGCTAACAATATCCGGTGTTAAAAGATCATTTATGTGCAGCAGAAACAAGGTTGCAGAGAGAACAGATCCCTGAGGTACCCCAGCATTGATTGCCATTAGATCGGAAGAGCAGCCATCCAAGACAACTCGAATCGACCGTTCCCTCAGGAAATCACAAATCCAGTCACAGAGTTCAGTAGGTATGCCGTATGCTGGAAGCTTGCTAAGTAATGCCTGGTGCCAGACGCGGTCAAAGGCCTTTGAGATGTCCAACGAAACAGCTATTGCTTCACCGTGACCTTCCAAGGCCTCGCTCCAAAGGTGGGTGGCATATATTAGCATATCTCCCGTCGAGCGTCCCCTGCGAAAACCATATTGGTTATCACTAAGTAGCTCGTTTGCTTCAAGATATGTCAGGAGACGATTATTTAAGATCCGCTCCATAATCTTACAGATTATAGAGGTGATCGCGACCGGTCTGTAATTGGCTGGGTCTGCACGGCTTCCTTTCTTGGGTATAGGCTGAACATTAGCAAGCTTCCAGGATCTCGGAACTTTGCCAGTTTCTAGAGAGAGTTGGTATAGACGAGTCAGAACAGGGGACAACTCGGGTGCACAACACTTCAGTACCACTGCTGGAATGCCGTCAGGACCACTGGCCTTATTAATGTCCAGGTCCAGCAAACATTTAAGTACCTCTTTTTGGTGGATTTTAACAGCACTCATTTTAGGGCCAAACGGAGGTAACTGGGGTGGACATTTGCCGTTGCTGTCCAGACGAGAACACTCAGCGAAGAGATTGGCAAATAAATTTGCCTTCTCCTCAGCACTATGGACCAGGGATCCGTCAGGTTTGCGCAGAGGAGGCAGCGAAGAGCGACAGAAGTTTTTCTCGACCGACTTGGCGAGGCTCCAGAAAGCTTTACTCCCTGAGGGAAAAGAAGCTAACTTTTCACCTATCCACTCGTCAGTCGAGTCCGCTCTGTGGACTTTGCCGTGTCAGTCCAGTCAGCTCTGTGGACGCTAACAGAATAAGGGAAGGTCAAAAAAAAAAGATGATTTTCTCTAAATCTATCTATTCTATCTATAATTAAAAATATAAATTGAATGCCTATTACATTTCTTTATGTTTTTTTCTAACATTTCAATGGCCTTTGAAATGCCATTCAAACGTTATGCCATAAAAACCGACTCACCTGGAACGGGAGGGGCCCCATTTGGGGGCCGATTTTATTTTCCAATTCTTGAAAAATTACGATTTTGCCACCACTATATACACAATTTACACATTAAAACACTAAACACTTAATAACATAAACAAAACATCTTAATATCAACTAAAAACTAAGATAACTAAAATTGGCGCCAAAGTACGCGATCAAAAAACCGTTGAACGCGGCCACATTCCGACGCCGACTGTCAAATAAATTTCTACTAACGAAAAATTGAATTAAATTTGGTTGGATGGACCGGTTCGTTCTTGTTCATTCGTGAACGACAACCGTACAGTAGAAATGGTAGATTTCGCCAAAATAAACCATAAACAAAGGACTTAAAAACGTCCACAGAGCTGACATCAACAGATTTATCCAACTTTTTGGTGTCCGCTGTGTGGACGTCGACTGATGAGTGGCTATACGGCCAATGTGGTCAAATCGAGCTTTTCTTATCGCTTTTTTGCAGGATTTAGCAGCTGCGTTGTATGCTTTCTTCTTAGACTGGAGATCCAAGGCTTTGCTTTTACGAGCTTCAACCCATGACAAATAGGCTTCACGCTTACGCTTTTCAGCTAAGAGGCATTCAGCATTAAACCACGGGCGAGCTTTGGTCTCAAGGGATAGTTCAGCGAAAGGAATAAAGTACTCCATAGCTTGATAAATCACACTCGAGACAGCATCTGCGCAGCACGTTGGATCTAAAGAAGAAAAACAGACCTGCCTCCAAGGATAAGAGGCGAAAAAGTGACGCATCTCATCCCAATCCGCTGACTTGTATCGCCACACTCGTCTAGTGCCTTTAGGGCTGGTGTCAGGAGGCGATTAGTGCGACACAGATTTCACGACACTATGATCCGATGTCCCGAGTGGTGGTGATACGGAAACCGAATATCTGTCGGGATCGGTTGTCAGCAGAAGGTCCAGGCAATACGCAGTGTGGCCCACGACGTCAGGAATACGAGTGGATTCGTGGACGAGCTGAGAGAGGCTACAAGATATTGCAAATTTGTAGACCTCTCTTCCAGCGTGGTCAGTGTCGCTATACGGGTACAGCCACTCTTCATGGTGTGCATTAAAGTCCCCGAGAAACACCAACTGCGCAGATGGAAAGCGTCGATGGACCGAATCTGCAGCTTCACTTAGATGGTTCAATAGCCTTGTCGTCTCCTGGTCTCCACTATGCGAACGGTAAACACTGGCGTAAACTATTTGATCAAGGCCAGTGTTCACAAGAACCCATAAAACAGAAAGGTCAGGAACCTCCAAGTTACGAAGACGCTGACAGCAGATCTCGTCCCTGATGTATACGCACACGCCTGCGTGGGCACGGAATTGGGTCTCCAGGATGTACCCAGGATAGTGCAGGTATGTTGGATCGGACGGGTTACAGATCTGCGTCTCCGTTAGAAAGAGTAAGTGCGGTTTTTCAGTCTCGAGGTGGTGATGGACATCATTGAGATTTGAGTGCAATCCTCGGATATTAGAGAAATGCACTTTAAGGGAGAGGAAGTGCAACCGCTGGTTAAACTTACTTTTCTTTTTGGATCTTTTCATAGTTAGAGTGAATAGGGGAAGGGGAAAGAAGTTGGGATAAAGTACCACACCAGGAGCCAAGCAGCCCGCAAGGAACAATACATCGATGGGGAACTTGTATGGAGAGCGCGGGGACGCCCGAACCCCCCCGGGAGTCGCCATCGGGTCCTCTCCATCCGGTCGCCAACCGGCACGATGGAGCAACTCCGGGATTATGCGTGGCCGGCGGGGCAGCCTTTCACGTGGGGCTAGCACGCTAGTTGGGCCCCCTACAAACCACGGGCGGCTAGCGGAGCACCGTTTCTTCGGATCCCGCTGACCTCCAGGACAAGTGACCCAATGCATCAATAACTTGCGAGCCCAAACGGCTACCCGATACAGCACAAACACCCAGACCAATCCCCCCTTATGGGCTTCCGGAACTCTCACTCACCTGACGAAACACAGCAACACTAATATGCTGCTATTTCACGACGGTATTCTGTGAGAGCGTGGTAATTACCCGGTTCGAGCCTGGCCCTTTTGAGCTACTGGTGTTGGTGTAGCTTGGCTCTACCACTACTAAATTGATCTTAATGTTTTGACGCCTAGGGCCCCGATTTCTTTAATTTACTTTTCGGAATGAGGCTTCTGTATGAGTACTATTATGTATTCTGTGTTATCGTGAGGGATATGAAATTGTAAGCAGTCAATTATATTACTATGACTAGTAAAAACTGAATTAACACGACTATTGCTACACTAAATACATCTAAAAATCAAACGATACTGAACTGGTATGTGAAATAGAGACGTAGGACTTCCGGGTGTCGCCATCAGTGACAAATCCGAAGTCCAAGACTTGCGGTTCAGTTTTGATCTCTGGATACTCCAAGTCCAAAATTAATGGTATTGTCTGTTTATCGGAAATAGTCGTAAAATAATTATAGTTTTCAGAACCGATCATGACTAATCGTCGCTTTCTTAAGAATTAAATTTACCTATTACATACAATTATATTTTAAATATTAAATAAGAATAATATTAATTATAAGACACATAACCGGCCCAAAAAAGTAGAGTGTAGTGACCGCCCTATACATCCTAAAGTATCAATATTGTAGAGCTACTTTTTGTGTGTTACCTCTTTTTATCCTCTCTCTCTTACAATCTGAGTGAGTGATTTCGTGAAAAGGGAACGAAGCGCGTAACCTTGAGACCATGGAAACGTGTTCTATTTAATTCAAGCAATTAGTTCTAGTAACGTACAATGGTCCACTTAAAGGACTAAGTGCGGAACTACCTAACATGGAACATAGTCACTGTAATTGGATTTTACTTTGACCTATTACCGCTGGAAAATATGAATACTCTACTATTATCTACTTTAGAATGCGTGATACGTACGTAGATCATTTGTGTGTCATCGTATACATGGAGCATTGTGGTCTCCCTGTGGTGCGGCTTGTAGTGCGGCGTCTCGCACGAGCCGTGCCCTGAGACCGCGCCGTGCGCCCACGCCTCCGCAGTACAAATGCGTACTTCCACACACACCTACACAGAAATACACCTACCTAGTTGTAATAATAGAATAGCATCAAGTAATGTCATCTATTGGTAGTCTCTTTTTTATATTGATAATATTGATACTTTCCCCAAACCTAACGGTTTAAGTGAAATTTTAAGTCAATTAGCTCCTAACCGTTGACAAGGCTCCTTGCGGCCACATCTTCGGGAGATGCGAGCGCTGAAAACGACCCAAGACTGGTGACACCTTGGTGCGGCCTGGGGTATCGTCTAAGGCTGGCCGGTGTTCCGTCTCTTACTGTGTAGAGCGGTGAGCACTATAGCGTCCTGCTCCGGAGGTGACTCCAGTCACCCCGGGATGCACCTCAGTAGTGATGTACGGCAAGGGGGATTCCAGAAGCCGCTGATGTGTTCCTAGTGTGTTCCTCTCGACTGCCGAGGTTGGCTCCAGCAAAATTTAGTGGGTAGACCAGTTGCAAAATCCGAGAGTTCCACTCACGTCCTGCGTTTACCCCACAAAGGGTATAGTGCGAAAAGCAATCCCCGAAAAAAAAATACGTGTAGTTGAAAAGGTATTATGATATAGGTAATTTTAATAAACTAGCTGGCAGTACACCTAACAGAACTTTGTTAAATTATGGCTTAACGTTTAAATTCGATTTAAACATTGACTGTACCTATTTACTATAAAGCAATGCCTCTTACACCAGAATTATAAAGTTGCAGTCTTCGGTTGTATGTTAATACATACCTCTGTGGAACTCCTGGGCGGGAGGTCTATTGTGACGTGTGAATCTCTGCGCTCATTACGAGGGAAAGTTTCACAGTCAAAAAAGCATCTAATCTCCTTGTCGTGGTGGCTCGGCCGACCTTGCACCAAGCACCAAGGGAATCGTGTCTGTAGGCTCACGTTATGATCAGCGTTGCCCACATTTAGCACTTGGAATCGTTTACGAATCCTGTATCGTATGAAAAGTTATGATTAAGCACTTGTAAGTTTTATTTTGTGTGGTGCGGTTGCGGATTGAAAATACAGAGTCGTCTTCATCATTCATACAACTTCCATTTAGATAACAGCATTGTAGGACATCAACATTGCAAAAAGTTAATAAAGTTGAAATAAGCCTTAGTATTACACAGTAGAACGATGATATTATATTTATTGTGAATTAAGTATATAAATCGTAAAAAGGGAGAAACCATGTAGTATTGATTAAAAATTTTCACTGCAACAAGATATAGAAAAAAAATAGGAGCAAATGTACAGCTAAAAGGCAAATGGCCAGAGCCAAATCAGAAGTGGCAACATAAGTTCACGCGGCAGTTTGATATTCGCACTCGGTAGTTTTGAACATTGTGCCAGTTTTCATTAAAGCATGTGACCACTGACGCTGCGTTTATTGGATTCTAGTGCCAAAAAGCTTAACAGAAGTTCTACTAATATGAAGTGTGGACATCAAAAATAATATCGCTCACAGTTTTCAAGCTAGAGATTTATATTCACCTCAAGAATTTGTCTATTTCGGTTTTATTTAGACACTAGACCAACAAGCCAGTCAAATAAGTTCTTGGAAAATAAGAGTTTAATAATTAATACTCACCTTAAAAAGTCTCCATAAGGCAGGTCCAAAACACAAACTTTGACTGCAATCTCATCACAAGATAGTTTGACTTGAGGAACAATCACTACTTGACGGAGTTGCACCAGCTGTGGCGACGGCTCTTCACGATACCAACAGTCACTGGACATAAATACCTAACATGTTAATATGTTAACTGATTTTATATTTTACTGCCAGTATTCGATGATCCGCAGGTTTTTTTTTACGCTTGTATGTAAATATTCTCAAAGATAATCATTTGTCATATCATTAAAACTGCAGAAATAGTGTGTGTGTATTTTAATAGTGTAATAATACAAGATACTTTTCTTGGAATATATTTGTTGGCTTAACTATCAATTATTTAAAAATATTAGGTTATCAAATCTGGCCCCCTAGTTAAGTTGACATATAAACGCGAAAGTTATTAGAAAACTAACAAATGTTTCAGAAAAAAGTAATATTAACGATGACTCCACGTGGTCAAAATAAAGTATAAGGTAATAACACAAGAAAATAGAGACGTAAGCGATTGTAGATCTATTTGGACCAAAATATACTATAGAGTTATCTATTGAAAACAAATCTAACAAGACAGTAGAAGCTGATCCTGCATCGCACAAGCATAGTTCGATAATGGTATTGTACATATTTTACGAACTTCGCTGGTGTAGACCACCGAACATTATTGTTAAACTTAATTGGAGAATATGAATCATTACTTCAATTGATACACAGTAAGCTTGCAGACAAGTTTGTTTAGTTAGTGTTCACTTTTCTAGACTGTTAAGGCAGAGACAGTGGTATTGTGTTGTTCATTGTAGAAATACTACTAATTAATACTACTACTACTAACCGTTATCATAATAGATAATAATGAAATAAATATTTCGGACATTTATGTATTGTCAAAGCTAGATTGACCGATAAAATACTCATGTACTTATTGGTAAATATATACATATTAAACATAGAAAATAATCAAACTCTGAAACAAATACCTGTAGATCATACAAACATTTGATCCGACCCAGGATTTGAACCCAAGACCTCAAACACAGCAGTCACATACACAAATACTGTGTCACCGAGGCAGTTACGTACCATAATTTCTATGTATTTCCATATATTTAAATATTTTTGGTCACCACAATTCAGTCTCATAATCCAGGATCAAATATGTGTAAAGTGTTCGAGTTATGTTATTATTGTCAAAAGGTTGTTCACCCGAATCTATTCAGGGGCTTCATCCGCAATATCAGAGTTCCATTCGGCGCTGTTTCGGAAGACGGTGGAGGTTTCAGTGATAATTCCCATTTTATTGTCTCACCCGCCTTCATCGTACATACGTCTGGTGTTACCTGGCAAATGAATCTGTATAGTATCCAAGTATTGTGCATTGGTATTTTTTTATATACATTTAAGTATACTGTGACTCTACTCTGAGTAGACTCCAGGAGTAGGGGGTCACCATCCTCATTGTGAGTGCATACATGCATGGTGACCCACACCATGGTAACTTGGAGAGATGCTTCTGTATCATCGGGCCTCTGATCTCACATTCACCAACGAAACAGGACATCACGTTAAATATGCCAATCGTGATTGTAGTGTATGTGTCACTCAGTCATTCATTCACTTGCTCACAGACGCACGCGCCCACTCGCTATCGTCGTTAACAGTTAACACTAAACTGTGTCACAACTCAACGTGAGCTGGAGATGACATAATGCTTCCTTCTCATTCATTCAAAGATAGTACGAGTGAATGAATGAATGACTGAGTGACTCATATATACTACAGTGATCATCTAGTATATATGTAAATGTAAACAGATCACCATACGTTGTAAAAGAGATCATTTTGCAGCCCATGATCAGCTGCGAGGTACAGTTCCATTTCCGTATCCATATCCAAACTGCAATAAGTAGGCGTGCTGGATTGTTCACCCAACTCAGCTACAAAAAGTAATACAGAATTAAGACACATATCATAACAAGTATTGACGAGTCACTTAAATTATTGCTTGAAATGTTTGTCAATTATAGATGTCATTGCACAATTAAATATCAGTCGACAATTCAAAATTTTTTCTTGCCTTGTGATAAAAAAATGTTAACAAGAAAAAGTTTAAAAACCCAACTACGTATTTTTTTTTTAATAATACTTATAAAGCACTTTGTCACCTGAACTTCATACTTTGACTTTGAAAAATTTTATATCCTTCTTGGAACAAGTAGACATTAACTAACTAAGTAGTTATCTACAATGAGATACTTACATTCGTAGGCGGTGTCACAGGGGCAGGTCGGCGGTGGTATGTCGTACAAACGTAAGTACAATCTAAATGGCAACACATCCTGCACTCGCTCTGTGAAAATAACTCAACTTATTAACCTGAAAGACACTGTAACTATCCACTATTATGTTAGGCGATGAGTTATATTAAACAAACAATAATATTTATTTATGAAAAGGCGATATTCATAAACTTGATAATCCGACAGAAAACTCGAATTTTTAATTTAATTACTATTGTGGCGACTTCCACATACAGCGCCACGAAAATATACTACAGCGAAATCTAGCGAAGAAACACGAAACTACAAAGAAAAGAACGATCTATACGGAGTAATTACTAATCCTGAATCGTGAAAGTGATATTCTCGCGCCGATTAGCCTATATACAACATTCCAAAATCAACTGTTGGGCAGTGGCGCACCAGGCATGATAACCTCGCCTGGTCGGAGGATCCTCCCTTGTGTTGGAGGAACACGACACCCGTACCTCTACACCATTTTGTTTATGTTGATAGAACTAACTTAAAATGACAGAATTCATTTTGTGTTTCTTTGATGAGTGCGATGGCAGAGGCCCATTGATACAGAAGCATATTAATAGGCCGCCATATTATGATTTGTCTGCACTCTTAATGAAGATGATGAAGATAACAAATATATATTATGGACATCTTACACACAACGTCATCTAGTCCCAAACTAAGCAGAGCTTGTATTAGGGGGACAAACAACTGATATAAATACATAAACATACTTTTTTTTTGTAAATACATACATATTATAAACAGAAAAACACCCAGACTCCGAAACAAATATTTGTGGATCACACAATTATTTGGTCCGACCCGGGAATCGGTGTTTTCCATCAGTTACAGTAGAGTCATTTTCTGAGGGCCATTTATATGTATATGTTAACATACTTGTATATAAATTTATAAAGGCCCATGCTTCAGAATTAAACTTAACTAAGATAAAATAAAACTTGAATTCTATTGCTAAGGAAGTCATTTAACATATAACAAAATCCTCATACAACATTGCTGAGGCAAATCTATGGAATGTGAGTTCATAAGCATAATTGCACTCTATTTCAGCTTACAAAAGCCAGTTATATAAAAGGAGCAAAACCGAGTTATATTTGAAGTGAGCTCAGTGTTGTTTACAGGAAAGTACTGAAATTAAAGTACTCTTTTGGAGTCTTTGTCTATATTCCATTCTATGAAAGCTACTTAAATATTTATTTTCTATTTAGACATTTGCTTTTTTTTTTTTTGTACTGATTCTATATTCCGCATTCTGGGGAAGTGATTTCAGCACGAATGAGCCGGCTCGACCGGAGCAGTAGTACTGTCACACAGAAGACCATTCTTATAATGGCAACATTCTTGCTGTCGTAGTTCGTTGGTGAGTGTGAAACCAGAGGCCCAATCATTGTGCATCATTCTCCTGGCCTCCGGAGGCCGGGAGAATGATGCACAATGATGCAGAAACTGCTGACCAGGCCGCCATGGTACCAGTCACCACGCTGCACTGCCTACCCTCATAATGAAGATGGTGACCCATAATCCTGGATTCTACACATGCTTTACATCAGGAAGAGTAGAGTCACTTTGGTAGGCTTAAATAGAAATAAAAAAAGAAGATCGAACGATGGTCTGCAATTAGAAGCTGATGAGGTGCGATTTGATTTCACCAATGAGCTCTAACTAACTTTCAGATATTGGAATTGACGTTACGGCATGAAATGCGTCTACTGTGAAACTTGTTATTTTTGCATTATTCTAGCTACTTATTTCGACCTATGTAGAGGTAGGTAGCTATACAATTTTTCAACCAGATATTCGAATACTTAGAATTATCTGTTGGCGGCGCCTAAGCTTCATTCACCATTCGGATGCGGAAAGTAATCTTTGGTAATGCATGAACGAAAAATGAGAGAAAAATATTTATAAAAATTAACAAGCATACCGTTCTCGATTGTGACGTAGGCACTAACTAGGAGCTCACAGCGTGACACGTTATTCACAATTAGTGACCGGGTTGAGTCCGATTGTGAGAACCTACAACAATAGAGTGGTTTTCATTTTTCTGTTTTAGACGAGAACTGAGTTTCTAATTATACAGGAAGCAATAAGTGAGGTTAAAACAGAGAAATTGATTTAGTTGTCATTTTGTAAAATAAAAATGAGAAATTAAGGCACTAGATGAAAATTGAACGTACCACACAGTAGGCAACTCATGAGGCGTGTAATTTGGTTGAATTTTAAACTGCAATGCAGGACCTTCCACGTGTATCCATACATCCAATACTATAGGATCCACATCTTGTATCTGTGGCATATAATATGTCAAGTATAACAAATTCTAAGTAAAGTAGGTTCTTAATTCAATTAAGTATTATTAGTTAGCTACAATTATCATTCTATTTTATAATTTATCATTTGGTTTTAGTTCTCAACCGTCAGAGTGTGAATGGATGTTTGAGTGGTGCTTGCATTGTCACTACCTTTGGGTAATACTACCGAACAAAAAAATTTATACGCAAGTTAGCATAATGTTTGAAGAATGTTCCTATCCGTTAGTTAACAATTTAAAACTCGTAAACCATGATAATGACGAACAAGAAAATAATATTAGATAAAACCCACGGTTTTTAGATGTATAAGACAATCTTGTTCGTATTCATGAGCTGAACATGACAAATCGTGTTTTCTCAAGTAGAACAAATATTTATAAGTTCACACAAAGATATACATATGTATATGATTTTATTCCAATGTGTTTGCAGGGAGTGAAGTTCGCTAGAAAATAAGCGACTTTGGCAGCCGCCAGACCTTTTTAAACATACAAAGATTGAGAAAGACACACGTGAGTAAACGATAAAAACAAAAGTCAGATTTGGGTTTGAATATTTTATTTTATTCCCATGTAATCTTACCTTTTTACAAGTTTTGTATTTATCTTACAATGTTTGTATGTATAAGGTAAAATGACTTTTAACTGGAATAGGATGACAATACGATATTAAAATCAGATGCAGCTGATACCGTCAATGACTCACAAAACCACATAGTTCTTAGTTTTTTAGATACGTCTTAGTGAGATTCCAAGAAAGTAGCCCACCCTCAGAGTACCTGACTCACAACAGCTGACATTAAGGTAATACTTCACACAGATATACTCATTAGTATTAGAAACAAATTCAACTGAAAAATTTACATATATCAGAATCTGGTCCCGGTACAGTCCCCAGCAGTCTGCGTACACTTGCACGAGAAGCTCGACCTGAGCATGCGAGGCCAGGGTACCGCTTTCCGGGTAGCACGCCAGTGCCACGCCCGACTCGGACACTTCATCAGCCCATTTGTCTGTAAAACATATCTGGTAGGTACCAAAACAGAACCACCACAGAAATGTATCTGTTTCGAAGAACAAATTTCTATATTGTTATTTTACTTATCATCATAACCATAATTTACTAATATACAGGTAAAAGTTTATCTGCGTAAAGAAAAGGGTAAAAGGTACTTTAAAAACTTTTGTTACGTTGGACACTTGGACATATTTTACGAAATTATAGTGTTCACGACAAGTAAGAAATACATACCTTTAAATTGCTTAACGTGTTAGCAAGCTAACTAATGCAGAAATATATCATGATAGATAATATTAATATTTAGATCTTGATTGTGTTAATTTTAAACATTATTATAAAACAAAAATTTCTCAAATCTAAAGCAAATAACGTTTATTTCGTAAGCATATACCTAACATGAATACTTTTACGAGTACTATTCAAATAAGCGCACTGAATGCACATATGCACTGGAGGCTTCATCACGTGGAGGCAATACAAAGTATTAAATGAAGAAAGTGATGAAAAACAGCAAAAAAACAATCATAAAAAAAATGTAATCTTAAGAAAAATATGACTACTTTAGTTTTTTTTTAATTTAAGATTAATATTGTGGGTGTAACTAAGTTTTATTTTATTTTTTATCTGTATAATTAAATTCTCAATTGAACAGTCTTCGTTTCATTAGGATGGCATACGTAGTTCGGGAGATATTCGGGTTTATGTGACTGACCCGTTATTACTGACCCGTTATTTTTGGAACCGAGTGTAGATAGCGGCAAAACACTGGTAACATGATTGGTTATAAATATATACTTTCATATTTCTAAAATGATCGTGGCTATTTATACAGTTATTTGTCCTTGATGGAAATCGAATCTTAGACCTTTGACTTATAATCAACAGGCCCATCATATATTATGTTTGAAAAGTTTAAATATGAAAAGAAATTATTTAAAAAGCCGCACCTAGATTAAAAGAGAATAACAAGTTATGTTGATGAATATCCGTTAATGTACATAAGATACGTGTGCTCATGTGTACATTAAGTATTGCATTCAAACTACATCATATACCTTTATTAATGGTCCTCTTGCGCCTCCTGGGCCACCGCCGGAACGCAGTGCTCCAGTGCGCTGTTACCACCGACTCGTTGTAAATTATCATCCGACGTTCTCGTACTTTTAAAAGACAAAAACATATATTTTACATAAATGAAGGGGTTATAATTGTTTTTTAAACCCAATGCCATCTAGTCTAAAAATAAACATAGCTTCCGTTTGGCAGCTAACTCGACTAAAAGAAAACTTTAAATGTACTTTTTTTGTAAATAAATATTAAATATAGAAAAAGCTCAAGCTGTCAAACATCCAAATAACTCGTAAAACTTATAAAAGCAGAGGTGTCACTTATTGCCAAGGGACTGAAAAATGCTCGTTTGTACTTTTAAGTCTGGGTCTTTTAAACTGCGAACATGACATTTGATGGAAAATTTCACTTATTGTCTTGACCAGACTGGTGTATTTTGTGATCACATTTAAATCAAAAATTTCACTCACTTTAATAAATTATATTTAAATAAAACTGTCTGAAACTTCAGCTACCTTACCTTGCCTTAGAGGGACGTTAATGAACTCAATTGAAATAGATTCTGGGGCATCTCGCATGGACGGCTGGCTGTGAGGAAAACAGCGGCAAAAGCGGGTCAGTGGTGGCGGTTCAGTCACTGAGAGAGAAACAAACAGCTCTCTTAAAATATTAAAAACACAGATTCAAGTATAATATAGAAATAAAGTGATTATCCAATTTAAGCCTTTGATCTGCTTTAGATATTACTAACACCCTAGTCATTCAAAAACAATATCCACTTTGTAACAATATCGGTTCGTCTTACCAACCTTCCATTATATTTTAATTATCCCATTTATTTCATAAAGTGTCTCTGCTATTTTAAGTAAATAGACGTTAATCTATAAATTTTAAGAATAAAGTTACAATAAAGTGATTTTAAGTTTGTAAAATACAAATTAATTTTAGTTAAATTTAGTCAGATGGTAGACCTCACAATAGTAGTACTTTTGTAAACGAATAACTGCCGTCACTAGATACATTAAACGTAGGCTAATGGTCGATAATTATCAAACAAAAACAACAAAAGGAATTAAAACTTTGTTCTATTTTGAGAATGATTCTCTCTCGATTGTAAAATATTGTTGTCACGATCAACTCAAGTATATAAAATATTTTCAATGGTTCGTTTACCTCTTTTGTCTAATTACACAGTTCGATAGACTATTGTTTTCTCAGTTCACTAACAGTCTGATATGAAATGTTTAGGGTGAGACTAAGGCCTATAATTTAAGTTGAGCGTCGTGTAAAATGAATTGCAGGATTTAGTACTGCATTCAGTTGCACACATAAGTCTAATTTGTGCTACACGTTAATGCAAAATGGGTTGTCTACTAACTCACGCGCATTATTTCAATTTCAAATCAACCGAATTGCGTTAAGGATAATAGAAGTTAATCTATTTGAAACTGAACGTAAATTTTAAAGTAGTAGAGCCACACTGATTTCGGAAGGAATGGACCGCCTCGACCGGGGCAGTACTACCCTCACACAGAAGACCAACCTAATAATGACAGCATTCTTGTTGTCGTATTTCGTTGGTGAGTGTGAGACCGGAGGCCCAAAGATGTAGTATCATCTCACTACGCCGCCATGCTTTGGGTCACCATGCTGCAATGAAGACGGTGGGTAACACCACGGGGCTCAGCTGGAGTAATATAAAACCTTACCGATCTCAATGGGTGCGGGTTCATCATCTCTCAGCGGTGGCGACTGTTTCTTCGTGGGTGGAATGTACTTCATTTCAGTGTGACAGTGACATACGTTTGCTGCGGCAATACAATATAATATTTAGCTCAATAGTGTAATTAAATTAATCCACGAGTAACATACTCGACTGCTTTGTTTCTCGGATCGAATGTGTGTATGATCTACATATATTTGTTTACCAACGAGTTTGGTTGTTTTCTATATATCATATACAGCTATGTTTGTATGTATATACAAAAAATATACATGTATTTATGACAGTTACATAGACATAGTGTATACTCTGCTAATTTAAAACTAGATGACGTTGTGTGACCAATGTGTGATATATTTATTTTGTATTATTATTTATATTTTACATTACAAAATTTCACACTGTCACAATGCACACTCAAAATTAATTCTTTTAGATTAATGCAACCAATACGTATTTTGTAAACTTTTTCCAAAGTAAGACAGTAAAGAGTACACCAAAGATAACGCTTTCAATCAAAATACAGACTCATGAATTTATATTGGTCCAAATACAGACGTAGTACTTCATCCAGTGCTATGGCAGAATACAAGTGACCGCATAACGGGGTCACTTACCTCGTTTCTGTATTGTGCTGACAATGACAGATAGACGAGCAGTGAGAAGAATACACGCCTTCAAATGTCTCTCTGTAGCTACAAGTGAACATTCAAATCCTACATAATCTCTGTCCCGCTTTGCACAACAAAGCAAATGGAAATTATTTTGTGAAAGTCTGTTTAAAACTCCGTCCGCATTTATTAACTGAATTCTGAACTAGACTTATTTGAGTTAAAATAAAAACTTTTAGGTATTGCAATTCTTTTGTCTGTTTAACAGAGCTCGTGGTTCGTAATAAATGGGATTTGGAATTTAACAACTGAAATTATATGGAACGGTCTTTCTACGGTTATATAAACAATTATGTTATTTATTATATGACGTTATGTTACATACGTGTATTGACCTACCATTTGACTTCAATACTATTTAAAAAATTCACATAATTTTAAAGAAACCAGTGTACTTAAATAATGTAAAGCATTTTGATTATCTAAAGCATACATCTCTTTTTACTTATTGCTCTCTATTAAACAAACTGCTACTACAACATCATTAAATATTTTCCTCGGCGCGTCTGTCTGTCTGTTCGCGATTAACTCAAAAACCACTGCACCAATTTCAATTAGTTTTTATAGCCAGATAGTTTAAAGCCTGAGGAAGGATATACACTACTTTTTACCACTATAACCCACACAGACGCGGGCAGAGCCGCGGTCAAAAGCTAGTATTATATAAAGCGAACCCATTTTAACACAGATTTCTCGTAGAAACGTTTCTTAAATGAGGTAGAAAGATTTCGTATTCTGTTAATTCCGAACTGCTACAATAAAAGTACAGTTATGTGGCGTGACTCGCGAACAAAGTAAAAGTTGGTAATGAGCTTGTGGATGGAACATTTGGGTGAAATGCCCAAAGTTGACTTGAAAACTACAACAGTACGGCCTTATTCGTAGCAATAAACCTGGGAGTGAAGCCTTTTACTATATATTTTTTTTTTTTTTTATATTTAAGCCTGCCAAAGTGACTCTACTCTGCCTGATGGAAAGCATGAGTAGAATCCAGGAGTAGGGGTCACCATGCTTATTGTGAGGGTAGGCAATGTAGCATGGTGACCCTTACCATGGCAGCCTGGTTAGATTATTCTGCATCATTCTCCCGGCCTTCGAAGGGCGGGAGAATGATGCAGAATGATTGGGCCTCCGGTCTCACACTCACCAACGAAATACGACAGCAAGAATGCTGTCATTATTAGGCTGGTCTTCTGTGTGAGGGTAGTACTGGCCGGGTCGAGCCGGCCCATTCGTGCTGAAATCAGCGTGGCTCTACTACCAATATGAAGTAACTGGAAATGAAATAAATGAGTATTTCTGTTAGAAGCAAAAAGACAAATAATTAATTGACCTGAAGATATTAGTTTACTTATAGAGTCAGTATGTTAATATTAGAATATCCAATCGTAATTTAGGATTTTTTCATTATATTTCATTGATAGGTACCTAAATGGGGATTATGAAACTTTTATCCTAAAACTTTAGCATTCTAATCTGGTTTTGGACATAGTTAGAGTAAAATTTATAGTGACCACCAAATGTTATTTGACACGTTGTGAATTGTAGTTATGGTCATAGGTCATATTTTTTTCTATATACGTCGTAACTTAGTCATAAATAACTATCAAAAATTCTAAATAATACATTGCGAAAATCATTTTAACCTTTAACAAATTTCCGCTTCTGATCCTCTTCAATAAATATCTGCTGTGGTGTAGAAAACCGTCTTTTTCGCGAATCACGCTCCTCCCTCTGGAATGTTCAAAATAATGTACTTTTGTAAATTACGTCATTTTACACTGTAATGGTAACCGATATTTTCAAAGCAAATGCGATTTCATCTGGTGAAGAAACATTTTCATACATTATTAATACCATCGTCTGTATGACGACATGAACATGTTCATGACATATACCGAGTCAGAGCACACTGCATTAGATTATTATAATATAATAAAATTATCGTTCATTAATTCCGTCTAAGTTATCATCATCATCTCAGTCAAAACAGTTCACTGCTGGACATGGGCATCTCCCAAGGTTCTCCATAATAACCAGTTCTAAGCTGTCTGCATCCTTCACGAGGTCGTTGGATTAACGTGTGGAAATCTGCGAATGATATAACTATCCAAACATCAAAAAAAAATCCCAACATTTAAAATACCGCCTTCTCATATACTACCTCCGGTGTGTGACTATGAAATTGCAACTTTCTAAATTGCAGGTGCTATTGACCATCAAGAATCCATCTTCTCATTTACATCCTGTACTTTAAAAATAAATTGTGGTAGAACGGGTGTCGTGTTCCTCCAGCAAAAAGGGAGGATCCTCCGGCCAACATCCCAACATCTCAACAGTTGATGTTGGGATGTTGTATATAATATGCTAATCGGCGCGAGAATTTCTCTTTCGCGATTCAAGATTAGTAGGAAGTTACTCCGTATAGATCGTAACGTGTTTTTCTTCATAGTTCAATGTTTCTTCGGTAGATGGCGCTGTCGATCGCCACAAAATAAAGATGAATAAAAATAATAATGCCGTTTGTAGACAACAACAGACGTTATTCCCGTGTCAGTGCAAGGGAACTATATAAGAGAGGCTGCATCTCATTAGCATTTATATAACACGGAAAAGTGAAATAGATAACCTCGTAATAAACACGACTTTATTGCACGAACAATAATTCCTTTTGTTAGTGTGAGTCAAGTATTGTTAGTTCAATAAAAACTTTTATATGTTAGTTTTGACGATCATAGTTTCTTATGTGGAGCATTAATAGACTGAATGCTTAGGATTGACTCCAGACGGAGTTTATTCTGAAACTCATCAAAGAACAATAAAGAATCTTATAGAATGAAATACTTCTGAGAAAATTTATCATTTTTCTAAGTTTTGTTTTAATTTTTATTGATCATCATCAGCCTAGTACAGTCCATTGCTTGCCGTTAACCTCTCCCATGTATATAGATTAAAATATGTAAACCTTATTACAACTATATTTCAATAAATATAAAAAATATGCTTGAATTTTTAACTAATAGAAATACAGTTGACAAATAATTATATGACATTGTGCATGTAGTTACAAATATTTATCTAGTATTAGCTACACCCTGACACACTTTGCTCTGCAAGATTGCATATAATAATAATAATAATAAACTTTATTCAATATTATTGTACACAATAATATGAAACCCAACCTCTCGAACTAGGTGGATACCTGTATCTCGAGAGATAGTGTCCTCCTTGGCTTTACATTTTAAATATAAAACTATGACTAAAAGCTAGTACAGTAATTCTAAAGATAGTTCAGCAATATATTTTTCTCTTTTTTATGTTTATGAGTGTGTGCGTGTGTGTGTGTGTGTGTGTGTGTGTGTGTGTGTGTGTGTGTGTGTTGGTGTGTGTCTGCATGAGTGGGTGAGTGGCTGTTTATGTGTGTGTGTGTGTACATTATAGTCTGAGGGATTTTTTTTTGTGATTATGGGATACTTTTCAAGGCCTATTAAATTATGTAGTGACTCTGAGTAAATTTTCAGTGTCTTGGTGCGTCAATGTTAAAACCCACTCCATTATTACTTTTTTGCATTTGCTTAAGGTCATTGGATAGAAGTTAAGACATTTATTTAAAGGATTGTAAAGGCGGGCACTGACTATATAAAAACTTCTACTCGCGAGCTTTGTTTGATGGGATGAGATTTCACAAATTCTATCTTTCCTACGCTTAGCGATATGTAGGTAGGGAGTATGCTTGTGTTTTCGTAGAGTGGCGTAAAGCACAAAGAGCTGTCGCACTGATAGCACTGCACATTCTTGGTATAGTTTGACGGTAGGGTATCTGATTGGTTTTTGTGACAGAACTTTCAAAACAGCTCTTTGTGCTCTCTCCACCCTGATTATATAACTGGCTGGTGCTCCACACCACACGGGCACACAATATGTTAAGATTGACTAAACCAGTGACAAATAAACTAATTTTAGCGTTTTAGAATTTGCTGATGTACGAAGTTTTCGAAAAATAAACATTAGTTTCCTTGCGCGGGAACTAAGCGTTTCGATATGTTTTCTCCATGAAAGCTGCGAATCTATATATATATTTTATGGTATCCGTGCGAATTATTGACAAGCAGTCGCAACTTGTCTTAAGCATGTCGCAGGTGTGAGCCCGTATGCCGAAGTCATGTTTTGGTTGAGACGCAGCCGATAATGAAAAAGTGACATATTTGGACTTTTTAGTATTCAGTGTGAGAAGATTGGTGGCGAGACAGCATGTGATATCCCTAATAGCTTTTTCTACATCTCTATGCAGCGTGTCCCAATCCCGTCCATGCATTATTAACGCAGTGTCATCGGCATATGTGATAATTTCACCATTTGTTACTGGTAGTTTACATAGATCGTACCTACCTTGAGGTACACCAAAAGTTATAGATTCCTCCCTACTAATATAATCACCAATCCTCACACACTGGGTACGTTCGCTTAGATAGCTCTGAAATATATCCAAGGCATTTCCCCTTATCCCGACTGCTTCTAGCTTGCGTAGCAGGAGGGAAACAGAAACTGTGTCAAATGCCTTTGATAGGTCTAAGAAGACGGTTAGACTCTTTTGTTTATTGTCCAGAGATTTAGTTATTGATTCTGTAAGAGTCATTATAGCGTCTTCTGTCGATTTACCTCTAAGAAAACCAAATTGATTTTTAGAGATTATTTGGAATTTAGAAAGAATAGTTTGTGAGTTGGCGACATAGTATTTTTTCAAATATCTTCGATATTGTGGCCAGGACTGCAATAGGTCTGTAATTGGTAACAGAGTCTCTGCTTCCACTCTTGTATATTGGGTGAACCACCGCTTTTTTTAGTGATCTGGGGAAAGTACCCGTAGATAAACATAGGTTAAATATGTGTACGAGTATAGGTACGAGAACATGCCTCGATTCTTTAAGCAAGGGAGTAGGGATGCCATCCCAACCAACTGCGCCATCCCTTAAACTCATTATGACATTGTCTAACTCAGATTTAGTTGTTTCCATAATGACCATAGAGTTACCTTCACTCGTCGTGGAAACTCGTCTTTTTTTATTTTGTTCTTAGAGTTTTGGATAATGTTGTCAGCCAGTGTTTTTCCAATAGTAACAAAGTAGGCGTTTGTGCGATCAATGGAGTCCTGTGGCGAATCAGTTAAATTGAGCAATTCAACAGGTAAAGTACGTTGCTGAGATGTATTTGTAATGTCTCTGATAACATTCCAAGTAGCTTTAACGTTTCCCGAAGCGTCTTGAAACCGTTTTACTTCGTAGCTGTTTTTGAGTTTAGCCAAAAGATTGTTACAAAAGTTTCGGTACCGCAAGTACGTTGTTTTTAGAACCAAATCGTGTGGCGAGTGTCTCAGTTTCTGATGCAATTTATCACGGTCTCGTATAATAATAATAATAATAATAATAATAATAATAATAATAATAGCTTTATTTCTTCTCACACACAGTTTACAATATTCATACAAAAATTCACAAAATAAAAAATAAAAAACAGCTGACAAGATGTAATCTGTGTGGGAGACTGGCATCTGTACTAGGAAGACCTGTATTACAGATTACCAGCGACTCCCAACTCCGGACAGTCGAATGTATGGTTGGAGAAGAAGTGAGCATAAATATAAATGGTTAAAAATGATGAGTTTAATTTGTGTGTGTGTGTGTGTGTGTGTGTGTGTGTGTGTGTGTGTGTGTGTGTGTGGGCGTGCGTGTGTGTGTGTATTTGTGTGTATTTTTATGTGTGAAGTTGCATGAGTGTGTACGCGTAAGAGGAGATCACTGAAGCACCGCAAGAAACAGATCAGGATAAAGGAAGTTATGAGGGCACACAGAGTAGATTTTCAGTTTCCTCGTAATTAAGAGATTTTAACCACGTAGTAACAGTCGTTTTACACTTATATCGGGTAAGTTGGTAAATTGATTTTCTTCTATTTATAATTTTGTACAGGTACCCACCCAGAAAACCGTAGAACCGCCGAGAAAAAGCAGTAGTCCACTGATTTGAGTTGCCGTGACAGATTTTATTCTTTAACCTTTTATGTGTATGAGAAGGATCGTAGGTCAAAGATAAATGATGTTTGAGAATAACATTTAGGATGTATAACTGGCGAACTGTAAGGACATCGGCTTTAAGATATAGGTCTTTAGTATGGAAAAGAAAAGGTAGGAAGTGACCAACCTTTAGTACCGCTCTCTGAGCTCTCTCCAGCTTCATCATAGCCGTTTTACATGAACCGCCCCAAACAGTTATACAATATGATAGGATAGGTTCACAAAGTGATTGATAAACCATCCTTATCACATTTCTGCCAGCAATATGTCTCAAGTTTTTAAATACAAAAATTAGCTTTCTGACCCTTGATGTCAGTAGGTCGATGTGGGGATTAAAACTCAATTTACTGTCAATCATGACACCCAGATACTTAACAACTGAAGCATAGGTTAAATGTTTGCATGAGCAAGGAGAACGATCAAAAGAACACGAATGGGCCAAAATTGAATGGTTGCTCAGATCTGTAGGAGATAGACCTCTCATCGCAAACGGTAAGTACTTCGTCTTTTCAACATTGAGTGTAAGTCCATTGCTCTTTAGCCATGATAACACCTCATTGAATCCCACCTGAGCCGCATGAAAAGTGTCGTCCCATGAATCCCCACAGAAAATCAATGCGGTATCATCGGCGAAGGTAACAATTTTGCCGTTTTTAAGCTGAAGGTCACACAGATCGTTGATAA
The DNA here is from genome assembly GCA_932526445.1 of Phragmatobia fuliginosa. Taxonomy (NCBI): domain Eukaryota; kingdom Metazoa; phylum Arthropoda; class Insecta; order Lepidoptera; family Erebidae; genus Phragmatobia; species Phragmatobia fuliginosa. Next base: position 554,581 of record OW052067.1, on the reverse strand, counting down.
ACGTGAGAAATAGCGTCGGCCCAATTACAGAGCCCTGGGGCACGCCCCACTCAATTTGAAGGTCATCGCTAGTGACTCCATCGATTTTAACACGTTGCGACCTGCCGGTAAGGTAACTTTCAAACAGACTCAGTTGCGTGGCACGAATACCCATCTTTTCGAGTTTGTTTAGTAAGAGTGGAACAGAGACTGTGTCAAAAGCTTTGGCTATGTCAAGAAATATTGACAAAACTTTTTTCTTTTTATCCAATTTATTGACAATGTAATCAGTTAGTTCATGAACTGCGTGATTTGTTGAAATGCCACTTCTAAACCCAAATTGCGATTTGGAAAGGAGGTTATGAGATTCTAGATAAGCAGTTAAACGTTTATTTAAAATCTTTTCTAAAATTTTTGAAAGAGTTGATAAGATACAGATAGGCCTATAGTTATTTACACAGCCTCTGTCTCCACTCTTGTAGATTGGTATTACCTCGGCGAGCTTAAAATCTTTAGGAAAGACTCCGGTAGTGAGTATCAAGTTAAACAAGTAAGTTATAGGTGGCACTAGGTATGGGTGGTAACGCTTCAGAAAAGTACCAGATATAGTGTCTCGTCCTGCTATTTTATCTTTTTTTATATTTAGAATGTAGCTCGTGACCTCAGCTTCATCAGTGGGAGTTAAGACAAACGAGGATTGGTGGAACTTTAAGGAGCTTTTCGCAGTTAATTTCTTAGCATTTTCGGCGAGACTCTTTCCAATGGATACAAAATAACTGTTTATTTGATTAACAGAAGCATTTGGGTTTTGAGATGATAGAAGCTCCGTGGCCGGATTGGTTTTCATGTTATATTGTGTAATTAATTTTATAGTATCCCATAGCGCTTTGTTGTTAGTTTTTGTTGCTTTATTAAGTAAGTCACTTTCATAGTCCTTTTTAATTTTTTTGAGTAAGTTATTGCAATAGCTTCTGTATCTCAAATACGTAACCTTATGCATTTCATTGAGAGGGTTTTTCTTGAGTTTTATATGCAGCTTATCACGATTTTTTATGCATCTTAATAAGCCTGTAGTCATCCAGGGTTTTTGTATTCTTTTACGATTGGGTACAGTACTTCTACGCGTGTTTGATTCAATCTTAGAGGTTAAGTTAGTTATAAATAAACTAGTAGCATAGTTCGCATCTGTCGACTCATAAACAAAATCGAAACTCATGTTTGCCATATCCGCATCAAGTCCTACGTAGTTAACTGTCTTACAGGTAAAAAGTTTCTTCGGTAAGTCTAGTTGTCTCAGGATAAGAAACACACTGTCATGGTCAGTAACGGAGGTTTCTGCGACGTAGCAAGATGCAGACAATTTACTTTTTAGCATGATGTGATCGAGACTGGTTTTACCGTGTGTAGGAAGCTGGTGAGCAGGAAGGATACCGTGCGATGCTAATAGGTTAAGATATAATAAAGAATTATTGTCACCACTATTAGGGGAGATGTCTATATTAATATCGCCCGCTATTATTAAATTCTGGGCTATTAAGTTACCAAGTAGTAGATTGAGTGATTCAATAAATGGGTTAATATTTTTATAGCTAGGCGGTCTGTAAATGGCAACCACAACGGTTTCACAGTCTAATGTTATTGTTAAACAATTAGCTTCTTGTATAGAGGTTTCCAGTATTGAAATATGTATGGAGTTTTTGTAGTAACAAATAACACCCTCATTTTGTGTTAAATGATTTTCAGATTTTACAGTGTTATATCCATCAATCATTGGTATGTGATGTGTATGTCGTAACCAACATTCAGTTAATATAATGAGATCCCAATCGGTGCTAGAACGTTTTAATAATGTAAGCAAACCTGCAAAGTTACGATTAATGCTGCGGATATTCTGATGTAACACTTTTAAAGATGGGTGTTGTTTTTGAATCAGCCTAGGGCAGTCATCTATTTCACAAGTAGCAGCCTGAGCAATATGAAAATCATCAAGATAGCCGTTAATTGTGTTAGTATCGAATTTAAATAAAAAAAGTAACAGACGGTAAGTTCAATTTATGTATGAATAGTAGTAAAAGGTATATGAGGTAGGTAAAGGCTGATAGTTTGATGCTATAAACAACTATTGGGTTTGGAAGTATATGAACTGTGATAATTATGAGTGTTAAAAAGCAATTAAAATTACAAGGATGGGTTCTTTGAGTATAGTATAGGAATGTGATAGTTATCTGCGTGTGAGTGCCGTATAACGGAGTCGTGTAAATAATGTGATTATGTATTATTGTGGGTGAGCAGTATTGGTGTGTAAGAGTTGTGTGAAAAGTGTGAATGTAAATATGTAAGTGTGAAAGTTGATTATGATAAATTATTATGTGTAACAGTAAACTAAAATCCTTTTTATAATAGTAATAATAATAATTTTTATGTTGAGAATGTGTTTTAAAATAAATAATATTACGGAAATAGCTACAAAATCTCAATGTTAGTCACTTAGATAATAAATTCTTTAGATCCACTTCACAGTCTATGCGCAGCGCCGGTGAGTCCTGTAATCTCTTGATAAATATTTTTCCATACGAGGTCCAAGTACTGTGATAGTTGTGTTCTTTAATAAACTGTCTAGCGAGGTATGCCAATCTCCGTCCCATGCTTGTCAGAGACTCATCTATGTACACAGGTTTAGCAGGTCCCGGTAGTTTGAGATGTGCAGTATTGAGCTTATCGTCCCTTCGTGCCCCATTGAAGATCCTGCACTGCTTCAAGAAACCAACCAACCATCATATACATTTGAGGAGTCCGGGAGTAATCCATGCCTTGGAAGTTCGTTTTCGACGTGCAATTTTTATTTCTTTTGTGTGTAGTTTCATTGTTTCTCTTAAGACAGATATTAGCGATTCCATGGCAGAATTGGGATCACTCATTTGTATGATGTATTTCAAATCCATACTCTGTAAATCTTGGATTACCGCTGGAAGATCGGTACATGTTTTGCTTTTCTTGAAATGTAAAATGTGTTTATTGTGCCTGACAGAGAGTAGTGTAGGCAGGTGATCAGTTATATGTGATTCTAAGATGAGAGTTACAGCTTTTTTGTAGGATTTCAATATAACATGATCCAAACATGCATCACCGCGTGTGGGCAAAACATGAGCTGGTAGAAGTCCGTGATAGGCCAGTATATTTAGGTATTCATGTACGTATAGGTGAAACTTTATCTGAACCTCGGAAGGTACTCAGCGGCGTCCTACAGGGATCGGTCCTTGGACCACTGCTCTTTGTTCTTTACCTGACAGATCTTAAAAGTGTCCTTAAACTGCCCTTTTCCTTGTTTGCGGCTGACACGAAATTCTTCGGGGACCCATGTAGCCAATCACAGGACATACAAAACGATCTGAACACCATTTTCAACTGGACCCAGGAATGGTTGCTGACATTAAACCTGAATAAGTGTTCAGTACTGCATATTGGAAACAACAATCCTCGTAAAATATATTACCTTGATCACCAACAATTAACACCTGTTGAGTCTCAGAAAGACCTAGGCGTAATTATTTCCCATGATCTCAAGTGGGAGACTCATATTTCTTTAAGAGAACGAATTCGATGCTGTACATCATACACAAGGCATTCAGATGCCTTACGGCCAAAACCTTCTTAAAACTTTATAAGACCTATGTAAGACCCCTTCTTGAATATGCGTATGTCATCTGGGACCCATATTTTAAAAAAGACATTTTATTACTGGAGGCAGTTCAGAGAAGGGCAACTAAGATGGTCCACACGATTCGCAATAAGTCCTATGAGGAAAGACTCAAGTATCTAGGACTAACCACACTAGAAGAACGTCGACAGAGGGGTAGTCTCATAGAGACATATAAAATACTCAAAGAGCACTATGACGTACCCAGTTTATAGGAACTTTACATATTGGACGACAACATGCACTTGCGAGGACATTCTCTGAGACTATGGCGAAATTCATCTAAGAAAAACCCTAAGAGTCATTTCTTACCTAACCGAGTTGTGACAGCCTGGAACAGGCTTCCAGAGAGCGTGGTTATGGCTCCCACACTAAACTGCTTTAAGAACAGGCTCGACAAACATATCTCCAAGCTAATTTGAAACACACGCATCAGCTCTTTAGCTGCTAGTGTGTCATACTAAATAATAATAATGTGCCTACGAGTTAAGGTGTCCAGGTAAAATGTTGATATTGATATCACCTACTACAGCTATTGTTTTATAGTAACTTAGAGACGAGAGTGTTTCATCAAGAGAATTACAAAACATTTCAAGGTTCCTATATGATGAAGAGCGATATATCGAAATTACGGCAGTATCGCCACTAGTAAAAAACCAAACAATTACCTTCTAAAAACTCGGGTTGAAAGAGAACGTGTTTTATATTACTTTATACGTATACGAGGTACATCAATTGTCTTGCTAAGCCAGCATTCCGTTAGCACAATCACAAGATACATCTATAACGTTTAGAAGAATTTCCAGTTCATTAAATATATATAAAACGGGAATATTAACCAACTTAAAAGCAAACCCTCGACACGGTACACGAAACACAAACGTATCTCCTGTCTAAGCTTGAGGTGTAAAATTCTTAGACTTTTGAAGTATGACTTACAATTTAATACTTTACAGTTGAATTCGGAAATGTTATTCGAGTTACGATAAGTTTGATTCTAAATATGTAACAAATTGCTCATTAAACTATCAACGACATTGTAATATCACCGGCCAACTTCCTAAACTAAGTTACGGTTAAGTTACATAAGCGCCGATACAATCACGTTTAAAATTTACATGTTTACATTATCAAAGTTTTACGTTTCCACAAGTTTTAAGTGTTTGGGCCACAGCAGCCTACATGTTTACGCTTACTTAACGCTTCAGGTTAGTTTGGGTTGTGATGTTTTAGTTTAAAATATAAATCATACTTTGCACTCATATATGTGATACGATATGTATAAAATTCTGTTCTGTACTGTTCATGTTCTATTTAGTATCAAAAAATCTTAAACAGGAGCTTCTTATACCTATTTGTGTACCCACAAAAGTATCTGTAACTAGCTAACCCGGCAGACTTCGTACTGCCTCAATCGATAAATAGAAGACCTAAACTTTTATATTAAATAAACTTAAAACATTAATTTGTGACAAAACTTACGATTTATCAGTCTACATAGTTAACAACTTTCATATTTATTCACCTTTTCAACCTTCTCTGGACTTCCACAAATAATTCAAGGCCAATATTGGCCAAATCCGTCCAGCCGTTCTAATGTTTTAGCGAGACTAACTAACAGCAATTATTTTATATATATAAAGAAGATTAATAAGTGTAGTACAAGGGGTGGATTGTAAACCAGCGTTAAAAGCATTCTTTTAACAACCACTGAATCCAAACCATTTCCCATAATTATAAAACGTTTTTAAATGTAGATTTTTTTTATAAGAAGGCAATAAATTTTTATTATTATTAATAACCACGATAGGCAATACACGAGTTCAAAATATAATTTACAATCACCAAGGTACCCTCGGGGACCTTGATACTATCTCGTCCCGATTTACATCAGAGTAGAAAGTTCTAGAACGACCGTCACTGTTCAAATTATGAGCTTTCTCATGTGATTTTAACAGACAACTACAGTCGAGTAGCGAGAGAACAGTGAGAAATATTGCTGAAGCGATAAATTATTCTATCTGTTATCTGTTTGATAAACCATTCGTATAATTACATTACATATTTGCTCATCCAAACGCAAAGCGTAAAATAGCTATTCATTTAAATATGTAAGTAATGAAAATGTAATAGTTTTAGTGTAGGTGTACTTACCTCAAGTGAATTTAATAAATATATGTAAGTCGCGGCAAGTTAGCACAAGTCTATATTAGTTCGTCGCCGAATATTGTGGTGAACGCAGATACGTGAAACACAATTTAAATAAACAAGGTTTACTCAATAAATGTAGAGGTTGTGAGCGACGCGAACTTAAGTTTGTAAAAGCCCTCAAGGTGTGAGGTAATTATTATTGCAACTAAACGTTTTATTAATACCGTACTATATACCGGTTAAAATGCTAAGAATGCTTAGAACAATTTCAATATTAAATATCCCGGTTACTTGTTTCTTGACTCGGAATTGTTTTTCCTTGTTTTAATGAACATGTAGCCGCACTAACGATGGATTCACTAACACAATAAACATCCTTTGTAAAACAAATGAACAATTATTTTTAGCTGCAGTTATTATCACTATATTCGCTAATGACTGCAAGTTATACTTTACAAGATAATTTCCACCTTATGACGTTAAACCAAAAGTCATTTTCACTTTTCTAAAAGTAAAGTTTTTGCAAATAGCAAGGCGACAGTAGCATGGTTTTTACCATCAACATAAAAGTGCCTCCATGTAAGTAGCACAACATGACCAAACACTTATTGCCTCTGGTTAATAGTCCACTGTATGTGGTCCCAGCTGATTTCATTTTACGATGGCTCTCAGAAGCTTTAAATTTAAAAACGTTTCCTGTGTCGCGTGTGTTAGGCGGTGAGCAAGCCCTTTATATTATGCCGAGGTATTAAGGTTACAGGATATTGCGTGTGTAATTTCAAATTATAGTTAAGGGTTAGTTTATGGGTTAGTTTATAAAGCTTTTGTTCTCATTAATAAGCTTAATTTAAAGAGTTACAATTGTGGTTCAAAATTACTTATATTGTATTAAACTTCTAATTAAATTGCACGTACAAAGTTTATAAATTTGACATTGATGAGATAACACTTTTAATAATATTGGTAATAACGTAGCGTAGAAACCTTCTTTGAAGTCGTATTATAGTAGTATTATACTACTACTACTATATATTCAGTCATTCAATATTCGAATATTTTATTACAAAATGATAAACAAGTAGGTAACAAATATTAGCACAAGGTGTAGCTACAATTAGTTAGCTAGAGCTGGAAGCGATTACAGACATGCGGTCTTCGATGGGCTATTACGAAGTCCTCCATCTTTTTAATGTATAAAACTATTGACTAGGAATATATCTTGATAAATGTTTTTAGCACCTGTGTTCTTCGTATAAGAACAAAGTCGTCAGTGATGAGGCCTCCACCCATGGGAATTTGCACAGATACTTGGACACCCTGTAAAATAAAAAGTGTAAGTAAATCTACAGTCAACCATTGAAAAGTGGCTCTCTTTTTCATAATTAAAATATGTATAAATCAGCAGATAATGAACTGAAAGATAATGAACTGAAAAGGAAACTTTTAAGCCACAAACACGAAGAACGCATAATGAAACTACATACATGTGTACCACACACATCTTTGACTCGCGTTGGATTTGAACTGATAACATTTATAGCAGCGACGGCTGACGGTTATTGTCACTGCATTATTAGAATTGATTTCAACTTTAAACAAAATAAGTTGTAACGTGGCTACACTGCCTCGTTCCCCGCCAGCAGGCGAGCGTCTCCCCGCTACTCCGCGCGGCTATAAAAACAGCGCGCGCCTCGAGCCTAGCCTTTTTTCTGCTGCGACCGCTACTCAAGATAAGTGTCTCCTCTTACCGGGAGGCATCACCGACCAAACTCTCAAGAGCCCACGCCCTAACGTGCTCGCGAACTATCCCTTGTATTAATTGCATATGATTTTTAAAAACAATAAACTTCTTGTAAACTCTCGTGATTTAGTATATATCTCTTTCTCCTCCTGCTGTCGTGCACAAACCGGCGACTAAAGCCGAGTTGCGTGACACTGGCGCCCAACGTGGGGCTCGAACCCGAATATAAAACCAATTGTGTAAACCAAATCTGCCTTCAAACACTTGCAGGTAACACTATTATGTATACTGAAATTATTCGCCGCTTATTGCAACACCAGTCTACTACGAAACCATGATTATCGTTCTGGTGAAGAGGATGCCAAACCATGCCAACCAAACCATGCCAAACCTACTCTGGGGTAACTGTGCAGATATTAATGACATATTTGTTTTACAAAAACGTGCCGTTCGAGCCATTTATAAATTAGGCCCTCGAGTTTCTCTCCGCTCCAAATTTAAAGAGATAAATATTCTGACTGTATCTTCACAATATATATATGAAAATTTAATGTATGTTCAAAGAAATTTAGCAAAGTTTCATAAACTTAGTGATGTTCATTCGGTAAATACCAGAAATAAACATAATCTTTGTGTTCACGTCACTCGTCTCCACAGAGTAGGCAACTCGTTCATGGGACAATGTATACGCTTTTACAATAAACTCCCTATTGATATTAGGAATTTGCCATTAAGGAAATTTAAGAATACCATTAAATCTAAGTTATCCGCAAAGGGGTATTATACCATAGCAGAATATATTGATGATAAAACCGCCTGGGATTGAGCTGCCCATTCTGCACATGCTGTTTATTTCATTTCATTTCATGGATCTAAATAGATTACATATACAAATATACTAAATTCAATTTCCACGCATATTTAAGATTAGAGATGTAAAATTATTGTTATTAAGTACATATAACTCAATGCAAACTAATAAAGCATGTTAAAGAATAACTGTGTGATACGTACGTACATATCACTTGAAACTGAGAAATGCTTATTGCCGAATGTTTAATAAAACTAGGGCCATCGTAGCTGAGTTTATTAAGTTAAGAACCAAGTAGGACACGGGCATACGTAACAGGTTGCTTCAACACATGTAATAACATTAAGTACACTCTTACGGAACTCATAATAGTGTAGTAGAAATGCGCTCCTAATACGCTACCTTAAGAAACCCTTAATTACATACAAAGATACGCAATTGTAGGTGTTACGGTACTAATAAAATCTTATCGTGATTATATTTTCATTTGTACCAATTTTAGTGTTTTTATATATCATCGGCTTATAATCACATACATTATAAGAAGTTGTATTCCTCGTCTCAATATTTATAATAGTACTAGCTTTCGCCCGCGGCTCCGCCCGCGTCCATATCGGTTATAGTGATAAAAAGTAGCCTATGTCCTTTCCAAAGTTCAGTTCTATCTTCGTGCCAAAATTTCATTAAAATCGATTCAGTGACTTAGGCGTGAAAGCGTAACAGACAGACAGACAGAGTTACTTTCGCATTTATAATATTAGTATGGATTAGTGGAATATTTGGTACAAACTACACGTAGGTAATATGTAGTGATAGAAAAATTTCGCAGATGTTCGCGCCTCCTACATGCCTTAGCCACTTAACCGACTTTACGCCTTATTAGATTAATAGAATCGGCGAGTAACAACGACTTATTACACAGCAAGAGCCCACGACGCCCACACCTTCGTCATTTTATAAAAGCTAAAAGTTTATCAGTGCATGTCTCCAACACTACCTGTTACCTGCCCAAGTAATCACAACCCAATCTCTGTAGTCGCTAGTCCTTCTTACCAGTGTTGGAGGCATGAACAGAGATTCCAGCTTTTATAAAATGACGAAGGTCTGGCCGCCGTGGGCTCTTGGTCTATTACTACGATAAACGAGATACTGCAGGTGAGATTCTGGGGAAAATTCTATTTTTTTTTTTCATCTTGTTTAAACAATTTTCGTGTATTACACGGTCTACCTTAAAATTGTGATTTAATCAGAGCTCTTGTCTTGTGTCATCGTCTTAATTGACTCCCTCATTGACAGTAACAAGATCACGTCCCGTGTAAGCCTTAAGGAGAATGCTAACATTTTTGTTTGCGTAATAATGTTGAAGCATCTTTTTCTTGAGTCTCGTTGCCTTGCCAAATAATTAAGCTTATATTATTCTGATTCTTTTTAATGCCCACATATTAAACACATATTCTAATCAACTTTTGGCTGGTATATCAACTAGTAAAAACTAACAAAATACTGAAATTAGGATAGAAAAATTTCAAATCGGTATTGAATATTTACTGTACTATTCGCTTAAAAAAAACTGAATTTACCGTGAATAATTTCATGATAGCTGACCGTCGTAACGTCAGGTTCTACTTTCCTCAAAACGAGTGATTCTAGTCGTGCTTATATAAATGTCTATCTTCTTCCTAGCCTTATTCCCAATATTAATTGGGGTCGGCTACTAGTTCAACCGGTTTTACCTGAGCAACTGGCATCGGACCTTGGCAACCCTAAGCGAGAACTGAAATTCGAAGTTTGAATAAGTTGTCAGTAAATTTGAGGGCACTGACTTCCCAATAACGATTGCCATAGATGTTCATGACAACCTGAACCGACCTCTTTACGTGCTCTCCGAGGCACGGGCGCAAATCACCGCTAAACTTCCAAACTCCGGACTGCTATTAGGAATTTGCTAAGAAAAACTCAAAACCACTTTTTGGTTCGACCCGGGATTGAACCCGAGACCTCTTGTTATAAATGTCTATATTTATGTATAAATAGTTACAGAAACAGCAGCATCGATGACAACGTAGAGAGGCTTGTTGGAGTGCGCCACCTCCGCGCGGTGCACGAACAGCCGCCGCTCGCACACCCTCACTGCCGTCAGAACGACCTACAAACAAGTTAAAATACCTTTTGAAGCGCTCATATATGTAGCCTTAGGTAATTGGAAACAATCACTGAGGGTAAGCAACTAAGGCGAGGTGAGACCTAGATGGGTATCCATTTGTGTCATGATATGTTATGAGCGTTGCCGTGATAAAAGAGTCTGTCCCGGTTGTTATCATAAGATAGCAGTCGTGAAGCTTAGTTGGAGGCCTTCGGAAGGCTTAAAGAGATCCAACGGAAAGATTACGTAGCCATAACATGTCTTGCTAGTGCCCAACCACACTCGGTCTTAGCCCTCTCCTGAGAGGAGACCTGAGCCCAGCAGTGGGACGTTGTGGGTTGCTGATGATGTATTTCACATAGCACAGGACCGGTTATTGACAGGCGCCTTGGGGAGGCCTATATCCAGTGTAAGTGTCTTTCGGCTGAGATGGTAAGTAGTCTTTATACAAGGTAATGTGACTTAGCCAATTCAGCTCATTATTGTGCGGAAATACCTAATATGTAGAAATACCAGTGTTCTTTAGACTCCGCAGTATAATGTCACAGAGTTTTAATTGTCCAGTGCCCAAAGTATCACGAGCCTCCTGTAAATTAAGTCATTTTCCATCGTTCATTTTAAAATGTTTTTGCTTCGTTTTTTTTAGACATTGTTAAAAGTGAATATTTAATATAACTGAAAATGTACTCGTATGACCACTGTACTGTATTATTATTATCTATACAAAAAAATAAGTGTCTGAACTTTTGTGATTGCATTGCATTATTGTGTCATAGAATAAGGTTCCGTAGTCACCCATAATACCCACGTAGACTTAAAATGATGTCCAATAATTTTTTTTCTTTTCCTTTTGAAATAAGATAATTGCCGCATTAGGAATATAGTCCTGTATCTTGTATAGTAAAGACAAAACGGTCACCTTAAAAAGTATGCAGTTTTCTTACCCTTATTTCCACTTCTCCGTAACGTCTTATGTTGAAAACCTTTGGCATGAATCTCGCTTTAAGAAATTCTGTGCCATCTGCAACAACAAATCAAATTAATATCACAAACACAATGCCAAATACAATCTTCCTTTAAGTATACATGCAACTAGAATGCCAAGGCCAAGTTGCATCCTACAAACTTAAGCCATATTAGAAGACTAAGAAATGTGTGAGAATGACGCTATGTCTCTTAACACAATGTTATGGGATCGAGTTAGTCAATAACACAAGATATAATAAGAATAATACAGACATCAGCAATTGTCCAAAGAAAATCACACTTGCAGCTTGCCTGCGGGGGAAGATGGGTATTGCAAAAGCTGAAGGAGCCCACTGCAAGGAAATATCAAGGTAAAGAGAAGACAAGGTTAAAGCAGTCATGTACCAATCTGTTATGTATGTAATCTGTTATGCTTTCTTTACTAAAAGTTTGCTTAGATCACTGCTATATTGTCGTTAGGTTCACTTATAGAACTAATGGTGAAAAATATTAGTATTTCAATAATTTATAATGAATAAATATGAATAATTGAGTTCAGAAGAGACACATTTAGAATAAGGACGATAACTGAGTTTAACAAAGTCGAAAATTCTAGAAGTGTTTTTAGAATTCTCTGTTGGCCCAAGTTTATTAATCAACGTAAGTATGAAACACTTAAAACTTATAATGCTGGAATTGGATCTGGAGTTTGCGTAAGTAATAATTATGTTCCTTTCGTAGTTCGAAAGGTCACTCATTGAATTTCACAGAAAACTAATATTAACTAAATTAAATCACATTGAAAATTTAAATAACTTCTACGATGGAACTCTTTACAGTGCTTAGATATTTGGTCTGTTATTTTAAAAATCAGAGAGGAATAAGAGGATATACAATCAGCCACAAACATCTAGATTGCTAACTTGTTGTAAACTCAATAATGTAATATCTACAATTTGGAACACTTGCCAACACTCAGCTCGAGCACACAACACCGCCAACGCTTATACGGACACAGTTCGTTTTGTCGGGATTCACCGACGTTTCATGTTTGACTACAACTTCGTCGGCAGGAAGTGACTTTCCTTTGAAACTTATTTGCTTACACGACTAAGTTCTCGTATTTTGAGATACTGATGTTCGCAATATATTTCGTCTACAAATGCACTCGTAATAGCTTTTGAATGAGTAAATTTTTTATATATGTAAGTCTACCAAAGTGAACTCTTTTCGGCTTGATGGAAAGCATGTGTAGAATCCAGGAGTAGGGGTTGCGAGGGTAGGTAATATGGCACGGTGACCCATACCATGGCGGCCTGGTCAGATAATTCTGCATCATTCTCCCCATACTCACCCACGAAATACGACAGAAAGAATGCTGTTATTATTAGGATGGTCTTCTGACTGACTGACTTTCTTCTTCTTTGAGTATAGTACTGCTCCGGTCAAGCCGGTCCATTCGTGCTGAATTCAGCTTGGCTCTACTACCTCCTGAAATAACCTTGTATACCAATATAGACGCACCTTTGGGTTCATCAAAGCGCACTGAGTTGGGCAGCGGCGTGACGTTGGTGACACGCAGCCGGAAGCACGTGCGCCGCCCCACCACCAGCGCCGCGCGAGGCCTCAGCGTCGACGAGCCTAGCTCGCTCGACGGACCGCCTGCGTCCGGCTCACATTCACCTTCATTATATGCACTAAGCAGATACCTATAAGCTTATCGAAGTGCACTGAGGTGGGCAGCGGCGTGACGTTGGTGACCCGCAGCCGGTAGCACGTGCGCCGCCCCACCACCAGCGCCGCGCGAGGCCTCAGCGTCGACGAGCCTAGCTCGCTCGACGGACCGCCTGCGTCCGGCTCACATTCACCTTCATTATATGCACTAAGCAGATACCTATAAGCTTATCGAAGTGCACTGAGGTGGGCAGCGGCGTGACGTTGGTGACCCGCAGCCGGTAGCACGTGCGCCGCCCCACCACCAGCGCCGCGCGAGGCCTCAGCGTCGACGAGCCTAGCTCGCTCGACGGACCGCCTGCGTCCGGCTCACATTCACCTTCATTATATGCACTAAGCAGATACCTATAAGCTTATCGAAGTGCACTGAGGTGGGCAGCGGCGTGACGTTGGTGACCCGCAGCCGGTAGCACGTGCGCCGCCCCACCACCAGCGCCGCGCGAGGCCTCAGCGTCGACGAGCCTAGCTCGCTCGACGGACCGCCTGCGTCCGGCTCACATTCACCTTCATTATATGCACTAAGCAGATACCTATAAGCTTATCGAAGTGCACTGAGGTGGGCAGCGGCGTGACGTTGGTGACCCGCAGCCGGTAGCACGTGCGCCGCCCCACCACCAGCGCCGCGCGAGGCCTCAGCGTCGACGAGCCTAGCTCGCTCGACGGACCGCCTGCGTCCGGCTCACATTCACCTTCATTATATGCACTAAGCAGATACCTATAAGCTTATCGAAGTGCACTGAGGTGGGCAGCGGCGTGACGTTGGTGACCCGCAGCCGGTAGCACGTGCGCCGCCCCACCACCAGCGCCGCGCGAGGCCTCAGCGTCGACGAGCCCAGCTCGCTCGACGGACCGCCTGCGTCCAGCTCACATTCACCTTCATTATATGCACTAAGCAGATACCTATAAGCTTATCGAAGTGCACTGAGGTGGGCAGCGGCGTGACGTTGGTGACCCGCAGCCGGTAGCACGTGCGCCGCCCCACCACCAGCGCCGCGCGAGGCCTCAGCGTCGACGAGCCCAGCTCGCTCGACGGACCGCCTGCGTCCAGCTCACAGTCTGGCCCTATGTTACATCCAGAGTCTCTAAAGTTAAACTTGCCTAAATTTTTTCTAGGTTTGAATTAAAATATATTTTTTGAGACAATCATATTTTTTAATCAAAAATTGAATCTTGCTCAACTCTAAAGTTCTATCTATTCTTTTTAATAAATTTAAAATAGAAATATTTTCGGTGAGTTTCTACTTTTGTAAAATGAATTATTTTACAAAAGTTTGTACTAATATATTTTTGAGATGAATGAACGCACAAATAGATCGATACAGCACAAACATAAAGGAAGTTAGGAGTATGTAACACTAAAAAGCGATCACACCAACGAACAAAGCGAGTGACAAATATTTCTTGTGAGCTGATAAATAAACAAATATATTACGGCACATAGCATCGGTTCCTCCGCACGGTACGAATCGGAACACGAGGCGCGGCGCCAGTACGCGGTACGCGACCAGCGCCGCGCGCGCCTCTGAGCCGGGAGCGGCATGCAGCAGCGACAGGTCCGCCTCACATCTTCGAACCTGCAGCAGGGTGGCCACGCATCCGTCTCTCTGGGACATTTAACAATATGGCTGTAATTTATCACTTCACCTTAATCACTAAGAGAGGGCATTGTTGGGGTATACAGTACTGCTAGTAATCCTATAAGTACCTATCGTTCCAAATAGGGATAACTAGATATAATAAAATACTAATATAAAAACACACGATTTACAGAGTCTGTTTCTCTATGTTGAAGTTTACAAGAAGACATCTGACGGCTACATCTAAGACCACGATGTTTCAAAATCAATTTCAAATCCATTTTGCTGATAACTCAGTAACATAGAAAACAACAAGACATTGGAATTGTAGACCAGGGTAGAAGCCTTTTAAAATAACAAAAAGTGATTTTATTACCTACAACTTTGCCATTTAACTTTTTTCCATAGGACTTGTAGTTTTGCCGGAAATCGAGATAAGCCATTTTTTTCCCTTAAAACCCCCCCCTCTCCCCCTTCCCGACCTCTGATCGCCCGTAATTTATTTTTCCTTCAATTTTTGTACTATTCTCCTCCTTTTACAATGGGTTTAATCCTACTATAATTTATTTTGTTTTCAAACATTATCGGCACTGGTCTATTGAGTAACATACAGACATTACTCGAGGCAGTGCCAAAATTTTAGGACTATTTAAATTAATTACATTCGGAAAAATAACAAAAGCTTTGAATAACAATACTCGTAAACAACTATCTTATGGTAAAATAACATAATATTGGGACAAATGCTCTAAAGGCTTTCTTCTTTTAAACAAATTAAAACTTAAGAATCCACACAATTTTGCTGTGCACAATTTTACTAAAACCGTTTTGCTCTTTTAGAATCGAGAGCAATCCCAGTTTTTAGCGTACAACAAAGCCTTGTTTAGAAAAGTTTTATTTTATTTTTCCTTTCAAAGAGATGAATTCATTGAAGTGAGATATTAATGTTTTGACACGAATAGGCAATTTCAAATGTTAAAATTTGCTTTCTTATACCAGGCAAATTCATCAATTAATTTATTTCTAACTTTGATTTGACGAATTTTCAAGTTTTGCCATTGTATTCTTCCATTCTTTCGTTGTAATGTGAGAAAAATGTGGTAATTCAGTAATCTTGTAAAGTACTCATTGTGCTACTTAGAAATTTTCATAGATACACACATATGTGGGTGCATGAAATTCACCACGTTGTGTATGATACCAACCTGCGGAGCTTTGACATCGTAAAAAATGTCCGTCGTCTCTCCCTGACTCAGTGCACCTCGCTCAGGTCTCAGCAGAGAGCAGGTACAAGCGATCTCTTTACACCGCCTACAAGGGTTTCTCCCAACGCACGCGGGACTGGGTGGGTTCTCCCCACACCAGCGGAAAGCTTTGCACCAAAACCTTATCTAAATACAAATTTAATTGTTTAAACTTAGCTATATAATTAAGGTAGAATGTTTAATTGTTAACATATTACTTAAAAGCAGGTTAGGGTAACTAACTTCAACCATCTGTTGTATGAACTTTACAGCCTTGTAACAAGTAACATCTCTCGCTTTCATCTCAGCTAATAATACACAACCATTTAGAACATCGTTTAATAGGCTTTAATGACATGTCTTTAAATTGTCTGTCGTTTAGTTCCGCGGACATTGCACTAGTTGACAAAAAATATATTTTTGCCGTTGTCTTCTTACTTCAGAAGCGTCCGAAATTTAATAAACAAAATTCCGTTGTTTATCATCCTACCTATCATCTAGAAAAAGCAAATGTTCATCTATGTATATATTATGTATATGGTAGGTGTATGTGTTTATTTGTTTTCTTTTTATATTCAAGCTTACCCAAGTGACTCTACTCTGCCTGATGAAAAGACTGACTGCCTTGTTGGTCTAGTGGTTAGCGTATGCGGCTGCTGATCAAGAGGTCTCGGGTTCGATTCCCGGGTCAGACCAAATATTTGTGTGATCCACAAATATTTGTTTCAGAGTCTGGGTGTTTTTCTATGTATAATATGTATGTATTTACAAAAAAAAGTATGTGTATGTATTTATATCAGTTGTTTAGTATACATAATACATACTCCGCTTAGTTTGGGACTAGATGACGTTGTGTGTAAGATGTTCGAAATATTTATTAAAAAAAAAGCCCCAGAAGCAGGGGTCACCATGCTCATTGTAAGTACAGACAATGCAGCACGGTGAGACACATCATGTCAGTCTAGTGAGATGATTGGTCATTCGGTCACAGACTCTCTCACAGTTCCTAATTACTTGTCGGCTTGTCTAACATGCAGGTTATATATATATGTAGAACCTAGAAATGTACTAACTTTTTGATAAGTGTTATTTTTCAGTGAAAATACAGTTTGCATAGGAGTTCTTGGAATACCTATTCCAAGCCATATTTTTGACGGTTGCAGAGCGGGGTGTCGCGTTTCACACTGACGGGTGACTACACAATCTGCCGTCCACTCGTTGTTCTCAGCCACCAATCTATACGAAATAACTATTATCAGAAACTTCATTACGTTATTTTCTATTATCTTATGCTTTACGAGTATGTTTAATTGCTACTAATTAAAATCTAAATTATCTGTGAAATCAATGTTGCTTTTCTATTATTAAATCATTTCGCTGTTTAAGACATTTTTAACCAGTGATGGTAATGTACACCATTTTCATTTCCAGCCACGGGAAGTCAATTTAAACGGAGACCAGCCAACTACGCAGAACATACACGCAGTGCACAAATGTGGGATGGGAAGACTAACCATTACAATCGAGAATAGATCAGATCATTTTTATCAGTACTTACGTGAAAGCATCAGTCTCTGGATATTCATTGGGCAAAGAAGGTAGTGGCAACATGAAAGTGGTAGTGACGCAATTTGTGGTAGTGAGGCTTTGTGGCAGAGGCTCTATCACTCTCTTTGGAGTGACCCACGATACATAAATTCTGCTTCGACCGAACAACTGCCAGGCTCCTATGGTCACGTTCACTGATCTTAACCTAGGATTTATTGAAAAATGTTCTGGCTAAGTTTGGGCTTTACTCTATAAATACTATCCAGAAACTTAACCTATATAAATATTTGTATGTATCCTAACTAAATTTTGTAACGTAGATAAAGTTAACGTAGTAATTTGTATCGTATTTTGTGCACTGTTTGTTTGATTGTCATAAAAATATGGGTAAGAAATGCTTATTCTGCAACACACAAACTAAAACTACAGTTACTATTGCTCACATAATTCATACTAATTGTACCTTCGTGAGTGGTAAATGGGTATCACAGGAGGCTCTAGAATGAACCTCACAGGCACCACCTCCCACCAGACTTCCATTTCAGCCAACAGTATCTCACACACTTCCTTCACTGAGCTCTATCAACATAATAAATAGTTTAACACAAAAGTGGAACAAGTTGTGCTCTTTGTGCGTCATGTAATTTGTGGACATCATTAACTTCGTTACTATAATTAAAGATAAAAGAGTGCGGCATTGTAGTACCTGTAAACCTGGAATTTGTGTCGATGTCACTTCTGTGGTTTTAAGGATAATGGCCTTATATCCCGCAGGAAAACTCTCCTTGGGTATGTTTTTCAATATCAATCTATACATGAAATAAATTATTAATATTTTAATTACTAGGTACTTTTGTATTCAATGTACATTATTAGCAGAGGTAATATTACAAGAACGAAATACCGGAAAATTGTAATTTCATTTTCATTAAATTACACAATAAGAGTAAAACTTCAAAAAAATTTTTTTTTTTTTATATTACTTTTGTTATTTCCTTGTTAAAATTACATTCTACGTATAAATTACATTTACTACGTACCTTAGCACACTACGTTGTATACCGAGT
The DNA here is from genome assembly GCA_932526445.1 of Phragmatobia fuliginosa. NCBI lineage: Eukaryota > Metazoa > Arthropoda > Insecta > Lepidoptera > Erebidae > Phragmatobia > Phragmatobia fuliginosa. Next base: position 535,923 of record OW052067.1, on the reverse strand, counting down.
TGCTCCCCAACGTCAGGCACAGAAACTTCCAGGCGCAATGTAGCACTTGGCAATATTTGATCCTGCGATGGCTCTACCTTCACTACGGGATAAGGCTCAATTCTCTTGGCATACGCTTCAGGATCCTGCGATGTTCAAACCAACATGTTTACTATTTTTTCTTAAGAAATGTGACTTATATATTTTATATCAGGAACTAAAGTTGCCCTTTGCAATTGTTTAATTCATATATTGAGATTCTCTCGGGTCATCATCTAACTGGAATTTTCGTTTAGCGGTGTGTCAAAATCAAGGCGAAAACTACATCGAGTGACATTTTGAACCTAAAATTGCTATTTTCCTTAATTTACCCCTCCCATTCCAGGGTGTTAAAAATTTAGTTTCTTGGACGCCATGGATTAGGCATGAATTCAAAACAGAATACCTCACGACTCATGTGCTTTGCTTCCATCGCTCCGGGACAAAGTCCTTCACTCTCATCATCCGACTTTAAAGAGCTTCCCGATTCTAATTCTTCCTCCCAGCATGAACATATTCCCCAACGTCGAACGTCCCAATAAAATTCGTACAGTATTGGACTGAAAAAAAAAATGTTTACTTAATGTGTATCTAATTCGAATTTTGGCCTTTGCTATAGTGACACTAAACTAGCGAACGAGAACTGAAAATTTAAATATGGCTTTGTTGGCCTGTCACGTCATGTCTAAATACTTTTTAGGGTTCCGTAGCCAAATGGCAAAAAACGGAACCCTTATAGATTCGTCAAGTCTGTCTGTCTGTCTGTCTGTCTGTCTGTCTGTCCGTCCGTATGTCACAGCCAATTATTTCCGAAACTGTAAGAGCTATACTGTTGAAATTTGGTCAGTCGATGTATTCTGTGAACCGCATTAAGATTTTTATATAAAAATAGAAAAAAAACAATACATTTTGGGGGTCCCCATACTTGGAACTGAAACTCAAAAATTTTTTTTTCATCAAACCTATACGTGTGGGGTATCTATGGATAGGTGTTCAAAAATGATGTTGAGGTTTCTAATATCATTTTTTTCTAAACTGAATAGTTTGCGCGAGAGACACTTCCAAAGTGGAAAAATGTGTGTCCCCCCCCCCCTCTAACTTCTAAAATAAGAGAGTGATAAAACTAAAAAAAATATATGTTGTACATTACCATGGAAACTACCAACGAAAATTGGTTTGAATGAGATCTAGTGAGTAGTTTTTTTTAATACGTCATAAATCGTAACACGCAATTTACCTTTCATCCAATCAATACACTAGTATAAAAACATTGATGAAAGTTACAACGAACTACAAGAACTTTTATATGATGTTACGGAACCCTTCATGGGCGAGTCCGACTCGCACTTGGCTCCTTTTTTATCACTGCCAAAAACAATGGTAGCATAAATGTTGGCGACGCGTCGTGTGCCTTTCACGTTGAAAATACTTTTAAATTTCATTATGTTTTTGTATGTTTAGTACTAGTGAGTGCGAGACCGGCGGTCTAATTATACAGAAACATCTTACTAGGTCGCGCAATGGTTTGCTGACCACCTCGCTTATATTCCACTTATACTTTCCAATAATATATAATAATAAATAAATTGTAACATATTATAACTATACTTATAATTATCTAAACCGACCTGCGGTTGATAAGTTTCACGGAGATGGACAATGAACGGTGCGGGAATGTGGAGCCCAGGTGTACATAGTACTCACAGGCGGGGTCACTATCGCTGCATATGTCGTAGTTCTTCTCATGACCCTTTAATGGCAATAAATTATAAAGGCTATTTTTATAATCTAACTTAAGTTTTATTAAGACGTTAAAATAATTGCTTCACAGAATTTGGGAATACACTCCATCTAATAAAAAAAAAGCGGCCAAGTGCGAGTCGGACTCGCCCATGAAGGGTTCCGTACCAGCAAGTAACATCATATAAAAGTTCTTGTAGTTCGTTGTAACTTTCATCGATATTTTTATACTAGTGTATTGATTGGATGAAAAGTATATTGCGTGTTACGATTTATGACGTATTAAAAAAAAACTACTCACTAGATCTCGTTCAAACCAATTTTCGTTGGTAGTTTACATGTTAATGTACAACATATATTTTTTTTAGTTTTATCACTCTCTTATTTTAGAAGTTAGAGGGGGGGGGGACACACATTTTTCCACTTTGGAAGTGTCTCTCGCGCAAACTATTCAGTTTAGAAAAAAATTATATTAGAAACCTCAACATCATTTTTGATCACCTATCCATAGATACCCCACACGTATAGGTTTGACGAAAAAAAAAATTTTGAGTTTCAGTTCCAAGTATGGGGACCCCCAAAATGTATTGTTTTTTTTCTATTTTTATGTAAAAATCTTGATGCGGTTCACAGAATACATCGACTGACCAAATTTCAACAGTATAGCTCTTATAGTTTCGGAAATAATTGGCTGTGACATACGGACGGACAGACAGACAGACAGACAGACAGACAGACAGACAGACAGACAGACAGACAGACTTGACGAATCTATAAGGGTTCCGTTTTTTGCCATTTGGCTACGGAACCCTAAAAACGTTATAGCTGACCCAGAGTCCCATCTGCATCTTCTGTTGCCCGTGGCGTGATGTTATACTACGAAAGCAAATTTGTTGTTATAAAAAATGATAGTAAACGATAGACATATGCTGTCGTGGACGTTTTTTAGAAATTTTCAAGAGGAACAATATTCTTTCCTACGTTATTTTAACGAGTCTCAACAATTTACGCACCGCACATAATGGAAGCTTGCTAAAGAAATAATTACCAAACGATTTTAAATAATTTTTCCTTGATACTCCGCTCCTATTGATCGTAGCGTGATGATACATATACTCGTACCAGGCCGATATCTATAGCCTTCCTTAATAAATGGACTATCTAACAGTGAAATAACTTTTCAAATAGAATCAGTAGTTCCTGAGACTAGCGCGTTCAAACAAATTGTTCAGTTAATAATATTAGTTATTTTGCCATTGTAATTACATTTATCCGTTTACTAAATTATACATTTTAAAAATATAACAACCCATTACCTCTATAACAAGATGTTGTGGACTAAACCACAGTACATCAGCTATTATATTCAGTTGTCGGCTAATGGCTGTAGAGCTGAGGATCCGTAAGGCAGTGTCGTGAGTGCCCACGCTGTCACCGCAACACCACACGCACGCCTTCACCAACCCACCACCGCAGAACCAAGCCGGCCATAGTACAAACTTATCACATAACACTGTGCAGTGTCTCGATATACACTGAAAAAGTTAAATTTGTTGAAGAAAATGAATAAGATTAGTCAACAATACTGAAATTGTTATGTGTATGAAAATCTATTATCTATGTGATATAAATGTCTCTAAAATTATTTAAAAAGAAAAATCCAAAAAAGTTATTTAATAATACTTCTCTTTTTTCTTCGTTACAAATTAACTTTTTTTTCACAACAAAAACGAATCTTTATGTCTTAGTTTGAGACGTTACTCTGTTAAAAAAATTATATATTAATAAACATGTAACAAGACGTTGATACTAACATTGACATTCCAATCTATCCAAGCATCCTCAGTGAGAATAAAAAACTTTACATGCTCAGCATCACAGCGTAGCAGCACTAGTGAACAATGCACATCCCCGAGCAACCGGCCTCCGAGCTCCAGCACTTCGTCATCGGCATTCTGGTTGAAGTGAGAACAGGCAAAGCTTACTCGTTCCGAAGTAGATGTATTGGACATTAGTATCGAAACTGCAGATAGCATCAACTTTTATAATGTTTACTATAAATTGCATTAAATAACTTATACTCATAGCCTTAAAACTCACTTTCCAATACAGGCGGCTGCATATAACAAGTGATGGGAATAACGAAGACTTGTCCACATGAGACTCTTACTGTAACTGAGTCTGTGACCGTTCGCACATCCGTCGGTGTGAATTGCACTGTTAGCTCCATATTAGCTCCTGCCGTCATGGTGAGACCTCGATTGTTGTTTATTACCACTTTGAATTCGTTGCGTTTCGGAAGAGATATTGATAGTCGCCACTCAAATTTAGATACGTTCATAAGTCGGATATGCTTCTGGAACCGATAAATTAATTTCCATAGATATTAACTCACAGCTGAGAATCCGGCACCTTGGGAATTCACCAAAAAAATCTACAGAACGTTTAGTTGAAATCGCGAATGAAAATTACTTATGTAATAGGTCAAAGTTACAAAGAAGCTAAAACTCAAACTAGGTAGGAAATCCAAATTTTTTAAACCAAATCGTAGTCTAAAGAATTAAACTTACCACGTACAATCGACCTATAGAACAATTTAAAAAGTTTAGTTCTGCCGGCATACATATAACATATTCAACGCTCACAGGTGACGAAGAAACGGGCGCTGCCTTTGGCATAGAACGTGGCACAGCTTGACCAATACTGTGGATAAAAGCAAATTGTATTAATTATCCCGTACTGAAGTTTGCTTCTGTTTACGTTATAATATGATATATAAATAAATCATAATAATAAATATTGTTCTCTTACCTCAGTGTCTGCACAGTGGTCTCCTTAGATAAGTCGGATAGTGTTCCTGTGGTGCTTGGATGTGGGGTGATCTCAACTGTACTAAGCTTGCACGAGCTACTCTTCAAGATATTCCTAATCCATAAGTTATCACCTGAAAGTCAATCAAAAATTAAATATTATCTCCAAGTACTAAGTCCAGTGGTTACTGCTCCTTGTTATTTATTTATGTAATTATACAAATTTATAGCACACCACTACAGTGTAAAATTTAACAAAGAGACATATATGTAGATAAAATTAGGTATTATAATGGGCGGTCTGATCGCTCACGGCGATCTCATTTAGACCATACATCCTTTACTATAAATGATTTCAAGAATAAATGGTTAAAATATGGAATAAATGTTTTAGACTTTCGCGACTTTTACACATACTCATGGTTTTTACTGTAAACGGTACTTATTCGCGATAAAATTCAAAAGGTTACGATATCTTCTACTTTCATTATTTCGTATTTTATCGTAACCTTTTTAATTTATCGCGAATCAGTTCCGTATACAGTAAAAAACATGAGTATGGAATAAATGGTTTAACTATTTCATAAGTTACTTATCAGAACTTCCACTTAAAGGCATAATTTTACATGGTCAATTTTTAAAATTCAGTCACAGTATCGCATCGCTAGTATATATTTAAAAACTAGAAACTATTATACTAATGACTAACCGCCAGCATTATGCTCTATTCTAGGTATTAAATCTTTTCTACGTAGAAGAAGATCCTGATCTCGCCTCCAGGAATGTTTTGATTTATCTGCTTTCGACTTGTGTAGCTTAAAAATATTTGGGAGAGGTTCCAAGGACATGCGCTTTCCGTGTTGGTTCTTGATTTCATTTTCTCTGTTACTGATTTCTATGCATTCAGCTTCACACTTCTCAGGCTAGAAGAAAACGTTTTATTTTAAATTTTATCACTGCACACCAGATGTATAATATAAGAGTGAGCAGGCGTTGGACATTATTATTATCTTACCCAATGATCGACATCAGGCAATTTCTGGTCTCTTAATACAGCTGTACCATCACCTTTCTCTAATGGTTTATTTCCAACTGATGATGAAGGTGGGTAGTTTAGTTCACGGAATACTGTGCGTAGTACGGATCGGACATCGCTACATGCGGCACTGAAACCATAAATTGTTAGACCTCCCGCTTCTAGAAACAAATAAAAACGTTGCAATGGGTCCTAAAGTATAAATTAACAGTTAAAAGAATATGAGGATCTTAATGTCGCCTCCATGGCACTCCTCTATCGCTTATATCATGGAAAGTATTCTAAAGAGTTGTTTCAACTGGTTCCCACTTTCCCTTTCCAGTCCAGTCTTTCCAGTAGTTGACATACGCTCTCAAACAAAATGGTTCAGCTCTTCCTTTATGTGCCGAGCAGATAAAACCTTTAACTCTCTGCCAGCGCACTTGATTCCCCCCCTCTTCGACTCCGGATCTTTGAAGGTGGGTGTGAAAAGCATCTTATTAGGCCGCCATAGTGTGGGTCGCTGTACTGCATTATCCGCAGTGGAAGTGAAGACGGTGACCGCCACTCCTTGATTCTTTTAATGCTTTCCATCAGGCAGAGCAGAGTCATTTTGGCAGCTAGTATATTAAACAAAAAAAAACAGGTTCCTCCAATTCCACCAATGGAATTGGAGAACTGAAGAGTGAGTTCCACCAGTTTTTGACTGAGTCTGGTTTTCGAAGAAAACAACTTTTAACCACATTTTCTGGCGCGAATTCCCTATAGTTAATATCGACTCTAATTAACTTTTTGTCAATTTTTATTAAATTATCTGATGTCCTTGTCATTTAAAAGTGTTGTTATTGCTGTTTAGCAATCTCGAAAATGGTAGATAAAGTGATAAAAGCCAGCAAAATTACTGCGCTGCTTTGAGAAGAAGATTGCAGCCAATGCTTCGTGGCTCAAAGGCTAAATGTGAGTCGGTCGACAGTTCAAAGGACCTGGCAGCGCTATCAAGAGACCGGTTCCGTCAAGAGAAGGCCTGGTTCTGGCAGAAAGACATGTACCGAACCACGGGATGATCGTTTTCTAGTTAGTCAAGCGTTGAGAAATCGCAAATCTTCTTATGTGGACCTCAAGAATAGACTCGAAGAAGTAAGAAATGTGCAAATTAGTCTATGGATGGTCAGGAAGAGGCTTCTCGCACAGTCATCGCCCGGCACGCGGCCCTAAATTACTCCGTGGACATCGAGTTGCCAGGCTTAGCTTCGCTTGAAATTGTGTGTCATGGACTTATGAAGACTGGGATAGGGTATTGTTCTCCGATGAAGCCAGGATATCTCTGCATGGCGAAGACTGACGTCGGCGAGTGCTACGTAGACGAGGAGAACGCTTTGCAGAGGCATGTTTTGAGGAGATCACACCTTATGGAAGGGGCTCTGTTATGTTTTGGGCAGGAATAAATTCTATGGATCGTACGGAGTTAGTCTTCATCGAAAACGGTACACTAACTGGACACCGATACATAACGAAAGTTCTAATTCCTTATGCACAACCCGCTTTAACCGCTCTTGGCGAAAACTCAATTTTTATGGAGGACAACGCTCGCGCCCACCGGTCTGGCGATGTGGAAGCGTATATGCTAGAAGTCGGAATTCGTCGTTTGGACTGGCCAGCTAGAAGTCCGGACCTCAATCCTGCTCTATGGGATGTCTGATCTGTCTGGGATGTTCTGAAGCGATCAGTGAGATCAGTGCAGCCGGCTCCACTGCACCATCAGAGATCATCAGACCATCAGAGAGCTAAAGAATGTGATTAGTGCGGAGCGGGAACGTATTCCCCAAGAAACCATAAAATATATACTCGCTAGCATGCCGAGACAAATGCTAGCAGTGATTTTGATTTTGATTTTGATTTTGATTTTGATTTTGATTTTGTGTGTGTTCAAGGGGATCTGGGAATGGTTTAGATTCGCAATTGGACCCGGTAGGTGGCGCTGCGATCAAGTTCTGGAATTTTAAAGTTGGGCGGGGGTTGGGTTTCGAAATACGTCACCTGAATCTGAGGGTTTTGGTGGTGTAGGGGGCTTAAGGGAGTTAGTCTTAATCCCCCCCAAGTAATTATGGCTGCCGGAGTTGCGTCTAAATATTTTTAAAAAAAAATCAAAAATTCTTAAATACAATTGCAATTATGCAAAACGGAACGTATTTTTATGCTTTAGTACAGTTTTTAAAATGTAATTTTTAGTTTTTATATGAAAAACGTGAAACGAAACGCAACATTTTGACACTAATTGACAGCAAATTTCAAATTTATGTGTCATTCCTTTGCTTTCGAGTATAAGTGAATGTGTTCTTTCGTATTGATTTGTGTTTTATCTACGACTTGTCTACGTTCTTGGATTCTGTTTGGATTGCTTTACTGTAATTAATTAATCAAGGTAATTATATTGGCACAATCCGACTTCATTGGGTTAGGTTAGATGGGTAAGGCGGGAGCGTAGCGCAGCGAAGCTGCCGCCTTACCCATCGTGGTTATTTTTTTTTAAACCACCCAGAAATAGGAGCCCCGCGTAGCGGGGCTCCGTCGACTATAATGCATAAAGCAATAAAAAATGCATATAAAGTGGTATAAATAATGTTTGTACAAATTTCTGTTTTTGATTTTTCCAAAGGGAATCAAGTATTTTCGGCGGGTAAAAATGGTGAAGCAGGGTTCAGAGGGTTCAGACCCCTCCCCCATCCCCCCAAAAACTCACAACCCCTTAAAATGGCGACGTATTTCGAAATTTTTACCATTTCTGTTTTTAATTTTTTCTAAGAGAACCAAGTATTTCCGGCAGGTAAAAATGGTGAGGGGGGGTTCCGACACCTCCCCCCCCTCCCCCCCAACCACTCACAACCCCAGAATCAGGTGACGTATTTCGAAACTTTAACCTTGGGCGGTACGAAGTTCGCGGGGTCAACTAGTTAATTTATAAAATTCTGAGGATAACAATACCTAAAATTGTCAAACAAACAAATAATAACTATAAAATAGTTCTTTGCTTAAGTGCCCGTTTCTTTTGCAAAAGAGTTTAAATCACATTCAATTATTACATTTTATATTATAACATTCAAAAGAAGTAAATAAAAAAATATAAAATTTTAGAATACGATTTTAAATGACAACTATTGTGAATGAAATGAATAATATACAGGTAAAGCTAATTAAATCTTATCATATATACTTGCCTTTTGTCTGGAATTAGAGGTAAGTTGTCCACCATCACGAATAGCTTCAACACAAAACTTATTACTTCAATTCACAGGACGGTGAAAGGAGAACCTTATTCAAGTAGTTATTTTAATAGTAACTTATTATGTTAGTATATTTATAGAATCTATCTCACGTTTTGCCAACGTAAAGTGTTTCGAGGTACACTTTAAAAACAATTCAGCTTTGCCTCACGTAAATGAAGACAGTACATGACATTGATATATAAATATACAGCTGTTTAATAAATACATTTTTAAATAAAATAAGGTTTATAAAAAAGTTTGATATCAGCGTTTAAAACGTTTATAATCTTGATGTGATACATATCTATAGTGTTATACCTACAATTAGATAGATCCAAATACTGTCTGGAATAATTTATTTAATTGAATAATTTATTTTTTAAAAATTATTAAAAAAATACTTTAAAAATATAAATGTTTTTCACTTGTAGCGTAATTTTTTTAAATATCAACAGCACACTTCCAACTTGATGATATGTTTAACAAATCCGTAGACGGCACTGTAATATGCGATAGTTCGTACAGCCTTGAGTAAAATATGAACCGAAAGTACAAAAATTAATAAAACCATTTTGACATAAATATGAATGATGTATCTAGTACTTACGGTACAGAGGCAGAAGCGGACGGAATAAAAGATGTGATATTAAATTAAATAACGGACGAACGAAATTAAATTATATACAATGGTTCTGTTATACTCGTAAGTGACTTTTATTGGATATCTAAACTTAATTTGTAAAAGTGGGACGGTACAAGAAGAAGCTAGCTTTGACAAGCTCTGATCACGAACATTTAAATAACTTTATCCAAGTTACTTAAAAGTAATTCACTTCTGTATAGTTTGTTCATTACATTTATAACTTTCTCACCCCATTTTTTTTTTAAATTGTAACACTCCAATGTTGAAAGAAAGTCGAGGGCTCATGGAAAAATATGGTCTTATGAATAATGAACGATATTAATATAAATAAATAAATAAATATTTCTACATACACAACTTCATCTAATCCCAAACTAAGCAGAGCTTGTAATATGGGTACTAGACAACTAATAATTTATATACGTAAACATACATATTTTTTTGTAAATACATGCAAATAATACATAGAAAACATCCAGACTCCGAAACAAATAATTGCGGATCACCTAAACGTTTGGTCCGACCCAGCAATCAAACCAGAGACCTCTTGACCGCAGCCGCATACGCTAACCACTAGACCAACAAGGCAGTCATATTTGGTTATTACTAAATTCACAAGTGGCCCTTTATAATATATAAAAAGGGCGTTATTTGTTTGAATGTAATCAATAAATATGTTCTCTGTAAATAAATGAATAAGTATATTAAAGCAAATTCGTGTAATCTCCAAACACCATTCAAAGGAAATCTTATGAACAAACAGTGAACGGCTTTGCGTTAAATATATGTAAATCAACCAAAGCTTCAAATCAATAACGTTATCGCGAGAGAATCATTAATACGATATATCGACGACAGCGTATTGGGAACTCTAATCCTTTCAATGTGACTCGCTCGCTCAGAAACTTGAATTTATTATTCCTCTCGTTGATACGTCGTTCAGAATACATTACAAGAGGATCTGCCTGGCAACGACCGCGTGACGTCACGGGCTGTAGACCTTCTAATGAACGCTAGTGATCTCAATTCAGTAGAAACATCACTCTAAAATAAAGCACTGGAGCTCAAATGTTGACATGATTTATAAATCTATTCAAAAGACGACGAAGAGTTTTATCTATTTTTCCCATCAGTTTTGTTACTCATTTCTCCTTGGTGCAATCACAGTGTGCCGTAAATATTAATATAACACGATATCATATCGCAGACACAGTAAAATTTATTGCTAATGAGGGAAAGGAGCAGGGCGTAATAATGTGTAAACAGGCAAATTCATGATCTGTGATAGGAGAATATTTCTGAGCAAAAATATATTTTACCCTTCTTACTTAAGGTCTGATAACAATTTACATTTTAAATTATAATTAGTGTTTGTCTTAGTAAAATATATTTCATAATAAAAGCAGCCTTTGAAGTTTACCTTAAAATACGGTGAGCAAATTACATTATTTATGATCGTATTTATTACAAGATTAGTACCGTATCGTGTTTGAAGAGAAATGGTTATGGCGGTAATAAATATTATAATCTTGGTTTTGGTAACAAATTTTAAAGTGGAGGTTTAATAGGCATTTGAAGCTATTAGAGTCATCTGTCAGAAACTAGATATTCTATATAGATAGCCTAATGTTTATTCATATATACATAATGAATGTCAATTCTTTGCTATACACTAGTAGTATGGAGGGTAGAGGCCTGAAGCCAGAAAGTCAGACAGAAGGGGAATCGTCTTTGTATATGAAAATGTGTCTGTATAAGGCGTCTATCAAGAGTGAAGCTGCGATAGCCTAGGATAAATATTAATAAAGAGCCAAAAGTAGTTAGAAAGAAAATCAGACTAATCAACTCATGTTTTCTTAGAGCAGACTTTGGTCATATTTACCAAAAACATTTTCAACTGCGTAATAAGTAGTTTACAAATAGTCGATCAGAGCGGTGTGCAATGGGAATGGCCTATGTCCAGCAGTAGACTGAGATAGGCTGATGGTGATGATGATAATTGGTTACCCATCCACCTTCGCCGGAATACACATATACTATCTCGTCTGTATAACATTTATGCAACCCTTGTACTCTACGTTACCTAAAATTCCGTTTCACCTTCCTGCATGACACATATCTCAAATTTTTGAGATCACATATTGGCACAGCACACTGTACTATGGTTCACGTAAGCAGAGCATCTCTCTCTCGTCTATGCAGCAGCCAGTCACACACACCAACATCCCCGGCTCATTGGGTCTTCACTGCATCTCCGCATGCGATTTCACATTCTACATTCAATTGAAATGAAGAACATAAGGATGCTTTTTATACACGTTAACAAATATATAGAAAAGGCACCACGAATAAGGCTGGAAGAGTTTAGTAAATAAATAATGACCGACATTCGTAACACCTGCCTCCCTCGGTGGCCACTACTTTATCCACCTTCTGACTTTTGTAAAAAACCTCTGCCCATTCGATCCAATAACATTAATGAAAATAGACACGAGAAAAGTTGTTTGTTGTTTCTTTTTGATACCTCCGAAGAGAAATGTTGTAAAATTATTTTCTTTTTGAGTAACATTTCAAAAAAGATGAATTGAACAAATGATGACAGATAGCAACACTGTTAAGTGGGTAATCATGGGTTTGTTCTCAATGTAATATTAGCATCTATATACATATCAATCTGGCTGTCACAGTCCAAGTCCTACTTAGTTTGAAGATAGATACCATTGCGTGTCAGATGTCAAAAACATTTATATTAAAGTCATAGAAATACATCCTTCTGCAGTATCTGAGCAAGACTGCTCATGTATTTATTTATTCAAATTTTGGAGAATGGAAACCCCAAAACTGGAGAATACATCCCAATATAGACACGAGCCTTTAGACAACGGTTTCAAAAAGGATTTCGGGCAAATTGAAATTTAGAACCAACTAAAAGTTTAGCTAACAGTATGTTTAATTAAATTTTCAAGCTTTTAGTAACGTGACGAAGTTTCGTCCTGAATAATATTGTAACTACAAAGTTAGGGTTCCCGAAATTCTGTAATCGTATACTTATATTATCAGAAATTTAATTTCACTCTCGGCTTTCCGAAACGGAAATTGGTAGGGTGAGTACTGAATGATTTTAGGCGCGCTACTTTGACATCAATCTTTATAAAATTTTTCCGTTACTGAATGATTGTCAGACGCACAGCCGAAATAACTGGGCGCAAGAAGCTGACATTTTGTATGTGTATTCTTTGAGAAGCGTAGGCGAGCATTGAGAGTGAAGTGTGCTTTTTCTTTTAACTATACATTTGCATTCTACAAGGGTTGAGGCCCGTAACTGCGGCGGGAGCGACTAAAAACCGCAGAGTGAGAGCGTAGCCTTACCTTCTAAACCAATTTCAGTAGTTCAATAAGCAGTAATTGGCTATTAAAAGAGCTTTTTTAATATAGTAAAGGTTAGTATTTAAACTAAATAAGGATTTATTAACTTTAATTTTAAAAGCAGACTACTAATATCATAAATTCTAAATTAACCGTATGTCTGTCTGTTGTGTTTCGACGACTGCACCGGTGCACCGATTACAATGAAATTTGGCTTCGAGATAGTTTTATTTTTAAGGAAAAACATGGTCTATAATATTTTACCGCCTTCAGCGATATAAAGGGCGAAGACACTGGCAAAAGCTAGTAACTCTATAAATTTATAGTAATGTCATTATAGGATTTCTAACAGTAATTCTAATGACTGTAATTATCTAGTTTATGAAGCATTGTGACTATTTCCCTCAATGTGTAATAAGATTTACGGCGTATTATCATCTGAAATATCTACTAGCGGACTGAATTATAACTATATTGTAGCAAAAGTATACAATAGAAAAGGCAAGATATATGAACATGAGGTATCGTAAATATTACAGAGCGACTTCGACAAAGGGTCACGCAGAAATGTGTACTGCCATTTGGCATGAGTGGTGATATGGTTTGGATCTTGTGTTATTATTTATTTTCAAGATCCTGCCAACGATGTTGGTGATTACATTATAATGTATATTATATATAGTCGTCACAAAATAAGAAGCCCGGTTTGACATTTGTCATCGTGGCGAAACTAATACGATTAATTCGTGTTTTTGAGTGCAATTTTTCAATATCAAGTTAAACTTGATGCTTATTTATGATATGCGTTGTGATAGTGTATGGGTAACATAGTAATTAAATAGGATTATGAATTTGATTTTTCAATTTCTTACAGATGTATAAGTACGGCATGACAAATGACAAATGTCAAAACGGGCTTCTTATTTTGTGACGACTATAGTTATAGACATTCGCTATTAAATTTTGGCAACAAGATTCTGAAATAAGAAAAGAAAGGAGAATGATAGTTTTTTTTGTTTACAAGATCCGTTCTAGGTATGTCTATAATGCTACACATACCTAGAACGTAGTAGTTTTTTTATATTAAAATATTTAGTTCTTATCAAATACTTATTTTTATATTTTTAGATAGAAAAAAAAAAATTTAGATATGGTTCTATTTGTATCACCAATATTACAAGCTTATAAGAGTATCTTTCAATTTCACTGAATTGTTTGATTTACACGCAAAATTCGGAGACAAAATTCTTTTACGTCGACGGATCATGGGAAACGCTCGCCTAAACACAATTTATGGAGCAACTTTATTATTTCCATTTGTACCCAAAACTGTTTGCATTTCTTTTGATACATTTGAAGTTCTGTGAAAAACCTATTTTGTTTGTTTTATTTTTAAGCCAAACTTATTACCTTTTTGTGAATATTGAAACTCTATAAAAGATCTACGATTACTTCCTTTGAAATTGAAAAATACATTTGTTATATTAAGGCAGCCGGAGACTGAAATAAAAGTAATTTTCAGATCAATATTACTTGTAGAAACGAACACCGCTGCGCAAAATTATATATTAAATTACAAAACTTGTTAAAAAGGCAAAAGATTCTGTTACTTATTTGACTTTGATTTTATTACTTAGTACTGAATACTTCTCAACACTTTACTTTTAGTAGTTTTGTTTCAGGTTTACTTTTGAAAGTAATTATTTCCAACGAGATCTATCACTTGTTGGAATAAATTAATTTGACTTTCGAGTTCACCTTTTAATTGTTAGGTTAGATCAAAGGATATTGGGCGGAGGAGGAGTGAATTAATTAAATGTTTCTATTGGTAGGTATCGAATTCGCTAGTTACTGTAATTAAACAACTTGATTGTACTGACGGTGTAACCCACAGTCAAAGACACGGTAATGATACCCTTAGTACTGTTACAGGTAAGTACTCGAATTGCGGTTGTAAGACTTTTGACTTTGCCAACTTCTAGTAACGTAAATGCTTTACAATTCAAAATATTATAATAAAATATACTTTACTCCATATCCAGTATAACGTAATATATGTAACGTTAGTTAAGAAAATATATAAACTTCTATAGATATATTTACAGATCATAGTAATAGTTATGGACTTATCCAGATATAATTATATGAAATTGACGGACTTTTGCTATTAACATGGTGGTTTAGGTTGTAACAACTTTTTTTTCGTTAGTATGAATATTATGAATTAATGGCACGGTATGGTGACGTGTTTGGGTAAGCGCCATCTTTCTCGGGTTAGCGGTAGCTCTTACACACCTATCTTATTGGTTTAAGATGGACTTTCACCCGCGAGTCGTCAGATGGCGTCTTCTCTCTTAGATATATCACTGATGAGATTGATACTCTGTGGTAAATCGCGTTCTATGTTTAGTCTCTGGGCAAAAGTCTATCTTTGTCTCTGAGAATCAGGTGATGTTTTTTGAGTAGTGAATAGAGGGTATAAGTTTTATTCTAGCGGGACCTTGAAATGTAATATAAAAGGCAGGCCATAATTCCCCAAGGAAAGCATTCTTGGTTCTACTGGGTTATTGTGCATAACTCTGCCTGTCTTAGTATTGGATTCGTGAAGAATTTGTATTCAGAAACCCGCAGTCTAAAAGTGGTAAGAAATCTGTCGTTTATTTAAGCTTTATTTTGTTGTGCCAATGTCTATCTGTTTCAATAGGTATTTAGGATTATGTCTCTTTTTTTTCCTAGGGTTTCAAGGTTTGGTTTGAGATTTATATCAAGAAACGTTCAAGTACGTTAGCAACGTGGCCTACATCGGCTATACCTTCGGGCACTATTGACGAAACCCACTGGCGGTGCGTGGGTTATCCGGCGTGCAGAGATGATCGGGGTAAAGGAGAACCCCCTCTCGTACGACAAATCCCCTAGGCTTGCCACAGGATCACGTATGGACTTACAATTAAATAATCATATCTTGTACTAATACCTACTTTTGTTCTCTGGTACGCTAACTCTAGGGGAACAAGATGACGGACCCCAGGGACCATGTCGTGGTGACCCTCTATTCCTGGAAGGACGACTACACTTCCCGGTCGAGTCCCCATAGGACCAATAAATCTTGGAATTGTGAATTTGTAATCTAGATTATGTATTTTGACCCTTTTATTTTTACTTATAAGAACTAAGACTATGTGATATGGTAGAATAAATATATATGTATATGTGTGTGAGACTGAAGCTGTTGTTTTCATGAGGAATTCCCTAGTCACCCCTCGACACAGTGCACAATTGATAATCTTAGTATTCTCTGTAGTTTCTTCTTTTTCTTTATTTAGTTTTCTTTCTGTGAACGGCGCCCTGGGATATGTCTCATATTTCTGCTGACTGCGCACCGGTGAAGTGATTCCCCCTGGTAGGGCTAGGGCCGACTAAAACCCCCCTTTACCGGGGCTAGGGGTTACAAGGTCAAAATAAAACTAGAATGTTATTTATTTATAAAGGACCTCTAACAAGGAATATTTGTTCTACTTCTTTGTCAATTTCTTATAAAAGTTTTCTCAGTAGATAGGAATCGAAATTACTTTACTTTATAACAACACTTGCATACATACTGTTGTAGTAAGGTCTTATTCTGTTGTTGTGTACTTTTGGCAGACGTCCAGCTCCAAAATTGACCGCGTGTGTGTGTCTGTGTCACGAGTTAAATCTTTTTTAACTTTTTCGTATATCATATACCTACGAAGTTCTGAACAGTGTTTTTGTGGCAACTTCTTTATCTTTCCTAAATTTACTATTGCAAATGTTAAAAAAAAACTCTTTTATAGCTTTCAATAATCGTAATTATTTTTGGCCAATTAGCAGATTAAATGACTTTTGGACACTTTAAAACGATATTTCAAGAACGTAACCATATGTACCCTTTTTAAATAACACCTTATTGAGTGAATGTGTGACACAATTTTCCAAATATCTTTTTGTTACTGTGATTTCATAGGCATTTTCTAATTAAATAGGTACTAATTGCTTATGTCTGAAGTAAATTTGAAACGTGATTTGAAAGTAATTTGGTACATGGTGGGCTTCTGTAGCGTTGGATATGGATCAAAATTAGGTGTTTCAGAAACTTATCATTACTTGGTATAAACACAGTTATCTAAATATACTAATATATGTAAATGTACTAAGGGATAAACTACGCAAAACAACATCAATGCAAAGAGAAGGAAAACTTGAAACCAACCCTATACCAACCCGACTGGCCAGCGTGGTATAGTAGGCCAAAACCTCCTTTCAAAGGAGAGGCCTATGTCCAGCAGTGGACTGTTAAAGGCTGTTGATGATATAAATAATTTTTTTTGTTCTATTACAATAAGTTTTACATCATATTGACTTTAAACCCCCGCATAGAGAATATATCCATATCGAGTTTTAAAATTAGCTCGTGGCATATGTATTAGAGTGTATAACCGTATTTTATAAACTATTTAGGCTTAAAATTTGCTGCCACAAGACATTTTTAGAGGTAACTTGCAAATAGATGAATGATAAAGACTATATAACTATTATATTACATGCTCAAACATGGCCGCTCATAAAGTTAACAACCTATTTTAAAACATTATGATAGCAAACCCAAAAACGAAACAAATTTTGACATAGGTCAGACACGAGGATCGCCTCAAATCATCAAATGATCTTTCACCTTGAAATACCCCAAGGGGCCAACCCCTTTATAACTCATTACGGTTGTTTATATTCGGTTTTAATATTAACAGCTTCCCGTTTAATAAGGAAAGTACCCTTTTACCAATCTAATTTGTAATAAGCGGTATTAATTCGCCAAGTATCTAACCAAATTCGTGGTTTGGTACTTATCAAAACAGCATAGGATGGAAATATTCGAATACCATTAATTCAAAACAAGCACGAATCAGAATATTTATTTCATTAGATTGATTTATGAACAGTCCATTATAATTTATTGCTGAAGAGACAGTGTGAAGGCCTATTCGTTTAAGAAGGAAGTTTTGACCTGCTATAGGTCTACTACCTGTAGTAGGCCAATACTATGCGTAGTAAGTACGTAGTAAGACCGGTGCAGCACTACCCTCACACAGAAGACTAACCTAAAAATCACAAAAATGCTAGGTTAGTCTGTATACTGTCGTATTTTGTTGGTGAGTCCGAGACCAAGGCCCAATCATCCTGCATCATTAGGCCGCCATGGTGTAGGTCACTATGCTTCATTGTCACTCATCATGAGGATGGTGACTCCACTTCTGAAGTCTATGCACGTTCTCCATCAGGCAGAGTAGCAATTTTGGCAGGCTTCAAAATATAAAATAAAAACTATACCACGCTAGCCAAACTTTATGGTATAGGATTTGTTCCAAATATTATATCTCTTTAGAGTAATGTTAGTTTTTGATTGTTTGTGATTACATTACTCTTGTCGATATCTCTCTTCTCCCTAACAAGATTATGAAAAATAAGTTGCGCAAAGCAATGTGTGTATTTGAAATACTCGCTGGCGCTGTTTATTTAGGATTATTGAAAATAGTCGATTATTATTCTATTCGGCACGAGGCTCGACCGGATTGACATCACTTCTAAACAAAGAATTAGCCAGTTATAATAATGTATAATTTCAGTCAATAGCTTACAAGTACCTACTCGTAAATGGACAGTTTGCCGACTCAATAAAATTGTCAATACGACCATTCGTCGAAACAAACAAAATCTAATTTCCTGAAGTAGATTTGTGCCCAAATCGTTTGTAAGCATCGTTCGCGTCTATCACGTAGTGCCTAAAGTTTATTTCTGTATGCAACCGAATTAAGTATGGCTCAGTTAACAGTTTAAAAAACTTTCGAAGTTAGTTACTATTGTATTCTAATATTTTTCAACATATATAAATTATTATCATATTTATCATCCCTACTAATATTGTAAATGCAGAAGTAACTCTGTCTGTTACGTTTCACGCCTAAACCACTGAACCGATTTTGATGAATATTTATACAGAGACAGATGGAACCTTGGTTAAGGACATAGGCTACTTACGATAACCACCATACATGCGGGCGGAGCCGCGAACAACAGCTGGTTCTATTATAAAAGGTAATCGTAATCACATCAACTTGATTTTATAGAAATAAGCTAGTTTCTGATCGTGATTGGTAGTGAAGAGTAGCCTATGCCCCTCCTCAAGATTCGAAGTATCTCCGTGCAAAATTTTATTGAAATCGGTGAAGCCTTTTAGAAGTAATAAACAGACAGAAAGATAGACCGAGGTACTTTTGAATTTATAATTTATAATAGTAGTATGGATATAAATACATACAATAATACATAAATCCGTTTGATTTTATTTTATGATCATATCTAAACATGAAGAATGTAATACCTACTCAAGTTTTACGTACAGCAATGAGAACTTTTCTGTAATAATATCGTATCGCAATAAAATCACATTATCAAGAAATAAGAAACTTATCGTGAGTAACATCCTTTATTGCATCAAAGTCTTCAAACAATGAAACATATTATAAACATTTTTTCTGTTTATGCTGAATGTCATATTATATTTGAGCATACTTTAATTTTATCTATTGTAATTTGTGAAATGTAGGTATCCTGTACGCGTCTAATTTCAAATTGTATATTTTGTAGCAGCTCAACATACAAACGTAGTTTACTTCGGGTGCAAACGCTAAAAATGTTGTAATATTAGTGTAGATGTATAACTTTAATAATTTATGGGATTATTATTATTTGAGGTTAAATTTAAAAGATTTTATGTAATGTCATTTTTATATTTGAAGACGTCCCATAGTAGTTTCTTGGTCGTTTAATATCTCCGCTAACTACATTTACTTTACGTGACGTATACCTTTACGCGGGGTTTTGGAAAATTAAGAGTAAGCTGTTTTCAATAATAATTATCAGAGTAAACAGTAGCCTACGTGTTATTCTGATGTGTCGTTTCGAGTGAAACAGTAAGAAGCATTCATACATCCTCACAAACTTTTACATTTATAATATTAGTAGTAAGGAAGTAATATAGAATGTACAATTGTTGGATCAACAACAGGCATAATAGTTCACTATTCGCTGCATCTCTTTATAGAGACGTCACGTTTGTTTCTGACATTCTTATTGAAAACATTGAATTTCACAATATGCTCTTGGCACGGACTGTCAGAGTGACAGGTGAGAGCAATATTGTATTCTTTATTGTAGGTATAGGGAAAAAAAAAAGAAAAATACAGGTTCTCACTCAGTCCACTTCGAATGTTATTTGTTTAATTTTTATTTTTCTATGGCAAAACCCACGTATTTCCATCGTACTTGACACTGGCAGAATTGTCGACACCGGCACAGTTTGCCATTTATTGAGAAGAAGAAGAAGAAGAATGTAGGTATGTATGTAATGTATGTATGTCTATTAGCTACCTAAGATATGTAGTAGATGTTCCTAAAATACACAATTTGATCAGCATGGTTATGAGTATTGTAATATCTTTTTATCATTCAGTTTTTTAATCTGTATTCTTAAATACGCCAAATAAAAAAGTCCTTTACCCGAAGTAACAAAATATAAGGTTCATAACACAGCACATTGAGCGTGCCGTGTACTGCACTGATACTTGTCGAGCCATGTCGTAAACCTGATGTACGAAAGCAATCTCATTAATGATTTTTTCCATAAGCGGAGCCTTTTTGTTAAAGAATACTCAAAGAGAGAGCTTATGTTTTATATCTCTCATGAGACGAACCCTCTTTGCCCCAATATTTGTATTGATACAAAGTACTTAAGAAATCTATGAACAATAAAATACGTAAGGAGTTGCGAAAATAAAAATAAAGGTTTCTAAATCAAGATATTTATTTCTAACAAATTATTTTAAGTACTTTAAATTATGACCAAGATATTCATAAAATAAAAAGCATGTTTGTTCTAAAAAGTCATTCGTAAGAACGATTTCTGTTTGGATCATGTTTAAATACGTGACACTTTGACATTTCAATATTTAAAAATAAGAAGAAAAAGAGTTTGTCCATAATATTTAAGTGAAAAGAACAATACATTAAGTTCTGTTACAATTCAATAAAGTACAGTTTCTAGTATCCTGCGTACTGAAACGTAGAGCTTGAATAAGGCTTTGAATTTCATTTAGCCAATATTAGCAGTACTGTGTAGGCAGATCATGTAGCCAACGGTATAACTACACCAGAAGGCTATACTTTAAAGAAACTAGATTATACAAATGAATATTCAATGGTTAACATTTACGAAGTTCGTCAAATTTAAATCAGTTTGATTGTTGGATGGAACTAAAAACAAACGTACAAAGAAATCATTATGAAGACCATCGGAGAGATATGACATTTAATATCTAACATCCCACCTATGACTTGACGGGTCAACACACACCCTGTCATCCCTTTTCACAAAGTCACTTAAAGAAAAGCGAGACAAAAGATGTTCGAAAAATAGTAGTGATAAAATAATAATAATTTAGTCTCATTTAAATTTTTCATTGTACTCCAAAATGGTCGTTGTATTTTCTGTAGGTTTATAATTACATGTAACACATAATAACAGTCTTAAATTGTCCACTGCTGGACATAAGTCTTTTCTTAAAAATAAGGAAAACATACCACACCTTTTCTAATTTCAAAGAAGTATTAAAAAGAAGGTACTTTCTAGAATTCCCATTGCCTCTCTAAGGGATGCCAAGTTTTTAAGAATAACAGTGTTTCACTTCATCTTACTTACGTTATCACGATCTCAATTTACTTTTGCATTTGTTTATAAAGAAATTTCTTGTATTAAGAAGTTTTCCTTGAAAGTTCAATATATAAACTAGTATTATGACTTTTTCTGATTTTTTGAACCAATCGTTTGGCTTTTAGAGGGATTGGGGTTGCCGCCCTGTTTTTGCAAAATGAGCTTTAAAGCTAAATAACTCACAAATAAACCACAAGATGGGGTAGACAAAAAAAATCATCCCCACTTTACGTGTAGGGGAGGTAGCTCAAATAAAAATATTTTTCATAATTTTATTGTAGCACTTTGTCGACGTAATTATAACACATATTCATGCAAAGTTTCAACCGTTTGGGCAGTAGGTCGAGGACGAATCCATAAGGGTTCCGAGTCAGGAACTACGGAACCCTAAAAAGATCGTAACTTTTAATTCTTTTGAGGATGAATAGTAAAATATGTGCTCAAGTCTAATGTAAAGCAAAGTGATCTTTAATTTCTTACTTACCAAAAGTCTACAGGTGCTAAAGGAATAAGATTGCTTTCATTGCAAATAAATAATTATTTAGATTTGTCAAGTGCAATATTAGTCTTAGCAGTATTTTGCGGAATATATAAAATTCCGATTCATTAATTGTTGTCTCATATTATAATTAAAACTTCAAGTTATTGAAAAACTAACAAACAAATCAAGAACAACACTTTGAACTAAGTGAGAGATATAAACCGATGATATTGCAAAGTAGAGTGACCGAGCTGGACTTTGTCGGTATCTCTTGGCAAAGTTACCTAGCCGGCAATTGAACAACTTTGTGTCAGAAAGTTACAGCCAAAGCACTTACATTACGCGTTATCTTTACCTATCTCTCATACCGTTACAAGTTTTAGTAACATAGTGAAATTATTTCATCAAAAGCAGATTGTATTCCACCGCGATTGCGTTTAACTTTAGTTGTCTTCTAGCTGCACGAATTAATTTATTTATTTTTGATGCACAAAATGTACAGTGACGGCTTTTATGCAATAGGCATGCTCCAAGATGATGCGTGAATAATGCGAAGGAAGAAGATATATGTACCTAAAAATTACAGTGGAACAGATATTGGTTTAGATAAACCCATAATCGCATTCCATCAGTAAAAGTCTATAGTATAGAAAAATAGTTTAAAAAAACTAATCAAATACGCTTTTAAACTAAAAACTAGAAAATAATTTAAATGTAAAAAGCGTGAAGCGACGTTGTTGAAATATTTTCAGAAAGCACCCCACACTTTGTTACATTTAAATTATTTTCAACTTTTTAGTTTAAAAGCGTGTTTCTTTAGTTATTAAAACTATTGTTTTAGAAAGACTAAAAAAGACATGTTTTTTCTTTTTTTTTTTTTTTCAAATTAGTGTAATGTTGGTTCTCAATAAATCCACAAAGTTTGAACGAAATCTGGCCGTTTAAAGTGGGTCAAAATCACGACGAAAGGAGTCGGTTACAAACATACAAAAAAACATACAGGTGAAGCTAATAAAAAGCGTGTAAAAAAGAAATTAAAGTTTAATCAATTTACAGGAGAAAATCCGAGTTTAAATGTTTGAGAAAGATGAATGTTTGAGGAAATAAACAGATGAGTTCAATCGATGCTCGTAATAAATCCGAGTGAAAGCTAAAAGCAAATTTGCTTATGCAAATAAACTTATTACTCTCTCGCCATGGCAGGGCTCCCAAGTAAATATAAACAAACAACCCCTTGTGTATTCTCGTTACGCTTTGGTGTATGTTGATATTGAGATCAAAATTGATGGCTTAAGCACATAAGTATGTTGTGCCTGTGATTTCAGATTGTAATTTTTTTGCATAACAAACTTTATTTGGATTTAAATGGGTACTAACATCTTATTGGTCACAGTATCATAATAGTATAAGATTTCTTATCAGATGCGAGACTCGAAAACTATAAGAAAATTCATGTTAAGTTTGAAGATTGAATTAGTTAGAAATACCCAAGTTTTTACTTAAATTCAGGCTTTACGCTTTTACGCTAATAAATAGTGAACTTTTTATTATTTGTTTTAGTTTATCCCCAGCTGAATTAACTAGATCGAAGTTTTCTTATAATGTGATCGATTATTCTTTTCACGAAACAATATCAATTACTTTCATAGTTTATAAGTAAAGTTTGGTTAAAGTACTTTCATGAAATATATTGTAATTACTTAGTGAAACTCATTTCAGTATACCTAAGTATTAGTAACTAAGCCTATTCGTGTACAGAGTGTACTGAATTTAATATAGTTTATTTGGAAGAACTTATTGATTAAATACTTTCTTCATTACTAAATTATAACTAGTAGTAATACATTTTCATTTGTTATCAGAGAAATGGGATTCTAGCATTTCTAGTGGGGAAGGTAGATAAGAATTAATATGAAAACCATGATTAATAATAGCTGCATATCCCTAAAAATATAATATAAAACGAGTTATTCAGGCTGAATGCAATGTATATAGCACTCAATAAGTCGATTATAGAACCCTAGTATAAAACAATTATTTTAAGTTACATTTCACCCAGGAGTAAGATTTGAGTAAAATTACTGGAAGGTCCCTGTTTTTCCCTGATGATGATACAAACTGTCATACCAGCAACGTACATGTGATTTTTAAGTTTCATTCAAATTACGACAAAACATATCCAATAGCAACACCACCATAGATTTGATAAAATTGTCATCTAAAAGTTACCTTGAGTTATTTCGTTATGACACGAATGTGAAGTGTTGGAATAATGATTGACTGATTGAACTATGTATTAATGAAACTTCTTATTTGTGGTGTCTTTGAAGACCATAGTTTTGTTGACGATATAATTATAGTGTCTACAGAATAAAATCCCACGAATAAAGCTTAAACTACGCCACTTAATTAGATATGATGAAGACATAAAGTGAATTCCAAAATAAAGTCTAATAACTATAGTCTCAACTAATTATAAAATAATCTGACACCACACCCTTGCAGAATGGTTGGCAGAAAAAAATCCATTTTGGGTTTTATGTAGAGAATGTAGCTCTTATAGTTACGTACCTACTTATACAGGTAAGTGAATTTATCTGAATAAAAGATGATCAATTGAATTGATAAAAGAGCTATCTTCAAAGACAACTTATCTCAGTTTAGATAAAAGTTTTAAGATTGATTGATCTTCGTGTCTACCAATCACAATTTTTAGTTTAAAAAGTTCATCAATTTTGTTAAAATTTGTTACTCAGTTTTGATAGAATAAATTGTGATTAATTTATCAGACAGCTGCTGAAAGCTAATTTTAGTTTTTAATTAATTTATCAATGCGCGTTTTGAAAGTGACTATAATAAACCCGATAGGTATAAGAATTGAAAGTTTCTGTACCGGCTTGTATCGGTACTTGAATTTCGTTTATTGGGCTCCTGGTAGCCCGTGTACTGAACTGAGGTTTGCGTTTTTAGGTGATAAATAAAATGAGTGTTCTGTAGAAAGGTAAGGCGAAGTCTGTATTGCGAATGAATTATTATATAATAATTTTACATAATTAGAGGAAAGTAGTATTTAATCATTGTAGAATAATCTAAACATCTGATTAATACGTCATCATAATCATATTATGTGCGGAAAGACGACCACCGTTGGACATAGATATCTCCCAAAATTCACGTCAACAACCGGTCCGGGTGGTGGTCGACATCGAATTGCCCTGTACGAGGCCTAACAACGCTGCGTTTAGCGATACGCTGACACCACTCTTGGATTTCATGGCCCCATCGCCAACATTTTATTATATTGTATTAAATAATATATTATATTGAATCGTAAATGTAATTTATTTTTAAATGCGTCAATATTGAGTCAATGCTTTAAGTTGATACTCATTACTTATGCGTCTTCTGGGAAAAGATATGCTCGTTAGTAGGAGTGGTGAGTGGCGTGCTATAGAGCCTTTGGAGGATTGAAGTGCGCAACAACTTGAATACGCGTTTATTACACAATACGCCACAATTACACCACGTTAACAATGATAGGTTTAACAGTATTCATTATTATTCAATTTCCATTACATTTTTCTACTTTATATTCTTTCCAGATTCCAGATTAAACTTTCTTTCTGTTTTTAAACAAAATTTATCCAAAACCACTTATTATAAGCCGAACCATGTAACAAAACGTACAATTTTTTTTCTCATTTTGCGTTCTGTCATAGTTTTTCCTTATAAATAGGAGAACTCTGTGCTATACTAAAATATTTACTAAAAGTTTTTTTTTACATAGTTGCAGTGGAATAGGCGTTTGTCTTCTATCTCAGTTGATGGAAAGTGTATATGAAGATGAAGGTGGTACACGCCCATCCAAAAGAAACCTATGCACTCTACTCTTAAAGGCTCCAGAGTTTAACTTATCACGAAAAATAGACCTAGGCAGGTCGTTCCAAATTTTGGCGACTCTCACCAAAAAAGTCGACGTATGATTTGTAGTGATACTGAATACGTATATTACCTGTGTTTATCTATTGTCCTATGACATTAACACTTATAAATTCCGTTTCTTTTTTCAGACAATGTTAGGTAAATTCGCTGAGGACTTTACAAGAATAGTAAACGGACATAAAAACACACTGACTCAGAACGATAATTGGTGGAACATAGAAAGGATTTGAATCCATTACACTACATTACATTGACCAAACCACAACTAATGATACGTCATCATCTGTTTCATGCTAGAAATTAAAATAAGGTTGGTATATTGCCCAACGGTTAATAAGCTTAAAGTAGGTACGCAGTATGTTGACTACCAAACAATTTGAATGACCCATCTCATGACACAAAGCTTTATAGGTATAAAGGTCTGGAACACAAATTCCTATGAACTGCAGCTTTTGAGTTTGAGGTTAGTTTCAGTACCGACTCAGATTAAAACTAACAAACTAAACGCTGAGTTCAGCAAGGCTTATGCTTTACATAGTAAACACTGTACACAATTAGAGCTCTTAAGTCAGTCTGGCTCTTAAGACATTATACAAATAATATTTACTACTTAAGGCCAATGATTACAAACCAAATAACTGGAAATTATTAAATGGAAAAGCAATCTGCGTCTTTCTAAATATTCATGCATACTAATATTAAGAGGTAAGTTTTGTGAGTTTGTGAGGTTTTAAGGTGTAGTGGATCTACTAAATCGAAATAGAAAATTATTTTACCAATAGAAAGCCACCTTTATGTCATAGTATAAAATCAACCTTTTTTCTCATAACTCATAGTAATGAGAAAAAAGTAACTGTCCTGTTAGTCCAGCAACGTTTAGTAATACTTGAGGTCATGTTTTACATTCCCACTCAATGTGTGATGAGCACGCGGTGTCTTAGTGTTTAAAATATACATAATTAGCTTTTGCCCGTGTATGTTGGATATAGCGGTAATCATTTTCGGGATATATTTAGCATATAACACTCACATATAGTGAGGGTTATTATTGGTAGAAGAATCTTCAAAATTGGTGCAAAATTTTCAAATTCACAATCTCATAAGGGCATAAGTTTTACGTCTATTTAAGATTAGTACAGATTTATATTCCTGGTTGACTAAAAACTTTTGTATCTATAAATACTATTCTGTCGCATGTATACCGTCTACCACCGCTTATATGATACAATGGTCGGTTTCTATTTCAATGCTATTCGACTGTGTGTACTGGGCTGAATGAACGATTTTACTTTTTGTGTCGGCGGCACGCTCGCAACGGTAAAGTTTAAAACTGTGCCAGTGAAACATGTTCAAACTAAGAAAAACTTTCATTAACGCCCGTTGCCATGGATATTGCAAAAAGGATTTTAAGTTTAATGGAAATTGTGTATCAAATTTAAACATACATTTTTTTCAGAGCCGAAATTCAAGCAACAAGTTTCATCTGCAAGATTATTGATATTGTTACATAACTTTGGCAGTCTGATTTATTTATATAATGTGGTTGAAGTCGATCCGAATATAATTATTAAAATTCTAAAACTTAGATTCTTCGAAAATGATGCTAGACAGATAAAAAATATACTTTATTTGTTTTACCATTTACCTTCATCTTTCCAGGTAACCTTGAGATGAATTATGATCAGATTGGAAGATACACACAATTTATGTTTAATTACAAAATAAAATATGTAATTTTGTACTCAAGTTACTCTTATTTAAAGAATCTTCATGAATATTTTTACTATTTAAGTTATTCAAGTGTTGTTAGAAAATTACACTAAACTTGTTAATAGTCGTCAATGACTAAGATATTGTGTTTTTCACGAGACAGCACAGACTTACAACGACATATTCATTTATCAGCCTGTCTTGAATCGCTATTGAGGACTTCAATGAATGAAGAGGGTGGAACACCCACGTTGTCACCAACTCAACACTATATTAATGGATAAAAAAGACTGCTTGTAGTAACCATAGACATGCAAATTGTATTAAATTCTGATGAATCTGTAATAATAATATATCGAATACTTGACTTTAATTATACATCGAGTACTACTTGACAAAAAAATGATATATTTTTAAGTATAACTATTCAAAGACTAACTAGTCACGGCAAAATTAATATAAGGCCATGCTCAGGAAATAAAGTGATTCAATGCCAAATCTCCATTGCAACCGACAGTGCAGCAGACAGACAGAGTATACAGACAATTTTCAAATTTATAACATTCATATGAAGAATGTTTTTCAACAACTGATGCACAGTTCTCATACAGTCCGACTGTTGAAAGCCTCAGTGCAGACAAAAGGTTTAAGATGTTTAATCGTTTTTATACCAAAATCTAAGGAAGCTCATTCTATCGAATTTGGTGGTATTACCGTTTTTTTTTTCGTGTGGAAATCCTCACGGACAGTCACCCCGTCGGGGTTTACTATGCGGCGGGGCGGTGTGTCGGACTCGAACCGACTAAAAAACCACACGTTGTGCCCTCTTTGCGCTTCTCTTTTAGGAGGAGGAGGAGTCCAGGGTGAGATCTCCTTCTGGGCTAAAAGCACACATTTGATGGTATTACCAGTACCAACCTTATTGATATTTGACAGATTTAGAAAATGACTTAATCCTTGATTTGTCCAAAAAGAGTTACACAAAATTGTATTCAAACAATTTCATTCATGAATGACTCCGCAGCCAATTGTGAAGCATTAAAATCGTATTGAGTACGAGTACGAATGCCTTCACAGAGAACTATACTCCCGGGTCTATAGATTCAGCAAAAATACGATTTGAGATACGTTTCACTATATTTTTGTTGAACAAGTTCCAACTTTTATCAGTGTTCCATGAATTATATGAATATTTCAGTACTCTAAGCTCAGTCTTCACATAGTTTGGGCGAATATTTGGCATTTATTTGTTTCAGATCTTTTTAAAAATGTACACCAATTTGAATTAGGTATATTTAAGAAGGAAACTGTTTCCGCGAGAGCGGAACGTATTTTTGTGCGCTTGCCACACTGAAACTGACAGGTGACGTGCAGTGTGTAAAAACTTCAAAATTAACAACGTGTGACCGGCGGCGCGAGCGCTGCGCGCTTCAAAAAACCCCTTTAAATAATATTCTGCCCAAAATATAACCGCGAGTGAGCCCCTAATCAACCCCAAAATCCACCTCGCCGCGTAAACAAAGACGAAAGTGCCGAACAATAGAACTAAGTGTGTATGTCACGAAGCCGGCCCCGAAACCCATCCGCCCAGAATAAACCAGCTCGCATCCATCAGCTCATCAATCTGTAAGTACACCCCTTTATTTCCCAATCACATCACTCCCCTAAACGTCACTGTACTGTCTTTGCCGTCAAGGCCACGCCAGTACATTTTGGTCCTTCGAGCCGGATCTGAACCAGCCCTCCCCCCCCTCATACAGTCCACTTTCAGCTCACCTCGGCCCTAAGCCCTTAAATGGTGCATTTTAGTATACTTACACAGCGCTCATATACCCCACATATTACATAAAACATTATTTTCACTCCGAGCAATATATCTGATATCTCAATATATCTCTGGTATTGCAATATACATATAACATAATATCACTCCTCAGCTCAAGGGGTACCTATTGTCCATATTGCTCAACAAATTTCACATTTTTATAATAATTTTTACACTAATTTCAATTCACCTACATTTGAAAATTGTCATAACCTTTGAAATTTCCCCATTATAAATGTTAAGAAACCCATATCAGAGGTTAATATTAATTCATTGGCTTATAGTAAGCATTAATTCAGCCCATTTAATATACTTAAAGCTCCAAGCAGGAATTTATGCACTTATAATTACTTATATCAGCCTACCTTATAACTAAAAATATATAATATAAATTTTGAATTAATTGTCCAAGTCGGCCCAAGTCATCATAAACTTGTTAAAGTATATAACTAAAGGTTTCCTATTACATTAATACATAATTTCTGCTCATAGTTCACAAAATTTAGGTTATAACAGTGGAATATGTATAACCGACTTCGGTCAACTTTATAAATTGTGTTTCTTTGTTCACTTTCAATTCGGCCCATCAAATGCAACATAAATACAACAATAGTGTTTTGTTGACATTTAAAATATATTTTATTTGAAATAAGATTCAAAGAAAAACCCTCCAACGGGTAAATATATAAGAAGTTGAAGCCATTTGGGTTATTGCATCATATGTTCACATTTATATACAATACAATTACATACAATTTAATTAATACAAGTAATTGTTGCAATATTAATTGGTGTTCTCTGGGTAAATAACTTAATAAATAACTTTCACAACTTCTCTTAGGGTTCAGTTACTAAAGCCCAATTTAAATAAATAAGGCACATATTCCAACATCTAGTTTGGTTGAAATTTTATTATAAATGTACAGTTATTAATTCTTTTCTCTCTCAACTCATTACATAATACTCATACAGGGTGTGTCGACATACAGGTTGATACTTATTTCTAGTCACACACAATAATTCTTTTTATTTAATTTTTCTCATTAACTTTAATCAGCACTTCCTTTAAATATGCCCACCACCGAACAGGCTGTCCTCTTCCAGGAGGCCTCTAAGGCGATAACTGCCTTGCTTGAGATGGCAGAAGACCTTGTCGGCTCCGAACCCACGGTCACACCAGATGAGTTTTATAGTCGGTTCACTAAACTAAAGGCTTATAAGCAGAGGTTAGACGCTGTCTTCTATGAGATCCTCGACTCGGCTGACCTCACCAGCGAGCAGGAACAGTATTATACGGATAATCACGATGAGGCCATCGAAGACTACACACGTGTCATGGTCATCCACTATAGGCTTCGGGCTATGCCTTCAGCACCAGCGCCTCCTCAGCCCTCTCAGTCCCAAAGGGCAGGACTTCTTCAGCTCTCTCATTCCCAACAAGCTGCCCCCGCTCAGCCCACTCGCCCAGGATTCAGCTCGCTGGTGGAGGATGAAAGGTCACCACCAGCGACTCCTCAGCTCTCGCAGTCCCAACAGGCTGCCCCCGCTCAGCCCACCCGCCCAACATACACTTCTACGCCACCGCCCACGTCTCCCGGAGCAGTTACCCCTGTAGCTCCGCACCGCCAGGATGAGGTGCCTCCGGCAATGCAGTCGGCCTCTCACCCCCCTAATGGGCCTCAGCACGTCTCCGCTCACGCCGTACAGGCGCACTCCCCTATTAAGCCTCAGCACGTCTCCGCTCACACCGTACAGGCGCACCCCCCTAATAAGTCTCAGCACGTCTCCGCTCACGCCGCACAGGCGCGCCGCCCTGATAAGCTTCAGCACACCTTCACCCACGCCGCTCAGGCGAACCCCTCTCCACGAAGACAGAGCTCCCCTAATAGAACTCAGCACACCTCGGCTCACGCCGCTCAGGCGCGCCCCCCTCCACAGGGACCCGGCCCCCCTAATAGGTCTCAGTGCCTCTCCGCCCACGTCGCACAGGCGAGACCCCCCTACACGAACCAGTTCTCGGTCGCCTGGCCGGGAGTCTCGGGGAGGTCGTCGTCATCCCCAATGACAACTCTTAGCCCATGAGCTACGGCCATGGGCATTTTCGTCGCCCCCGACATTTCTTATATTTTTTCTTCACACACTCAGCACACACATTCAGCACACATTCAGCACACACTTCCACACCCCCATGTTCTCTGAACCTTCAGATTTGAACCCTTCATGGTCGGCCCCTCAATGCTCTCTCCCGAAGAGCCGCTACAGGACAGATTTGTCTCCCCATAGACGCTTTCAACTCGTGAAAGCTCCCTATCAGCTCTGTTGGACTCAATGGACCAACCCCTACCTACATCCCTCCAAACACGATCCAAACGGCTCTTCCCATCTCCTGCTCCTCGAGTTGGTGGACCTGGATACGACCACAAGACATCTGCGGAGACCTGCGAGCGAGATCGCCGGGCTCCCACTGGACTCAGCTCGGGATGATGGATCTGTCCCGGCCCCCCAGGATGTTTCCGCGAGAGCGGAACGTATTTTTGTGCGCTTGCCACACTGAAACTGACAGGTGACGTGCAGTGTGTAAAAACTTCAAAATTAACAACGTGTGACCGGCGGCGCGAGCGCTGCGCGCTTCAAAAAACCCCTTTAAATAATATTCTGCCCAAAATATAACCGCGAGTGAGCCCCTAATCAACCCCAAAATCCACCTCACCGCGTAAACAAAGACGAAAGTGCCGAACAATAGAACTAAGTGTGTATGTCACGAAGCCGGCCCCGAAACCCATCCGCCCAGAATAAACCAGCTCGCATCCATCAGCTCATCAATCTGTAAGTACACCCCTTTATTTCCCAATCACATCACTCCCCTAAACGTCACTGTACTGTCTTTGCCGTCAAGGCCACGCCAGTACAGAAACAGTTGAAGTGTTTTTAAAAACTCATAAATACTCATAATAGACTACAGGCCCATGTCAAAAATGGATATTGGATTTATTGGTTATTGGATTTTGGAAAAATGGATAAGATTCAGCATTATGCCGTCACTTGTAAGCTGTCCAACTGAGTGCTGGTGAGAATTCAAAAGTGCAGGTAGAGTGAGTACATTTTGGTCATATATTTTTGTACGGCATTTTTACCATCGATAGATCCATGAAAAACAATAAGAAAGCGCGCAGTGCCGTAAAAAAATGTTGCGCCATAAAGTCGGTAAGTTTTTTTGATTTTCTGACAATTTCCAGGTTCAAAATGGTCATTTCATTCTGTACGGCATCACTTTTATGCTGTTTCAATACAGCTTCTAATCCATTATTCCGCAACGCCGTACCAAAAATCGAGGGTTGCAACCACCTCTCTTTCCGTGGTCCGGGTGGTGATTTGAAAAAGTACGGCTTCGGTTCCAAAACATTATCTAGAACTCAAAAGTACTATGAAAAATAACGCCGTCAAAAAATTATTGTTCATTTGAATGTATATTAATAATTATCTTAATTTCATTGTATACTTGATGTATTGCCGTACAGATGCCGTATATGTAGTTGCCGTACAGAGTCAAATGATTTTACAACTTTAGTAAAATCATTTGACTCTGTACGGCAACTTTTTTTGTAACATGATATTGTAAAATACAATTGTTATATAGTATTGCCGTTCAAAAGAAACTGTTCTAAAAAAAATACAGAGAAATACAAAAACTTAATTTTTTCAATTTTTGCAAAAGTTTAAATATTGATAGAATAATAAAATATATAATTTTTTACATTTTTCCCTTCTTTTATATAGTATTAAGATAAATAAATTATGGAAAAATGATGCCGTACGTTTTAATGCAGCCATATCTTTTAGGCTGATGAAAATGACGCTACCATTTTAAGGGTGTAAGTACTTTATGGCCATCTGATAATAAACGGTATTAACATATTTTTGAAGAGAACAAGTGCCGACTAAATCGATAATCGAATCGAATTGAAACTGTAAATCCCAGTATCAACAGTTTTGTACACTTTTTGGTATAGTATATACTTCAAACATTATTGATACATGTATATAATTGATTTGTTTTATTCTAATGATGTGATGTGATGTAAAATGATTGTAATGAAAAAATCGATATATTTAAAGATGATAATACAAAATAAAGTTTTTATTTAAATATTCAGTATTGGAATCAGCCGCTGAGTTGTTATCGGAATCAACCTCTTCATCGACGTCCGAATAATCTTCTCTATCATTTTCTGGAACATGACTAAGTTTTTGTCAAAGTTTACAACTTGGATAGAGAGCAGGACACTTCCTAACGATTTATCGGCAATACATTGAATGTGACTGTACATATCTACCGACATGGAGGTACAAAATTCTACTTCTCAAAAACCTTTTCAATAAAATCAATAGTAAACTATCTTTCCACGTGTAACACGTGTGAGAAATCTTTTTTGTGCGACCGAAGCTCCGTGTTTGAGATAAACTTGAAACGTGTCACGTTAGACACGGCCAGTGATTGCCTCCGATGGCGAATTCTCGCTACAAAACTAATGTCCCAAACACCTTGAAGAGCTTGGGAAAGTAAACATGTGCGTGGTTTATTCTATCGTAATTACATTGAAGATTGTTTTTATATTTATCTAGACAGTTTATTGCTAAACTAATATCTCATAGTATATTAAATGATTTTGACCTCATCTTCTTGGACATTATTATACCCAAGATGATTCGAAGTTTTTTTTCGTTGTTCCACGGATTAACCGGCATCGGACTTTTGCAATCCTGAGGTCTAACTGAATTTGAAGATTGAACTCGAAAATTAATTGGTAATATATTAGGGCACTGACTTCCCAATAACGGTTGCTACAGATGTTCATGACAACAAGGACCAATGGCTTAACGTGCTTTTCAAATCACGAAGATTTTAAATTATAACCGTTTGAGAAGTAAATTATCCTTTTGTGTCGGCAAGTTATCAGACAAATGTACAGGCACATTTTATAATAGTTACTGATCTTTTAAAGTTACAAACTGCATTTGTAACTTTGAAAGATCAGGAGCAAAAAATAAGTAAATTTGCAAACATTAAGTACCTAAATATAAATCTGCGGGATTGCTACCATGTACCTTTTTATTTGTGTTCATGTACTCCGTGATCATGGCGCTTGCAACAGCGCCGAAATATCGAATACTCACAAACAAAAAGGTACATGGTAGCAATCCCGCAGATTTATATTTAAATGTTACTGACCATGAAAGTTTAAAACAATTTGTTAAGTACCTAACGATAAATAGTAAAACTAAACACAATGACAACTCCAATTGAACTGCGCAGTCAAATAGTAGTTTTTATGCAGGTACATCAAATCCACAAACTTCAACCGAGCTGCAATTAAATGCAGCTGGGGTGTTACGGCTCTTCTAAATGATTTGATTAAACTTCGTGAATAGCTACTGAAGTTCAATTCAATTACCATGCCGGATTAATGTCTGAAACGATTAAAAGTTAGAACATGTTTGTCATAAGTCTGTCAAATTGTGCACAACTCTGCAAAGACATTTCTTTAATCATATTAAGACCCTTTGGACTAATTAAAAACATACATTACTAAAGATTATTAAATTTACAAATCCATCCCATTATCCATGAACGATAACCTGAATGTTTTTGTAGTTGTTGTTTGTTAAAGTTAATACGTTCTACTCCAATGTAGTATGTAATGTAAATAAGAACTATTAAATATACTTTATAAATGCGTGACTTTGCTTTAGTGCATCAAAGAAAATCATTTTAGTGTTCGCACTCAGAATAATCTCGACATACGTAAAACAGCATCATTTTACAATCTCTGACTATTTGAAGATAGTAGTAGTCAGCGGAAGGATACAGATTACCCAGGACCGGAATATTTGGCGTTTCTTGGATAAGACCGTCGCTTAGCAATGGAAAATGATAGTCTAATATTGAAGCACTGATTAACAACTAAATAGGCTGTTGTTTAATTGAACCTTTTAGGCAGCAATTCAATAAATTCTAATTAAATATAAACGCCATTATATGAAAGTCGAATCAACTTTAAGATCATTTATTTCAGACACATGCTATGTTAGGTTTACAGCTTGGTTGTATATAGATTTGTAGGTATCAAATAATGTTTACTGTCTCTAAATAGCACTAGAGATCTGATCTGAACTCTGAAAGAACGATAGTTTTCCTCGTATGTTCTGCTTAAGGACCAAATTTTAAATGTACCGAAATCACCAAAAGAATCCAATTCTTTTCCTAGATAGTAATTTATGCAATTAATGTACTGTTGTTTTGATCATCACATACTGAAAGTGTGTTTTGTTTCTCTTGGGACACGAATCCACGACTCGACTCACCGTACATTGTCAAATTTTATTATAAAAATTTGTATACAGTGTATGTTCTGTACTTCTTCTACATAGCGTTTCGATGACAAACGTAACGTGTCGGAAAAATTATATTTTTTCAGCCCAGAACGCGGCCACTTTGATAGCGTTATCGGTGGAAGCCATTAGGTCTTCCTGCGTGCAGGTGTCTGGGCACGCATGGCACGATGGAAGATGGGACATTGTTTCGATTGCACCGCACAAACAGCTGAGATCATCACCGGCCGAAAATCCCCACCTAAACACGTCCTCTTTGCTTCGGCCAACTTGGGTCCGAAGTCTATTTAAAGACCTTTAGATTGGCCACGGTAGTTTATGTCCAGGCGGAAGGCTCTCAGCCGGTGCCACAAACGGATTCGGCAAGGACACCCCCTCTCTCCACTGTTTGCACCTTGCTTGGGACGGGTCCAAGTTCAGTGGGCCGACACATTGTGCAAAACTTTTGCGGCTCTTTAGTCTTTGTTGGGGTGGGGTGTGGCCGTACATGCGAATGGGCAGTGCGGCAGCATTATTATATTCATTATGTTCATTATGTGGCCATTATGTGGTTATATTCATTATGTGGCCAGCCGCGAGGGGGCGGCGTAGGTGTGTGCCGGACGCCACCTAAGAGAGGGTCGTTGAACAGAGACGGTGCCCGCATCAGGAGCGGGCAGGCGTTGGAGAAGTTCAGAAGGAGATCCCACCCTGGACTTCTCCCCCTTCTTAACGGAGAAGCACGGAGAGGGCACACTGTGTGTTTTTTAGTCGGTTCAAGTCCGACACACCACCCCCTTTTTTGTGTGGACGTGTGGAACTCCCCGCGGACCGTCACCCCGTCGGGGGTTACGGCGGGGTGGTGTGTCGGACTCGAACCGACTAAAACCACACGGTGTGACCCTCTCTGCGCCTTTATGTTGGAAGGAGTCCAGGGAGGGGATTTCCTTCTGGACTCCAACCAGCGCCTGCCCGCACTGTTGCGGGCACCACCACACAAGTGTACTCTCTAATTGGGCAACGTCCGGTCACACGCGGACGTCGCCCCCTCGCGGTTGGCCTCTACTGCGGACGGACGGGAAACCCGTCCCGCCCATCCGCGGCCACTCTCAGGGCGGCATGAGACGCAGGTATGCGCGCCTCCGCCGCCCGGGGCGCCGGCGACGGATCGGGTCCGATTGGATGGAATCCTCCCGGGCCTTCTCCGCCACCTCCTTCTGCAAGATTACGTCCTCGCAGAAGGTTGCGACCGCGGTAAAACAACTGTCGCTGCCGGCCATCGATCTTATGACGGCCGGCAGCGAGAGATCCCCTCCGATGACTGCAGTGAGGACCCGGCGCTGCGCCGCCCAAGCGGGGCAGACCGCCAGCGTGTGCTGGGCCGTGTCCTCACTGCAGTCGCAGTGGTGGCAGGCGGGACTCGGTTCCCTCCTAGCGACCGAGTGCAGGTACTTTCCGAAGCAACCGTGCCCGGAAAGTACCTGCGTCAGCCGGAAGGAAAGGGTCCCGTGCTGCCGCCCTGCCCACTCCGCGATGACCGGCTGAAGAGCCTCCACGGCGGCGAAGCCAGCCGGAACGACCATCTCTGCATGGTGGCTCGGCGAGCGGCTTCGCGCCACTCGCGCACGTCCTCGGGCGGAGGGCGAAATCCGCTCTCCGCCCGGAAGTCAGCCACTCGCCGATAAACTTCGGCGAGCACTTCCGCCTCCAAATCCCACGGGGGTGTTCCGGCCAAGGCGCACGCCACCTCGGTAGATACGGTGCGGTATCCGCGTATGGCTCTGACCGCCAATACCCTCTGGGGGCGCCAGAGGCGCGCCCTATTCTGGGCGGACAGAGCCGCCGCCCACACCGGTGCACCATAAAGTGCCATTGACCGGACAACCCCCGTGTACAGCTGCCTAGTGGGGACACTGGCCCCGCCCAAATTGGGCAGAAGTCGCCCTAGGGCGGAGGCAGTGCCCACCAGCTTAGGACCAAGCTGTCGGAAGTGCTCGTCGAAGAGCCACCTACCGTCGAGGACCAGACCCAGGTACCTCATCTGGGCCCGGACCGGTACGAGGACCGAGTTGACCTCGATCGAGGCGCCGGCGGGCGGACCGCGACGGGGCCCATGAAATAATAGGGCCTCCGTCTTGTCCAGGGCCACCCGCAGACCCAGCGCCTCGATGCGCCCGACCACCCGGGAGACTCCCGTGGTGGCCAGGCGCGCCGCCTCCTCAAAGTTTGCCCCCCGGGCCGTGACTAGGGTGTCGTCTGCGTAACAGATTACACCCAGCCCGGGGGGGAGACGCCCTCGTAGGGCCCAGTCGTATCCCATGTTCCACAGGAGTGGTCCTAGGACAGACCCCTGTGGAACACCGCACGACATGGCCCTGCGTCTCAAGGCGCCATCTCGGTCCTCGTACTCGACGGTACGCTCCTCTAAATAGTCTGCCACCAGCCGCCTCAGGTACCCTGGCACTCCGTGGTACTGGAGTGCGGCCCTGATGCAGCCGAATGGCAGACTATTGAAGGCGTTGGCGATATCCAAGGACACCGCCAACACCACTCCGCCGCCTCTCACCGCCTCTTCGGTCACGGCCCTCAGGCGCAGGATCGCGTCGACCGTCGAACGCCCTTCCCGGAAGCCGAATTGGGCGTCCGACAGGTCGGGCCCCACCTCGCTGAGGTGCCGGACGATGCGGACAGAGAGAACCCTCTCAAACAACTTGCCCGCCTCGTCCAGCAACACGATGGGCCTGTAGGCCGCGACCGAATCGGCAGGCCGGCCATGTTTCTCGATGAGCACCAGCTTCCCGCACTTCCAACGCTCAGGGAAGCGTCCGGACGCCAGGCTAGCGTCCAACACTCCCCTGAGGTGGTCCGACATGTAGTCGAGGGCACGGGCCATCACTCGGGCTGGAACCCCGTCCGGCCCGGGGGCGGTGTTCTTGGATCGAATCCGCAGAACAGCCGCCCCTACCTCAGATTCCCTGACAGGCGGAACATCACCCACGCTGCCCCGACGACGACCACGACGGGCCATCGACGGGGGTGTGTGTTCCGCCCGCTGCGGGAATAGGCCCTCGACCACTTCCTGCAGGAAGCTGGGCTGGAGAGTCTCCGTAAGGGGGGGGCCCGACGTGCGGAGCTTGTTACGCACCGCACGATAAGGGCGACCCCAGGGGTCACGCTCCAGACTCTCCAGCATCTCTTTTCTGCTCGCGTCTTTGGCGCGGCAAATGGCCAGCCTCAGAGTTTCCCGAGCTGCTCGGTACTCCTCGTGAAGCCGGTCCACCTCCTCACCGCCTCCGCGGTGACGTCGCCGACTCCGGGTGTGGGACCTCCGGGCACGTACGCAGGCCGCACGGAGGTCCGCCAACTCCTGGGACCACCAGTAGACCTCCTTCCGAGGAGGCCGACGGCCACGAACGCGGGGCATGGCCGCATCGCAGATGAGCGTTAACGCATCGGCGAAGCGACCAGCCCCCACGTCGACCTCCTCGGTCGGGGCCTGCGGAGACAGCCAAGAGCAAACAATGGCCGCCTCCTCTAGTAGGTCCCTGTCCAGCTTGGCGACAGCCCACCGCGGAAAACGGGAGGGACGCCGCGCCGCGTGACCCCTACTGGCGTCCTGGGACCGGGAGAGCTCGAATCGGATATAAAGGTGATCCGAGAGCGTCTCGACCTCATCCAGGACACTCCAGTTCCTTACTCGTGCGGCGACTGCAGGGGTAGCGAACGAAAGGTCCACTATCGACCCCCCCTGCTGTCGCACGCACGTGTTGGTGGCGCCTCTGTTCAGCAAACAGAGGCCCACCGACGCCGCCCATTCCTCGACGGCTTCGCCCCTGGCGTCCGTCGCCGGGGAACCCCACGCAATGGACTTTGCATTGAAGTCCCCCAGCACGAGGACGTGCCCAGACCCCAATCGCCGTATCGAGGTCTCCAGGTTGTTTAGGAAGACCTCGAAGTCGCTCAGACTCCGGTTGGGGGAGAAATATACACCATAAATGGTGGTTCCCCCCCATTCGACGGCAACATATCCAGTACCCTTGTCTCTTAGCGACAAGGGCGGGGAATGAGCCGCCGTGGAGCTGACGACTGCCACGGAGCCGTCCCAGTCACCCATCCAATTTGGACGGGGAGGGACAAAATAGGGCTCCGCGACTACGGCAACACCTATCGACCACTGTGCCATCGTTTGCAGGAGGAGATCCTGCGCCGCGGCACAGTGGTTGAGGTTCCCGACACACCACCCCGCCGTAACCCCCGGTGGGGTGACGGTCCATGATGATTTTTCACACATAAAAAAAAGGGGTGTGGCCGAACATGGGATCATTCTCCATCCTAGTCCTCTCCGCTGAACTGCCACAGCCCTCCGAATCGTCGGAGGTACTACTCCGGCCAATGGGTACAACATCTTAACCGGGGTCGGTTTAAGACAACCCGTAATTAATTAATTAATTAATATTATGTTCTGTACTAACGAATACGGAACTAGGTGATTTGCAGGTCACGTTATGCAGTCAGTCCTGGTTGTATCATAAGGTAATAGTCATAAATCTTATTTGGAGGTCTTCAGGCGGCTTAAAAACATCCAACTTCCAGTCCCCAACTCCCACTCGGCCAGCGTGGGGACATAATTATGGCCTTAACCTAAGAGGAGACCCGAGCCCAGCAGTCTGACCAGTTGTTCATATAAATTGTATGAGCTGGAGGACGACACCAATACGTTTACAAATATTTCACTGCTTTATTAAAATTAGAAGCAAAAAATATATCATTATAAGTTTTGTCGATGGATCAAAAGTTTTAATTATTATTATAAGAACGATTAGTGTTCATTAATTAATTTTGACATGAATCTTTGTACACCAAGAAGATCGATTCGATTTGTTAGTTAAATTTACGGAAGGTTTTCAACATTGAATAAGTTTCGTTATCGAAATTTTAAGTATCGAAAGTAAAAGTAAATAAAATATTCATAACATTCATAATAAAATTATGTTATAAGTTATTTAAATGCTTATTACATTTAATGTTTTAAGTACACATAATTTAATGTTTTAAATCATTTTGCGATCAAATCGATGAGGAGCCCTAATGATGGCTGTATCACATTTTACGTGGTATAGTAGGCCAATACCTCCTTTTCAAGGAGAGGCCTAAGTCCAGCAGTGGACTGTTAAAGGCTGTTGATGATGCATTATATATTTATAAAGACTTATACATTGTTATAATATTCAGGTAAGTGGCAATGAACAAACAAGTGTCGAGAGAATGACAGAAACATGCATTTGCATGAAAGTTCGTGTAACAACATTTTTTAACACTATTTAAATATTTCATTCACCATAATGTGTGCACAAAAAAGACAAAACCAAAAAAAAAACTTTTTCAAATTAATTTCAGCATGTACACTCATATCAATTTATAGATAAAAACTCTCAAAATCCGAGAACTGTCACAAATGAATAAAATAAATCCAAATTGAGGCCTGGAGATGCGTCCAATGCCTGTCGTCTGATCGCAGCATAATAAAACCAATTTGCGATAAATCATCATTTGTCACCTGTCACAGTCTTACACTCATATTTATATTATGATTCGGAGACGTTACGTGACAGAAATCGCAATAATGAAATAACAACATTTATTTTGCTTATTTAGGTTACATTTATAGAGATTCTCTCGGGCTGGGCTCAATTTGTTACGCCGATGACACTCTAGTCACAGTCCGGGGAACGAATTTTCAGGAAGCCGCTCGCCTAGCTACTACATAAATCTCTCTGGTGGTTGGGCGTGTCGGCGTTGGCCTTGCGGGTGGCCCTGGACAAGACGGAGGCCCTATGTTCTATGTTATGTGGGTGGTTTCCGCACTTAGTCCTTTAAGTGGACCATTGTACGTGAGGGCGGCCATCACTCCAGCCAGCCCACCTCCCTCCAGAAGCGGATAAGGTCTCCAAGCCTGTTCAGACATTCTGCAACAGATTTGGGAGATCCAAGGGTGTTTTTGCGTGTTTCGGTGACACCTGTGCACTCAATGAGTACATGTGACACCGTTTCCTCTGCCCCTAAGCATGCCCTGCATAGGGGACTGTCAGTTATGCCTATGGAGTGAAAGTGTTTGTTTAGTGAGCAGTGTCCGGTGATAGTTCCTGCCACCAGCCGCAGACTTTCCCTGTCCAAACGCAGTAAGCGTTTGGTTAGTTTATCATTAGGAAGTGGCATGGCTTCCTTTGATTGTCTGCAGCCTGGGACAGATAGCCAGTGGTGTTGTACTTGTGTGCGGGTAAATTCTTGCAGCCAGCCACGGAGCTGGCCGAATGGGACGGGCACGATGGGTTCGGGTCCGAAAACCGCCGCGCCCGATCCCCTCCTAGCCAGCTCATCAGCCGCATCGTTACCTAGGGATCCGCTGTGTCCTTTTATCCATTGTATTGTCACTGAATTCCTGCCGGAGGTCGCAACGCGTTCTAACGCGTTGTGACAATCCATTATGAGTTTCGAAGTGACATGGTTTTTATTGAGGGATTTAAGTACCGATGCACTATCAGAGACTATACGGATGTGTGAGTCCGTAATTTTCCTTGTCTCTATAGCGTGGGCCGCCAGGATAATACCCACGCATTCCGCTTGGAATACAGTGCTGAATCTGCCCAGCGGCCTCGATACCTTGATGTTGAGTTCGTCTGAGAATACACCTGCTCCGGCTCCTGAGTTGGTTTTGGAGCCATCGGTGTATATTCTGAGTTCATTTGTATCTGATTTGTCGTGTGGTTCTTCATCTAGATGTATATTATAGTGCTTCTGAAAATTAAATTTCTTCAGCATCCTATCGTTGGGTGATGTCAACATTGGTTGATGTGTGATCGCTCGTTCTCTTATGCGTGTGTGTTTGATTCTGGAGTCATTTCCCAGTGTGCCGGCATTATGGAGTCTAAACGCTGCTAGTGCTGCCTCCTCTTTAACAACTAAGTGTAAGGGTGGCAGCCGGAGGCCCTTTTGTTCAATGAACTCCGTCGTGTGGTTAGTCCCCCGGCGGCGGCGCCTCCATCGTGGTTGAGTCGGTCCTCGTACCGGTACCGGGCCAGATAAAGTACAGGTGTGGCTTTTGCTAAAATAGGGCACACCTCTGGTCACCACAGAGGATATTGGCGGTGTATGCGCAGGCCGGAACTCCCCGCGGAATTTGGAAGCGAATGTGTTCCACAAAGCTTATCCTAAGACGTGAGTCCCGCCTGTCACTGATGCGATTGTAGTGAGAACTCGACTCAGCACACATTGGACGTTTGCCCCGCCTGGGTGACTCAGCGTCGAGCCTTGCTGTCGTCATCGGAGGAGATCCCTCGCTACCAGCCATCATACACTCCATGACCGGTAGCGACAGTTGTTTCACCGCGGTCTCAAATTTTTGATCAGGAGGTGGCGGAGAGGGTCTGGAAGGACCTGGACTCGGACTTGAACGACCGCTGGCAAACCGGGCGGTAGTGGTACGCATATCAGTGCGTCATGCCACCGCGAGTGTAGCCGCGGATGGACAGGACAGTTTTTCTCCTCCATCACTTTTGTTCCAACGGTCACTTTTCATATTAATCACCATCCGAATTTGGGACTACACCAACAAACCCTTTCCTTTTATCAACTTATCACCGCGTCCACTCGACATGTCGACAACATTACTTAATACTTTCATGCGATTTAACTTTTATCAAAGTGGTCGTTTCGTAAAACGCTTTTCAGAAATTCTTTAGAGCTCCCATTATTGGGCTATATGTTATTACAGGTTGTAAAAAAGTATCGAAATATCGCGTTTAACGACGACATAATGCGAATAAAAAGCAATCATTTAAGCATTATCGGGAACATTAACGCCACCTTGTACAAAGTTTATGCTTCTCATGCATGCAGATATATGCGGACGCATAAATTACTGCAAGAGTTTTTATTTAACTAATGATTTCTTTCAAGTACTATAAGTATTTTACAGGTTGTAGAGTCACGCTGATTTTAGCACGAATAGGCCGACTCAAGCTGGGCAGTACTACCCTGACACAGAAGACCATCCTAATAATGACAGCATTTTTGCTGTCGTATTTCGTTGGTGAGTGTGAGACAGGAGGCCCAATCAATCTGCATCATTCTCCCGGCCTCCGAAGGCCATGAAGCGATTTCACGGGTAACGCCATGAAGCAAAACTAGTCTATAAATAAAAATTGGCCAAGTGCGTGTCAGGCCACGCATAGAATAGGGTTCCGTAGTCACCCATAATGGTAGGTAGATTTAGAATCGTGTCCTATAGAAATAATTATTTTTACTTATTATTTGTTTATTTTTGTACGAAGTTTTCCTTCTCTCCTTTTCCTTCTCCTAAAAAAAATATATCAAAAGCGCAGTAGTGTTTCTTAAGGTTTTTTTTTATTATTGTATTTTTTTTTGTCATTGTCAACACAACACAACATAAATTTAAGGAGGCGACTAATATCAATATTCTTTCAGCTGTTTAGGCCATAAAACCTAATAGAAATGTGTGTATATGAAAAATAAAATAACACTGCTCCTGGCAGATTAACGTAAAAATAATCTACAACGATGTAAAATATTTAATAAAAAATAAAATGTATCTCGTTTCATTTCGAAAAGCATGTGAAATATTCAACGA
The DNA here is from genome assembly GCA_932526445.1 of Phragmatobia fuliginosa. Taxonomy (NCBI): domain Eukaryota; kingdom Metazoa; phylum Arthropoda; class Insecta; order Lepidoptera; family Erebidae; genus Phragmatobia; species Phragmatobia fuliginosa. The sequence continues at coordinate 491,312 of OW052067.1, read as the reverse complement.
AACTGTTATTGTATTTAAAAATTTTAAAGGAAATATAAGCTTGCCCATTCTTATCATATAATGTACTGTTTATAATACATTATTAGTAAATAATCTTTATATATAAAAACGAATCCCTTTTTCCCTTGGTCACGCCATCACGCGTGAACGGCTGGACCGATTTTGCTCATTATTTTTTTATGATATACCTTGAAGTACAAGGATGGTTCTTAGGAAAATAAAAATATCTTAGTATATTTATTCAATTATTAGATATATTAAATGATAAGTTTTATAGGGGGGGGGGTTTTATATGGGTCCGAGAATACAAAACGAGTGACGTTAAATCGAATTTTAGGCGGTACGAAGTTTGCGGGGTCAGCTAGTTGATAATAATAGTCAATTGTGTCAGTTTTACTACCGCCATAAAATATAACAACTTATTAATAAATTCTTTGTGCCGAACACGGGAAGTGTTTTTAATATAAATGTATGAGCTCTGAGCGGGTACTCTTAGATTCAAATAATGTTTTATACGACTTTCACGTGTACCTACTACATAGAGGACTGAATTTGAAGTATTTTTAAAACACATAAAGAAAAGAATTTCTAGGTGTGTCAAATATATAGCTACGTTATTATTTTTGTCATTGTGTAATTTACGATGGGCTAGAAACCAATCATTTATTATAACATTGTACTTAAGAGTGATGCCAACAACATCAAATATGCTTGGGAGTGCTTTTTCTAAAGAATATTTAAGGATTAGTGGAAGTAATTCATTTTTTAACTTTAGTATTTGTTTTTCTAGTAAATCTTATTGATTCTACATTTGCCACCAGATAGCATTCATTCAGAAAATACAGGTATCTTGATCATTATTTCAATATTTATGTAAATATTTATGATACCGCGTTATAATATTTGATTTCCAAGTTTATTACCGTCGGAAAATTGGTATTTCAGAGCTCACGCATACTTCTTACGACAGAAATCTGCTCCACAATGTACACGATATAATGCTACATTATCCGCCACGTATTTCACTCTTAATGTCACATTAATTATAACATTTATTACATTGCGTTTCTCACTGAAATAAATCAACATTACACCTAAAAGCCTATCCATGTTCCTCTTTACAAGTATAATGTATTGTTTTCTTATTTATAGAAAGAGAGACAATAGCTGTGTTTTTATTCGTTCTTCAACGTTATTTAGTAGCGCGCAATCATAAATATTTAAATAGCGAAAAAAAACCCTAAACTCGTACCTGTAGACACTTTTTTAGTTAGTACTTTTTTTTGTCTATCGGCCGGTTAGGTTTAAGATAGAATCAAACCCATACTCGTATAGTTCAATAAAATGGAGTATTTAAAATCTAAGAATAGTGCCACTTTGATACAATTTTTGTACAAATAAATAGTGTGGCAAACTAAACCGGAACTGCCGCAAATTCTCTTGTATAAAATGAATTGTCGGAGCTAGATTTAAGCGCTTTATCTTTATCCAGGGCGGCTTTGGCTGGTTGCTGAATTCTAAAATTTTGAAGATAGCATTTGTAACTTGTAAGTTATTTGTTTTCATAGACTATATTACTGTGCACTGTCTGTCAGTCAGTAACAGAACAGTTTTATTTAAATTGATGATTCATATATTTTATATAATGTACTCCACGTTCTAACTTTGCTCGGATATTTGTGTCAAAAGTTATATAGGAAACTGTAGTAAACATGCTAAATAGCATAAAAATTAAGAATTGATGCCTTTCCTTTGTTACTTTTAAACGGGATTTAGGTCCGTCAAATAAAGTACAACAGCAGTTTTTTTACGTCTGGAAACTTTCAACGGTGATCTTGTTAAACTACAGCAGTTAACAATGAATCTCGGGAAAAACCTTAATTCCGTATATAAGCTAGAGCTAAACAAATGGCAGTAATATTGCGAGACATTGCCCATGTAGGACATTTATCCACGCACTTGTTCGTGACTAATGTTTTTCTCACATCTAGCACTAAGTAAAACTGAAGTACGGGACTGCTGTCAATGTTTATCGTTCGTAGAAGTGGAACTTTTTATAGTTATTGCCGAGTCCAGCAATTTGTTTTATTTCTACGTCTTTATTTGGTGTGCGACGACAAATAATCAAGCAGGTCACTTGAGTACATAAGTCATATAAGATCTAAAAATTATATTGGATTTATTGTTTTTCCTTGTCTTGCATCTTTTCACACAAAACATACGTTATACGTTAACGTTTTCATTTCGTTTTTTAGGGTTCCGAAGTTTATGAATCGGAACCCTTATAGATTCGTCATGTCCGTCCGTCCGTCCGTCCTCGACCTACCGTCCAAACGGCAAGTGCTAGAAAGATGAAACTTTGCATAAATATGTGTTGTAATTAAGTCGACAAAGTGCTACAATAAAATTATGAAAAATATTTTAATTTAGGTACCTCTCCTATACGGAAAACAATAAAGGGTTTCTAAGAAAATTTTTGATTGAGGTATCCGTTTGCGAGAAATTTCACTTTCAAGGGCACTTTTTTGTAAAAACAGCCCCCCCTCCCCCCTCTAAAAGCTAAACGGCTGGCGCAAAAAAACTGGAAAAATTTGTGATGGTGGTCCATACAATGAACTTTAAAGGAAAACTATAACGGATTAGATGACATTTTTGGTTCAGGAGTTATAGAGGCTTAACTTGTACAGTGCGCTTGCTTGGAAAACGTCATACAAAAATAACGCAATAATACGTAAACATAACAATTATCCATTGGATACGATTTTAAATCCACGTACAATTATGAGTGACTGAGGAACCCTTGAGGACTTGAGGAAGTCTTGTGCGTGGCCTGAAACGCACTTGGCCGATTTTTAATAAAATGCAATCTTTACTTTACTCTTGTATTTGTAACAGAGGAACTTCTTACTAAAGATCCCTAATCCTAAATATTAATCCTTATGTCTAAATTTTGTAATCGCTTAATGTTGAAGAAAGATAAAAAAAAGTGAATGAATTAATATGACTGCCTTGTTGTCTAGTGGTTATCGTATGCGACTGCTGATCATAAGGTCTCGGGTTCGATTCCTGGGTCGGACCAAATGTTTGTGTGATCTGCAAATATTTGTTTCGGAGTCTGGGTGTTTTCTATGTATAATATGTATTTAGAAAAAGAAGTATGATTATGTATTTATGAACTATCCATAATGGGTAGGTACGAGACAACTGATGTCTTGTATCCATTATGAATATTTCTGCTCAAGCTCCTGCAAGCTCTGCTTAGTTTGGGATTAGATGATATGATATATTATTAATATTACGTAATAACGGACTTTCAAAACACAATTATTGAAAAAATATACCTATCTATACCTGTTTTAGACGAATGTAAAGCGCGAGTAAAATATAATAAATTTGTAATTTTCGTGATGATATTATTATCGTCGAGGGAGATGACACAATTTAACATCCAATCTAACATAATTGCTTATATTTAATAATCTACGTAAAGATGTTAGTATTAATTTTGAAAGGCCTTTAACGAGATCTTTGAATTATTTATTGAAATATATAATGAAATAGTAAAAATGAAAAAAAAACGAGTTCTTTCCTGTTACTATTTATAGTTTTTTTTTATGATATTCATAGTTCCGTTCAAAATACTGATTAACAATGAACAACAATTTTCAAAGTGATGAAGAAAAATTATTGTACTGTTTTAAGTTCTGGCAAGTGCTACTAGAATCTCGTGAATCGTCCTGGTCAAGGAGTTTAGTGCTCCGAGATCATTAATATTAATACTTTATACTTTATTACGGTCTTGTGAACTTTCATGAAGATAATGATCTCGATAGTATTATAAAGTGTTCAAACACTTCGACTGTATTTAACAAACTTTTATATAAATCAAGTATTAAGGTAAACAAGACTTGTGCCTCCAGGCCTATTTTATCGGTGCCTTTGTTTTGCTACTCATCCTTTATATTATATGTCCAATAGCTGGTATAAGAAATCGTAAAACTTCTAGTACTGAATGTAAAAAATATAGCAACACTACTCCAAAATAACAAAAAACAAATTGAATCGATGGAAGGTCGCTCTTATTTTTCACAATTTGCGTTAGTTGTCAAAGTTGACCTTTAAGTAAAAGAAAATGTTGAAGAAAATGCCCGCTTAAATAGACAGATGATATTTAAAAGGAATGGAGAAAGAATAATAAAGCAGCAATAATACGTGCTCTCGGCCCGGAGTAGATTTAATATTTTTCCTAAAATGAAATGAAATATTTCAGTGCTAAAGGTTCATCGCTATCTTCCTTGAATTATTTTTCAAGATAATCATAATTTATTGTTATTGCTCAAATATAAGTATAGTGCTTCTATTTCTGAATGTTAGGTTCAAGATTTGTTTATATTTACTGTAGTATATAAGTAGCTATTTACTGTCGTAAAAATAAAGTTATTTTCAAGCCACATTAATAAAAAATAGCCGTGTAAGGTTTAAATTAATTTTCCAATCAGACAACAGAAAAAGTAATACTTAAATAATCTAAGTTTTAAGATTCGTGATAATAAATTAACTCAAATACCACGAAAATATATTTTAAGTATAATCCACTCATTGCAACTCTCTAATTTCTCTCTCTAATCCACTCATAACAAACTCAGTTAAATAAAACGAAAAAGGCACGACCGATCTCACCGTAATTCATTAGCGCGCGTTTGAATTTAATTGCTTGCGGCGCACAACCTAGCAACGGGCACTTTAGAAGCTTTTATACACTCAGATATACTTAAAGTATTCGATTGAGGGCTACACGTCTAACCAATTTACTTAAAACGAACTCCTTAGCTTGATTTTCCTTAGTGTACCGGTCTATTCAATTCATTGCAAAAAAAATACACTAAGAACATTTCTGTAGAGAGTTTTATATTATCATAAAGCGTTATGTATTAGAGTTCCGTAGTTCATGTCTCGGAACCCTAATAGATTTGTCACGTCCGTCCGTCCGTCCTCGATCTACCGCCCAAACGGTTGGTGCTAAAAAGATAAAATTTGCATGAATATGTGTTGTAATTACGTCGACAAAGTACTACAATAGAATTATAAAAAATATTTTATTTGGGGTACCTCCCATGCACTTTACAGTGAGGATGATTTTTTTAGTCGCGTCCACCCCATCGTGTATATTATTAGATAGGTATTTGTAAAAAATTGCGAGGTTGATAAGACTATTTTTCGATTTAGGTATCGGTTTGCGAGTTTTTATAATTTAATTTAATTGGAAACCGAGAAAGAAAGAAATATACGTACTTTTGGAATGCTGGTTACATGCTACTTGTGACACAAGCAAAAATCTAGCTTATCTACAACCATTAATCGAAATTAATGTTAATTTAACAACCAGTCCCTGACTCACTAATCAACTAGCTGCGAGTGCGGCCATTCTCCTCCGACCATTAATCTTCGTAGCGTTACTGGTAAAGACTTCATTAAAATTCGTGACTACTCGCCTCTGACCACGACAACTAAGAGATTTACGCTGATCACTTTATATATTTATCACTTTTTGATTTAAAAGCATATAAAAATTTGATCACTAAAGTTTCGAATACACTTCTAAAATAGTGATTGATTATGACTAGTTTGACGCACTGTATCACCCAAAATACATCAAACTATTGTAACTACTTACCTAATATAGTTACCACTACACATACAAACGCCAACAGGATGTAAATAATAACCATAATTAAAACTTGAATATGACGAGCGAACGTGATTCATCAGACAGATCAGAATTCAACTTATTGCTGTTGTAATAGAACATCAATCTGATCTGATCTGATGAACAGTATTTACATGAAACTATGGAATTCGTTTATATGTCTATTTCAAAGCCTAACATAGACAATTCTGCTTTCATCAAAAAGGTTTAAACGGGTTCGTAATGAGACCATTCTCATAAGTCGTGTGTAGTTTTTTGCTGTACTGAGAGTTGATAAGTGTATGGGTAAATAAGTAATACTAGAGTTTAAGTTGTTGATTCATCAATTTATAAAAAACTCCTGTTGAGCATCTCCACCACACTCTATTTAAATTTCTATGACGGGGATTAAATGCTTAACGTCAGGTGTCCAGTCTGTTCGTCTATTCTCAATTCTATGAACTATATTGAAACGTATAATGTGGTAAGAAAATGAACTGTAACATTTGTGTATTTAGATGAACTCAACTTTAGAATGGCAAAACAGTTTTAGAACGAATGAACTTACGTCTAAATTACCGTTCTTCTAAATGTTGTCTTTTCAAAGTATTGGAAAAACAACAAACGTATAAATGGTTACATTCCAACTAATTGGTTTAAATTCAAAGCTAATGTAGCAAAACAACAAAAGGTAATATGTTAGTGGGCAATTATTCATTAAGTTGAGAATATGGACCGGCTCGGCGGCAGTGTTTATCTTCTACTGGTTTATCTGCTCGTGCATTACTCGACGCTAATTGCAAATGTCATTTTCGTGTATCGTTGATTACGGCATAACATTTCCGTACAAAAAAAAACAGATAAATAAAACCCTTTTTAGTCACTTCCTCTGTTTTCAAGTAGAGGTTGGCTTGATCGTCGTGATATCATTACGCCCATATTAACTAAAACATTCTTTGCTTTTCGCCGAGTGTACGTGGCTTGAAGATTCCAATTTCCTCTTCCTCTAACATTGATTATATGGGATTGGAAACACAGCGGTGAGCAACGCACTTGTAAGGCCCGGGTTATCATAAGTGACGGTAGTAACTTACCATCAAATAATTTGTATGCTCATTCGTCTTCCTATACCATAAAAGTAACGTGCATGTATAACCTGTAATTAATATGTAGTCAAGCAAGTCAGTTATTTGAAAATTAATCATCCTGACTTCGTAGCGAGATACGGGCTCGACAACTGTTGAGTCTAATTGCTTTGTGATTTTATTTATAAGTTCTCTATTAAGTAGTGTAGTGTGTTGTCAATTTGTTAGTAATGGGTAACTCGTTTATTTGTATTCATATTTATCCTGAGGTCGGAACGGTTCTGTCGGGCAGTTGATTGCAAGCTTGTAAATTTACGACATAATCTCCTTACTAGTTAAATAATATTCCAGTCTTCATCTCTCTTTTAACATTCTAATTGGCTTTACATTACACGTAGACTTTTCAGGTGCCTGTGGATATTCGGTACAGTGATTTTCCCTGAAATATTTTAATATCTAGACATCCCCGAGAACCTCAATTATTTAAAATAAAATATAAAACGGTAATACAAAATCTCGGTCAACTATTTAAATGATATATTTCTATATTAAGAACAGTGACAATATTAATTTATAATAACTTTACGAGTATATTATATTCAGAAGTTAAATAGTATTACTTTTTGCAAACATATTTATTTTAATCAAGTTACTTACTTGCTTAATATTATAATAATAGTAAGTTTTTTATTTATTAAATTACCTTTTTTTACAATTTAAGAGCAAAGTGCTGGTTGTTTTCCTGTGTGTGTATGTGTGATCTCATTGTATCGGTACCTTCTGTTCTGGAGAAATAAGTAGCTTGCTTATTTTTGAGTATCTTCTGGAAATCGTTTAATATTAGAAGTGGACGTTTTTTAGGTGAGAATATGATATTGTTGTTTGTTTTAACAAGAAAACTTATTGAACTTATTTCCACAAATGTAGTATTTTCAAGAGATGCTATAGAGATAGATGGAACCTTGGAAAAGGACATAGCCTACTTTTTACCGCTATAACTGATATATATGCCGGTGGAGCCGCTGGCAAAAGCTAGTTTGATATGAAAAGAGAAGTCTATTCTGAATCTAATCTTGGTTCGACTTTATCTAGGAATGAAATGTATGCGTAATGAAATGAAATGCGTAAAGAAAGTAATGGAGAACCAAACCCAGGGATTTACATTTTGTTTCAACGTTCTTCTGTTTCAAGCCTGTCACGAGTGCTTTTGTTTGTATGTGAATTACTCATTAAATATGTAGAGAGCAACTTTGAAACGTCAGGTAAATAGAACCCTTTTATATATAAATATGTTTCTTTGGGCCTCAGTTGGAGCTCGACTCCCTTTGTTTTATGCACATTAATTTAACTTTACATACTATAAACTTGCCAACTAACTAAAATATTAACGTGACGTACAACATTCTATTGTATGTTACTTTAAAGAGTAAAGTTAAAGCCAGTTTCATGAATAACCAACTATTTCTTTGAATAACAATAAATTATTCATAAGTAAAGATTGGTTTTGCTTGGATTTAAAATAAATTTTTGTACATATTTAGGCTACTGTTCTTTTACCCCGCTGCACCAAAATCAAATTTGTGAGATTCAGGTTACTTGTAAAAGTAGCATCCACTTCCAATTTCAAAAGTTAAAAATGTAGTAGACGAGAAGACTGTCAAGGATTATGAAAAGTATCTACGATTATTTTTAAGAATTACATCATCGAACACGATGTATTTGTTCATAGTAAGGCTTATATTTTGAAAAGGAAAGAAAGAAATGATGCTATAGAGTCACAGAAATTTACTAGATAAACCAAAACTATTTCATTTATTACTCACTGTAATTATGGACCGTATTTTAGTAAAGCGTGTGTCGATCGAGAAAGGTCCAAGAGGCAGTACTATCCTATCAACACACCACTTTGTTGGATTGATCAAGTAATCGAACCTTCTCTACACTCAATGGTTTTAGTTTAGGGCTTGAATTATACGCTATTAGGTAAAGGGGCTATTTCACGGGTTCTTTAGTAAGGTCACAGGCTAATCTTTAGCACGATAACTGATTAATTTGCGAGTGGAGTCACGAGTTGGTTTGAGATGTTTCCTCACAAGTAGATGAGTAGAAAGGCGTTTACTTCTGAAATTCATAACAACCGCTCTCATAACATTAATAAATCTTACATAAAAAATAAAAAGTTTAAAAAATTACTTATACAACAAAATAAAAAACGAAGTTATCGACGCTGGCATAAAATTGAAATGGAAGTGGGCCGGGCATGTTGCACAAAAAGACTAATAAGTGGAACTATCGGGGTGAGACGGCTAATGACTAGATACAATGGGATAAAGTAAATAAATATGACGTTTAATGTTTTATTGACGTTTTCAAATGTTATAAATTATAATATTAATCAGTTTCTTACATAAAATTGAAATCTAAGTATTGATTAACAAATAAAAGTTTATTTTAATATTATTTTAGAAATATGCACTTTCAACAGACTGACCCATAATTATTAGAACCCGAGATCTCTTGATCAGCAGTCGCATACGCTAACCACTGACCGACGAGGCCATCCAATTAATTTGTTCCTGTTTATCTTGAAATCAAAATAATTATTAACTGTCTAATGTATATCATTGATTGGGTATATTTTTCGTTAGGTTAGGTTTTTATCGTTACTTCCGTACAAGGTAGCCATTACCTTTACGGAAGTAACGATAAAAACCGGCAATGCTGAAATATTTATTCAGGGTAAGAGCGCATTTGGTGGAATTCATTGCAATATCTTCCGGATGCAGCCAATACGTTTGGAGTTTATAACAATGGTTTAGCATAAATTTGAATCGACTTCTGCATTAAATCCTCTTCGCTTGGCTATATGGGTGTCCTTTGTGTCCGTTTCATGTATGTTTGTAAAGTCCCCCGCGACACAGGAATTTATATTCCTAATGCGGGAGTTGTCTTTTAAAAAATAAAAAGAATAAAAAAAAAAAAAGAATATACTTTTTTGGTGCACACATACACACACACACACACACACACACACACTGTCCCGGGGCTGAGGAGATACAGCTACCGGGCGCGTCTTCACCTGCGGATAGGAGAACGCTCGCTGTTCTTAGGAACAGAGGGTAGGAGTGAAATAAAATAGCTCCCGCGGACAAAACTCCCCAAGTTAAAGTGTCAAGATACCGTGCTGATGACTGCATGGCGCCGGGGATACGGCGTCGCAAACGGTTCCCCTGGGGCACCAGGTCCCACCCCAGGTGAAAGTAGTGGCCTTACTCCGGCAACCGGGGCTCTGCTGGAGTGGACTCATATTTCCCTAGGTAATCGTGGGAACAGAATGGAGAAATTAAATATTAAAAACCTAAATGATGAAAGGAGTAATAGTGAGCAAAAAGCTCAACAACGAGAAGCCTTGGATGCAAGTGCCAGCATTAAGAAGACGCAAGCATGGGACCACCTCGAGAAGCTAATTGGCGAACTTAGAGAATTTGTCCAACCTAAAATAAACGTCCATAAGAAGATTAAAGCTAAAGTGGCCAGTATTGGTAGTGCCTTCAAGCGACTAAAAATGCTGGAGGAAGCGCGACCCACACACCAATTCCCAACCTTACTGGCTCCAAAAGTTGTGAGTACACCAGCAACACCTCGCACGCGGACAATTACGGAGTCGACAGTGACGGTGGATAGTGGGACCGATGCTGACTCGGAATCTGGTATAACTGGAGACAAACGCGAATTTCGCAAGGCCAAACGAAGACAACGCACGTCACCAGAAGCTGGAAACAAAGACGCGAAGAAAAGAAAGGGAGCAGGATCCGTCCCATCCGTAGAGACTACAAGACGGACACCAGAGAAAAAGGAAACAGATTGGCAGGAAGTTAAATCTAAGAAAAAGCAACGGGCAGAGCAGCCACCAAAGCATGCTCAACAGAAGAAGCTGAGAAATTCAGTGCTGAGACCCAATGTACTGCTGGTCCGACCTAAAGAAAAAGAAAAGTATGCTGACATACTCAGTCGCGTTAAAAAAGACGTCCCCGACGACCAGGTCCGTTCAACGGTAGACAAGATCCGCAGAACAGCTACTGGAGACCTGTTAATTATTCTCACCAAGGAGAATACAGACAAAGGACAGCTTCTCCAAAAAACCATCTCTAAGCTCCTTGGAGATGACGCCGAAGTGATTAGCAAGGGACCACAAGAAGAAATTGAAATCTTAGATCTTGACGACACGACGACCAAGCAAGACATTCTAGAATCCCTTAAAAAAGCGGTTGGAGAAGAAGTCGAAATAACTTTGGACGCTATTAGGTCTTTACGTAAGGCCTCTGGCGGTACCCAAATTGCTTCCATAACGCTGGCAGCATCAGTGGTGAAGCAGGTGCTGGGAGAAAACGGCAAGATTAGGATTGGATGGGTAAATTGTCGTATAAGAATAGTGGAAAGACCAACCAAATGTTTCAAGTGCTGGCACTATGGACATCTTGCCACCAAGTGCAAGAGCGTTGTGGACAGGTCCAATCTTTGCACTAATTGTGGAGAGGGTGGACATAGAGCCGCCACATGCAAAAGAGATGCCCTATGTGCCTTATGTGTCGGAAAAGGCGATGCGAGGAACTGCGCCCACATTGCAGGTAGCAGCAGATGTCCAGTCTTCAAAGAAGCACTCCTGAAGGTTAAAAAGAAAAGAATATGAAGATATTGCAGCTAAATTGAAATCACTGTGAAGCTGCGCACAATTTACTTTTACAGACCGTGCGTGAGATAAAGCCAGACCTTGTACTGATATCGGAGCCATACCGACACCTGGCTACACAACCATGGGTAACAGATAGCACCTCTAAAGCGGTAATATGGGCTAGCAGCAAATGCCCACTGCAGAGCGTCGCTAATAGCGCAGAAGCCGGTTTTGTGGTTGCAAAAGTAGAAGGGATTCATTTCTACAGCTGTTATGCTCCACCAAGTCTTTCATTGGACGCGTTTGAGGAGCAGCAAGCAGCAAGCAGCACTCTCTAGTGGCAATCGCTGGAGACTTTAACTCCTGGGCAGTTGACTGGGGCAGTAAAGATACTAATGCTCGCGGACAGGCACTACTACAAGCCATGCTCAGCCTGGATGTGGTACTGCTCAACAGCGGAAATAAGCCTACGTTCATACGAGGAGAAGCTAGCTCCATCGTTGACCTAACCTTCGTAAGCAGCAGTCTCGTTAAGGGAAAATACTCCTGGGAGGTGATGAATACCTACACAGCCAGTGACCACTGCGCGCTACTCTGGGAGGTATTTACCGGGCAAAATGCTAGAAGAGTGCATAAAACTAACGCAGTTGGTTGGAGGGTAGGCGCTTTTGACACACAAACCTTCACGGTGGCCCTTGATAACCGAGAAATTGGTGGTGAAAATGCCGACAAACAGGCACAACTTTTAATGAAAAGACTTTCAGAAGCCTGTGACGCCACCATGCCCCGAAAAGGCACTGAACCAGCCACCGGCGATGTACTGGTGGAATGAGGACATCTGTAACCTTCGTAAGAAATGTCATAGGACTAGAAGGGCATCACAACGCGGAAGGAAAGGACCGAACTACGAAGAACTAGTGGCAAAGTATAAAAAGCACGCCAAAACCTGAACAAAGCCATCAAAAACAGCAAAAGACAATGTTGGAATGAGTTGCTCAATGAGGTAGAAAGCGATCCGTGGGGAAGGCCATATAAGGTAGTTATGACTCACCTGAAAAACCAGCCAATGCCATCGCCTACATGCCCTATGCTTCTCAATAAAATTGTTACTGCTCTGTTTCCTAGCCAACCCGAAATGTACCATCCGACGGAAGAGTACGAAAAAGAAGAAATTCCAAGCGTTACAGAGGAAGAACTGTTCGAAGCATGTGATAGAGTGGGGAATGCGAAAGCTCCGGGCCTAGATGGAATTCCAAACATCGCATTAAAAACCGCTATCAGAGCTGTACCTTCACTATTCCTGGATGTCTACAGCGAATGCCTCAAGGAGGGCTTGTTCCCTTCGAAGTGGAAGCAACAAAGGCTAGTTCTCCTCCCTAAAGGAAAGAAAGCCCCAGAAGAACCATCTTCCTATCGTCCGCTCTGTATGTTGGACACAGCTGGAAAAGTGCTAGAACGTATCCTACATAGGAGGATTGAAAAAGTGGTCGAACCACTTCTTTCCGACAGCCAATATGGTTTCTGGAAGGGTCGGTCAACCATGGACGCAATTGACCTCGTCGTCGGTACTGCCAAGGAAGCCATTGCAGGAACCAGATGGAAGGGAGGTACGAAGAAATACTGCCTAGTTGCAACGCTAGACATTAAGAATGCCTTCAATACTGCTAAATGGGACTGCATCATGAAAGCTCTTTTTGATATGAAAGTACCAGGATACCTACGAAGGATGGTAGCGAGCTACTTCACTGATAGGGTCCTGAAATACGACACAAAGACTGGTCCAAAAGTATATGGGATCACTGGAGGGGTGCCCCAGGGCTCCGTTCTGGGCCCTCTCCTGTGGAACATTATGTACGATGGTCTATTAAAACTTAACCTACCAGCAGAAGTCAAACTCGTAGCATATGCGGATGACGTAGCAGTACTGATCGTCGCCAAACATCTAGAAGAGATTAATTTCGCCTTTGACGCTACCGTTGAGAAGATCGGGCACTGGATGGACACAGTCGGACTGCAGCTAGCAGAACATAAGACCGAGGCAGTACTGATTACTAGTAGGAAGCAGGTGGAAACCATCACATTGCGAATTGGAGCACACGAAATCAAATCTCAGCCGTCACTTCGATATCTGGGAGTGATGATTGATGCTCGACTAAACTTCAAGCATCAGGTACAGCACGTCGGTGCCAAGGCTTCGGTGGTAGGGGCGACCTTATCGCGACTGATGCCCAACATAGGTGGGCCGAAACAAAAAAGGAGGGAATTACTAGCGTCCGTAGTAACATCCGTTCTAACGTATGGGATACCTGTTTGGGCTGATGCGCTTAATATACAGGAAGCGAGACGGAAGATTGCACCGGTCTATCGGCTGAGTGCTTTGAGAGTCGCGAGCGCTTTCCGCACAGTGTCAGACGACGCAGTGTGCGTTATTGCTGGGATGCTGCCAATCAGACTGCTGGCCGAAGAACGAAAAGCCCTTTACCGTAGAACAGGAATAACAACGCCAAGCCCTGAAGAACTTAAGACGAACGAACGACGCAATAGTATACGACGTTGGCAGTCAAGTTGGGATACGTCAGCGAATGGCAGGTGGACGTACCGACTTATTCCACAAGTGGATGTATGGCTGAATCGTAGTCGCGGCGAGGTGAACTATTACCTGACGCAGATGATTTCGGGACATGGGTGCTTCCGAGCTTATCTATTTCGTTTCAAGCACGATGTCTCCCATGATTGCCCGTCCTGCCCGGGAGTTAATGAAGACGCAGAGCATGTGTTTTTCACGTGCCCTCGTTTCAATGGGATACGCAAGGACTTAGAAGATGCCCTCGCGCAGAAAATACAGCCAGACACCTTTATAGAAGCTATGCTTTCCTCGGAGGCAGCCTGGCTAGCGATAAGTTCTTTTGCGACGAAAGTGCTCCAGGAACTCCGGAGTATAGAAAGGAAACGGGCTGAAATAAGACAGCTAGAAAGGAGCTAAAAAATACCAAGATGAAAAAAAAATACCATATTATACTAGAAATTAATTAAATGGAAGAGCAATAGCTAGAGCCTCCCCCTGCGAAGTAATGCCTACCAGCCGTCCCGCGGGGGAAGTAGAGGTTGAGTACAGAGGAGGTTTTAGTCGGTAGTGATACATATCGTAATGATACGCATTGAGTCCGACATACCCAGGCAAGGCCTGATGATACGTAAATGTATTTTCTCCAAAACCTCTGTATTAATAAAAAAAAAAAAAAAAAACACTTCGTTATGCGCTATTCGTTAAGCGGGTTATTCGCGCTCATACGGCGAAGTGTGGAGAGTATATTCGCCAATATTCGCTTTATTCGTACGCATAACACATAACCCGAATAGCGAATACGCGTATCCGTCGACCTGTTGGTTTTTTAACACACTTCAAAGGATACGAATAAGGCGAATACACGCATCGACTGCCCATCGAATAAACGATTAAAATAATCTATCATATGATTAAAATGATAAGACTTCATTTAAGTATTGTTTCTGTAAATTAAAATAACATGTTTCGTTCGTTCGTGCGTTGACCATTAAAAATGACAATGCCCTGTGCATAACTAATAACCATAGACTATTTAACAGTTTTTGAAATAGAATAAATCGATTAAACGATATGTTTCGTTCGATCGTATGGTTTCATTTCGTTGACCATAAATATGACACATCGCTACAACACACATATTTGCCTTATTTGGCATACCAGTTCGAAGTGTGGATGGCGTGTTTGTTGTTTGTGCGCATTACAAATATTTGGGCGAATACGGCGTAGACACATAACGAATAGCGCATAACGAAGTGTGGTGCCTGCATTGCACCGGTTCCTTACAAGAAAGTCGGCATTTTTATTATAGAACAATTTTTCTTGCTCTTTTCTTCGTAGTTTTACTCTTATTTTATAACACTTTTAGTAGCTGCAACTGTGTTTAGTTTGGTAGAAAGCTCTAATTTGTATAAGTATTTCTTTATATTATAAGTATTATAGAAGCTAATAACTGAAGTACCAGAAGATATTAAGTTATCTTAAACTGAAAGATAAAGCTTTTTGAAATAAAAACTAATTTATTTCCTAATAACCTGTAATGTATCTCCGCAAAACACTATAAAAATCATGAGAATTTACGACTGCAGGGTAGATAAAAGAACTCACTTTTAGATAAAAGTATTTTATTTCTAATTAAAAACGAATAACTTATACAGGAGCCTTTCTATTTACGAAAGTAGAGTGGTGATTTAAAATAAAGGTTTTATAAGTTAAACAGTAATTTTCGTACACATTTTACAGAAAGACTAATTGAGGGCTATAGATTCAAAAGCGCCTCTATCCCATTTCAAGCTTTTATTGTTTTTTCAACTGCTGGCAATGATATTCTACTTCTTACACTGTATATTAAATTAGTTTAGTTTTATAAATATAATTTAATATCAATCCACCACTTTATTCTATTCAAATATGTTTTTAATAACAAGTAGTAGTACAATAAATGGTTTTAGTATTATTCTGGAAAAAAATAAAAAGTAGATAGAAACGGTTTTGAATCTATACCCCTCAATTGTTGGAGAATATCTTTGAAGTCAAACCCTAAGTCAAAATGTCTGCTAAGTTTCGAATCAGTTTTGAAAACGCGAAGGGACTCGATCGAAGATCTCGTCCAAACCAATTTTCGGTGGAAGTTTGCATGTCAATGTACATCATATATTCTTTTTAGTTTTATAATTCTCTTATTTTAGAAGTTACAGGGAGGGGACACATTTGACCACTTTGGAAGTGCCTCTTGCGCAAACTATTCAGTTTACAAAAAAAATGATGTTAGAACACTTTTTGAATACCTATCCTATCCAAACACGTATGGGTTTGAAAAAAAAAAATTGAGATTCAGTTCTAAGTTTTTTTTTTATTACCCCCAAAGTTATTGTTTTTTTTTCTGGACAGACATGACGAATCCATAAGGGTTCCATTTTTTAGCCATTTGGCTATGGAACCCTAAAACGAGCAGCAAATTCTCTAAACTGGCGTTATTATTTTGACTAGAGGGAAATACGCGATAGCGTGTCTCTTTAAAAAATGTTTAAAAATACGAGGGACCGCGAAACAGAACTTAAAAGAATCTTTTGTTCAACATGTTTTATATTTAAATATTGTTCAATTGTTTTCACTTTTACTAAAATTAAAATGTCAATGAACAAATACTTGATATTCCTCATTTGACCATTTTATAAAGTTTCCTTTACTCAGGCTATTAGACCCTTCTTTAAACGTGGTCGACAAAACAAACAAAATATAAAAACTTGTCATAAAGATATGAATAGTCCGGATTTCCTTAAGATACCACATGTAGCATATATGTCGTATTTCTTTGTTTGTTCTAATAAGCATTTTAGTTGGCAATTCTCCAAAGGACATTGTATACAAAATAGGACAGTGGTGTACTTTATCTATCCCTTTAGATTATATTCCACGAAAAGACGAAAGAAAAATTAAAACGACTTAGTTCTTTGTAAATAGTATATTGGTTGCAGTATATAGTGATTTCTGTTTGATTTATCTATTTATATTTAGTATTTTTAATACTATGTCTAATGAAAATCTATATCGTGTTTCAAATCACATACTGTAGTGACATCGAAGCTATTTTCTTAATTTAGGTCCGTCTGTCCGTCCGTCTGTATGTCTGTCTATTTGTTCCAGGTAATCTCTGGAACGGCTGGACCGATATTAACGGGACTTTTAGTGGCTCATGATTTATTGCTCACTTGCTCTTTCACCATAACAACGTACTTTAACTGTTATCCACTTACGTAATACAAATAACCCTGATTCAAAATATCTACTATCTCTGATGATTGCTCAATCTCAATTTATTATTTGTGTTCCGAATTAAACTAAACCGTTAGTTACATTACATGAAATACACACAACGAAATGTAAACCCAAACTAAGCGGAGCTTGTATTACGGGTACTAGACAACTGATATAAATACATTTTATTTGTAAATACATATATTTTCATATATCACTCAAACTATGTAACAATTATTTGCGAATCACACAAACATATAGTTCAACCCGGGAATCGTACTGGAGACCTCAAGCACAGCAGTCGAATAAGCTCCTACTGCGCTACCCGGGCCGGTAATTATTAAGAAAAAAAAATCAATATGCTAAACAACGTAGAATCTGGTGTCTCTAATCTGAAAATACCAAAGCACATTCTTCTATTTTCATGTTGATTCCCTGTAGGTGGTGGAGTCAAAACTCAATCGTTCACATATCTCGTATGGGCTCTATGGATAATATCTATAAACTTCTGTACTTTATGGCACTCTTGCATTTAAGTGCCCGGCATGAGGAACGACCACATATGTATGTACCACAATTTATACAGCGCTTTATATACCATTTTGGAAGGTTAAGTTGAACTTGGTAGGTACTGTTTAAGTTTAGTGCCCTACAGACATCAACTTTGACGACAATTTAAATGTCCTTATTACTCAAGTGGGACTTTAAGTACAACGAATTTAAAAATGTATTTATCCCTTAAATAATAGAGATATAAGTGTGAGATATAAAAGTACATAGGAAGTTGATGACGAAAGAAACCGCTGCACAATATGAAGATGTGTACATTTTCGTAATGTCTTCAGTAATAAAAATAGTATGAATAACAAAATACACACATTAAATTGTCAGTACATTGCCTAATCAGACGTAATTTAATGACATATTCCTACCTTCACTACTCACACAAAAATAGTCCCGACCGTTGTCTTTAATGAAGCCAACTTTATGTTCCCACATATCGTCCATTCATCCTCGTCTATTATCTTTGGGAAGATCTTTAGTATTATGGTTTATGTTTTAGTTATCTGTCGAGTTTATTGCGTAAATTATATTATGTTTGCGATACTTAAATATAATTTTATCCAAGGCATCAACAGTTTTTAATACTCTAGCCAGACGAGTTTTACAGTACAGATAATAGTTTCACTCATAACAGAGGTCTGTACAACTTTAAAAATTACTGATGAAATATTATATAATTTTCTTTATCAGCAGCTAGTTACCAAAATACAGGCTATGCGTAATTCAGAATAAAATAACATACTACAATGTGTTTATTTCTAAAGAAATCCTTGTCTAATTTAATTAAAATTGAGCTTATCCTTTAAAATTCACGGCTTTGTTAAACAAAACGCCAAAACACCTGGATTAGAACACGCACGTGGTAATAATAACATTAAACAAAGATAATACACGAGCCCAATTTATCTTTGTCCACAGATCCGACAGCGAACATCCCTTGTTAACATATTTGTTGCCCCTTATATAGGTATTATAATGAATAATACCCATTACTGAAGTTAAAGATATACCGTAGATAATTTAGGTTTCTCATAATTAGTGCAAGTGAATATAATGTGTTGCAAGTTTCACCGAGTGACATCAACCAACAGTATACATAGGGTGACAGACCAAGTTTCACATAAAAAATATGTGTAGGAAAATTTTAAGTATGTATTTAAAACTAATAAAGAAGAAGGATAAGAAGACAAAATAGTAGTCGTGTACTAATTATAATTGCCAATTTTTTTATTTTTAAAGGAATCGGCGTCAATTTTTTGTTAATTGTTAATGGAATTGAATCAAGTGCACCTTTCCAACATACGCTACAGCAAGAACATACCCTTAATTAGAAGTATTAAAATTATCATAAAGACATTATTTTTAATACAATTTAAAGTAATTAACTTTCCAATATAGCGCTTTTCATCATTAACATTGACATCAACAAATAACTTTCACGCATGGATGTTTATGGACTTTAGTGAGTGTGAGGACATTATGTTTTCTGCAACTGTTGGTATCGCGCCAAATGTGTGTCTTTAGGCACTAAATTAAACTGTTACTCACTCTCTTACTTCTTCATCGTTAGTAGTTCACATATAAGTTTTAAATTGGAAATGCTTTTTGGCAGCTTAACTTGGACCCAAGGCACACATATCAAGCATTTTATAATAGATTTTGCTACTAGCTGGATGGTTCAAAATCTTTTGTAAGATTGACAATGGATTTTGGATGATTACAAATTCCTAATTAGAACTTACGCCATATGAATAGTCTTGATGATGATGGCCTGAACCCTCTCCTGAGAGGTGACCCGAACCCAGCAGTGGGACTTTATGGGCTGTTGATTGATTTAAATAGGTACTGATAAGAATATGATTATGAAGGTGAAATATTTTATTCTGCCGTGATCCTAAATATATGCATGGATATTAATAATGAAGGGACCGCAACATAATGACATTTAAATTTAATTACGAGACTTTCAATAACCAGCTTAAAAATAATTGTTGTGATTTTGCAGTAATTTATACAATACTAGTTGACCCAGCGAACTTCGTACCACCCAACTTTAAAATTCCAGAACTTGATCGCAGCGCCACCTGCCCGCGGCTCCGCTCGCGTTTTAGAGGTATGAAAAATAAATGTTGGCCGATTCTCAGACCTACTGAATATGCATATAAAGTTTCATAAAGATCGGTCAAGCCGTTTCGGAGGAGTATGGCAACGAAAACTATGACACGAGAATTTTATATATTACTAGTTGACCCAGCGAACTTCGTACCGCCCAACTTTAAAATTCCAGAACTTGATCGCAGCGCCACCTACCGGGTCCAATTGCGAATCTAAACCATTCCCCTTGAACACACACAAAAAATTTCATCAAAATCGGTCCAGTCGTTTGAGAGAAGTTCAGTGACATACACACTCACAGAAGAATTATATATATAAAAGACTAGTTGACCCAGCGAACTTCGTACCGCCCAACTTTAAAATTCCAGAACTTGATCGCAGCGCCACCTACCGGGTCCAATTGCGAATCTAAACCATTCCCAGATCCCCCTGAACACACACAAAAAAATTCATCAAAATCGGTCCAGTCGTTTGAGAGAAGTTCAGTGACATACACACTCACACAAGAATTATATATATAAAGAAGATAGGTGAAACAAATTTTGTGTTATGAACTTATGAACGTTGTGTTGTGACTCTTAGGAAGGTGGCAATGACACTTCGGCCAGTGGTGAGATATTCATAAGTCACTCTTATTGTATTATGAACCCTTTAAACGTTTAGTGTAGACCTTAAACACGCTCGATGGAGTACTTCACAATCATCACTGTGACAGTTGCTTTAGTTGGCTTTGAGTTGGGATTGTTGACACATAATATCTTCATATCGGAATATCTCTTTGAATCCATTACCTATGAAAACATTTCAACAGTTACCTGAACCACCGTAAATTCTACTATTCTCTTAGTTTTCCAATAGCAAGTTCTTTTAAACATTGTTGAGTAAAGTTTATTAAAATAACATTTAAGCCGTTCTAATCGTTATTGTCTTTTGTGACAGATTTGCATTTGTGTGTATTTTTTCTTTACATATTACCAGTGATATGAGATGAGATGATGATTACAGTTAAAAAATAATTTATTTTAATTAAAATTTATATACAAATGCGTTTTTTTATTTTAATAATAAGCTTATTAAAAATAGTAAAAAAAATTGTAACTAAATGTATTGAGTGTTACATGCTGAAATTCGTAACGCACACTTATAAATAATCGTGCTTCTGTAAATTCAAAGCTACAGGCATCACTGTCCAGGTGTATAGTAAGGATCTTCTAAGGATCACTTTCTTTAGTCTTTGTTGACGAGGATACATTGTTTATTTCATAAACTGATGATCAAGTATCAAGTCAGTGAAGTATTTTCAAAAGTTATTGGGATTGTGTCGTTATTAAAGGACTAATAATAATCCATTCTTAACAGTAATTCTGTCAGAAATCTTAGGAATATTCCATATGACATAATATTATATATCCTTCACTAGCTCCACGCGCACTCATTAGTTAAAAAAAAATATCGGCTTCTTTTTCCACACTTCCGCCCTTTTCCATGTAATTACTGAGATTGTGGAAAGGCGAGATAAAAATATACTGTCATGTAACCATGGTCTAAATGCGTTTTTAACCAAAAAAAGATGAGGTTCTCAATTCATAGGAATCTTTTTTTATTTATGTTCTACGATTGTTTTGTTGTTATTAAACAGATTTAAAAATTTTTTAATACAACTTTGCTACACCTATAAAGATGCTTTTCTGAACTTTTTCCGGTTAGTATATGATCTGAACTACTACATATTACAGCATACGTAAGTTTTTTGTATCTGAATAGTGAAACAGAACATAAATAACGTTTAACAAGTAAGGCTTTTACGGCAAATTAATGTTGCTCCTGCGGTTCGGTATTCACGACTCGTACTTCGGTTATAGTTTTTATTACCCAATTTATCACAATACTTCTAAGGGGAGCCATTTAGCGCAGTGCAACTTCTGTATTCGACTACCCTTGTATAAATTATTATAATTTTATTTTTAAATCCACGTTATCTCATGGACACCACATTAACGAGTATTTAGGTTTTGGATAAAGATATATGTACATATATCTAAACCACATCCCAGTATTATCTAGGTTGCCGTATGCACTGGTAACTTGAACTAAAAACTAATTGAGGATACATCGTTCACAATGTTCTAGTTCTAACTTAAATAAGGGCTTCAATTTGTAAACTCTACTGAAATTGAGTTCGGTACAGGGGAATGAACTCGTGCACGTGATCACTTCTACAACTTTCATTAGTTGTTTGATAACAATACGCCAACATAAATATAATCTTTATTCTCCTTGTCTAAAGGTCTATTAGAGGCCAGACTACGGCATATTATTTACATTAAACACTATTTATATAATGAGCATTACATAAAATGTATAAATCTGAATATTTATGGAATTATGTGTATTATAAATGCATTATACACACGTATCGATCTTCTCTTCTATATATATATCTACACTCGGTTCCAAAAATAACGGGTCAGTAATAACGGGTCAGTCACATAAACCCGAATATCTCCCGAACTACGTATGAACAAAGTATTAAATGAAGAAAGTGATGAAAAACAGCAAAAAAACAATCATAAAAAAAATGTAATCTTAAGAAAAATATGACTACTTTAGTTTTTTTTTAATTTAAGATTAATATTGTGGGTGTAACTAAGTTTTATTTTATTTTTTATCTGTATAATTAAATTCTCAATTGAACAGTCTTCGTTTCATTAGGATGGCATACGTAGTTCGGGAGATATTCGGGTTTATGTGACTGACCCGTTATTGGTTTATGTGACTGACCCGTTATTTTTGGAACCGGCTATATTTATAAACCATAAACGTATATTTATTTGTAAAAACTTTGTACACAACATATACATGCCAATCTAATGGAACAAGACCGTGATTACATCTCGTATATAGCGTAATATGTTTTAGTTTTTGTGGACATTGCTTTCAGAAAATTAAAGCATGTTTCATTATAGCTTATTATCTGAAACTGCGCTGTTCCTTTATAAGACGTACCAGATACACAAAACTACATTTAATTAAATAATTTCCAAGATCAAAGCATATTGTTTGCTGTGTAAATTTGATTTAATATTGTTCTCTTCTAAGTAGCAGTCGCTCATTTGACTTTGTAACCGTAATTCATGGAAGGTAGTACCGCAACAAAGGGCCGACAGAGACGTAGATGTCAGTGGACAGACGACCACAGACCTCGGTATAATCAATGCTCGAGCCGGTCGCCTAGCCGCAACTTGATAGGACGTCTATACTCTGTCCATTCCTTTATTATCTTTTTGACAGTTCTACAAATTTCGAAATTAGTGACGCCCTCACACGTCACCGATTCGATTTGAAATCAAATTCAATCGATATAATATTCTTTAAATCAGTATTGTAAATAAATAAAATGTGCACTATTATGATATATAATTGGCCCAGAACAAAGAAAACTTCCACTTGAAGGTCGGTTTAGTAAGTAATATGTGATTTTTCAAATGTATTTTCTGATAACTCTAACGTTATTAACCAAGTGTTTCAAAGTTAAATTTTACTAACACGTGCATAGTTACATTTTAAGTAAGTGGTCCAAAAATCAGTTTATTAATGCACAGAGTTATTGTTCTTTATTCTAAGTTAGAACTTAAATTCCAAAATGTCGACTTAATTCCTTGCAAATAATCAGTCTTGAAGTCATACTATTTTAATTTCCTCTTTATTTTAATTAAATTTACAGAAACAATACTTACATGAAGTCAAATTATTTTGATCATTATAATATGATAGTTTATTTTAATCGTTTAATCGATTTATCGTATTTCAAGAACTATTTTATATGTTGTTTTTAGCTATGCACCGTGTCCACTTCCCTACCCGTCTATAAAGTACGACATTACTGTAGTACATTATTACGAAAAAAAATACCGGTAATTTATAGGCGTGACCTGTCAAAAAGACAATAAACGAATGGACAAAGTATAGAGAGAACTGTTAACAACTAACCGTGTGAGTAAAAATCACATATAACTTCATTAGAAATTTGAGAGGAAATGTTACTTTGCCTCTTATATACCTAATAAGAGGCACAATGATGCAGAATCTCTAGACCGCCATAGTGTGGGCTACCATGCTGGAATGTTTGGACGGTAAATCGAGGACGGACGAAAATGACGAATCTTTATGGATTCCGAGTCATGTACGTAGTTCACCCTAAAAAAGGGTAAAATACATTTAAGTCATTAATCAAAAATTACAGTCACGGAAAATTTAATGAGTCATATTTAGTTTTATAATAGTCATTCGTTTCTTGAAAAATATTTTTAGAATATTAAACACTTTTAGCATGCTCTGAGCTACTCGTCCTTGATTAGAATTTTATCTCAAAGTCACAACTCGATAAAGCCGACTTGGGTAGCGCGTCTTACTTTAGCGCTCTGTTTCATTCTCTCCGAGGTTCGGCCTCTACGGGCTTTTATTGCCAATTTATCGCACAGTGACAACTATCCCTCCTGTAACATACGAGTATCTGATATCTCACTTTATATGTGTCAGATAGTTTCCAACTCTAACGTTATTATTCTTATTTTAGAATCTTCAAAAGCCTGACTCTAAAAAATCTTTTCTCTCGTCAAATAATTCTAACCTCTCAAAACAATAATAAATCAAACAAAATTAATATTATACTATACCTAAAACCATAATTTTTTATACACTATCATTGTAATTTCGAGGTTTGCTAAAGTGACTCAAACATATTTAGCTTGAATTTAGAGGTGAATTAAAAGCCCATTTTTTTTGTAATTCTATTTATTACAATACGTTACTCACTCAACTTAATTTTTAGTATATTAATCCATACAATTAAGTAAATTTTAAGTGTTTGTCCGCAATTTCAAATTATAAGTTTTTCACTAATACATATGGAAGTATGTACGGTACTTAATTTTTTCAGTTTTTTTCTGTCCATCTCATTGTTTCGGCTACTCTCTGGAATGGCCAGACCGAGTTAAAAAAACCATTTTAATATACAATTGAAATCAATGAAGTTATAGTAAATATTTTATTCAAAAGCCATAATTATCATAGTCGTCCCTCAGGTCACAACAACATTGCCTTTTCTTGTCCACGCTAATTACTATGTTATATATAAAATTCTCGTGTCACAATGTTCGTTCCCATTCTCTTTCGAAACGGCTTGACCGATTCTTATGAAATTTTTTATGCATATTCAGGAGGTCTGAGAATCGGCCAACATCTATTTTTCATACCCCTAAAACGCGAGCAGAGCCGCGGGCATCAGCTAGTTTATATATAAAATTCTCGTGTCACTGTGTCTGTAGTTAAACTCCTTCCAAACGGCTTGACCGATTCTCATGAAATTTTCTGTGCATATTGGGTAGGTCTGTGAATCGGATAACATCTATTTTTCATACCCCTAGGACACGAGCAGAGCCGCGGGCACAGCTAGTTTTATATATTATTTTAACCGTTTGCCGTCTTAATAAAATGATTTTCATGTTCCCAGAACCTGAACTAGCTCTTACCCTAGTAACAAGAGTACCGGATGAACATACTCATATATTTTAAAATATAACATTAGTTTTAGATAAAATGTTCATCGTCATCAGACAATTATTATTTGTGAATGGAAATCGAACCCACGAGTTATAGCTTGACTACACATTTCACATGTCCAGTACCAATTTTTTAGCTATGTTTCTAAAACTAACACTAGTGGATTAAAAATAAAATAAAAGCATACACATTAACAGAGAAATATTGCTCGGTCCAAGCGACCGACGCGTGTGACGGACTACAGAAAATCATTGTTTGATAAATTTGTTTTGTACCGTTTTATCGTTGCCCGCCAGTCTCCCCCAATATTTATTGAGCTGATGGTTCCCGTTCGTTATGACGATCCTTTGTTATCTCAGTTTCCATGTCCATGTTTAAATTAAAGGAAAATTCTCCCTCGGAATTGAGAGTTTCAGAATGTGACGACTTTTTGTATCTTCTTTTATAGGCACTGATTGCACTGAGTGAACAAAAACTTCCAAAATTATTACTCTTCTTGCCTTAGTCAGGTAAAAAAATATATCCTTAACATTTTCGTTTACATTAAGCAAAATTTAATAACATTCGGAATATATTTCAGAAAGCTGCGGAATAATTAAGCACTCCTTCGGGTACTCTCTCGTAAAGGAGAAGGATACGCTTTCATACAATTTTGGGCCCAGATGTAAAAAGATAAAATTGGTGTCAATTGATAGCTACTATATTAACAAACAATAACTGAAAATTTCGCAGATATTGGCAATCTGAGAGCAGAGATAAAAGGTATTTAGGAAAAGTGAGGTTAGGTACGTAACAGCCGATTTTTGAAGTGTCATTGTCATTTTTTACCCGACTGCCGAAGTAAGATAAGGGGTTTATCAGTATACATGTTTGGATGTATTTATGTTTGATCCTCTTAGCATTCTAGCCGGACGATTGACCTGTCAAAAACGCAAAATCCCGCCAAGTGACCCGGCCTCTGACGTCAGCGAGTCGACGCCGCGCGTTTCGCCGGGAGACCTTACCTATAAATTTTTTGTGGCCTCAATAGTGCCAATTGTACGTACGATTAATGTTATTTGTGTGCGTTAAGAACGACGCTATGACGTAGTACGGACGGTTTGTTGAGATTTAGTTTGTAATGTTGGTTAAACGACTGCAAACTTTCACTATGGTTGAAAAAATCACTATGTATATTGTGAACTAAATTATTTTATAAAGTAAATAGATAGCATGCATATTTTATTACTTTTAACGGTGGAATGGACCTATCTACTCGTAATGAAATTAAAAAAACAAACTCCATAGTACAAAAATATAAAATTACAGGCATAAGGAATATCACGAAACATTTTCAAACGGTGAATATTTTTCTATGCATATTAAACAATTTATTAGGAGCATACGCTTTCACGTAAATAAGAAATATTATTATTATATTATAGCTATGCTCATGTTGTACGATATTGTATTACGATTTCCTTGGTAGGTTTGTAAAATACAGAAAAATATGGAATTGATTAAATAGACTTTTAAAACCCCCAAAATTCTCTACGCCGACAAAACTTGTTATAAATCAAAAAAAACTCACTCTGAACTGCCAACTCCATCACAAAACACAAATGTATATTATAAATATACGTAATAATCACTTAGTTTATTGAAATTAAACACAAACACGACTAAAATACTATTAAATAAATGACGCGCGTTAGCGCTTCAACGCGGGACCGGAGACTGACTTGTACTAATTTATTACGAGTCGAGACATGACTGTGTGCGAATGACGTCATATTTTCAACGTAGCGATATTAGAACAGAATAATGTACAAAAGAGACACTAAATGGCACATTTACGTGATAGAAAGAAATAAAACATTTTTAAAAGGTCCGTCGTGGTTATGTCGTTTGGACAAGAATACTTCACCGGAGCAAACTAACAATAAAATTTTTGTGAAGTTTTCTTGTCCGGTGCAATCGACAGGCTAGAGACCAAAAACCGATTTTGATGATTCTTATGTCAATCCATTCGTCTTAAACTAGTGTCACTGGCTACATTAAAATTGAATAAATGGCGGTTTTTGGGGGCGCCTTAGGATTATGGGCAGCCCATATTTTTTTCTTCCAAACTGATCGTGTGGGGTATCAAAATAAAGGGTTTTAAGAGATGATTTCAAAAATATAAAACAAATATAAACCAGATGTATCCTTCGACTGCACAGCATGTTTAATTCTTGTTTACGTTGTTTTAGTTCGCTTAGCAGTTGGGATTTTTTTAATATAATTTAAATAGTATGAAATATAATATTTTTTGTAGAGTGGGAAGATGATGTTTAAAAATGAAAATAGTTTTTATTAATATTTTTTATTCGTCTTCAATTACAACAAGAACGTCGTCTAAAAATTGTGCTGGTGGTACTATATTTTCTTGGTACCTAGCCCAACTAAGGTACCATATTATAGACATGACATGGGCGCAGCAGCCTACAGTCCGTTTGCCTACGATGCAGTTACAATAATATTTTAATATTGCTTCCCTACCTCTGCGAGAGTTGTCGACCAAGATATAAACAAAATAAGTTTTGCGACTTATATGTCTTGATTGAATACGGCCCCTAAGTAGCCATGAGGTATTTGAAGCCGACAGCTCTCGAAGTACGCCCCTGTTGACCTCCCTGCACACTTCTATTGTATAGCCATCATTGTCCCTTACGTGTTCACCGAAATAAGAACGTGCCTGTTTTATTTGATATGTGCCAAGTGATATTAATATGAGCTCATTATCAGTAAGCTGGGGAAAATCATTCAAATTATCATTTTGTACAGTTATTCTGTGAAAATTAGCCCTACGCTTATTAAAATGATTTCGTACTATAAAGTCTGCTAAATCGTTTTCTGTATTCATATAAATATTAATTTGTTCTAATATTTCCCCAGAATCTACACGATCCACAATAGGAGGGTGAAAATTGTTTAAAAGAGCAGCAGCCACTTCAAAATCTTTAATGAAATTTTTACTTGCTAAGTTAAAATAATTTTGCCGTAATAATTTAAAATCTCTTTTAAATCTGCCATTTACTACTTCCACAACCCAACGACAGATGGTGACTGCTCTCGATTTATTTGCTTCACTAGTGGAAAGCTGTGTCTCACCCTCCTCTAATGAAGCAGGCACATAAGTCCTATACCCACATTGATTCAATATGGGCAATGAATCACGAAAGCCCCTATCCAATATAAAAGCATCACCTTGACGGAAGTATTCCCGTAATGGTGTTTCGTTCGAAAATTCTTTTTTCATAATATCAGCGTCTGAAGTGGTTGCTGGATAGGGGCCCAGCACATCAATTATATGCCCATCAGTACATACCATCAAGAATGGTTTCATCAGATTCCGATATTTGTGCATGCTATATGTTCTTTTTTGGTACAAATAATTTGAACTCTTTTCAATGTAGCAATATGTTCCATCAAATATCACAATGGGCCTGTCAACTCCCTCAAAGTTACCAAACAATGTTTTAGGTATAGACAGATTTCTTTGTACAATTTGCTGCCTATTGATGTGATGTAAACCTAGGTGTCTAGGTACAAAATACTCATGAAGCAAATCTCTCACTTTGTGCAACCACTTTTCGAGAGTTCGCCTAGAGACTTTTAATAAAGTTGCCAACCTCTCATCGGAATCCCCAGTTCTAAGCTTAATTAAATATGCTGCTAAAGCTAGGGACGCTCTGGGTATTTCTAATAACTGAGGGACCTCATTAAACATTTGATGGAACTGTGCTTTGTTTAACCCTATCCATATGTGAACAACATGGTCTTCCATATCATCTATACTCTCAAAATGAAGTAATCCTGAATATACAACTTCTTTTAATGACATCATGTCCTGGATATGTTTTGCTGTAAAAGTTTGTACATAATTATTTCTCAAACTATCAAGGAAATCCCATGCTTCTATAATTAAATGACGATCACAAAGACGATTATTCTCAGGGATATAATATTTATACCGACTGAGCAACATTTTTCTGGTAGAAAGTGGGACTCTGTATCTCTCTGTTCTTTGGCATCCTTCAATAAAGCACCGTCTTTCTGTTTCAATAGCTCTTATGTAATCTGGTAATACAATAGTCGATTCCTGTTGATTTCTTGTAACTTCTTCAACTGGAAGGTCAACAGCAAGAACTTGTGCCGGTGGCTGTATTTCTTCAACTTGTGGGTCAGCAGCAAGAACTTGTACTGGTGGCTGTATTTCATCAACTTGTGGGTCAGCAGCAAGAACTTGTACTGGTGGCTGTATTTCTTCAATTCGGCTTGCTTGGGAAGAAGTTGATGGGCGAGAGACCATATGAACAGCAGCTCTGTCTGCAGCCACCCAACAAGAATGGCATATGTGACTGGTTACTTCGATCTGCAACAAACAATACATGATGACTAATGTATTTAAAAAAGTCGTGTGGCAATCGGGGACTGCCGCGGCAAAGCTATTGCATAGCATTTTTAATTAACTTATGCCATTTAATTATTTAAATAGTATTTTTTTTCTTTGATATTAATTTAAGTTTACAAAACAATATACACTGTCAATATTATTGCCAGACAATATAATCATCCTGTTAACCGAAAGACAATGACAACTAAATAGAGAACATAATAAATAGTAATATGAGCATATCTATGGAATGAAAAATGAAATAAATAAAAAAAACTTGAGAGGTGTCAAGGGACACCCGGATGGAACGGAGTTAGACGCACGGCTGGCTAAAATGTGTCGGTATACAGACGAAAATTCAAAATTCTTTATTCACTTAGGATGCAATACATCTCTTGTGACAGGTCAAGATTCTACATGTACATTTATGCCATGTTCGCAAACAAAATGAAACCTCATACTCTAATAACATCATTAAAACTTGTCTAAACACGCTACAATTAAACTCTACTCTAGTACTCGTAACTTAATACTTTGCTTTGTTGGAATAACATTCATACCATATAGTATCAAAGTACTCGTAAAGGCGAAAAAAATGAGCCCAAACTCGATGGGGTTTCTATGGCCACCTTCCAGCTCCATCATCAGACCCTGGTTACCATATAGTGTCAAAGTACTCGTCAAGACGAATCAAATGAGCCCAAACTCGATGGGGTTCCTATGGCCACCTTCCAGCTCCATCATCAGACCCTGGTTATCATATAGTGTCAAAGTACTCGTCTAGACAAATCAAACGAGCCCAAACTCGATGGGGTTCCTATGGCCGCCTTCCAGCTCAACAATTTTTTTTTTGAACATCTGACACACAACATCATCTAGTCCCAAGCTAAGCAGAATACTATGCTATGCAGCATAAACATACTTTTTTTTTTGTAAATACATACATATTATACATAGGAAACACCCAGACTTCAAAACAAATATTTGTGAATCACACAAATAATATTTGATCTAACCCGGGAATCGAACCCGAGACCTCTTGATCTGCAGCCGCATACGCTAACCACTAGACCAACGAGGCAGTCAGAATCTAGAATGACTTGCTGACAAGGCAACGGATAACGGCCAGTGGCGGCAGTACGCATGCGCACGAAGCCGCGACAACCGCGCTCAAAGCCCGCGGTAAAAGCTATGCAGTAGCATAAAAATCTACATATTTTAATTACAATTAAAGCATTTTTAAAATACAATGTAAACTCATGTAGGTAGTAGAGCCACGCTGATTTCAGCACGAATGGGCCGACTTGACCGGGGCAGTACTACCGTTACACAGAAGACCATCCTAATAATGACAGTTTTCTCGCTGTCATATTTCGTTGGTGAGTGTGAGTCCGGAGGCCCAATAATTCTGCATCATTCAACCGGCCTTAGGAGGCCGGGAGAATGGTGCAGAATTTTCTAACCAGGCCGCCATTGTATGGGTTACCATGCTGCATTGCCTATCACAATGAGGATGGTGGCCCTTACTCTTGGATTCTACTCATACTTTCCATCAGGCAGAGTAGAGTCACACACTTACATAGAAAAAAAAAACAGTGAGTGATTCAACTTACAGCTTTAGGTATTATCCACTCTTGAATAACATTATAGATTCTCAATTCACGAGGTGAGCCAGTGTGAAGTGAATGGCTGACTCTAGATGAAAGAGAACGTCCACATCGGAGACAAACACTACGGTGGCCAAGATGTCCACTTTCACCAAGAGGTGATCTTTGAGCCAACTCCCAGCAAGCTTGGCAAACATGGTCACAGCTGTTTACCTGAAAGATGCAAAAAGTTTTAAATATCAGATAACATGATTACTTTTTATAAAATCTACTTACTCGAGCAGAAGGTATATCTTTATAACTCACTCATCTTTATAATATCACTATATCTCACTATATCTTTATAACAACTACCCTATATATATGTTCTATGCTAATAAATGATTTTACTCTACCCAATAGTTACTTAGATCAATGTAATGTGTCTAAGTGGCTTTTAAATGTTTATCTATACTTATTATTTTGTTATTGTTAAGGTGAAGGAAAACATACATATATAACCATCAATCGTAGATTGTTAGATGAGATTATGTCATTACTCAAAGAGGTGCTTGTCTTAGTATGCGACAAGTGTATGGTGTGAGTGGATGCGGACTTAAAATATATTTTACTTTTTTTCTTGTTTGAACATTTAATTATGCCTTCTAGTTTGTTTTGGAAGTGTAAAAACACAAGCCGAAACACAAATAAAGATAAAGTTGTTACTTTTCATGCGTAATTTTTGTAAATAATTTATTTAAAATGAGCGGTTTAGTGGGACAAAGGATAGCCATGAGGGGTGGAGAAGCAGCCGGCTTCCAAAGATTATATACTATACAGAATGGTTAAAGTTCTGATGGGAACGATCCCAGCACTGTTCCTTTTTGTGAAACTGAAATTAAATACTTTTAGATTTACTTTAAAATAGCAATGACCTATTAACTTTCCTTATCAAGTGAACTCTGTTCCTATTTTCTTCAATCTTAAGTTCAAATGTATATCAAATGTATCATTAATTTGTGTATAGTGCAGGGATTATCTTTTATAGATTTTTTGTATGCAAAACGCCAATTTTTTTATAAAACTGATGCTTTTTGATGGACTTTGATTTAAAGAAGGTGATTTGCTATGCAAAATAATTTCTCACAGTTTGTTTTGTTTATATTATATTATTATTTAACACATTCTAATTCAATGATTTTATTTCATTACTAAATACTGTAATCCTTTTTTCTATTTTCTATCATTCTTCCTAACCTGATTCCTTACAGTACTGTGTAGGTATATATACTTCAGAAATCAGAAGATTATCACTTGATCGATATTCTATTTATTTTATGACGAGTGATGAAGTACGAAACGTGCGAAACTATGACAATTACGCGACGCGTGGGGGCTATCTAACGATCTACGATCAATGTATATAACAGTAAAGATTGCAAGCCAACGTGGTAGACGCTAGTGATATAATGAACAAGAAGTGAGTTAGTACTTACAGATTGTGGTGCACGCCATTGTCGAATCGCTGCTAAGATCATTTCGTCATCCAAAACTCGATGACCGAGTGTATTACAGCGACTAGTCGCTATGCCACAATTTACACAACGATCCATGATGTCAATCAATATCCAATGGGTAGGCGTTCGTAGAATTTTAACATTAAAAATACAATAATCGATTAGTAAATGTCAATCGATTTAATTTAATTACGTAGATACATATTTAATTAGTTTAAGTTCTTAATACTTTAATCCTAATAGATTTAATTATTTTAAATGAATTTAATCATCTGTTGAAATCATTTTCGTAAAAACTAAAGCTCTTTCCTACACTCTGTAAATTCAATCGAATTTAATTGAATCGATACCTGATTATTCGTAACCATAACTTAATTATTGGATTTCTCATTTTCCAGATTGCCAATTGAGTAGATTTTTCAAATTTTCTTATAGAAAAATATAACCTTTTTTTAGAGCATTACCTCAACTTATTACATTTGGGCCCAAAAGTCCCCATCTCCTTTGTTAGCATTTAGTATTCAAGTTTCCTTGGTTTATTTTGCAAAATATTTTGATAGCTGCATTGTTTCTTCGTGATACCATTTACAACACATATATTAAATTTATCCATCTCTGTTCTGTAAAGTGCATGTTTCACTTACGTATGCGCAAATGTTTCTGTGTGTGACGAAACGTGAAGAGAATATACAAGTCGGGTCACTGGCTACAATTTTTCTTGCATTAAATATTATGTTCATGGTATCGCTCCGACGCGATATTGTTTTTCTTTTACATTTTCTTTGAAAGTTGAGAATCGTGTTAATTTGAAAGAGTATTCCGTGCACAACAGTACTAATGATTGTGAAGTGAAGGTCTAAAGATTGAACACAGACCGTCAGCTTCATGACCCTAAATCTCAGTAGGTCACGTAAAAGTAATTTTTCGTCATTATTGTAATACCAGTCTGGGCGGTCCCTGTGTCGCAAGTAGACAGCCGTAGAATGAAACCCTCATTCCGATTCATACAATGTACAAGGGGGGGGGAATGGCGTCTGTGGAATGTCCATGAGTATTTTAATCAAATGAGCTCGCTCAGCGTACTCCTCGCAATGAACCGAAGTGAAACGTTTGAATATGCGAGTGACTAAATGTCTTATTGCTCTGTTACGCAGTTAAGGTATACACTTCTTATTAAATTGCATATTGTTCAACAATCTCATTTAAATTATTAAGCTAATTTCCATAAAAATAAGAACATGTCTTCTATAGCGCGCTATAACTAAACTTATGAGTTGATTATAATTACTTTCCAGAGATGAACATTGACTGCATACAACGATCGGTAGGAGTCTGGACTTTAATTTCGTTGTGAAAACTTTGAAGTTTCTCGAAAGATGGGTAAGAGAACTAGCTAGCTAAAAACATGAGAATTCTTCTTACGTATTTTAATTATTTCAAATTTATGTTTCCTAATATGACAACTGACTAAACACATTTTTATTACATAAAATAAAGAATTAGTCTAGCTATTCACAGGGAGAACGCTGCCAGTATCTTCGGAACCATGCCTAATGACTCCTTTTAATGATATTTTTAAGGATATTTTTAGTTTTAGGTTCATTGTTCTGGTTTGTAACCAATATTGTACATACTTTAAATGAAATAAAGATTCATCATTTTATTACATTGACTACATACCCAATACTTTCAGAAATATTCAATTCACATGGTTTTAAATAGTTTATGGTGGACGAAGTGGACAAAATGCAATTAAATGGCTGTTGTAAAGTCGGAGCCATTTTAATTACACCTCATGTCCAGCAATAACGTCTGTGATTGAAGTTGGCGCAAATGGAACGGAATTTTAATCTATCGGGGGTAGGGTTAAGATAATATACGTCATTTGCGTGTGACGCGGCCGGCTCGACCGGGGCAGTACTACCCTCAAACAGAAGACTAGCCTAAAATGCCAGCATTCGTCCGGCGGAGAATGATGCAAAATCTCCCCACTATGGTGTGGGTCACTATGCTTCATTATAAACACCTACAATGAGGATGTTGGCCCCTACTCCTGGATTCTACTCATTCTTTCCAACAGGCAGAGTAGTCACTTTGGTATTCTTAAATATAAAAAATATACATTTAATGGCTATGCAATGAGGTTTCACAAGCATAAGATATCTGACAGTAATTTTCAAAGCATCTCGTCTAACCTAGCCTTTTTTTTTTTTTTTTTTTTTTTTTTTTGTGTGGAAATCCCCTCGGACCGTCACCCCACTCGGGCTCTCGGCGGGGCGGTGTGTCGGACTCGAACCGACTAAAACCACACGGTGTGACCTCTCTGCGCCTGTATTTGGAAGGGATCCAGGTAACTGTTTTCTCCTTCTAGATCCCTCCCGGCGCCTGCCCGCACTGTTGCGGGCGCCATCTCTGTTTCCTCTCAAAATTTGGGCGACGTCCGGTCACACGCGGACGCCGCCCCCTCGCGGCTGGCCACTATAGCGGATGGACGGGGAAACCCGTCCCGTCCACCCGCGGCCACACTCAGGGCGGCATGAGGCGCAGATGGGCGCGCCTCCGCGGCGGCGGATCGGGTCCGAGTGGAGGTCATCCTCCCGGGCCTTCTCCGCCGCCTCCTTCTGCGAGATTACGTCCTCGCAGAAGGTTGCGACCGCGGTAAAACAACTGTCGCTACCGGCCATGGAGCGAACTACGACCGGCAGCGAGAGTTCCTCTCCGATGACTGCAGTGAGGGCCCGGCGCTGCGCCGCCCATGCGGGGCAGACCGCCAGCGTGTGCTGGGCCGTGTCCTCACTGCAGTCGCAGTGGTGGCAGGCGGGACTCGGTTCCCTCCTTGCGACCGAGTGCAGATACTTTCCGAAGCAACCGTGCCCGGAAAGCACCTGCGTCAGCCGGAAGGAAAGGGTCCAGTGCTGCCGCCCTGCCCACTCGGCGATGACCGGCTGGAGGGCCTCCACGGCGGCGAAGCCAGCGCGTGGAGTCTCCAGTCGGGACGACCATCTAGCCAAGGTGGCTCGACGAGCGGCTTCGCGCCACTCGCGTACGTCCTCGGGCGGAGGGCGAGACCCGCTCTCCGCCCGGAATTCAGCCACTCGTCGATAAACTTCGGCGAGCACTTCCGCCTCCAAATCCCACGGGGGTGTTCCGGCCAGGGCGCAGGCCGCCTCGGTAGACACCGTGCGGTACCCGCGTATGGCTCTGACCGCCAATATCCTCTGGGGGCGCCAGAGGCGCGCCCTATTCTGGGCGGACAGAGCCGCCGCCCACACCGGTGCACCGTACAGTGCCATCGACCGGACCACCCCCGTGTACAGCCGCCTAGTGGGAACACTGGCCCCGCCCAAATTGGGCAAAAGTCGCCCGAGGGCGGAGGCAGTGTCCACCAACTTTGGAGCTAGCAGTTTGAAGTGCTCGTCGAAGAGCCACCTTCCGTCTAGGACCAGACCCAGGTACCTCATCTGGGCCCGGACCGGTACGAGGACCGAGTTGACCTCGATCGA
Organism: Phragmatobia fuliginosa; assembly: GCA_932526445.1. Taxonomy (NCBI): domain Eukaryota; kingdom Metazoa; phylum Arthropoda; class Insecta; order Lepidoptera; family Erebidae; genus Phragmatobia; species Phragmatobia fuliginosa. The sequence continues at coordinate 454,784 of OW052067.1, read as the reverse complement.
GGCGCCAGCGGGTGGACCACGACGGGGCCCGTGAAAGAGTAGGGCCTCCGTCTTATCCAGGGCCACCCGCAGACCCAGCGCCTCGATGCGCCCGACCACCATGGACACTCCAGTGGTGGCCAGGCGCGCCGCCTCCTGGAAGTTAGCCCCCCGGGCCGTGACTAAGGTGTCATCCGCGTAGCAGATTACACCCAGCCCGGGGGGGAGACGCCCTCTTAGTCGTCTAACCTAGCCTGACCTAACGATGATGAGCCCTGGGAACTCGCCCCGTGTGCCTTTATGTTAAAGTTGGTAATGCCTGTGAGTGTTCTAAGAGCCAAGGCCAAAACGCCCTTTCAACAAACAGCCCAGCAGTCGACTATCAAAAACTGTTGATGATGACTACTACAAGTGTTCTACCAATGAGTATAACGCCCACCTGAACAAAACACACATCATTAAAACTGTGTAGGTACGTATACATACATGTGAAATATGGTTTTATCCGCTTAAGCATTAATGTATGTATTCACGGAACGGAGCAAGATTTCTTTACCTTTCTTGAGAGCAGCTCTTAAGAACGTTAAGAGGCTTTGCGATATTAAATTTAAGCTCTCGAGCAGTTAACACACACACACATCACTATGAAAACTCGAAAATGTTTCACAACTTAGCGCATGTATACCTAGAGCTCAAGTTTTTACCTAAAATCTTAAATTAATCATGATTAAAGAAAATTATGATAACAAACATTGTTACCTGTTTTGATGGGTTTATTAATCCGTGTAAAAAGGTGATAAAAGAAGATTTATTTTGCGTCTCTCATTGAGAATTGAGAATTAGATTTTGCTCCTAAACCAACTACCTATAAGACTTTCCAATTTTCAACACACACAGTTAAACAAAATCCTTTTCTTGATTTGCCTCCCTTTATTGTCTATCTTTCTTTTTCTTGCGCTGGTTTTCAATTTTTTAATCCCCAAAGTGATTCACAATAAAATACCTCATTCTTGTAATTGAGGTCAAATTATAGTTAACAAGCTTTAGAGCGCAGACAGTCATACATCCTCACAAGTTTTTTTAGTTAGGAGGATTTACTAAATGAGCACAAGTGCTTGTTTTGATGTATGTTTGAAATATTTTTTGTCTTGTTTTGTAAATTGTATATCTTGTTATCGGGTACCGTCTGGTTCATATTTCGTATTTCTAACTTTAAAAATGAATAACTTCCTTGTAAAATATAGTATTAAAATATACCTATAAAGGATTTATACCAGGTAATGTTATGCAAGGTTTACCCTAATCTATTAACAAATAGCCCACAATTTGTACCAGTTGATGGTTCAGATTACATCGCAGTCATGTCGCTTCACGGAGGGCTGAGAATGCTTGCACCGGAATTAGTGTGAGTTATTTTGCACATTCGTTTTATGTTACGTAATTTATATAACCTAACCTTAATTCTGTTTTTGGTTATAATAACTGAACATAAACAAAGAAATTTAGATATTTTCAATAATTGGTATAATTTAATAATCAAAGTAAATTTTATAGCGTTGACATTTTTATAAAAATATTTTCAGCTTTTCGATATACATTATGGTCTTAACCGTCTCCTTGAGAGCCCAGCAGTAAGGCGTTATGGATCCTTAATGTATGATATGATTGACATTTGCCTTTTTATGATTAATCTAGTTTGGTTGTAGAATAACAAGGCTCTACATCGACTTTTATTCCGTTAGTTAGGTTCTACAGTTATAATGATCTTCTGATTTAATGATGAAATATGGTAAAGGTCACTGTATTTTATTTATTTTCATTTCTTTAAAGAAAAGTTTTATATAAAAAAACATAAATGTATTCGCAATTCATGTGCAAAAAATGGATATATTTACTTTACAAAATGATAGATAAAAAGTTTTGAATAGCATTTGAAAAACTTAGAATATGCATTAAAGAGTTTTCTATGAGATTTAAATTGTTTGTAATTAATCTTATTTGGTCCAAAAGCTGTACATGTATCCGGTTGTTCTTCTTAGATTCTGTCAAAAAAACAGTATCTTAATTTCATATTTTTATGATTACTTTTATCAAAATAAGCCTGTTTATCCTGTAATTTTTCTGCGAACAAATTAGATTGCTTGTTCGTTTTATAATATTTAGTGAGCATTAAATATCTGACAGATATAAGAAGGTTAATTCCAATTTCAGTGGAATATATTTTGTTTCGTTGTCCTGAACCCGCGACACGTGTCACTGTTATAAAATACGAATACATATCACCGCCACATTGTCGCGCCCTGGAGCGGGGACCAGGGATGACAGGATAACATGCATCCTGTTTGTTAAACCATTACTCACCCTGACTCCAAGTTATGAAGCTCTTCGTTCCTTGGTAAAGTTTTATTACTTTGCACCATTCTTCAACTTGGCGTATAATTTTATCACTGCTACAGTCATTTTCGTTCTTAGCTTTCTTTTCCTCGTTCGTAGTTTATGAGAAAATCAGTCAACGTGATATCGTAAAAACTAAGGTCATATAAATTATTGATACCGGAATAGTATTTGCTTTCTGAAAGAGAATACTAGTAATATTCCTGAGAATTTTAACAAAAGACTTTGTTAAAATTAGTTAATAAGTGTAGGATATCGAGTTCACATTATTGCGGGTCAAGAAACCGGTCACAGTGAGAGATGCGATGTGTGAGATTATCGTGCGGCTTGAATCTAAATAATGCAAATAGTTTATTTACCTCATCTGTGACTCACCGTATAGAGAACACTCGTATGTCTTATTTTTTTTAATTAAATAATATATTGTGAACCTCCTTGCTTTTTTCTACCTTCAAGAATGTTGTAGCTTCCTACGTGATACACATACCAAACGTCTGAGGTCTTTAAAAGACTTGATAAATATTTTACAGCTGAAGGACCAAGCTTTTAGAATGAACGCTGAGATGAAACTTTAAAATGATAACATGAACATTCCAGTTATATATATATAAATAAATTGATTAACCTTTTATTTTAATCAGCATGAAAAATAATATGAAGAGTGTAAAGTGAGCAGAACGGTGAAGGCTAGTGAGCAACGTGACAAATTGCCAATGACACGGAACGTAACATGCGCGACAAGATCCAAATGGAAAAGTTAAGTGGTGCGCGCTAGAGGAAACTGTGTTTATCACCTCTCGTATGTTGGTAACTAGGAGAGGGTTAAAAGTAGGGCACCAAATAATTATTACAACCACGGGAGTATAGGAAGTGTTAATAAATTGTGACAGGTGGAGATTATACAGAAGTTTTCTTCGACATTAACAGACTGTGGAACCGAATTAGGCGGTTTCATTTCTTGGATAAGGTTTATTAATCGTGTCTGTAAATAATTTGTTTTATAACCTATACATATATTTATAAAGATACCTAAATATAATAATAACTAAATAGCATTTTTATTTTAAGTTTAATGTTTTTAAAACTAGAAATATATTGGTCTATTTTGTAAATTTCTGGAAATACATTTTTTAAGAGTGACCAGCTTCTAATCAAAAAATCTTATACAAACTAAAATTAAGCATTCGAATGTAACGTGTCTGTCTTTTAAGCTTCCACAAACAAAGAACAAAGGCTTTACCGTGGTAACTGACATACAAGTGCTCGGGACCGCAGGCATAAGTTATTTTCTTACAAAGAAATCAGCACAAACAACTAGCCGAATAACCAAAATATCAAGTTCGCACTGAAACATTTTAAATGATTACTTGTACACAAGATGACGTACAAAACAAGTCAATTAATAGGAAATAGAGACCTTGCACTGCGACACCATTACCTGCGCGGTCAACAACAATAAAATGAATAATGGTCACATTAACCCAAACATTCACCCACAACGGCATCAACACGGTACGGACTCACTTTTGAAATAAATTTACGAACATTAATTTCGCTTCGTTTTATGACAAGCATTATTAATGCACTCACATTATATTGTACATGAATTTATAATGTTGTACTTTAATATTCCTAACAAAATGAAACCCTTCAAAGAAAAACTATTCCTAGTACCCAAATCGCGACAATTGTGCCTATGATATTTGAGGAGTTCCCTCGATTTCCTTGGGATCCCATCATCATATCCCGATATGGTGGTTGGTTGGAATTGTATATTAGTTCCTAATTAATAGTTTTTACTAAACGCATATAAAAGTATTTATGGTGCTTACATAAAAAAAATGTATATTTGTCTATTTGTTCCGGCTCTGGACCGGCTTGCTGTTGATAAGGAGTAACTTATGTTTCTTTTATTTTAGCATACTGCATCTCGCAGTTGTTAATGTAAAGTATACCTAAAAACAATAGCAGATAACACAGCAGGGCATAGCTAGTATACAGATGATAAATTAAATCTCCGATATTCTAAGGCTGCAGACTATTTAAATTATAAAAGCTCAAGAAATTATTCACTCTTGTTGGAGTTGACACCAAGTCTCAGCACTCGTTAAGAGGGTACTAAGTGATCGTTAGTAATATCTCGACATTTTTTGGGCATTTTTTCCGTGAATTTATTTTACGTCTTATTTTTTCTTTTATGAGTTTTAGATTCTTTTAATAAACAACAATATAACTTCAAGTATTGCGACTGTTCAATTTAATAAAAAATATTATTTATTGTATTATGTAACAAGAGAGGTGTGTGTATTAAACGGAGCGTGAAAAAGCATCTCACTAAGTCGCCATAGTGTGGGCCGCCATACTTTATTGTCTGTGTTCGCGGCAATGGTGTGTGGCTTCTATAATGCAATAGACTGCCTCGTTGGTCTAGTGGTTAGCGTATATGACTGATCAAGAGGTTTCGGGTTCAAATCCCGGGTCGGGCCAAAAGTGTTTTTGGGATTTTCTTAGGAAATTCTAACAGCTGCCCGGAGTTTGGTAGTTTGGCGGTGATTCACACCCGTGCCTCGGAGAGCAAGTAAAGCCGTCGGTCCCGGTTGTCATGAACATCTATGGCAATCGTTATTGGGAAGTCAGTGCCCTGAAATATACTGACAATTAGTTCAATCTTCGAATTTCAGTTCTCCCTTAGGGTTGCAGAGGTCCGAAGCCAGTCGCTCCGTGGAAAAACTGAAATTCAGGTAAAACCGGTAGAACTAGTAGCCGACCCCAAAGAAACTTGGAAATAATGGCTAGGAGGATGATGGTGTGTGGTTTCTCGCACTTTTGGATTCTGCTCGTGCTCTCCATCAGGCAGGGTAAAGTCACTTTGGTAGACTAAATTTATAAAAAAAGATAGGTTTCTTATTTAATTTTTTGTTCTTGCTTTGTTTGAGACATTTTAAGGTCCAGAAAAATATTTTAGTTTCTCCATCTTACTTTTTCAGAAGTAAACGGTTCAATAACTCTCTGCAATACTCATTAGTGTCTCTCAAATTCAGTTGAGTGTGATTGTGCTCAAATTTCATTTCGCCGTGACCGCCATGATGACACTTGACCCGCAAAGCGCGCCCTCACCACGACGCCACTACGTCTTGACATGACAACATCTCAAAGAGGCAAAGAATTCTTGTTCGTTTGCCGCTTTCCTTTTTTCATGATTGCTCTCAACAATGCTTTTGATTGCGATATTGTCAAAAAATATTTTTATGCTTTTTACGAGAAATATGAAAATATTTTTTATTTAACTAAATATAGAAGTTTTATTTTATTCGAAATCTACGGCGGCAACTTTCTTGAGAATTGTATTTGAATTTGTAAATAAACATACCTATTATATTTTTATTTGTTCGTTTTACTCGTTTCATTTGTTTCATTATGTCTCTAGGGATCTGATGCCAGCAGCCCCTGTTAGGAGGAGCTCTCAAAACATTTTCCATCCCATTGATTGATTCAATTGGTTGATTTGATCTGTAAGAAATTTTAGAAATTAAAATTAAAGAAGGCTTTTGAAGTCTATTTTTATCAACAAATTACCAATTCCATTCACATAACAGAACAGAAGGGGACGAATTTTCAGTCGTGAATATTCTACAATTAACATAATCTCTGTCAAGATGTTTGTCCCCAGACACTTTGACTTTGTGCTAAAGCCCTTGTAAGTTGAATTAACTAATTCAACGTTATTGTTGTCAACAATGCTTCCTATTCAAATAATTATGTTCGGTACGGAGTACAAACACAAAATATTCAGTGAACTTGGACAAAATCCCAAGAGTTTTTATTATATTTAGACTCAGTCCGATCTAAAGTTCGCGTTGAAACTCTTGCGCCATGAACATGACAATGTACACAAATGCTTTCACTCCCGAAACTATAAATGAGTTTACTAGTTTTGGAAACCCTTTATGTAATACGTTACAGCTTCCTTGGTAGTGATGCTACAGATAGTTCGCAAAGCAACGCCACAATAAGACGTATGAGAGAAATATTGTCTGTAATAATAATAATAATACATCTCTTTATTGTACACCAGAATAATAACATACAACGGTAGCTTATACTAGAAGGTACAAGTGGCGGCCTTATCGCCCCAAGGCAATCTCTTCCAGGCAACCATGTCTGTAATTAATTTCATAAATGTAAACATACTTTTACGAGTCAGTGCTTTGGTAATAATTTAATATACAGGGTGTAACCAGACGACTATCGAAAACGAAAGATGCAGCTTCAGCACCTTAAAACCTATTGAAAAAAACAAACAGTTGTCCTTAAAAAAAATTGTAGCCGGAAAAAACAACGTGTAAAGATTTTTATTGATTTCAGAAGCCAGCAATGTACTGCGCGCAACGAGTAGCTAGGTGAATGCCTTTCATAACTATTCAATTTAACTACCTACGCATCGCGGCGTCGGTAAAGATGCCTACCAACGAAAAACTGTATTCTACTTATCTAATTCGCCGGTAGCCTTTGTCGAACCAGAAATAGCTCAAATGGAGCTCCTTCTCGGTCATAGCACAGCTGATTCCTACCCGCGGCTTTCTCTTAACAAGAACCAAGACATGTCCTAAGCTGTTCTTCCACTCGAAGACCAACTTCTAAGCCTCTTCCATGCCTTTGGGGTATAACCCTCTCATTATTCAAAACTCTCTGGTGACTTACCTATCACGGTAAATACGCAAGGCTATGTCTATCAATTTATTAAATTTAGTCCTACTACCACTATAATCACTGCGTATAGGTAAGATTATTGTTCTTAAATATTATACCTACACAGATTTTAACTAACACTTATTTAATCACAGAAGAGAATACACAAGGCGCGGCACAGAAAGCAAAGTAAATTACAGTTCAAGCAAAAGAATAGAGAAATAGAATTATTTAGACAATATTATGCACTTAAATGTTTTGCGTAAGCGCGGAGTTAAAGTATTATGCCAAGCAACGTAGATCCGCGGCGAGAGCGTACGGCTCACTGGCTCGAGGTGTCGGCGCCTCGGCGCGGCCGGGCGACAACTTGCGCGGGCGCGGGCGGTACCTCGTCAACTGCCGAGTACGCACCGCTTAAGTTGGCGTAATGTTATAGTAGTAATGTAGCTAAATACGAACGCAGAAAAAAACACAAGTGCACAGGATACCATTATTAATTAGCGTTGGTTGATATCCCATCAAAAAGCCAGATTAGTGATTGATTTTGTTTAAAGTTTTCTGTCCAACGTTATCAAGTAAATGATGATGAATGAATGATGAAATTCAATAACGTAGGAAAATAAAGTTTTGTACCTATCTAATACAAATTTATCTACATAGACAATTGTTTACGCAGGTACACGCTTCATAAACTTACGGCTTTACATTAAAATGTAATGATATAGTACCTATAGGTTCTTTATTATTTTATTATGTTAAAGAACCTATAGGTACTTTAATATTTTGCATTTTGTTTAGAACTAAGGTTTCTTAGAAGTTCTGTTTGTAAAATTAAAGCTGGCTGTGATTTCTAGGTTACTATGATTAGTAGGCAAGCGCGGTCATTGAACCGCGCGCGACCGAACTGTGCCGACCGACCTCCGGTCATCTGTTTATGTCATCTATTTATTTTGAAATACATTGCAGTTTTATTGATTTTATTTGTTTATTGGCTTTCTAAATGAAATAATTAGGTTGTTAGTGTCCTATTATGTTGTACTATGTGTATGTAACCAGAAAAATACAAAAAAGAAGTTAGATAAATTAACATATATTTTGCGTTTTTTTTTCGCTAAACCTATTCAGTATCATGATCTGAATGCAACCATGAAGTTTTCGATTTCAGTCTTTTTACACCCTGTATATTTTGAAAATGTAAATGTGTTTAATAACATTAATTTCATACAATGCGTAGGGTAAGACGGGCCCGTCTCCGTAAGGACTAAATATACAAGTATTAACCGAAACGAACCAACATTTATTTAAAAGCTATTGTTGTTTGTGCGCTTTGGCACGGAACTAATCGTATAACTTATTACATACTTTATAAACGCCACACGTTTACTGTAAAAGCTACTTTAACTTCGTATAATTTATTGGACATTCGCCGAATGTTGCAATACTCCAGATCCTATATAATATCGAATATTTTTCGTGTTCAAAGACACAAAATATTATCTTCTAACCATTTAATAAGAAAAATAAAATATAATTTAAATACTAAAGCATCATTGCTTTGTGTTTGCGAATTAAATTAACAAAAAAAGGACAAACAGGGAACTCGAGATCTCATTCTGAAATAAGCCGAATCGTATTTTTATACAACGCCCTGGTCTGAAGAGGAAATGAAAAATAACTCATCTGTGAATCAGAGTTTTCTCATTCAAGCATTGTTTTAACTTACTTGTAAATTAAATGAAAACAAATTGTACTGTCTGTGCAAGGAATTAATAATTAATACATTGATAGTTAAAAATATAAAAGAAGATAGAATTGTACAAAGAATTACTACTTCATATTAAAAGTTTATATAACATTTATTTACTTTTATAATTACTGATATTATTTTCGATTTTGGCTTAAAGAACATTTACAATATTTTCATAAAAGCGTCAAAAAAATTCTCCGTTCATTCGCTTACTGGTAGAATAATAATAACAATAATAATATATTATTAACGTTGGAGTATAAAGAAAATATAAAAATGCCATAGCAAGGAGACACGACACTTTGTTCGCTCAGGTTCTAAACATGTCCTCGCTATCTACTGCGGAAACTGGCCACCTCGACGGAGCGCGGCGGGTGCCACACTCCACTGAACGACGTTCTACCCTAAAGTATCCTTTGATGCTGTATTTAGGGCGGAAAATGTCAAAGTTGGATTTCTCTCTTTGAATAAAATCAGTTCTGTAAATAGAGCCTCTTGCTTAAAATACACTACTTGTACCTTATTACGACACGTTTCCCATAGTACTTATCATGATTCAGTTCAAATGTAGTATGACTAGTGGTTCAAAGAAAAATAAACAATTCCGAAACAAATAATTTTTACACTCTGTATTTCTTAATGGTTTAGATGTATTCTTCTTTGAAATGTAACGTGCAGTGATGACCATCTCATGTTTGACCCCATACACTATTTTTTATTAGAATTAATAGTCTGGTTGTTAAATGTCTTACAACTAGATTTTTGACTTTGTGCAAAAATCCTCAAGCCTGAGTAGAACGGTTTCATTTCCTCATGGCAATAATAGATATCAATTACTAAACAATACTAATATAAATTAACATAATTTGTGCTTTTAGCAAATCTTCGTACAGCATACTTACAATTATATTACAATTTGACGATGTTTAACCATTTATAATATGAAAATTTGTACCTGCACTCACCATTGACGGTGAACTATGTGTTTCTTTACTTTTGTTGGTTGAAAATATACCATTACATCATTATTATAAATATATCCGTAATGACAACGGAGCTGAGACGTAGACATTCACTATCGGACAAGTCCACAAATTTATACTTTTTTTCTTTTTTTTTTTTACGTGTGGAAATCCCCGCGGACCGTCACCCCGTCGGGGGTTACGGCGGGGTGGTGTGTCGGACTCGAACCGACTAAAACCACACGGTGTGACCCTCTCTGCGCCTTTGTATTGGAAGGAGTCCAGGGAGGGGATTTCCTTCTGGACTCCAACCGGCGCCTGCCCGCACTGTTGCGGGCACCTACTTTGGTTTCTACTCTCTAATTGGGCAACGTCTGGTCACACGCGGACGCCGCCCCCTCGCGGTTGGCCTCTACTGCGGACGGACGGGAAACCCGTCCCGCCCATCCGCGGCCACTCTCAGGGCGGCATGAGACGCAGGTCCACAAATTTATACTAGCTCAGCGTGCGATGGAGCGTGCGATGCTGGGTGTCTCTTTGTCCGATAAATTCCGTAACGAAATTATTCGGATGAGATCTAGAGTTACCGACATCGCATGGAAAATCAGTACGCTGAGGTGGAAGTGGCCCGGTCATGTCTCCAGACGAACAAATGGACGCTGGAGCCAAAAGGTGCTAGAGTGGAGACCGAGATTAGGCAAACGTAGTGTAGGACGCCCTGCGGCACGATGGACCGACGGTTTCAGGAAGGTGGCTGACGGCAGATGGATGCAGACTGTGAAAGACCGGGATGGTTAGCGTTACTTGGGGGAGACCTTCATTCAGCAGTGGACGGCAATAGGTTGACACTATATTACATCATTCCTGTATATAAGATAAGTTTTAAATAATGTAAGTTAATATTAATTCAGAAATGGAACTAATTGAAGCTAGTGCAATCAATTTTCAAACTGCCAAACGACAGTCCCTTTAAGTTTAAAAGCAAAGAAGAAGCAGCGAACACCAGCACCAGAACGTTGACGTTATTTATTTGAACTTTAAAGAATTCTCTTTTAAGAAATAATTATTACTTTCTGCTATTAATTACGACGGTATAACTTGGTCGTCGTCGTGTGTTTCAAAGAGAAAGTCAAGAAACGTGTGTAGGTATATGTATAGAAAATCTAGGTATAACATAAATATTTAGGTATATATTATGAAAATCGATGCAAAACATGTCACATAAAACATAATGGGTATATCTTATATATAAAATTCTCGTGTCACAATGTTCGTTCCAATACTCCTTCGAAACAGCTGGACCGATTTTCATGAAGTTTTCTGTGCATATCGGGTAGGTCTGAGAATCGGTCAACATCTATTCTTATACCCCTAGAACGCGAGTGGAGCCGCGGGCATCAGCTAGTTAATAAGTTCATTAGTTTTAGAGAACACCTCATGTCGGAATAGACCTACAGACAGACGCCTAAATTATCCTACGTATAAGACGCCATTTTTGAATTATGTATATGTATCTATTTTTTTTTTATATTGTCTTCCATCTCACCTGATGGAAAGTGTAGATGAAGACGAAGATGGTACACGCCCATCCAAATGAAACCTGTTAACTCTACTCTTAAAGGCTTCAGAGTTCAACTCATCAGGAAAAATAGACCCAGGCAGGTCGTTCCATACTCTGGCGACTCTCACCAAAAACGAGCTGTTTAGTTCGACTTTTGGGTATGTATCTGTAGTGGTTTACTTCATTAATTATTAGTATTGAGCACGTACGCGGCAGAATATTAATCTTTAGCTATCATCCAACGCTAAAACTTTTAGCGATGCAGCGTTACTCATCTCAATAAAATGTCTAACTTGAATGATATAACACACCTAACAGTTCAACAGAGGTGATTAAATAAACTTAGGATGAAGTTAAATTACTTAAGCTACAACTTGAGTTTTTGCAGGTATTTCTAAAAATCGACATCAGTCAATAAATGTGTAAAGTTTATAACATATAGCGCAACTCCTACGCCTTCAGTTTTATTTTCCAACAAGTGATTGATGTTGTATAATACATGTATTTTTTCACAGCAGTTTATTTGACGACAATGTTAACATTTCAGACATGTAACACAACACGTTATCTAGCTTCAAAACTAAGCATTCAATAGTCGTATACTTTTAAGCTATTGTAAAGCTTTTATCGCGGGCTTCGAGCGCGGCGACCGAATCCAAAAATTCCGTAACGAAAAAACCTAACATCCTAAAAAGGGATAGAGAGAATGATTGTAACTGCAGTGTGACAAGGATGTGGCGGCTCCGTGCTCTATAGGCAGATTAGCGCATGCGTGCTGCCGCCACCGGCCGTTATCCGTTGTCTTTACAACACAGTCATTCTAGATTATTCTTCTTGTCTTTCGGTTAATAGGATAATCATCCTATTAACCGAAAGACATTTTTTTCATTTCATTATTTTCATTTTCATTTGATTATATTGTTTGGCAATAATATTGTTAGAATGTATGTTGGTAAAAAGGCAGTGTATATTGTTTTGTAACCTTGAATTTATATCAAAGAAAAAAATACTGCATAAATAAAAAATAAATATATCAAAGAAAAAAATACTGCATAAATAAAAAATAAATATATCAAAGAAAAAAATACTGCATAAATTAAAAATAAATATAATTGCATAAGTTGATAAAAAATGCTATGCAATAGCTTTACCGCGGCAGTCCCAGAGTGCCATACGACTTTTTTTTTGCAAATATATACATATAAAATACCCAAGCTCGGAAATAAATGTCTGTAGATCAAATAAACATTTGGTCCGACCCAGAATTTGAAGCCTCGACTGTAGTGCTTGAGGTCTCGACGTCAAGCACTGCAGTCGCATACATTACCACTGCGTCATTGAGGCAGTAATGCGATGTAAAACAATGATTTCAATATGAACGGATTTCATGACACTTGAACTTAAATCATTTGTACTTAACATTACCGTAATATGACGCCTATATTGGTATTGTAACAAACAATTTTATTGAATATATTTTTTTTTCCTTCTAAAAAGCAATACCTTTCCAACAATATTCTATTTCATCTTCAGAACGTATACACATTCTAAAGAATCTTCGTATGAAATACGTGAGAACGAAAAAATGTGCACCCAATACAAGAAATGTACACCGTCGGCGACGACAGTATTCACGTGGGAAATGATACGTCATTTACTGTGGCCTTGAGGCACCAAATGCGTTTATATTGCTGATAGAAAATATTGTCAAACAGAATTTATTCCTGTTTTTCCGTTTACAAAAATTTTAAGATGTAACTGATGCAGGACAAATTCACTGATATCCATTCTTGGTGATTCACCATATCGCAAAACTAAAACGTGTTCAATAACGGTGCAGTATACGATTATAAATGTAATGCTCTGAAGTTTTCAAAAGCTTAAAAATGCTTAAAGTGCAGAGAAGTGTATTAAATGGCATATCAAATACTAACGTAATGTAAAGTCCCTAAGGGCCGTGGTAATCAATTATTGCGTATCAATTTAAGAGCTGGCCAATTTCTATAGTAGTTTATGTGTAACAGATTAGTAGAAAGTGTTACGACCACTATCGTAGCTGACTAGTACGACAATGTTGGCAAAAAGCCTATCCGGACAAATTCACTGATATCCATTCTTGGTGATTCACCATATCGCAAAACTAAAACGTGTTCAATAACGGTGCAGTATACGATTATAAATGTAATGCTCTGAAGTTTTCAAAAGCTTAAAAATGCTTTCATAATAATATGCGACTGACACGATACCCCTTCGAAAACTTATGAAACATTTAGAATATTCTGGTGGTTTTTATTTTTTCTAGACATTCTATTAGTTTTTAAATTTTTTGCTTAAGACTGCTGTTAGCGCCAACCAACTGGCTAAAGAAATTTAATGACGCCAACATATAAAGGCGGGAGCGAGTATGACTTCAGCGACTTAGCGCTGCCTGAAACCTGTGTGGGCCGAGTACTGTGCAGCTGCCGAATAGGTGGTAGGTAAGGGAAATATGGAAGCACGCTTACCTTTGATGATCTTGAGCTGCAGAGCCGCGGCGCGGGCAACTCGCGGTGCGAGGAGGGTCCGGGCGTCGCTCCGATAACGCGACAAGCCTCAGGGCCACTTAGCAAACAAACTATTTATCTATTGTCTATTTTAGACGCGGTGGCGGAGTCCACAATTAAAGGACTCAACAGCGGTGCGGGCGGCGAGCAACGACGAGCTGCAGGGAAGCTTCGAGAGCAACTGTTCTCCCTCTCTTCTTCTTGCGGTTAGCGTGCGATGCGGGAAATATGATTTGGGATGTGGGTAGGAATGGATGCCGACAGCCCCGCCTAGCGGATATATAAAGAACCTAACAGTGTTCCTGTCACCATGGACAGGTGGCGTTACCATTCCCCCCGCCCTTAAAGGGTTACCTTTAAAAAAAACAATAATAAAACGCGGTAATATTGCGGAAAACATGAAAAGTGCGGAATATATGCGGATAAAGTTGCGGTAAATGTTTATAATATACATGTCTCTAACTTACTTTTAAGCCTACTTAAAACTATTTGTGCGAATTTAAACAATATATTACTGACTTGGCAATGGGCACAATCGGACCACTGGGCGCACGAAGCTCCCTTTACTAGTTCTAACGGTGACTACTCGCGTTGTTCCATCTTTCGAAGGATGGACGGCTTCTACAACCCCGAGCGGCCACGATAGGGGCGGTGCGTTATCGACGATGATGACCACTACTGATCCCAGCTGGATCGGTGTAGTGGGCGTGGTCCACTTGGCTCGAGCCTGCAACTTATGCAGGTACTCGACTCTCCATCACTGCCAAAACGATTGAACCAGCTTGTCTAGGAGAGAGTGTCTCTCGAGAAGGTTAGCTGATTCTACGTGCGGTGCGGGTAGCGAAAATAGCGGTGCAGTGTGAAGAAAATGAGCCGGCGTCAGCGCCGACGGCTCAGCGGGATCGCTGCTTAAAGCGGTAAGAGGGCGTGAATTAATAAGTGCCTCGACCTGAGCAAGCACAGTTAAGAGCTCTTCGTAGGTGAGTAGCTGTTGACCTATCACCTTGAAGAGATGAGTCTTAACGACCTTCACCATCGACTCCCAGCATCCACCCCAATGAGGGCTAGCAGGCGGGATGTGTTTGAAATCGATGCGACTCTCTGTCAGCTCATGTTTGAGGTGCGGGCGAAATTCGTCAAGAAATTTATAAACGTCGCGTAAGTATGAGCGGCAACCAACAAAATTGGTTCCATTGTCAGTATAAAGGCACTGTACCGGTCCGCGGCGAGAAAGAAAACGCTTGAGCGCGGCGAGAAAACTGACTGTACTCAGCTCCGTAGCCACTTCTATGTGTATACAGCGGGTAGTAAGGCACGTAAAGATGCATAGCCATGCTTTACGGCTCTTAACGCCTCTACCCCTCATGGGAGTGAACTGTATAGGACCAGCATAGTCACACCCACAGTGGGCGTATGCCTTTACAGACGGGTTTACGCGGGAGCGCTGCAAGTCCGACATCATCGGAAACGATGGACGCGGCCTTGCTCTGAAACAGGTATTGCACTTGTGTATGCGGTGACGGATAACACGTCGTGCGGAGAGTATCCAATAATGATGCCTGAGTAAGGACATCAGATGTTCGGGACCGGCGTGTAAATGCTTTCTATGATAATAATCGATTAATATATCGACCACGTGATCGTGGCGCGGGAGCACACACGGATGCATTTGTGAATAGTCGATGTCGGCGTTCGACAGCCGGCCACCGACGCGAAGAAGACCATTTTCATCTAGAAATGGTTTCAATCTCTGTAAGGCGGGCGAGCAGATTTGACCTTCTCTTATTTTATGAACGTCGTCGCGGAAGTGAACCTGTTGTAATGCGAGTAATATTTTAGTTTCCGCGAATTCGAGATCTGAGCGGGTGACTGAAGGTCTGCGCGGTAGCAATTTCGAGAATCGAAAAATAAAAACAACAATACGTAGCACCTTCGACCACGAGGATATACGTTGAGCGAGCGTGTAAATAAGCGATTCATTAGCGGGTACGGTCACAGTATGGGCGAGCGGTTTCATGGCTGGAACATCACCGACGGCATCACAACTAAACTCGGCGATTGGCCACTTTGATGGATCCTCAGATGCCCACGGCGGTCCTTCAAACCACAGAGGATGGTTGATTAGCGAAGCGGGAGAGAGGCCGCGCGATAGACAATCAGCGGGATTTTCAACCCCCGGTATATGATGGAAACAGCTGGCAGGCAAGTTATCAACGACTTGGACAACCCTGTTCGCGACAAACGTTTGCCAGCGGTGCGGGGACGAGTTGATCCAACAAAGAACGACTTTTGAGTCGGTGAAGGCGAATGCGTTTGAGATTTTGTAGCGCGGTTCAAAAACGTCAAGTACCCTACGCATCAACTTCGACAGAAGTACTGCGGCACACAACTCCAACCTAGCGATAGAAACGGTTTTGAGCGGCGATACCTTAGACTTCGAGCACACGAGCCTAACGGACCTAACAGCACCAACGGTGACCTGTAGGTATATCACACAACCGTAGGCGCGTTCGCTTGCATCAGCAAAGCCTAAGAGGTTAGCTATGCACCCCTGAACCACTCCTAAATGTCGAGGAATGCGGATAGTGTTGAGCGCAGGTAACTCACTACAAAGAGGGTCACAATGCGTTGAGGAGGCGTGTCATCCCAGTCACATTTCAATAGCCATAACTCCTGAATGAGGAGCTTGGCGTGCAAAATGACGGGTGCCACTAAGCCCAAATTGTCCCATAAGCGTGCGATGACGGACAGAATATTTCGTTTTGTACATCCTGACTCAGGTGTGGTGACCTTAAAATTAAATTCATCGTAGGACCTATCCCAATGCGTGCCTAATATTTTATGTGGTGTGCCACCCCTGTCTAGTTCAAGATCTGAGGAGGCGCGGTGCGATGCGGGAATGGCACGCAGAACAGCGGGGGAGTTACTAGTCCACTTCACAAGGTCGAACTGACCACACTTGAACATGTCAATGAGTTCCGTACAAGCGGCAACAGCAGCGTCTTCATCAGAGTGCGATGAGTCCTTTGACATTATGCTGAAACATACGTCATCCATGTACGTGGAACTGGATGCGATAGCGGCGGCGGTAGGAAACTTATGTTTTTCATCAGCGATTAGCTGCTGAACGACGCGTACAGCGTGATACACGCTAGACTTCATCCCGAAACAAACTCGATTAAATTCGAGTATTACTAATTGGTCTTGCGGCGAAAATCTAAAAAGAATTCGTTGAAATTTGCGATCGGCTTCGTGCATACCAATCTGCAAAAACATTTGACGACAGTCAGCGGATATAGCGATTTTAAATAAGCGGAAATTTAAAAGTATGCAATTTAAATCACCCTGTAGGTTAGGGCCGGAGTGTAAAACTTCGTTAAGTGACAACCCTGTGCTGGTTTTACAGCTGGCATCTAGAACCATTCGAACCTTGGTAGTCGTTTTATCAAAACGTTGCACACAAAAATGCGGCACGAAATAAGAATCGGCGGGAGTTATTTTATCAATAGATCCTATCTCGGTAATGTAGCCCTTATTAATGTACTCGCGTATTATATCATTATAGGCCGTGCGCAACGTAGTTGATGACTCCAATTTTCGTTCCAAACACATGAAGCGTCTTTTAGCGGCGGCGAGGGAATCCCCTAATTTATAAACATCGTCCCTAAACGGTAACGAAACGGTATATCTACCACTAGCATCGCGCGTAGTGGTGGTGCGGAAATGATTCTCACATTCAAGGTCATCTTGACTGTGGGCGGGCGGAGCGGAGACCTCTTCAAGTTCCCAAAACTTTTTGAGAATGCGGTCCAGCGACTGTTCGAGAACAGTACAACAAGCGGTTGTATTTTTAATTTCGTGTTTAGACAACAATACGGGAGCGGAACCCATGATTATATATCCTAGAACACTTTCTATAGCGGGCGGTATTCCTACAACATTACTATGTACCACGCCTGGTAGCAGTAAGTGTGGAAAATAATTCGCGCCGAGGAGCACATGCACCTCGGCGGGCGTAGCGAACTTACTGTCCGCGAGCGGTAGCGAGTTCAAGTGAGTAAACGCTGATAAATCAACGGGCACCGAAGGCAGGTTATCCGTTATGCGGTCGACAATAAATGCCGATACGTCAAAATGAACGTTATTAGAGAAACGCGAAAATATTTGAAACTCCGTGGAACCTCTAATAGATTTTTCGGAACCACCAAAACCTCGAACAATCGTCCTCGTATTTCTATTGCAATCCAAACCTAAACGAGCGCAACATTCACTTGTAATAAAACTAACTTGTGATCCCGTATCTAAAAGAACTCTAATGACATGGGCGTGTCCAGTTCTATCGTAAACAACAACCTGAGCGGTAGACAGCAATACCGTTATGGATTGCATACATTGCACACCCTGAACATTGTTATTCGCGGCGTTCGGTGCGGGCGCGGCAATGGACGCATGCAGCGCTGATACGTTCACATCGCGCGTCGAGTGAATTTGTGTAGCAGACGGCGGCTGCGCCGGTGGCGGCGGAGACGATTGAGTGGGGCGCGTAGTGCGCGCGGCGGCTACGTTCCCCGGTTCGATTCCCGGGGCGGCCATTCGGTTGTCAGGCTTTTGCTGTGAAACCCGACTGCGAGCGTTATCGAAGTGCAGCAGCGTGTGATGCCTCTGACCACAGCTGCGGCAGTTCATGTTCGAATGACAATCGCGTGCTTTGTGTTTCAAACTAAGGCAATTAATGCAAGCGTTGCGTTCTTTAACGCAATTAAATCGTGCGGCGGGCGTTATATTATTAAATGATGGACATTTAAATAAGTGGTCATGTACGAAGTTGTCACAAAGACATTTCTGGTACGGCGTAGACACTGCTACATAAGCGTGCGGGTTAGGTACATGACGTCGCGGTTTATTTTGTGTAGAACGAGAAGCAGAAGTATTTGTGGTGGGGCGTATGTTATTATATATTTTGTACTGTCCTTTAATAAATTCCATCAGCTGACCGAAAGTAGGTACTTTCGTATCGCGGTACTGAGACTCGAATGCGCGGATAGTTTCCTCGTCCAACTTCTTTAAAGCGAGATTAAGCAGTAAGAAATCACTTAAATTATCGATTTTTAAATTTTTTAATGCGTTTGCGGCAGTGATAAACTGATCAATGAATGCCTGGAATTTGGACGCAGAAGCGGGGCCGTTCAACTTAACATTTAACATCTGATCTATGTAGGTATATCCGAGCGTGCGTTTGTCTTCATACCTGTCTATAAGACATCGTAATATCGTGTCATAATTTTCAGCAGACGGCGTGATGCCTGAGAAGACGGTCTGAGCGTTACTTGAGAGCTTCGCTATTAAATAGTACAACCTCTCAGAGTTAGTCAGCCTAGGATTATCGTGTACGGTTGACTTGAACCCAGCGTAAAAAAGCGGCCAGTTTCGAATGTCGCCGTCAAAACACATTAACTCGATCGGCGGCAAGGAAGGCAATCTATATTTTAAACTTAAACGGTCGGTCGAAACATCCTGACAACGATCAGTGTCCTTCGTGGACGGGTGTGGTTCAACACTTTTCAATACGCGTTTTATATGACAATACAACTGTTCGAACGAGTTTAAAGACTTATAATTAGGTTTATATGCGGGATTATTTTTAAGTGAAGCGCGATTGTGCTCATTGACTATTTCCCTAAACTCAGAGCGAATATCTTCAATAGTTCTTACGGAACTAAGGAACTCCTCCATACATTCCACACTCTCATGAACCTTTTTTGAATTGTCGTAAATAATTTGAACAAACTCAAACAGCGTATCTCGTCTACATTCTAAGAGAATAATCTCATTGTCTTGTTTAGTCTCGAAAGACTCAGGATCCCCTTTCTTGGGCATTGTCGGCGCCGTAATAATAACCGACAAGGCACAATGAATAGAACGCAGCTAGCAAATAAAATTATATTATATGTAACTATAAGTTTACATCATTGATTTACCACTAGCCGTAGATAGAGCGCGTCATACAAAAACAAGCCGAGAATTTGTCACCAACTAACTATACATTCCTACATATCGGTATATCGATGTATTACAACCCGTCTAATACAATAGACATCTGGCCGTTATATTATCTATAGCGGCGCGTAGTGCTTAGTAATTCATTCGGATTATACGGCTCGAGTGTTAGAATCGGTGACTTTCGGCTCCATTCGGTATGACGGGAACAAACTTCACAATATTGAGGCGACAACGCGGCGTCTAGCCTTGTCACACACTGGGGAAAGGAGTGCACGCGTCACTATTTGTGCACTACTTTTCCGTCCCATTTTTTGAGCGTTAATGATCGATCTACGGCTAGTGGTAAATCAATGGTTTACATTCACTAGCCGGGCGAACGATGCAGCGGCGCGATATTAATAATACAAATGTGGGTATTATTTTTTATAAACGAGATATCTATTTGTTAACTTTTGCGGTTGAAATAAATGTTTTTAAGTAAGTTAGCTACACGTAATTTAGTAATGAATCAAGTAATAGTATGACGTTAAATTAAATAATTTAAGTAAGTAGGTAACTCTTTTAAAGCGCGGAAGAACTGAAAGCGAAGTTTGTACGTAGGTAATATTTACCTAGGTAGGAAATTATGTTTATTTAGATTATAAATAAGCGGGCGTTAGCTAGATAAATCTAGATCGAAGCGGAAATGCGAAGCGAAGTTTAGCGGGTTTAAGTTCTAGATGGATCTAGACTAAGAGGTATAGGTACTAGAATAAGCGGGCGGTAATGAAGTACTAGACTAATCTAGACTTACAAGCGGTGGGTCAGAGGGACCCTAGCTTAGCCGAGATCCGGCATCGAAGGACCAAATCTATATGTTAGCGCCAACCAACTGGCTAAAGAAATTTAATGACGCCAACATATAAAGGTGGGAGCGAGTATGACTTCAGCGACTTAGCGCTGCCTGAAACCTGTGTGGGCCGAGTACTGTGCAGCTGCCGAATAGGTGGTAGGTAAGGGAAATATGGAAGCACGCTTACCTTTGATGATCTTGAGCTGCAGAGCCGCGGCGCGGGCAACTCGCGGTGCGAGGAGGGTCCGGGCGTCGCTCCGATAACGCGACAAGCCTCAGGGCCACTTAGCAAACAAACTATTTATCTATTGTCTATTTTAGACGCGGTGGCGGAGTCCACAATTAAAGGACTCAACAGCGGTGCGGGCGGCGAGCAACGACGAGCTGCAGGGAAGCTTCGAGAGCAACTGTTCTCCCTCTCTTCTTCTTGCGGTTAGCGTGCGATGCGGGAAATATGATTTGGGATGTGGGTAGGAATGGATGCCGACAGCCCCGCCTAGCGGATATATAAAGAACCTAACAGTGTTCCTGTCACCATGGACAGGTGGCGTTACCAACTGCAATAGCTTCAATTTATGATTATTATTGGTGTTTAAACACTTATACAGTCCCTTATATTTCAGCTGAATTTAAAATTAATAAGTAATTCTCATCAGCAAAAATATACGTAGCTTATTATAAACGAGACACTCACAGTTTTACTTGACCGGGGTTTCTTTTACAGCCGAGGATTTCAATTAAGTCGTAACCGGTGGCGATACGAAGATTAATGGCTAAAATAAGACGACTAGTGAGAAGCTCGCAGCGTAATTACCATTGATCTCAGTTAATCACTTGAGGGAATGGAACAAAATTCTGGTAAATCAATGTATGAACAGTAATGTATACAGTGGAACGGAATGTTATTAAAAGTAGTGTTTTTTCTATTTATGTCTACCACTAGTCTAATATCTCATCTTCATCTTTCGAGACTTTATTCCCAAGTTTATTTGGGGTCGGTTAATAGTTCTACCGGTTTTACCTGAATTTCAGTTTTTCCACGGCGCGACTGGCATCGGACCTCCGCAACCCTAAGGGAGAACTGAAATTCGAAGATTGAACTAGTTGTCAGTATATTTAACACTGACTTCCCAATAATAATTGCCATAGATGTTCACGACAACCGGGACCGACGGCTTTACGTGGTCTCCGAGGCACGGGCGTAAATCACCGCCACTAGTCTAATATCTATTGGGTGGTATTCTCGTATCAACTTGTTAAACATTATTTGTGAGATTTGAAATATTTAATGTTCATGGTTACCTTGAGGCTATATTTTAGTTAGTTTTCATGAGATTATGAAATTAATAATTAAATAATTATTCTAGAAACAAAAACCCGTCACCGCATGCGGAACCAAATCCAATATATCATTAGTGAGTCTAATTTTGTATAGATATTGTGATACATGTTTTTCTTTTTTCAGATCATTAGTTTTAAGCAGTCGGGTTTTATGTTTCTATAATAATTATTTTATTTTAGGCTTTTTTTCTTTTATAAACCGACAAATTCTTTTTTAAATATCAATTTGTAGTCCGTAGTCGGCCCGATCTATTTTG
Organism: Phragmatobia fuliginosa; assembly: GCA_932526445.1. Lineage (NCBI taxonomy): Eukaryota > Metazoa > Arthropoda > Insecta > Lepidoptera > Erebidae > Phragmatobia > Phragmatobia fuliginosa. The sequence continues at coordinate 432,479 of OW052067.1, read as the reverse complement.
TACGCTATTTGTGAGTTTATGTTAAAACGGAAATATAAATGTAATATTATGTATAAATAATATTATGTCTGTGAAATGGTATTTTTAAGATCTTTCATTTGATATCCATCTTGCAAGGTAAGAAAAAAAATCAAGCCCACCCCGCACTTTTTTCCATTTACGGGTGCTATTTTGAAAATTTATATATCCTATGTCACTACCATAATTAAAACGATTTCAGTGACACCTTGTACCACCGCGACCTCCTTCTGACGCAGTCGAATAAAAGCTACAAGTGCAACTTCGCCAGATAATACAGCATGCATATATCAATGTCTGATATTTTTCTTACAAGCATAAAAGTAAGTTTGAATAAATTATTTAATGCAGAATTAAATCAGTAAAACCATATTTCCAAAGTTTAAAAACACTCAAAGGCAAAAGAACATTCTCGGTCCTCAGAACTCTTGTAATTATATTAAACGAAAAAGTTTGTAATCCTATATTTTCACTGAAAACACCAAGAACCAAATTCTATTACAATTAGCAAAATAGCTAAAGTCGTATTGTTTCAAAACGAAATTATGGAACTTTCCTCCTTGATTTGCAATTCAATTGTTGAAAAATATTTATAATTCAAATACTGACAAATGCTCAAATTAATAATGACCATAATTTTATTACATGGAATAAATTTAACACAATATTTATTTTATAAGATGTCCGATATATTTATTTACTTAACCCTTATTGTGGCAAGATTGCTATTTTGAAGAAAAGCAAGAAATCTGTATATAGGTAGCTTCTTTGGGCTATAATAAAAGAAAAAAAGCGGCCAAGTGCGAGTCGGACTCGCCCATGAAGGGTTCCGTATCAGCAATAAACATCGTATAAAAGTTTTTGTAGTTCGTTGTAACTTTCATCGATGTTTTTATACTAGTGTATTGATTGGATGAAAGGTAAATTGCGTGTTACGATTTATGACGTATTAAAAAAAAACTACTAACTAGATCTCGTTCAAACCAATTTTCGTTGGTAGTTTACATGGTAATGTACAACATATTTTTTCTTTAGTTTTATCACTCTCTTAGTTTAGAAGTTAGAGGGGGGGGGACACAAATTTTTCCACTTTGGATGTGTCTCTCGCGCAAACTATTCAGTTTAGAAAAAAATCATATTAGAAACCTCAACATCATTTTTGAACACCTATCCATAGATACCCCACACGTATAGGTTTGATGAAAAAAAAATTTTTGAGTTTCAGTTCCAAGTATGGGGACCCCCAAAATGTATTATTTTTTTTTCTATTTTTATGTAAAAATCTTAATGCGGTTCACAGAATACATCGACTGACCAAATTTCAACAATATAGCTCCTATAGTTTCGGAAATAATTGGCTGTGACATACGGACGGACAGACAGACAGACAGACTTGACGAATCTATAAGGGTTCCGTTTTTTGCCATTTGGCTACGGAACCCTAAAAATAAATAAAAAATCGTGATATGAAAATTTTGGAAAAACAAGATGTATATTATTCTATACATGCTACACGTAAGGTGATTAACGTTCTCGTTCAAAGAACATGACAGAAAAATTTCAACAAGCTTAACGAACAAATGCCGCCGTTTACACCTAGTGCATATTTAATGTATACATAATAATATATGCTCGAGCAGTACGCTTATTCTTTTGACCGGTTGTGTGTAGCTCGTTCAGTAAATCAGATTGGAATCCAAAAAAATAGACAAAAAGTGAGTACATAACTCTCAAATAAAAAAACAGCTGTAAATCCTTATAACTCATCAAGCTAATCTAAATCAAAGTATGTAATTATCATATCAGACTAGTCGAGTATATTAGTTAGACTAGTTCATGTGTTAACTCTCTGTATCGTAAAAATAACTCTTGTTAGTAAATTTCATTAGACTTTTAAATATGACGGCGTATTGATTATTTTAGTTGGCAACACTGTTAAGTGTCTAAAGGTAAGACACTGACGCATCACCGGGCACTGGCGCGTGCGACCAGTGTTGCCAGCTAAAATAATCGATACGCCGATAAATATATTAATAATCCTCTATAAGAATATTTAACTTCTAAAACTTCACACAGACATCTAGTATAATCTTAATATCAATATGTAATAACAATGTGTTTTTTTGAAGTTTAGCTAAATATGATGTAAAATAACTGAACATTTTTGTCCAACATTTAATTAAATTTTAGTTTCCCTGAGTCTTGACGCGTACAGTATGACCCAGAGCAGCGAGCAACTTGCTGCAAACTTATATTGGATCTTCTTTAACAAACTTCTGTAGCTTTCCCTGCGTAATTACTTTCTCAACTATTTCTCGGTGCTCATATTTCAACTTTTACAATACTTTTAAATTCACATTAGATGAATACAATAAAATACAATCAAATAAAACTAAACATTTCGAAATTCTTATAATATAAACCTTTTTGAAAACTATTCTGAAGCAGTTAGTTGTCTTTGAGCAATTTAATTCAGTTTATTGAATGTCATAATGTAAATTTAAAATTTTCAGGCTTCACAACAATAATTAATAGGTCACAAATATATATGTAGTATAATTTTGACATAATGTTATGTGCTTTTGGTAGTTAACTTTAATGTGTATTAAATAGAATCAAGTAATAAAACTAAAATTATATTTCACATATAAATAGACTAGCTTTTCACCCGCGGCTTCGCCCGCGTGGAATTCATTTATATCGCGCGACACGGTAAGGGTAGATTAAACAATCTTACATGATTTTATGTTTGATATTATGGAACTTCGACACAAACTTTCGTCCCCTATTTCAAACCCTTCTACCTTTATTTTCGCGATAAAGAGCATCCTATGTCCTTTCCCAAGTTCAGTTCTATCTTCATACTAAATTACATCAAAATCGGTTCAATGGTTTAGGTGTGAAAGCGTAACAGACAGACAGACAGTTACTTTCGCATTTATAATATTACAGTAGGGATTACACCATCGGAAAGTAGATTTCATCAAACAGAAAACACCCCAATCGTTTGAAAAAAGTAGATATTTTGACGGGTGAATTTTCGATAATAAGTCAAAATAAGGTAAAAAAATAAATATTTCAAATAAAATAAATTACAGTGTATTCGGGACATAAAAAGGCAAGTTTTCACTAAACTTCGTTTAAAAATAATTTTATTTGTAAAAAATAAAAATAAAAAACCAAAAACTTGGTTTTTTGAATTTATCACATATAATTTGAGGTTATGTGAAAAAAAGTGTGAATAAAAAAATGGCCAAGTGCGTGTCAGGCCACGCACAGGAAAGGGTTCCTCAGTCACCCATAATGGTACGTGGATTAGAAATTGTATTCAATGGATAATTGTTATGTTTACGTTTTAATGCGTTAATTTTGTATGACGTTTGTAGTTTGTAAGCACATTGTAGAAGTTAAGCCTCTATAACTCCTGAACTAACAAAGTCATCTAATTCGTTATAGTTTTTCTTTAAAGTTCATTATATGGAACACTATCACGAATTTTTCCAGATTTTTTGAGCAGGCCGTTTAGCTTTTAGAGGGGGGAGACGCCCTGTTTTTACAAAAAAGTTGCCTTTAAAGTGGATATTTTCGCAAACGGATCCCTAAATCAAAAATTCGTCTTAGCAACCCTGTAATGTTTTTAAAAGATCTATATAATGATACCCTACATGATGGGGTAGCCGCGAGAAAAAAATAACATCCCCACTTTACGTGTAGGGGAGGTACCCTAAATTAAAATATTTTTCATAATTTAAATGTAGCACTTTGTCGACGTAATTACAATACATATTCTTGCAAAGTTTCATCTTTCTAACATTTACCGTTTGGACGGTAAGTCGAGGACGGACGGACGGACAGACGGACATGACGAATCTATAAAGGTTAGAAAGTCATAAACCTCGGAACCCTAAAAAGTTGTAGATCTTTTAATTACCTACAACTTTCCATTCAACTTTTTTCCATAGGACTTGTAGTTTTGCCGGAAATCGAGATAAACCGTTATTTACACTTTGTTTTATATATTTAGCCATCCAAAGTGACTCTACCCTGCCTGATGGAAAGCATGAGCAGAATCCAAGAGTCGGGGCTACCACACTTGCCGCGAATGCAGACAATAATGTATAGCGGCCCGAGATGCTTTTTCACGCCCCGCTTATAGGACCCGAAAACCTCCCCCCCTACCCCTTCCCGACCGTACTCAGATCGCCCGTAAATTATTTTTCCTTTCATTTTTATAATTTTCTCGTCCTATTCCAATAGGTTTCATCCTACTATAAATTTTTTTTTTCAAAAATTATCTACCCTGATCTACTGATCTATATTTAATTTACAAACTATCATTATGGTTGCCATGTAAGTGTGTTATGCCTAGCAACCTGTGAAGTTTTGACAGGAGATAAACAGTGATACATTTTGATATCTACGATTTATGTATTTTTGTAACTACCTTTAAATCTCGATTATTGCAGTAAAAAGTAGCCTATGTCCTTTCCCAAGTTCAGTTCTATCTTCATACCAAATTTCATCAAAATCGGTTCAGTGGTTTAGGCGTGAAAGCGTAACAGACAGACAGACAGACAGAGTTACTTTCGCATTTATAATATTAGTAGGGATATTGGTTGTCCATTACTCAAACATCAGCCAAAAATTTTGTGAATGTAAATTTATTGTCATATGAAGTTTTACAGACGTTCCCTTTTCTTTTGGTCCAAACTATGTTGAAAATCTTAGCATTTCATATTCGTGATCAATAAATCAAATATAATCGAGATTATCTATCATCATATATGAGACCATTCGTAAGGTAAATGATTTTTGGTCAGAGCATTTATCATCTTCTTCCATAAAAATATTGATGTTAAAAGTTATCGGACTCGACATTATCGTAAGAAGCGTACTTTATGCCAATATTTTGCTTATTTACCTAACTGAGAGGTTATCATTTTTAAGAAGAGTTAATGAAACACATTATCTATGTGTGAATATGGCAATGGTATGAAGAGAAAGTTGTCAGTCGGTTAAAATGCAACTCATAACGATTTATTATCTGATGTATCAAAATAATTACAACAATTTTAGTTTCCTACAAATACACTTTTATAAAATTAGTAAAGTTTACCAGATTTATATAATAAAAATGTAATCTTAAAGAGATTCTCTTAAAGAGAGTAAAAATATCGCGTTCCTTCACTTCAAAGTTGAAAGTTAATGAATCAAAGTTTTACGAAACTGTCTAGTTTAGTGAATACAGTTCGCTTTACAGAAGATTTTGTAAACATACATATCTCAGATGTGTCTTATACTTTCAGATATTAGACTAACATGCAGTTTAGAATCAATGTTGACATCTATTACAAGTCTTGTATTGTAAAACTTTTAAAAATATCACCAAAATTAGTGACACTTGGGAAACTACGGCAGGCATATAAACACCGTGGTGGTGGTAAAAATAGATTTGTATGTAATACTGTTTACATAAAAAATACTTTCCGTAATATTAAATTGAAACCTTTCATTCGAGCCCTTCTGATGATCAAAAACCATTTACTACACATTTCAAAGAACCTTTTGTGAGAAGTTCTACGGTTCATTTATCTACCTTTGCGTTTATTTTTAACGATAATTCACTATTTGCTTTCATCTAAATATATTCTTGGAAAACCCACTTATACCTCTACTAAGAAGTTTTCTTTGTACTTTACTCGTTCTACATTTCAGGTTACGAGTACAGTACAGTTGATTGATTGTAGTTGAGAGTCATGCTTTTGGTTACTACCACAACTTCACAGAACTATCAGTGTTCTTCGTGTGTGAAGCAATTCTATGTTGCTTTTTATAGAGAGAGTAATTTGTAGATGAATTAGTAGAGGCACGGCATTAGGCCGCCGATGTGTGGTTGTTTGGATTTGGAAGGAGTATGCTGACCACTACTCTTAGTTTCTACTTATGTTTTCCATCAGTCAATGAGCTGCTGAAGTGGTCGACTAGTCTCGACTAGTCACTATAACAGGATAACAAATAAAATAAAAAATGTCGTTAGAGTTCAAATCTTTCCTCTTCGCAATTCCCGTTTTTGAGGACAGGCCGCTCAAAGGAGCGGTTCTCACTTACCATCACATCGAGCATCTGACAAAAAAAGAATGAAAATAAATAGCTTGATCTCAAATTGGAAACATAAACATCTAACTTAGTTCACAATAAAGAAAGTATTAGGGTTGATGACAAGTAGTCGCCACGTTTTGTTTGCTAATATTTGTTAAATTATATCATGTAATATAAATGTATGATCGTAAATCACAGTCAGTATCGTTAGACCTAATGTAGCATTCTACCTACGAGCGTTTAACTAAAGAAAATAGTGCGTGCAAAATGTTAGGTTTGTTGGCCTCGAAAACGTGGATTTTCAGGTCAATGAGCAGTATAGCTCGCCATTTATTACGTCCCTGCAGACAGACCTCGATCAATCTTAACAAGCCGCCGCCGATGTGTCTATGACAATCCCGTTGACGGCACAAACTCACCGACATATATGGCTCATATCTTTAAACTATGCCCGTTTCCAGTTTTATCCACTAATGCGCACGGAGTTTTGTACATTTCAAAAATATTTGGGTACATGACCTTTTTCAAAGCTAAAAGATAGTCAATGAACTTAATTGTGATCTGATGAAGTTCAGTCGTGAGGCGATTGTTTCATGTTTCAGCGCATATGGACCGGCTCGACTGAAATGATCCACGGTATTACAGACAACTAGCATTAAACAATTCTGTTCATACATTTAGGCGGGTAAGGTAGATTTAAGGATTAACCTTTCGTTGTAATTTAGCAATTGCCTGATGTCCGCACTGCTCTTTATTCAATTTTTTAAAGACAAGTGTCATATTTAAGAAAATGCCATGACCCGAAGAAAATTTAAGTAACCTACTAACGCACATTAAATTGCCTCGTTGATCTATTCGTATGCGTGCCTGCTGATCAAGAGGTCTCGGGTTTCATTTCCGATTTTGTGTGCAATTTGTACGAGCTCCCGTAACTTGTCAAGAACATACTTATATTATTACCAAATAAAACAAAACTTAAGCACTTTTACTTAATCTACTTTAATATTAGTTTTACACACTCTTGCACACTAATGAAATAGTGCGTTCGAACTTAATACACAGCGAAAACTTGATGCTATTACAACAAAGATTTTGTAACTAAGATGTGATATAACCTTTGAATTATTGGAATTTGACGATTTCCTTTTTGTTCATACCACTATAAAAATGTAGACACTATAATATCTGCTTCAAATTGATTTTTTTTTATTCTTTCTACTGTGGATGAATAGGCAAATAGTGTTACGTTTTAGTTTTTCAGAACTAGGTAGATACTGTTAATTTTAATATTTCTATTTGAATGTTTTTAGAAAATAAATAAAATTTGCCACTATTTTCGTTTATGGAAGTGCGATATAAACGTAAATGCCAGTGACAGCGACATATGTCAGTGGTGCTGCATACTTCGAAACAAAAGTCCGTTATAACTTTTGTCAAATGCAGATATTGTTCTATTGAAGTATATCGGCACATATTTCATAAAAATATTCTGAGTGCAAAACATCGTTTTGCTTTTATGACTGGGGGGGAGAACATATTCGAGTAATAACTGGAATACAGCAAAAATGTATCAAATACAATGTATATTTTATTATTTATTAACCCTAGTTCGGAGATGTTTTGACATATTAAAACTATTTATATTGTTATGAGTTCAGGAGACATTTTTATTTGAATTCTTTATCGCAATTTTGTAGCTGAAATAAAATGACTGACTGAATCTGTTGGAGACATGTCAATATGCTTCAACATTTCAATGTCGTAATAACATATAACTGACCTGTTGGTATGCTGTTAGTAATCTTTAGTGCTAAGTAAGCGAGTTTCATTTCCATCCACACGTCTAATTGTGTGATTATAATAACTATCATTTATTAGACTTCTAAGAATAATTTATACATTATAACTGTGTTTGCATTCTTAAATATGAAAGAATGTTTATCGACTGTTAACTCATCATAGTATAGACTCAGGACATTTTATTAACTACCGACAGCTAAAATAATAATGTGTTTATTAAAAAAAGCCTGAAATAAATCGCCACTATCTCGATTCATACACTTTCATATTGTTGAAACAAATAGTTTGTTACTTTATACAACTCGGTACTGCTATAAACACAATCTAGTTAAAATATTAAACAAGGTTATATCATATTACCTACCATTTTTTATAGCGAAAGAAGAGTTCTAACAAACCACTTTACCCAAGTAATTCTAATAAAAATCATCGTTTTTTATGATAAATTTATAGTAAAAGCTTGTTAATTAAAACTTATAAAGAAAGAAAAATGCTTTTAACGCGGCTACTGAGCTGACGTTAAATATCCTTGGGAATGGCTAGAAAGATGAAAAAACGAAGATTATTTTGAACCAAATAATGCGAAGTCAAGAAAAGGATTTGACAGTTCGCGCGTCGTTGCATGTTCCACCGTAGCGTGTCACATAATGAACCGATTGTAATGAATGAGGTGTCAATATATTCTTAGTAACAGCCCGCTTGATGGAGATCCTATATCAAAAGTTTTTAAGATTTTGGGTTATCCTTTTTAGTAACTGTAAATTAGTTACTTATAATATATTAATAATTCGCCTATGTAATTACTTTAATATTTATAGATATCTAAAACGTGAAACGTTTTTTTTTCGAACTAATATATCGAGAGTTAATAACATCATGACGCTTGTAGTACCTGCGAAATGTTGAAATTTATTTTTTGAAAATGGAATACCTGCTATTATTTTATTTGCTGTGATTTACGCACTTATCGTCTCAAATAAGTTTTCATCTGTTCGCGAATCCCCAGCGCCCTTCTTTTGGTCCATCGCATCTAATTGATTTCGTAATATTTGTCACTGCCGCAATTAGTAACGAACATGTAGTCTTTATATTATCTGAATACTGTACCTACACCTAACTTAGATAATAGAAAAAAAAATACTTATACATGGCATAAGTTAATGGACTAGATAACTGCGACTGCCATTTTGGTCTAGTGGTTAGCGTATGCGGCTGCTGCTCAAGAGGTCTCGGGTTCGATTCCTGGGTTTGTGTGATTCCCAAATATTAGTTTCGGAGTCTGGGTGTTTTCTATCTCTATTATGTATGTATTTCCAAAAAAAAAGTATGTTTATTATGTATTTATATCAATTTTCAAGTACCCACACACACTCTGCTTAGTTCTGGATTAGATGATGTTGTGTGTAAGATGTCCTAAATATTTATTTATTTATTTTGTTTATAACTTGAGAATATAATCGCTGACTCATTGAGTCTGTGACACCATGTTTTGAAGCCATGTCGACAGCTTAAACATAAAAATTACTTAAATATTTAATGCCTCGGTGGCGCGCATTGGTAGTCTAGGCGACTGCTGCTTGTGGTCCTGGGTACAAATCCTGTAACCAAATGTTTGTATGATCTACAGATGTTTGTTTCGGAGTTTGAGTGTTTTTATGTAGTATATTATGTATGCATTTGTAAAGTGTTGTTTTCATAGTGCAAGCTCTGCTTAGTTTGAAGCTAGATGTCGTTGTGTGTTAGATGTCGGAAATATTAAATATTAATTTTTATGCATTTATTTATTGTTAGGAATTTTGTATCTTAGTAACAACAAACAAATCCAGCATTAGGAAAATACATCCTATGTCACAGAATCACGGGGGACTTTACAAACACAATATGTGAAATGGATACAAACAACACGCAGACCCAGACAGAGTGTTGTCCCATGTGGGAGGTGAATCCACAATACTTTGGCGTAGTAGAAAAGCAGCGCGACGTCCACTTAATCTATTTGAGAACTTAAAAGATATGTCTGCCGAAGTTCTGAAGTCTCACTCAAGGAGATACTTTATCTCAAGGTGGCAGTGACAACTCCATTCTTAACAGAATCTTGTAATTAAGTTTAAGAATTCAGCCATTATGCGTAGTTTGTATGTTAAGAGTAGCTCAACGCTCCGACCCCAGCCACTTAATTTATATGTACGTCAAGTCATTAGAGAAGGAAAATGTGCGGAAACTTCTTGTAAAAGTAGACTTGTTACTTAGTTTGTACTTAGTTCTGTGTTTATAAAGTTCTTTGTTTTGTTTCGTAGATATGTCTACTTAGAAACACTCACTTGGAAATACCGAGGGAGACTTTGTAATAATTTTGTTGATGAATCAATGTAATGTGAAGACAATAATATTCGTAGACGACGAGTGAGCCAATGAGCACACGATAGATTTGGTGATGATTGATTAAAACTAGTAATAGACACCAGTAATCCAATAACGTTGTAAGCCTTTGTGCGCTTCCGTTAGTTTTAGTTTGGGATCTTGTTAATAGCATTCAGTAGGTGACACATAGAAAGAACTACTAAACTTCATTTTTGAACAATGACTCCATGTTATTAGTCCTGAAGAATTAAACCGTTTGTGATGCAGTGGAATTCTGCTGATAGTATTTAGTCTTTTCATATTACTCAATTTTTTTATATAAGCCTATCAGTCTACTCTGCCAGATGGAAAGCCCAAGTAGAATCTAAGAGTACTGGACACCATACCTATGGAGAAAATTAACAATGCAGTATGGTGACAAATGAAATACTTCTGCACCGTTGGGCCCCGCACACATCATCTATCTCTCCTATCTCTCCACACCGTGTTCGGTGCTGGCGACTCCCTCCTCTTTAGGCTGCGTTCTCCCTATAATGGCCTCTGATACGGTTAGCAAAACCGAACTTACCGATTGCTGTCATTTAAGGTTGGTATCGCATAATAAAACGTCATATCAGTAAGTTGTGTAATCATGAAAATCACTAAATTCAAGCACAAACAAATAATATAACAAATTTTATTAATGTGACATCATCGAGCCACAAAGTATCAATTACAGGCACATCAATTTGTATGATATGACTCATTTACAACTTTAAACCAAAATTATTTTGAACGCGTCGTTTTAATTATTAATATTCATGTATAGATTGTGTATTTCATCCGGCGTTCAACTCATTATTTCAACCGTTAACCATTTTGCGTTCAATATTATCAAATATCATAATTCATTGATACAAATAGAACGTACCGTATTGCATTTTATCGTCGCGTCGTGCAGTAAACCCGCCAGCTATGTCACATGTACATACAACTGCTGCTGCTTGAAATTATATGTTCAATATCAATAATTTCATGTTTGACCTAGTAGTTTAAGCGGTCACCATGCCACTTTCTACTACGCTACACAAAAAATTGGTAGGCGAATTGCTTAATTTCAACATTATATATCGAAAGTAATAGAATCTATAATCTAAAGTAGTAGACTTTTGATACTCTTTAAAGAACTGGTGATGTTGTGAAAGATTGACCGACCAGTGGTTTTCCACCGATTGTACTCGTGTGTATTATTTTGAGATAGTGCGTCATTCGCATGTAGCTAGATAAAATGAATGCGTTTGTCCTCCAGCAAGGTCTGTATGTCTATCCAGGGTACCGCTTGTTCAGCATATCTTAACATCACAGATCTTTATGGTGACCTATTTTGGGCACCCGCGATAAAAAATAAGTATGGTTATCTTTTCCTTTTTCATTTTATTTACACTTGATTTTTTAAAACTATGATGACACAGTCAAGCTACCTTAGCTGTACAATATATTTATAATATTTCAGCTGTAGACAATATTAAATGAACTTTTAGTTGGAATGTTTGTAAAAGGTCAAATCGCTAAGAATCAAATAACGAGAATGGGTTTCCATCTATTTGAACAAAGATGTTTATCTTTTAATAGTTACTGTGTTTACGTGTCTAAGTGGTCAGCTTGGTAAACTAAATTTAATAGCTACACAACGGAAATTAAGACATTGTATCGATGTTTATGGGCGATTAGTTTGATGTAAGCTTAGGTGGAGATAAGTTTACATTTTGTGAAGGTTTAAATTTAAACTTTATCTATAGTACTGGTTACATACGTCTTACTGTTACAGAGAACTGATCTTGAGCAGCAGACGGTACTAAACACGAGGCGACACCGCACCGCCCGACCGAGCCGTGACAGCCAGCTCCAGTCAATCTCCCGCGGGGGCGGTACACAACAAGCTTACTTGTTGACTGCTTCAGTGCCGCAGTGGTAGAGTATGCGACTGGTGTGAGGTCTCGGGTTCGAATCCCGGGTTTGACCAAATGTTTTTGTGATCCCCAAATTTTTTTTATGTTTATTAAAATGTGTGTATTTACTAAAAAAAAGTATGTTTATGTATTTATATCAGTTGTCTAGTACCCATAATACAAGCTCTGCTTAGTTTGAAGCTAGATGGCGTTGAGTGTAAGATATCCGAAATACTTAGTTATATTTATTTAATAACCAATTAAAAATTCAATTTTTGATTTAACGGATAGCGTAGTGACCGCCACATCGCTCTCTACTATACTGAGTGTTGCGGGTTTAAATCTAACATGGCACACTTTGTGAGATCTACAAACTATTGTTCTTAGACTGGGTATTCTTTGTGTCTATTTCATGTAAGTTCATAAAGTCCCCCGCGATATAATAGGATATATTACTGTAGTGTATGTGTCACTAAGTTATTAATTCCCTCCTTCACTGTGAATGAACGAGGTGTCACTAAGTTATTCATTAACTCGTTCACTATGAATAAATGAGAAGGAAGCATTATGTCATCTCCAGAGTACGTGCGGTCGTTACACAGTGGAGTCGACTGTTAGGACGATAGCGAGTGGGCGCGTGCATCTGTAAGCCGACAATATAGAAGGATATACTATAATTACTAATGTGGGTGTTGTCTTTCCATTGTTATTAGATAATAAAGAATTAGGTTTTGTAGGATCTAATGAAAATCTCAATATACATTAATGTAGACAAAGACGCTAAAACAAAGAACTTTTTATTCAAATCGTTTCTATAAATTAAGAATTCGTGCAGATTGAATATGTCAAAGTGTTGTTTGTAGGTTTGACTTGAGTCAAACCAGCGCAGCGCACGCGCCGGCATCGTGATATCGGAGGGGAGCGGGAAGCTAGTGCGAGTGGCGCTGCCGAGCCGACAGGACGCACGATATGTACTATAAGATTATAACCTCATAGCTCGCGCCTTTGACACTGTGTAAACAAATAGTGATTGTACTTGTTGTTGATTCGGGTATTTAGCATTACATCGTCTTTGTAAACATATGTCTCCTGTATGTAACGTGTATTATTCATAAGTACTAATGTGTTTTGTGATTAAACTTCCAGTTATTACTCGCATCAACAGCCGTACTTATTGCCATATCCCACCTAAAGGAAAAAAAGTCGTGATTTCCGACTTACAAATCAACAACATAATCATGACGTCACTACGGGCGAAATTTCACTTCGTTTCGGATTCCCTGGACGCAAAAACTACGATCGTGAAAGTGCTTACTATACAATTAGAAGGTGAGGATACTATATTTCAATTCCCTAAGGAGTATCAGCGTAAGGAGGATCACCCGAAATTATTCGACACGAGTGTTGTAAAGAATGTAGTCAAGAGCATGAAGACCCGTGGAAAATTCCGGAATATATGGGTATCGCTGGCGGATGAGCTGAAGGATCAGTACCTAGACGAGGAGGGTAACGTATGCTTCGACGGGATATATCTGGACGAGGCCCCTGTCAATCCTAACCCCGCATTACCAAAATTTTCCCAATCCGAACCGGTCGAAAACAAATCCATACATTCAGTGGTAAAAGATATGATTCTAGATAAGTTTTCAGGAAAAAATCAAAACGCGAAGGTATTTCTAAACCTTTTTGTACAAGAATGCAACCGTTTCAAAATTGAAAACACACGTTTTCCAGAAGTGTTAAGACCTTTTTTGGAAGGACCAGCCCTTGATTGGTTTCTTGCCTTTCTAAAGACACATACAATCTCACGACCGTGGGAATTCTGGCAAAACTCTTTTCTTGATACCTTTGCAGAGCTGAGTTGGGCCGAAATAAATTATGCCTACACTTTTCGTTATGTCAGTGGGCCAATGTTAGATTACGCGCTCAAAAAGATTAACTTACTCTTGGACGCGGATCCGGAATTAACCCCAAATAGCCAAATAAATTTTATTGTATTGGGTTTACCATATCAAATAAGGACACGAATCAATAAAAGGGATTTAAATTCAATTGATCAATTGATGTCGTGTATTCGACAATTAGAAAATTCATCTACGAGTAATAATAACAAAAATAAAAATTCGGTAGTAATTGAAAATAAATCGCAAAATAAATTACCAAATAGATCAGAGTACAAACCTTGCTCGTACTGCAAAGATAAAGGTTTTCCAAACAGACTCCATCCTGAAAATCTTTGTCGCAATAAACAACCAAGCCATAAAGAAAACTTCAAAAATGACAAAATCAAAATGGTAAATAACTTAGAAGTACAAGATAGTATTGTTTCGTTCATCAAGTGACGACTCAAAAAACGAATAACTACCCCACTTATTAAAATAAAAATCCTGGTAAACAATAAGCCCGTTATTGCGCTTTATGATTCTGGAGCCAATATCTCAGTAATTAATTATTCCACTGTTAAAAGATTAAAACTAAATGAAAATATAAGTGGGGCTAAAAAAATAAATACTGTTTCAGGTGTGACAGAAACGTTGGGTTTAATTATAGTACCCCTAAAAATTTTTGCTATCTCTAAAAATTGGCCTTTTTTTGTAATAAAAAGCGAATTATTTCAGGATGATATCCTTTTAGGGTTAGACGCCATTAAAGAATTTAAGCTATGTCAAGATGAGAACCTAAAAATTTCTCAAAAACATGACGAACATTTTGAATTACGCAACCAAAATAAAATAAATACTACAACTATAAATGTAAAAACTAATAGCAAAACTTCTTTGGATTGCCTATTAGACAACCATAAAACAGTTTTTGCCGAACATAAGTACGATATCGGCACGGTAAAAAACTATGAAGCAACGGTAAAACTTACCAAAAATAAATACATCGCTAGAAAACCCTACAGGTGCTCGTTGCAGGATAAAGAGGAAATAGATACACAAATAAAATCTTTACTAAAAGCTGGTCTTATAGAACATTCCACCAGTCCATACGCTTCTCCAATAACTCTTGTTTTTAAGAAGGAAGAAGGAAAAAAATCGCGGTTGTGTATTGACTACAGTGAACTCAACAAAATAGTTGTCCCAGAATGCTATCCTTTTCCTATAATAGATGAATTAGTACTATTAGCCCGCGATTGCTCGCTTTTCACGAAACTCGACATAAACTCGGCGTTTTGGTCGATCCCGATTAGAGAAAAGGATAAACAAAAGACGGCATTCATTAAACATAATGGCCACTGGCAATGGTCATGTTTACCTTTCGGTCTTAAATCAGCTCCGACAATATTCCAGAGAATACTGAGTGACGTAATCTCTAAAAGTGATCTGAATGCATTCGCCATAAATTATATAGATGACATCTTGATTTTTCGAAAAACATTACGGACCACCTAAGTCATATTGATAAAACCCTTACAGCCCTCAAAAATGCGGGTTTCAAATTAAACTTAAAGAAATGTTCTTTTGCAAAGAAATCAGTTGTGTATCTCGGTCATGAAATAGGAGAAAATTTAATAAGACCCCTAAATGACAATTTAGTTGCAATAAAAAAAATTCCAATACCACAGAATCAAAAAAATATTAGACAGCTTCTAGGCAAGATAAACTTTTATTTAAAATACATTCCCAACGCATCAATAATATTAGAACCTTTTCTTAACCTACTTAGGAAAAATGTTCAGTTTGAGTGGTCTCAGAAGTGCGAAGATAGCTTCAATAAAATAAAACAATATCTAAGTTCAGAGCCTATACTAGCGATCTTCGACCCGACACTTCCAATATATATTTTTACAGACGCATCTGAAGAAGGAGTCGGAGCAATCTTAAAACAACCGCAAAAAGATAATTCTCTCAAACCTGTATTTTACTTTTCAAAGAAGCTAACTCAGTCACAAAAAAATAAACGTGCTATTTTTCTAGAATGTCTGGCCATAAAAGAGTCAATACTATATTGGCAATACTACTTGATGGGTCATAAATTTACCATTTTCTCAGACCATAAACCTCTTGAAAATTTCAATGTAAAAAAGAGCCAGGACCCAGATTTGTTACCTATACTAAACTTTATATCAAACTTCGATTTTAACATAATATACAACCCCGGAAAGAATAATATAGAAGCAGATAGCCTTTCACGAAAAACTTTCCGGTTTTAGAAAATAACAATAATAATGAATCTACTATTAAAACAGTAAACTTTGTATCGTTGGATGATGTAAAGAACAACCAAAAACAATTACACACTGAAAATGAAACGATTCAAACTGAAAATAACATTTATTATAAAACTATGAATAATAAAAAGAAAATCTGGATTACAGAGGATTTCGGTATAAACCTGATAAAAAAAATCCACAGTAACAGCCACATAGGTGTGAAACAAATAACCCTAACTGTGGCACCGACATATTATTTTAAAAACATGCACAAACTAACTCGTATGTCGAACATGCGACACATGTATAAAAAATAAGTCAAGATTCGGAAATTTTATTCAACCCCTGTCTCAACTAGGTCCAGCTACGGAACCGTTTCAGATAGTATCTTTGGATACAATAGGAGGGTTTGGAGGTAATAGATCACCAAAAAGATACTTGCATTTAGTAATAGATCATTTCACTAAGTTTGCTTTCGCGCTAACATCAAAAACTCAAACGGCAAAAGATTTTATTAATTTAGTAAAAAAATACAAAAAAAATACAAAATTAAATTACTTTTAACAGACCAATATTCCGGTATAAACTCCAATCAATTCAAAAAGTTTCTAAAATCCGAAAACATAAAATACATATTTACAGCTGTGGATTGCCCTTTCTCAAACGGGCAAAACGAACGTACAAATCAGACTTTAGTTAACTCAATAAGGTGTAAAATTTCAGAAAATAGACACCGACCGTGGAGTATTATAACCGAGCAATGTATTGAAAATTATAATAACACTGTACATAGCACAACAAAATTTACACCTAATTATCTTTTAAATGGTATTGATAATTCTTTTCTACCTTCTGAATTGAACAAAAACAACTTAGAAAACTTGACAGAAAACAGAGAAATAGCATTCTTAAATTCTAAGAAAATTCATGATCAAAACAAAATTTTGTATGACAAGAATAAAAGGCCTTTAATATATCAAGAGGGAGATTTGGTATACATTCAAAACACGAGTCGCTTCAATCGAAACAAGCTGGATCCAATTACAGTGGGCCCTTTTAAAATAAAAAAGAAAATTTCAAATCTATTATATATCGTAGATTCAGGTTTCAAAAAGAAGGAATCAAATATTTTCCACGCAAATAAAATGATCCCTTACTGTCCTACTCCTGAATACTATCTTTCCTAAGAGGGGGCGGAATAGGGGGGATGTAGGTTTGACTTGAGTCAAACCAGCGCAGCGCACGCGCCGGCATCGTGATATCGGAGGGGAGCGGGAAGCTAGTGCGAGTGGCGCTGCCGAGCCGACAGGACGCACGATATGTACTATAAGATTATAACCTCATAGCTCGCGCCTTTGACACTGTGTAAACAAATAGTGATTGTACTTGTTGTTGATTCGGGTATTTAGCATTACATCGTCTTTGTAAACATATGTCTCCTGTATGTAACGTGTATTATTCATAAGTACTAATGTGTTTTGTGATTAAACTTCCAGTTATTACTCGCATCAACAGCCGTACTTATTGCCATATCCCACCTAAAGGAAAAAAAGTCGTGATTTCCGACTTACATGTTTAATTAATTTTTTTTGAAAGATAACGAGCCCATTCTCTTTTTGAAAAACATTGCGGTTGAAAAGGGTTCTCCTCTTTGGAATATAATTGCGACCGGGCTGATATACTGGCCCTTTCATGTTCTACAAAAACACGTCCAAACAACGCCCTAATCCCGCACAAAGTGAAGTTTTTCCTAAAACCTTTTTACGTACAAAAATACCAAACAAATTCATTCAAGGAAAGCAATTGGGTGTGTATTTCTTTCTTACTGTAACTCAACATTTGTTTGATTCAATAGTTGAAATACATACCGTAGTTTATATTAACCGGAAAAAAAAACCCACTTTTTATTCAATAAATATTCAGCTCTATTTAGTGCTATGCTATAATATTCAGCACTATTATCATCATATTAAAAATTCGGTTGTCTGTAAAGTCGGTAGTAGAACGCGACAACGTCATAAGAAAATACTGATTGTGCCTCTTTGTCGCTAGATCCGCGCTCTCGCTTGCACTTAAGCCTTAAATGAAAGAGAGAGGTAGGAGAGAGCGCGGTAACGCCGCATGAGTCATGTTTTTTCGTGCGTGCAGCCGGCTCCATCGAATTATAAGACGTTGTCACGTCAAAAAATTGTGACTGCTTATAAGTAATGAATTGAAAAGGGAAACACAAGTATCACAATATCAATATAAAATTGGTCTGAGTTATAAATTATTTTGTAAGCTTATTACACTTTAATAATATAAAGTGTTTACACTTTTTGGTGCTGCAGTCAGGGGCAAACTATACTTTGTTACGTACGTAAAGGATCATCAACAAAAACTACATTTGCTACCGCATACGGCACATTATAGTAAGTGTGAAAAACATCTACCACAGTGCCATTTACCGAAGGAACACTGAACCAAGAAGAAAACACGAAATGAATAATACGAATTAACTACTAATCCTGAATCGCGATAGAGAAATTCGCGCGAGAACATTCCAACATCAACCGTTGGGCCGTGGCCCGCCAGGCATGATCACCTCACCCGGTTGGGAGGATCCTCCCTTTGTGTTGGAGGAACACGACACCCGCTTCTCTTCATAAGCTTACAATGAGTCAGTCCAATTTAAATCTCGGTCTCCGGAGGCCGAGAGAATGATACAAAATGATAAGGCCTCCACTCTCACACACAGTAACGTAAGACGACAGCACCAATGCTGTTTTCTTAGGTTCATCTTCTGAGTGAGGGTAGTACTGCCTCGGGTGAGCCTGCCCATTCGTCCTGAAATTAGAGTGGTTCTACTACGTATCATACGTAAATATTCAAAGCAAGATGTTCCACAGAAGAACTCATATCTGATCAACAGGTCTCGGGTTCGATTCTCGGGTCAGACCAAATATTTGTGTGATCTAGAAATATTTGTTTCGGAGTTTGGGTGTTTTTCTATGTATAATATGTGTGTATTTACAAAAAAAAGTATGTTTATATATTGTAGGGTTCGCCTACTGGGGCCTTCGACTTATCTGTGGACTGTATCTGTTCGAAACGAAATAAAAGAGCGGTCGGGGATACTTAGAGAACTAGGTTTATTTACATACACAATGTTGCTAACACTAAGCCTATGCTGATGCTTAACCCTAATGACGTCACACTTGCACTTGTACTGCGACACGATCTTGATCTTGAATAGTTCGACTTGCAATCTTCAATATCGCCGATCTTCAATATGTCTTCAATATTAATCTTCAATATGTCTTCAATGTATCTTGCAGTGTTCTTGTACTGGAGCTCTTCAGGTTTCTTTTCTTCGTGTTGTCTTCGAGGCGGTCCGAACTGCACTGACTTTTCGGCTAAATCGACCCTGTATATATAGCCCGCCTCCGACGCTTGCTCTGCGCTGATTGGCTGCCTCCCACGCGGCGTTCTAGAAAGTTCGATATGCTCTGTCTCTTTCCCTCTCTAAGCTACCTCGAAACTTTACCCTAACGACGAGCCGTTTTGTCGTAGGGCGCTTATTTACTATTTACGTTTATACAAGTGCAAGTTTACAATATTTCTTAATAATACAATTCTATTATTTACATAAATGACTTAAGACTACTCGTTGCTCGCGTCGCTAACAGTCTCCCCCCGGCGAAGACTCGGCGCAGCCCTCCACCGGTAAGACGGCGAGCTTTGTAGTCGGCCTCCGGAATATCCCGCTGCGTGTCCTCACGTCGGCGCTGCGTACTCCTCCATCTGGTCCCGTGTAGACTCGCTCGATGACTCCTCGTGGCCACGTGTTGCGAGGCAAAGTCGGATCGACGACCACCACCAGGTCCCCTTCTTTCAGCTGGCGGTCGTTCGACGTGGCTCCGAGTCGCGGTACCAACGTGGGCAGGTACTCGCGAACCCAGCGGCGCCAAAACTCGTCAGCCATAGCTTGGCTAGCGCGCCATGTTCGTCGATCGGCGATTCGGCACGGTCCTGTCGTAGGCAGCCCTTTGGATGAGCCCAACAAGAAATGATTGGGTGTGATAGCCTCCGGATCCCTCGGGTCAACCGAGACGTGGGTTAGTGGTCTCGCGTTGATGGCGTATTCGGCTTCAACGAGCAGGGTTTGAAGCACTTCTTCTCGCGGTGTCTTCTGGTTCAACGTGGCAGTGAGAGCGACCTTTACTGATCTCACCAATCGCTCCCACGCACCTCCCTGGTTCGGTGCCCCGGGCGGGATGAACCTCCAATTCAGCCGATGCAGCAGCCCATATTCTCGTAGAGCTGGTGCCCATTCGGCGTAGGCAGCCCGTAGCTCGGCGTCTGCCCCCCTGAAGTTAGTGGCGTTGTCGCTATACATTACGGCTGGCCATCCTCGTCGCGCAGCCATCCGTCGCAATGCCATAATTGCTGAGTCGGTAGATAGCGAGTTCACTAACTCTAAGTGAACCGCTCGCGTTGTCAGACACGTAAACAACGCGCCCCATCTCTTCTCGTGGCGTCTTCCTATTGTGACCATAAGCGGTCCGAAGTAGTCAACCCCGCAATTGGAAAAGGGTCGGTGATATGGCTCCATTCTCGCTGCAGGTAAGTCTCCGATGACCGGTGTCTGTGGCTGTGCCTTTCGGACTCGACACAGTGCACACTTATGGGCGACGGCGCGTACTGTCGGTCTAAGTTTCAAAATCCAGTAGCGCTGTCTCAAGTCGTTGACCACTCGTTCGGAGTTCGCATGTCCCGCGGTCTGGTGCTCCCGATGGACAAGCAATCTCGTAAAGGGGTGTCCTCCATCCAAGATGATCGGCTGTTTCATCTCGGACGACACATTGGCGGCGTTGATCCTGCCGTTCACTCTTAAGAGTCCGTCGTCTCCTCGAAGCGGATCTAATCTAAACAGTCTGCTTTTTGCTGGGATAGTCTTCCCTTTCCTTAGCAGCTCTATTTCCTCGCCGAAGCTATCTTCCTGGCTTTTCAACATCCATAACTTTTCTGCTTTGTTGATGTGTTGCATTTCCATTGTCGTCGCTTTCTTCCTGCATTTATCGATGAACAGAAATATCGCGGCCGTCGCTCGTATCAGCTTCTCGTAACTGGAGAATCTTTCGATCTCTGGGAGGTCGTAGTCTTTCGATCGTATGTGTAGAACGAACTCTTCCTCCCTTTCGTTCTCTTTTTCGTCTTTGCTCATAAATTGCGGCCACTCAGTCTTCCTAGTTCGTAAGAAGGCTGGCCCCATGAACCATCTGTCCTCTTGTGATTCTGGTACGTATCCTGGTCGCGTTGCCAAATCCGCGACGTTCAAAGCGGTAGGGATCCACCTCCATTCACTCGGTTTCGTGGCCTCGGCGATTTCCCCTAACCGGTGTGCCACAAAGGGTGTGTATCGTCCACCGTCGTTCTGAATCCAATGTAACACGGTTCGGGAGTCGGTCCAATATGTGATCTCGTCTGTAGACCAGCGATGCTCCCTTCTTATCGTAGCTGCAAGCCTCGTACCGACGACTGCCGCTTGTAGCTCCAGCCTAGGAATGGTCTGTGCGCGGATCGGCGCCACTTTAGCCTTGGCAGCTACCAGCACGACGTCTGCGGTGCCGTCTTCCTTTTCTAGTCTCCAATACGCGGCGGTCGCAAAGGCGTGTTCGCTCGCGTCACAAAACACATGAAGCTGCTTGCTTCTAGCTTCTTTCTTCGGGTCATAACACCTCGGTAGGTTGAGTTCGGTTATGACGTTCATCTTCCCCAGCCACGCCATGAAGTCTTGTGCATATTCTTCCGGTAGCGCTTCGTCCCAATCGATCTTCTCTCGCCATAGACGTTGCAGCAGGATCTTTCCTGTGATGCTGTAGCAACTCAATAGTCCCAGCGGATCATATAGAGACATCACGGCGCTGAGAGCTTCACGTTTCGTTGGCGGTCGGCTGAGGTTCTTTACTTCGTCTTTGACACGACTGAGCGTTGTATTGAAGCCCAGAGTGTCTTTCGCGGCGTTCCACTGTAGCCCTAAGGTCTTCTCGTTCGCGTCGAATCCCGAGAGTAGCTGTGTCTTAACTCGTGCCCGTAGTTCCTCCGGGATCCGTCTTATAACCTCGTCGCTGTTGGAGTTCCAACTCCGCAGGTTGAATCCACATTTGCGGTGGATGCTGTCTACCTCCCTGGTGATCTTTACTGCAGTCTCTTCGTCTTCATAACTGTCCACATAGTCGTCCATGTAATGTGCTTCAGTGATTGCCCTGACTGCTTCTGGATGCTCGTCGCTGTCATCTTGAGCGTTCTTATTGCGCACGCTGTGAGCCAGGAACGGTGAACACGATGCCCCGAAGATCATAGATGTCATCTTGTACACCTTAGGTGGCTGTTCTCGATCGTCTCCTCTCCAGATGAACAGCTGTGCCGGTTGATCTTCTTTCCGTATTTTGACTCGTAGGAACATCTCCTGTATATCTGCAGTGACGGCGACCTTATTTTCTCTGAAGCGGAACAGGATCGTTTGTAGAGACTGTAGCAAGTCCGGACCCTCTAGCAGGAAGTCGTTGAGGCAGACCCCCCTGGACTTGGCTGCTGCGTCAAACACAAGTCGTACCTTGCCGGGCTTGTTCGGGTTCGTTACTGCGAAGTGCGGTAGATACCATGCCCTTTGACTTTCCCTGTCCTCTACGGTGCATGGTTCTGCGTATCCTTTTAACAACAGGTTCTCTATTTGTTTCGTATATTCGTGCTTTAGTTCGGCAGACTTATCCAACCTGTGCTCTAGGTTCTTCAGTCTTCTCAGTGCCGCATCGTAGCTCGGTGGCATTTTCGGGTCGTCCTCCCGCCATGGCAACCCTACTTCGTAGTGACCGTCGACTCTCTTCGCGGTTCGTGCGAAAGTCTCCAAGGCTCTGCTGTCGGCCTTGCTTACTCGTGGTCTTGCCGTGATCCCCAAGGCATCGATTTTGAAGTGGTCCGCTACCATCTCTTCCAGACGTGTACTTGTATCGACGTCGAGGTGAAGCACTGCATCTGGCCCCTCCCTCAACACCGTCCGTGGTAGAGTCCCGTGGATCACCCAACCCAGCTGTGTCTTCGAGGCTGCTGGTTGGTTCCTTCGTCCTACTCTGAGTTCTCTTGACACGATCAAATCCCAGTTGTCGGCTCCGATCAGTAACTGTGGACGCCCTTGTTCGTAGCACACTTTCTTATCTTTCAAATCGCTCAAGTGTTTCAGTTGTAGCAACTCGTCCGGTATGGTTTGCGGTGCCAGGTTCAAATGTTTGATCGTTCTAGCCCGAATGGAGAATGGCCGTTTCTCTTCGTCCATACCCTTGATGCCGATCTTCACCAGTTGGCTCTTCATGCCTTCTTGCCACGTATTGATGCCTCGGATGTGAAGCGTCTTGGCTGGACCTTCAGCGCCTATCCGCTTGGCGATGTCTTCGTCCAAAAGTGACACCGTAGATCCCTCGTCGAAGAGTGCGTATATCTTCGTTTCACCTTTCGGACCTGATATCGTCACCGGGCATATCTTCAACATCACTTCCCTTCTCGCAGTTACCGCTGTGTTGACGTTCTCGGTTTCATTCGTATTCTCTTCGGACGATGACGACGAAGCTTGAGACGTTGACGTTGCATTAATGTAGCTCTGGTCGTGCAGCAGGGTATGATGTGGTCGGCGGCAGCCTTGTATGCCACAACCTCTCCCTCTGCAATTACCGCGGCGGTGTTGACCCACTATACACTTAAAGCAAAGCTTCTCGTCCTTTACGAGTTTCCATCGATCTTCTAGTCCCATCTGGAGAAACGTCGGGCATTTCGGAAGTGTGTGTTGTCCCTTGCATTTCGGGCAGCTTTTCGTAATCACTTCTGGTTGTGGTGCCTCTGTCGTTGTGTACACTGGCTTCTTTTTTACTTCGTTCCTTGGAGCCGTAGAACCTCTGAAGTCCCTCTTTGGTGCGGCAGTGACGGCCGCTCCCCCCGTGTAGCCGTAACGGAGTGCACGATCGGCTTCTCGCATCAGGAATCGGGATAGCCTGATGACCTCGGGTTCCATCGAGTCTTCATTTTGTTCTGCGTAGTCGCACCATCTCGATCGTAGATGCGGGCTAAGCTTCTCGAGTATGTCTCTTGACAACATGGGGTTGTGTAGGTATCCCTTGTTGTCAATTGACTGTAGCACAGTTATACTATTCTGCACCCTAATGGCGAACGCGTTCAATTCACTCGCTGATTGCCCTGGGCGCGGCATGCGTTTGAGTTCGTCGATTGTTCTGTCGATCACCACTTCCGGTCTTCCGTAACACTGTTCTAGTGTTCGCATGACGACATTCGGATCGTCAACCGTGTGTAGCAACGCGGATACTGCTTCCCGCGCCTCCCCGCGCAGACAGTTTCTAAGGCGTGCCATGTTTTCCGTTGCACTAAACTTGTACATATTCGTGGTGTCCCTCATTGCGGCCTTGAAGGAAAACCACTCGTACGCTGATCCCGTGAAGAGTGGCAGTTCATAGGTTTGCCTCGGTGGTGGTCTGGCTCTCGTCAGCTTCTCCATAGCTTCGACGAGTTGGTCGATTCCTCGCGATCTCGACGAACTTCGATGAGGCGTAGGCGAACTTGCTCGTTCGTCACGTGGCTCCCCCCGTATTGTTCCACGGGCTTGATCAGGCGTCACGTGATTGTTTTGCGGTCGTACTCCTAGCACGATGTCGGTTGCGTTGCGCGTCCCCTGGATCACGCTGCTTCCGACTTGCCCCATGTGTTCGCTGCTGGGTACGTTGCGAGCCTCTTGGACCACGCTGTCGACGTTCCCATGCGTTCGCATCCAGTCTTCCACCTTCTCTCTTCCGTCGTTCTCGGGATTCTCTTCGGACTCTTGTATCGTCTCGATCTCCATGGCGAGACGTCGCCTAATTCGTTCGGCTTCGAGTTCCAGTTCTTGCTTCTTCAACAAGGCCAGCCGCTCTTCGGCATCAAACTGGGCTTGTCGTATACGTGCGGTAACACTGCTCGTAGATCTGTTATAAGCGACGGATCGCGCCGGCGATGTGTTGCGGTGTCGCGTTCGTATCGCTTGTTCCGGCGGCGGCATCGCTGTGATGACGTCATGCGCTATCGGCACGTGGCGGCTCTCCGGTCGTGCGCTTGGCCCAGCGTCGGCGTTCGTTTCCTCTCGCTGCACTTCTTCCCGTCGACCGGTGTTCGTGTCCGCGGAGGGTGATCTGGGCGAGTTTTCAAAGCGTATGGCACGGCGGGTCGGGGCTCCGGGAATAGGCTGGAACGCTGCCTCTTGCTGCTCTTCTCCGGAGACGTGACTACGTGTTAGCACCATTTTACGTCACACTAATTCTCTAATATCCTAACTTCCCGATCCGGCTCTGTAGGACCAAAACTGTAGGGTTCGCCTACTGGGGCCTTCGACTTATCTGTGGACTGTATCTGTTCGAAACGAAATAAAAGAGCGGTCGGGGATACTTAGAGAACTAGGTTTATTTACATACACAATGTTGCTAACACTAAGCCTATGCTGATGCTTAACCCTAATGACGTCACACTTGCACTTGTACTGCGACACGATCTTGATCTTGAATAGTTCGACTTGCAATCTTCAATATCGCCGATCTTCAATATGTCTTCAATATTAATCTTCAATATGTCTTCAATGTATCTTGCAGTGTTCTTGTACTGGAGCTCTTCAGGTTTCTTTTCTTCGTGTTGTCTTCGAGGCGGTCCGAACTGCACTGACTTTTCGGCTAAATCGACCCTGTATATATAGCCCGCCTCCGACGCTTGCTCTGCGCTGATTGGCTGCCTCCCACGCGGCGTTCTAGAAAGTTCGATATGCTCTGTCTCTTTCCCTCTCTAAGCTACCTCGAAACTTTACCCTAACGACGAGCCGTTTTGTCGTAGGGCGCTTATTTACTATTTACGTTTATACAAGTGCAAGTTTACAATATTTCTTAATAATACAATTCTATTATTTACATAAATGACTTAAGACTACTCGTTGCTCGCGTCGCTAACATATATTTTTAAAAGTTGTTTAATACCTATGGGTACTAAACAACTCTATACAAGCTCTGCTTAGTTCGAGACTAGATGACGTTGCGTGTAAGATGTCCAAAAAAAATATTAAAAATACCTAAGTCGGGCAAGGGGCCTCCGGCACCTAGGTTCCGCTTAAGACAATATGATAAAATTATAAAAAAAATAAGAAGTTGTTCTTTGTTTCATCATCATCATCGGCCTATCGTAGTCTGGATATAAGCCTCTCCCACACACATACTACTCTGATCGATTTTGGGCTTCTCGCATCCAGCTCCTGTCAGCCATCCTACGCAGGTCGTCACTCCACCTCGCCTAAATTAAATTGTTTAAATATTCATAAATCGAATGAAAAAGAATAAATGATTTAAATAAACTCATTCTATAACAACAAAACGCTGAGAGCTCTTTAAACTGAGAACACTGATTTTAATGAAAAGATAGAAAAAAATAAAAAAAAGGACACGACTCACTGAGGAGCCAAAACTTATACAAAATGAGATATAAAAGACCTATTTATATACGCCTCGGTTGCCAAATATTTATTTAACTGATTTCCATTTTTCTTGGTGTGTACAACTTATAACAGGGTGAAGAACTTTCTGAAAGTTTGTTAATGTCGAGGGATTTCTGTAGCAAGGGCGTCAAAAGTATTAAGTCTAACTTCATTTATAACATTATGTAGAAAGAAGTACTCTTTACAAGTTCTAGATTTATTTTTTAACTATCGAAAGTCTTTCTTGTTAATATACTTTTAATGTTATATGTATGTATATATTATTTTCTTTACATTCAAGAAAATATTGTGATTTTGAACTAGGATGTGCAGTTTATAGTCGTTGAATATACTTCTACAAAACTTAAAACATTAAATCAATTTAAAAAAT
The DNA here is from genome assembly GCA_932526445.1 of Phragmatobia fuliginosa. Classification (NCBI taxonomy): domain Eukaryota; kingdom Metazoa; phylum Arthropoda; class Insecta; order Lepidoptera; family Erebidae; genus Phragmatobia; species Phragmatobia fuliginosa. Next base: position 405,198 of record OW052067.1, on the reverse strand, counting down.
TGTGTTGTAACATATCATTTATAGTTACGTATATAACACACAATAGCACATTGAACACTTACAATTAAATCATCACTTATTAGAAGAAAACCAGGAGGAAGTGATAACACACCTATGTATATGGTATGCTTTACATGTTCCCTTGATCTCCACGCTTGAGTGTGATTGTGGAACTACGTGTGCGACTAAACACGTCACAGCCACATGCTCTCGTGTCGCGTTTGATTGCAGGCGAGAGGTTCGTGTACTTACCATATTATCAAACCTTCATTGATTTATGTTCGGTGTAAATTGGCGATGCACAATAACTTCTATAGTAGAGCTGTGACTCATACAGCGCTCTTTACTGGTTTATAGTAATTCAAAAAATGATTCGTTAAAAGTCATTCCTACAAACTCGCAAAAATTTATTTTAAGCAATAGTAACAAATAAGAAACTAGTTAAAAGTAGCCTATATCATTTCTCAGACTCTAGGCTACCAGTGAACTAAATAGCATTAACATCGGGTTCGTAATTTTGGTGTGAAAGCGCGACAGACAGACAGATAGTTACTTTCGCATTTATAATATTAGTAATGGTTACTTCCATCTAACCTTTGAATACAGAAGAGCAAAAACATGCAACAGATCACAAACATTTACAGCTTGTTCAGGGATTTCGGTTTTGTGACAAATGTGGACCACGGACGGAACAGCTAAGTCGCAGCACAATATACGGGTGTACGTGTATGTACGGGAAATAAAGCCAGCACGTAGTCAGTATAACATATCATACCAAGGAAAAGCCTGGTGAATACTTATTAACTAAACGTGTTAGCCTCGTAGCAACATACACTGGTGACGTGGAACGCGACCGCTTAGAGATTCTGTTAAATATACGCTGTTTTTAAATACTACCATTTCTATGGAAGTAATAAAGCCTCAGCAACTCAGCTTTGTCTGGTGTTTCGCTTAAAATGTTTTTTTTTACTTTTGTCTACGTTTCGTAGCATATCCGTAGTAGTCTCGTAGCATTTCTATTGCTGTTTGTTTTGATCGCTATCAAGATGAATAAAAAGCGGACATCTCATTTCCTCTCTTTTTCCAACAAATGGTGACGTAAACAAATGACATATCTTTTGTAACAACAAGCGATATACTCAATTCTCTGACATTTAATTTTATATCTCCCTTTGATCTTTTTTTGAATTTTAGATCTTTATTTTACTTGAAACTATTACGTAATTCGCTTCCTCGAAATTCACTTGATCCATTAGAATGTTCAAAAGGATTAATAACATATACAATAGATATTACGAAAAAAAATTTATAAATTAAAGAGATTTTCTGTGTCACAATTATTCTATTACAAAAAGAGATTTACAAATGGAAACGTCCAAATTAATAGCGCTTTTAAATGGACAATTATTTTAACAAGGATTTTTTCAATTGTTAGTTCTCTCTTTAATGGAAATAGTCATGAGAGAGGAACAACTTTACGTTTATTGTAATGGTCTACATTCGTGTAATTTGTCTTTCATTAACGTGATAACATAATTATGTAGTAACAGATTTAATTAACTTTGCTATTAAAATAGGTATATAATGGTGTCCTACTCGATTGATTATTCCTTTAAGCTCATTTTTAGGGTTCCGTAGCCAAATAGCAAAAAACGGAACCCTTATAGATTCGTCAAGTCTGTCTGTCTGTCTGTCTGTCCGTCCGTATGTCACAGCCAATTATTTCCGAAACTATAAGAGCTATACTGTTGAAATTTGGTCAGTCGATGTATTCTGTGAACCGCATTAAGATTTTTATATAAAAAAAGAAAAAAAAACAATACATTTTGGGGGTCCCCATACTTGAAACTGAAACTCAAAAATTTTTTTTTCATCAAACCTATACGTGTGGGGTATCTATGGATAGGTGTTTAAAAATGATGTTGAGGTTTCTAATATCATTTTTTTCTAAACTGAATAGTTTGCGCGAGAGACACTTCCAAAGTGGAAAAATGTGTGTCCCCCCCCCTCTAACTTCTAAAATAAGAGAGTGATAAAACTAAAAAAAAAATATGTTGTATATTACTATGAAAACTACCAACGAAAATTGTTTTGAACGAGATCTAGTGAGTAGTTTTTTTTAAATACGTCATAAACCGTAAATCGCAATTTACCTTTCATTCAATCAATACACTCGTATAAAAACTTCGATGAAAGTTACAACGAACTACAAGAACTTTTATATGATATTACTTGCTGATACGGAACCCTTCATGGGCGAGTCCGACTCGCACTTGGCCGCTTTTTGAATCACTATTTATATAAAACAAACTTATTTTTTTATACATAATTACTTAAGAGTCGACCTAGATAAACTCTCCCTGAATTGTCAGTATAGATACTGAACATATTATAATTAGATTTTTTTATATACAGGACATGAGCACAATGTTCTAGTAGCTTTGGTTTTATAAAAATAGTATTTAATTTGTAATATTTACCTTTAAAGGGATAGAAACATATAACATGAAGCTGTAGTTGTGTGCACTATTTAAATAAACCTTCACACGCGCACTTTGCTGAATAATCCAATGGTGGGTAGGTTTTTTATTAATACAAGTTTTTTTTTGTTTTTTTTTTATACAACTCCCGCATTAGGAATATAAATTACTGTGTCACGGGGTCTTTACAAACATACATGAAACGGTCACAAAGAACACCTAGACTCAGAACAACAAATTGTGAATCACACAAAGTGTTATCCTACGTGGGATTTGAACCCACAACACTTGGCGCAGTAGGAAGCGGTGATGCGACCGCTTAAGCCACTAGGACAACCGTGCAGTCAAATACAAGTTGGAAAGACATTGCTTATCTTTTTTCTTAATTAGAAAGTTCCACATAATTTGCTAAACGTATATTTTTCAATTGTAATCAACGCTTTGTGTCTTATTATCTAAAAGCCTTGTGTAAAAGGGACAATGAATAAACCCTCACGAAAGATGACAAGATGACCATTGAATGTTTGGAATAAGAAAACAAACTTATTAACAAAGGAACGCTGTTTCGCTTTTAAGATAATGGAACGTGGGAAGTGGTGAGAGATGAATAGAAGCGGAGATTGTGACAACACAGCATCAAGCAAAGGCTCGGAACAATGAGGTATTGTTACTTGTTAGTACAGGAAAATGTATGTCACGGTATTTTTACAAAATAATTTCGACTGTGCCTAAGGGATCAGGACGTGAAGAGACGGGTAATCTAACTACCAAGGGTCTTGTTTTGTGTGGTGTGCAATATGCAGCGGGTACCATGTAGCCCCAGTGTGGCCAAATTGATTAGATTTATCGCAATAGAAGCGACTATACTATGACATCCTAGGAATTCAACTAACAGAGAAGGTTACAACCCAGAAGAAAGTCCTCGAGATGCTATCATGTTAAGGCAATGAAGGAGAGAACTTTCTACTCAGTACTTAAAATAAAAACATATGCCAAAATGTTCATACCCTACAATCCAATAAAATGAAGTTTACTGTATTGGCACAATCGTTTGGTTAGCTTACAAAGCCTGTACATAGTTCGAACGTATTCGGTAACATTCCACTCACTACCACCCCCCCCTCCCCTCTCTCCCTCGGTGTCACATGACAAAGCTGTCGTTATCATCGTTGGTCAGATCAGATTGGACCAAGTTTATGGTTACTGTTTTGTTATTTTATGTCGTCAAAGGTTGTTACGTGTCGTTATAGCGTAGCCCAATAAATAGGTTTTCTCTCGTAGTATCGGTATCAGATTGTATCTCGGGAGATTAGTGTTCAGATATTAATAGCAACAAGCCGCAGCGTGAGGCGCGTGACACATCTGTAGCTCACTGAGAGGGTCCATGAATATACAATGGCATATAGTAGCGCCGAAGATGTTCTACGTATTTCATTTGACAGTTCTTCAAAAACAACTTCTTTTTATGACGAGTCTGATCTTAGAAGTTCCATCACTTAGCTCTATGAATCCAACATCACTTAATGTTAGAAAAATATGAAAATATTATTATTTACGATGTGAAAGCATCTATTAGGAGCGGGATCACGTAGCGTCCGCTATGGGCATATGTTGGGTTGTTTGTGCCGCCACATGCCCGCACACTTCGGAGCATTCCTTTTTTATTGCACATTATATTTTTCTCATGAATATTTATTTTGTGATTTCATAAAAAAATGGCTTTATGATGAGATCAAAGAGACTCGTAAAACTCATTCAGTTCAACGCTCATGATAGAAGCTATCAGGTGGAGAAGAGTCACATTGGTAGGTTCATTTAAAAAAAAGAATTTAGTATGTACATTACAAGTTTAGCGCCAGTTACAATTTTGTATTTCGTTTACCTGAAAACAATTTACAAGTTTAAGCGGACGTTCTCCTCACTCCACTTGTGACTTGTGTTGTAGCTATCAAGATGTGATTCCACATTGTACATTTATTAGTGCTGATTTAAAAACATGAATGCTAATTTAAAATCACAAAAATGAGTATTATCGTGGCAATCGACATAATAACTTGTTTTAGCTTGGTCATGCAATAACAGAGTTAGCACGATAAATTGTCATTTTGAAATGTTCAGCGTTTCTAACTTACAGAACATGTGTGTGTTTCGTACGTGTGTGCTAGTGTGCTGAATCAATCAGGTCAGTTTGATCATATGACACATCCAACAGCCATTCTCTTCTCAGCCGTTTTTATTTTCCTAGTTGTTAGGTTAATAATACCTCTATGTGTTCAAATAGAATAGTGTGATTTGTTAGTATGTCTTACTATTAATAAGCATGCAGAGTTCACATTGAGTAGATGTCAATCAGGTTATTTATGTACTCACATTTGTTTTGTTTTTATGACTGAACACCACTTTTGTGAAGTATAATAAAAAAATGTATTTGACAAATTTGGTTGTGCACTCTAGGGTGCAGATAGATGACATTCTGAAAAGATTGTGTTGCGCTGTTTTAGGCAAATAGTTATGGTATTTATAATTTCCTCGCGCATTGATGTTATTATTGTTTAAAAAGTAGAAATGAAGAACACAAAAACACATGCAAACTGTTATTAAAAGACAGCCATATATATAGCTTGCTTAGTCATTGAGCTCCTTACGCTGGGAATACAAGGTAATATGCTTCTTTGCAAGGAGAAGAATGTACAAATAATACTTTTGTTTCTTGTTACTTCAATCTCTACTAAGTAGAAATAAATGGAAAATGAATCTATTCAAATTAACAAAATTGAAGTGTCCGTATGTAGGAACAATAGTTTTTTAGTCATTAATAAAATTTAGTTTGATAGTTGCATATGAAACTAAATACGGCACTTCCAACAAAAAGCAGTTCTTAACATTTTTGTCTGTCTTTCTGCCTGTTTGTTCCCGGTATATTATAGAACGGCTGGAGCAATTTTGACGGGACGCTCACTTGCAGAAAGGTGATGACATAACAACTTAGGCCATTCTTTTTAAGACTAACTTCACTCTGTGGCGTTACTCGCGATTTACAACAATAACCGCAAGTAGACCAAGCTTGTAATAAATATAATTTATCAATTGAAGTTAGCGTAATACTTAATTATAAACACGGGCTGTTATTGATTAATTATCCTAATATCCTAATTTGATTACGCAAATCAAAGGCATATAATTTATCAAAAGTAATGTAAGTAGTCATTAATCTTGTAGATAAGGTTCGAATTCATTCAATAACGTTATTAAACTTACCTATACCCTATACTATTTTTATCATAAATATCCCGTAAACGATAACGCTTATAAGAAGATTTTTGGTTATTACAATTATAGGCTCTCACGCCATTGTTACATAAATATGAAATACCATTCGTATCAAACCTGCGGGATCTTGCGGCACAGCGCTCCGGTTTAATATTTCAGACTCAGTGACTTCAAATATGAATCGCTCTAATTTATGACACATCACTGAACGTTTACCGTTGTGAGAATAGTTAGACTTCAATTTATACACACCAAAATGTCACGTTTCCTTTGTACAGTGAAGTTTTAACTTTTTTGTTGTGAAAATAAAGCTACTTCAATTTTATACATTGTTGTCACGTTTATGTTCACAAAGCAAAAAAGGGATAAAAATATGTAAATTGGTGACGGAGCTCTTATTAGCTACGAGTGTGGTGTGTACCAAGTACGCACAAAAGGGCACAGCCCTTATTGGATTAAAAGGCGTGAAACATGTGAAGGACGCGACGTCTAAAGCCTTTATATTAAATTGTTGTCAGACAACTAACCATCAGAGAATGTCTCATTATAGCACACGACACAATATACTGAGACGTTTATAGATATTGCCATGTGCTAAAATTATAACATTGAAATTACAATTAGGTCATTGATCAAAGTTTTACAGTAGTTAAATTTTCAATGATGTTTCGAGTTCAACATCGAAAATATATTTCCAAAAAGATCGAAAACAATTATATCGGTCAACACTTTTGTGTTTCTGATGAACACTCTGGAACTGAGTGGAATTAATAAGGTTTACATACGGTACGCGCAGATTATAAAGCTTTTTCATTAATCTAATAGGAAAACGTGGTTTTATCTCGAAAATCGTGAAGCTCATCGCTTAAGCCGCTTTGTATAACATTATATTTTATCTTTATTTCCCAGTACCTTTTATTACGAAACCTTTTTATTACGAAATGTTCTTTCTAACCAGTTCAGGTCAATTACTTGTCACAACACATTTGTTTAGTTAGTTGTGTTCAGTGTAATGTTACGTGTGTTAGGACAAAAAATGTTTAACATTGCATATTATTTGTGTAGAATATATTTTGTATCATAATACTACACATGTGTGTAAAATATACATGTAGAGAAGCATGCAAGCAGTGGTAACCTTTGAAAGAACTTTTTTATACGTTAATGATGCCTATTGTCATTTAAAAAAGGGCTTTTGAGAGTGCTCTCGGCAGTAAAATTTCTTCCGACGATAGAGCCGACAATAAAAACTCATAGGCGTGTAAAGCTGAAATAAGCCGGTATTTTGTGTGAACTTTAATTTGAAGCTCCAATCATGCTTTGTATTTTTAAATTTAAGTTTTACTGTTCCAAATATATTGGCGGGATTTTCATAATCATCATCAACAGCCTTTAATAGTCCACTGCTGGACATAAGCCTCTAATTTGAAAGGAGGCTTTGGCCTACTATACCACGCTGGCCAGACGGGTTGGTAAAGGGTTTTACTAATTTACAATTATTTACGGAAGTCAGATAGTAGTATGGCTACTTCTCTATAATAAGTGCTTTCACACGATGAAGTACTTCCACATTGTTGTCTATTGTATCGTATCTGTTCCTTCGGTACCTATACCTTCACTGAAACAATTTAATATTATCGTGAACAAGTTATTAAACTAATTTAATTTTATGCCAGACTTAAACAAAGGTAACATTGTTGTTTATTCAGTCGCCAGCCTACAGTAGTAGTAGCCTACTGGCTAGTAGCGTACTGTATCAGAGGAGTTGTCCATTTGGGAGAACACTCAAACAAGGCTTAGCTAAAACTGACTGACATTAAACATAAATAACTCGCAACAAAAAAAAGTATATTATTTTAGTCTGTCTAATATAGCCTCGATAAAATTCCCTCAGAGACTAAACACTCACGAAAAAATAACACGATAATATGAATAAAAACGTAATTGTAATTCTAAAATTTACTTATTTTAGTGGGTAGGTTAGAACAGTCAATATTATTATACTATACCAGTTGGTGTAGGAAAAAATCGCAACTAACACTTGTCAATAACTTGAGATAGACACAGCAAATAAACAACTAAGAACTCTAGTAACAAAGATCTACGTATACCATAATACACAATATGTTTACTTATTACCTATGTATATCCCTTTATGTATTCAATTAGAAAAAATCACATAAACAAAGAATTCAATGAAATATCATACTATTTTTGTAGCGAACAAAATGTAAAAATAATAGTTGAATAAAAACATTTTTCATTTTAATTTTTCAATTTTTCTATATATTTACACTTCCCGATCGCGAATATAATTAATTTGAAGTCATCTCATAGTGAAGAATATGTGTATGAAAAATTAATTTCTCATACACATATTCTTCACTATGATTAATCCTATATACAAACCCAATATAGGATTAATCCTATATTGGGTTTGCAAATTCCTTTAAAACCACTTTTATCACAAATCGTATGTTCATATTAAGCAAGTAAAAAAACAGCATTTCAGTTATTTACGACTACCGCAACCTACTAAATCATACAGTACAACCTTTTCAGCAGATGTTCTCGAATGAAATTAACATTCGCCACACTGAGAATAAACATTTGTCCCTTTTCTAATTGTATTTTATGTATCTCAGTAACTTTACATGTGTGGAGGAACGGGTGTCATGTTTCTCCAACACAAAGGGAGGATCCTCCGACCACGCGAGGTGATCATGCCTGGCGGGCCACGGCCCAATGGTTGATGTTGGGATGTTTTATATACGAGTATGCTAATCGGCGCGAGAATTTCTCTATCGCGATTAAGGATTAGTAGTTACTCCGTATAGCTCATTCAGTGTTTTATTCGGGTGCAGTGTTCCTTCGATAGATGGCGCTGTATGTTTGTTTTTCGCTTGCGCTGTATGTGGAAGGCGCCACACATGTGTCTATTATGACATATGTATAGCTCTGTGTACAAAGGAAGGATACCTCATTTAGGAAAAACTTGACTACAATAAATTGTAACCTAAAACATATAACATACAAACATATTTCACATTCTTAGGCGAAAATAATATTGTTTTACACCACAGAAATAAATATATATTATTCATCTAACTCCTAGATTATTAAGACTAGGCTTGATCAAGTATTCAGTAATGTGACATTAATGTAATGCGACAAACACATGCCACACATAATAATTGTTTCGAGAACAATGCTACAAAAAGGCGCTACGCATTGTACTATAATATAAACATGCTGCGAATTTATTATAAGGATTATGTTTAGAGAGGCTGTGTGTTTGTGTGGCTGTCGTAAAGCTAAACAATATTTGACTACAAGAAAGATTCCTTCGTCTCTGAATAAATTATATCTAATCTCGCCTTTCACTCCACACGTCCGTTTTACGTCACCCTCACTTGTTGAGGCAAATACCCAAACATATTAGAAGTAAAATATATTGGAATGACATAATTGAATTTCAAATCCTGTTCTTTTACGATTGCCAAAATTTCAATTTGATATAATTAAATGAAAAGAAAGCCAGAACGTGGTTTAAGTTGATTGTATTGACACAGTCGTCGTTTCGTAATCATGAGAATGTAGAATTACCATTTTGCAATGTTTCAATCTTTTAATTTCAATAATTTAAGTTCACGCTACATATCGAGGAACCTATAAATAAAATGGTTGCAAGCAAAAAAAAACACCACGAAAAAGATCATTTTGAATATCGTTACTTAAACACAAAAAATAGCATTGAAACAACCATATTTAACATTGTAAGCGTAGTTTAATAATAACAGTACCGGTGTAAAACTGTTTTATGTATAAATATTACAATTCTTACTTGATACACACAGATTATTCAAATTGTTGCGAGAGTTATTAAATCATAAAAATCCTTATTCGTTTCTTTACTTATTATTCTCTAGAAGCGATCTTTTCCATTAACGATGATTGTTCAGTAGCGGTGATTAGGTGCGCATTTGTACGAGAGGGGAGAGCCCTTCGTTATCGCAAGAGATGAGTTAGAGAGATATAAACCTTTAGTCACTAAGTATTAATAAATTGATACACGACCAAGCAATACTCACACATAAATAAACATTTAAATAAAATCAGAGTGTTCATTTATAATTTTAAATTATTAGCTTTTCACTAAATGCATGTGTAAGTATAAACGGTATTTAAATTAAATTAGCAGTTTTTGTTTTATTTTTGTCAGTCTGTCTATTTGTTATAGCCAATTTCTGAAACATCTGGCCCCGACTTTCACGGGCTTTTACTGACATACACGTGTAGTTGATGTTATAAGGAGTAACTTATGCATTTTTAGGGTTCCGTAGCCAAATGGCAAAAAACGGAACCCTTATAGATTCGTCAAGTCTGTCTGTCTGTCTGTCTGTCCGTCCGTATGTCACAGCCAATTATTTCCGAAACTATAAGAGCTATACTATTGAAATTTGGTCAGTCGATGTATTCTGTGAACCGCATTAAGATTTTTACTTAAAAATAGAAAAAAAACAATACATTTTGGGGGTCCCCATACTTCGAACTGAAACTCAAAAAAATTTTTTCATCAAACCTATACGTGTGGGGTATCTATGGATAGGTGTTGAAAAATGATGTTGAGGTTTCTATTATCATTTTTTTCTAAAGTGAATAGTTTGCGCGAGAGACACTTCCAAAGTGGAAAAATGTGTGTCCCCCCCTCTAACTTCTAAAATAAGAGAGTGATAAAACTAAAAAAAATATATATTGTACATTACCATGCAAACTACCAACGAAAATTGGTTAGAACGAGATCTAGTGAGTAGTTTTTTTTAATACGTCATAAATCCTAACACGTAATTTACCTTTCATCCAATCAATACACTAGTTTAAAAACATCGATGAAAGTTACAACGAACTACAAGAACTTTTATATGATGTTACTTGCTGATACGGAACCCTTCATGGGCGAGTCCGACTCGCACTTGGCCGATTTTTTTAAAGAGGTTACACAAAAACAAGATAAACCTATGAATTTGTGAACAAATCCGATTCTAAGTAATAGAAACCAGGCAGTACCGGGAGGTTCATATAGTTTTTAAATATATTTAGGGTAGGTAAACCTACAGTGTTGTACTCTTCTGTGTTGAACATAATCACATTCATGCAAATAAACCGATAAATAAGGCCATTAACATAATTCATCGTACATTTTTGTCGGTCTGAATTTGCTTTATTTGAAAACATGTTGTATCACTAACATGGATTGAATTGATATGCGAACGTAACAATAATTACAAAATAACAATTAACAATAGCTCTTCACCTGGTACGATACGTCGCCTACTGGATAACGGCGCTTACAGGTGTCTTTGCAGAGATCTGATCATTTATCATGGTATTTTACCTTCTGTTCTCCGTGACCACCACTCTCTCTCAAAATTGTTAGCCTTTTCGTGCGCGATATTGTCGCAATAACATAAGACACGGTGTACACAAATAGACGCTGAGGACAGAACGAAGGCTCAGCGGTACTTTGGTGACAGTGGTGAGTTTTGAAACTATTTCAATCAAATTGTCTATCTTTGCTCTCTAATGTAATAACTGAGTGAAACTGTGAATAAATTAACCACAGGATAATATATATCAGAATTAATCAGATATATAACAAATATTCTGTTAACGAAGAGAAATAATGTTTTCCTTCTTTATATAATTTACATTATAATTCAGTTATACATAATAGTTAATAGGTTAGAACCTCTTCGCTCGACAATTTAGTAACTACTTTTAGCAATAGAGCAAGGTTTATAAACCAATCAAACCGGATTTGATGCCAGCCGAGCGCAGTATAATCTCTTCTCGGTGGCCATTTATAGGGTTCCGTAGTTCATAACTCGAAACTGTTGGACAAGACGAAACTATTAGATATTTTCATCATGTCCGTTCGTCAGTCCTCGACTTATTGTACAAATGGTTGGTACTAGGAAAATTAACTTTGAATATTTTCACACGTTTTGATAAAGTAAAAATACGATCAACTTAATGTAAAATAAACCGAAGCAAGACTAATACTTATTTCAACCAAAATATAGATTGATTTTAGTTAATGTGGACATTTTATGGCTATGAAGGCAACAACTTAGATAAACTCAGTAATCCACTTCCAGCAAAAGGAAGTTATTCAAATGATAAATTAGTATTCACATCGCACACTCACTAAAAGCGCTTAAGTAGATACTGTACCTACCTTAGATATTTTTTTTTTTTTTTTTTTTTTTTTTTTTTTTTTTTTTTTTTTATATATATTTAAGCCTGCCAAAGTGACTCTACTCGGCCTGATGGAAAGCATGAGTAGAATCCAGGAGTAGGGGTCACCATGCTTATTGTGAGGGTAGGCAATGTAGCATGGTGACCCTTACCATGACAGCCTGGTTAGATTATTCTGCATCATTCTCCCGGCCTTCGAAGGGCGGGAGAATGATGCAGAATGATTGGGCCTCCGGTCTCACACTCACCAACGAAATACGTGGAAATGACTCAAGTAAAGTGGGGCATAACCATGTACCTGTGCAGACATTTTTGCTCAGTGGTGAGCAATGAGATGACAGTCTAAATATTAGATTCGATTTAGTTAAACTCTCTCTATCCTGCCGAATTTCTAAATTAAATGTTCATAATTTTACAGTCTACATGTAGCCGCTGTATTATTGATGACGCTCTATAAACCTTGCATATTTAACAGTTTGTAGCATGTAGGAGTAATGTAGCTATAGGTTGTTTGTACACACTCGGCCGAACAACCAGCTCAGAGATATTAACATGCGATATCATACACCAATTAGTAACCACGAGCTCTTCGCGGTTCAGATTGCTCTTTATATACTTTACTGGGCTGGAACGATTTGTATGAAATTTATTGTGCATATCGGGTAGGTCTGAGTATAGGTCAACATCTATTTTTCATACCCCTAGGACGTGAGCGGAGCCGCAGGCATCAGCTACTTGATATGATAGTTGAAGGGTAACTAACATTGTGACACGAGAATTTTATATATATGATAATAAATAAATAAATATTTGGACAACTTACACACAACATCATCTAGTCCCAAAGTAAGCAGAGCTTGTGTTATAGGTACTAAACAACTGATATAAATACATAAGCATACTTTTTTTTTGTAAATACATATTATACATAGAAAAACAAATAATAAATAATGTATACTGGATGCGCTCATAACCTAGTTGCGCGGCCAGTACCTGGATGGGTGACCGTCAGTGGCGTGAAACTATGTGCGTCTAGGTGATGTAAAGGTCACGTTAAGCAGTCGGTCTCGTAAATTTCAACACCTGAAATAAGTATCAACGTGTCACTTTAAGTTGAACTAAAGATGTTCTATAATAATTTTATTATTAGATAATAATCACTTTGAAAAAAAGACTTAAACAAATTGTAAAATAAATGCATTACAATAAAATAAAGTAGCTTGAAGCAAATTACGTTACTACCAGTCTACAGTGTCTGCTGTACTAACGTAGTTTGCATAACAATAAAGGAGAGAACATCTTTTGTTATAGCGCGTAGGTACGATTTATGGGTTATAATGGATCAGAGAGGGAGGAGGCAGGCATTGCATTGTTGGAAGTAAAATAATAAATTACAAAATATAAAGTGTTATAACCGTGCAACTTACAAAAAAAGTCAGATAAATTGGTAAAACTACATGTGAGGGTGAAAGCGCAATAAAGGGTTAATGCCGTAAATCGTTATTACAATATAAACAACAGTAAATTATATAAGAACTCAACATGTTTACGAGTAATACCCTAAAGAATGGATTGTAGACGACATATTTCACTACACATACGTTTAATGAAACTCTCTTTAACAGACTGTAAGCTTTGATTGAATTTATTTTGAAATTTTTAAATTATATAATTTAACCAATAATATATTATTAAGACGGCTCCACCGCTGCATAGATTTTATTGAAATTAAGATACTTTGATTCTCGAGAAAGGACATAGGCTACTACTACCGCCCAAACCCGACATGCAAAGGAGCAGAACCGCGGGCAAAACCCAGTCTTAGATAGTTCAGTATAAAAAGTATATTTAGAACATATTGATATAACTGACAGCTTATTACAACTTTCTCCGTACCTCGCCACTCCACCCCACTCCGCTAGCTGTTTGATGCGGTCTGTGACTGAAGGGAGTATATTAAAATAATCATTGGTAATTGCGCACGACTGAAGCTTACATCTCTAGTAATAAGTTGTCAAGTGAATTTGAAACCATGATAAACTGATTGATATCAAGATAACTATAAATATAAATCTGTGGTGATCAGTAAAATACACATAATAAATGTCGGCTAATTCCCTAGAGATTAACAAAATGTATCGGATAAGCTCAGCAACATGTTACGGTCTACATTCATAAACAATATACATACCTACATGATGTATATAAATTCAATAACACAAACTCGTATGTTGAGCCGACTGAAGCCCAACAGTTTAATTTGAAAGCTGCCGCACATCATTTGTTTGAATCACAATTTTAGATATATTTTCATTCAATGAAAGCTTTCTACTCGTATGTAAGCCTTTTGTAAGCCGTGTCGGCAATTATTCGGAGAGTACGGTAGTCATCGTATACTTCATGTGTATGAAATGTTTGTTATATAATTACATATTATATAAGTTATTTGTTGTTATTAGAATAATTTGAATTTGAAATGTCGTGTACAAAGATGTAAGGATTAAACAAAGGCTTTTTTTTGCAGAAAGGTATCATTTCTTCATTATATAACCACTCGGCTTACATTGATACCAAACTGTATCAAATTAACATCATCTATTATAGAAATGCTATGGTTTGTCATGACATACGGAGCCGAGACGAATAACGACTCAATACTCCCTCCGCAGACTACACCACAGATAACTGAATAGTTACTACGTAAACTACACCAAGAATGAACGTGTATAAAAAACTAGTTTGAATTGTTTTTCGCAATTATTTGTTCTCCACAAGTCCAAAGTCGTTCAGTGTACTATAGAAAAGGCTATGCTCGGCCTTTAATTTAAGTTATCGTATTAGGAAGGTGATTGTTCTTTATTCTAAGTTTGAACTTAAATTCCAAAATTTCGACTTAATTCCTTGCAAATAATCAATCTTGAAGTCATACTATTTTAATTTCCTTTTTATGTTTTTAAATTTACAGAAACAATACTTACATGAAGTCAAATTCTTTTGATCATAATGATATGATAGATTATTTTAATCGTTAAATCGATTTGTCGTATTTCCAGAACTGTTTTATAGTTTGTTGTTTTTAGCTATGCACAAGCCACTTCCCTACCCGTCTATAAAGTACGACATTACTGTATACATTATTACGACAAAAAATACCGATAATTTATAGGCGTGACTTGTCAAAAAGACAATAAACGAATGGACAAACTATAATGATAATATAGCAATTTGCACAAACGGAACGTTTCTTACAATATATGTACGTATTTTCATCTGGACACTTCCCATTGCGTAAGTAAACTATTTTATCATCATAAAAAACGTTTTAAATCCAATAATAAAACTCCAAGTTTCCAATATGACAACAAAAGTAGATTATATTATTAACAAACTATAACACTAGAATCTGCGCAGCAGGTAGTGGTGCAGGCGCGCCGGCAGCAGGTGGTCGTCGTCGGTGTGGTCGTGCGGCTCGGCCTTCCACTTGTGGTCGAGCGAGGGAGAGGCGCGCAGGGCCACCGCCGCGCGGCACCAGCTCGGCCCCGGCCCGGGCGTCGGCCCCGACCCCGGCCCCGACCTTGGTCCCGACCCCGACCCCGCAGTGGGCGCCCCACCCGCGCACGAGCACTCCGCCAAGGAGCACTCGTGCACTGTTAGGCAACATTCAGCGGGACCGTGGCGCCATCTACATACACAGAACCATCTTTCAGTACTGATACGGCAGAGCAGATGTTTTTATTTCTACCTACAGTTCCCAGAACAAAAAACATGATACATAAAAAAAATTAGATTTGAAGTAAGGACGGAGGAATTTATCATTTTATAAGAATTGTTTCGCAGAACTGAACCTGTACGTATTACGTATACGGTTAAAATGTCAGTCAATAACTCACACGGCAGTATACTGTACGTAAATCCGCTCAGTACAGCCAGGCGCCACCTGGAGGCTGGACGGCCAAAATACAAACTCTTCACAACCGTCCCTTTTAACCGCTAATGTAAGAGTGGCCGTTGCTGGAAAATACAAACAAAATAGAATAAATAATGATTGGTTAAGTTTATAAACATACATATTGAAGAATTTCTCCATTGTAGAATTTATACGTTATTGAAATACTAATTTACAATGTATCGAGGTGCTTGTCGCTTACCGCGCACTTTAATTACACAGGTATAATTTAAATAAAACTTCCTTACGGCTGGTGTGGAAGACAGAAACATAGGTTTTCTTGGAGTCGCCATCGGTAACAAAACCAAAGTCCAGAGACGATGGTTCGATCTTGATCACCGGGTATTCCACGTCCACGGTTAATGGCAATGTCTATCAAGGGACAAAAACATAGAACAATAGTAACTATCAAGTTCATGTTTGAACGAAAACCGCTAAACTACTTAATTAATTAAATAGGAATTCATATCAATGAAAGTGCAAAGACTTGTTCACAAAAAGTTCTCACAAAGATCTTTGAGTTTCGCACTAAAGTTCACCAACGGTTCGAACGTTTTTGCTTAGTTGTCGTGACAGTGAAAATGAGTTGCATGTTCCCGACTGACGTCAATATCCATCAAGGACCAAAATACTCAATTAGTTTATCAGTATATACACAGATTTCTTAGAACTTGTGAAAGTTTGTCTCGTATTCGTAAGGAACTATATTAGACAGAAAACTGACTTAAGTGAAGAATAATAATTAAAGGTAATACCCACTTGCAGCAATTGAAAGTCTTCGTACAAAAACAACGGTGTGGTTTCTCTTCGGTGTGGCGCGTAGGGGAACGGCGAGCACATGAGCACCGGGCTGGTCGGCCAGGCCTCCAGCGTCGCTATGCACACTTCAACGCAAACCTTGTTGCAACACGTTCCGAATTACGAGCTTTATTTTAAACAAACAGGGTACAACCTACTTGGGGCATATACATTTCAACGTATTTAATTCTTGACAAAAATTTTACTTTAAAGAAAAGACAATCATCCAAATCTTACAAGCTGTTCAAAAAAATGTGACGTAAATTTTACCTCAGTTGAGCTCGTAGGTGGCAGATCCCACGTGACAGTCTCATTTCTGTTCAGTGTGATATTTCCTGAAGCCTTACAGCATTTTTTACTCTTGTGATTATCACTCCCACAACTTTGAACGATGCACCAGGGTACACACGTTTGCAATCTCAGTGTGAGCTTACCGTTGCCTATATTTAACACCCGGAAACGTTTGCGGACCCTTGAATGAATTTCAAACATTACAAAAAATAGTGGTAGTAAGTAGTATGAAAGTTTATAGATTATGAACAAAAATTACCGCAAGAAATTATCAAGTGGCAGGTCTAATGCGCATATGTTGACAACAATTTCGTCACACGACAGCTTGAGCTGGGACACGCGCGCCACCTGACGAAGTCGCACTAGCTGCGGCGGTGGCTCATCACGATACCAGTTGTCACTGAAACGGTGACACATAATTAACACAAAATCTATTAGCTGTTATTTCTAATGATAATAGAGAATGCAAATTAAAATATAATAATTAGATATATTAAGTTTTATGTCAAGTTTATCCTCTCAGAAAAGCCAAGTCCGATTTGTAATTACCCTGCTTTTTTGTGCGGCTTCATTCGCAAGATTAGAGTAGTATCAGGAGCCGTCTCAGGCGATGGTGGTGGCTCTAGGACCACCTCCCATGTCTTGCTCTCGTCCGGCTTAATTGAGCATTCTTCAGGTAACACCTATCATAAATACACACAAACTGTAAAAAATCAATTTATTAGTTGAACCAAACTTTAATATGAGAATATATTAAATTTTAAGAGCGACAGTTTTTTTTTATTCCTACTTTTACTGAACCAGGAATCCAGACAATCAAACTACAACTGTCTCGATGTTTTCACTGTACTACCGTTTTTATTGAAAGGATCAATACGAAATGCTTGTTTATGATAGACAGCCGGCTAACATAAGTGTTAATATTAATGTGTTGTGTTAATGTTTTATGAAACAATTACACAATTAATAGGGTTTAACTTTGAACCCTAAGTCCCCAAAAAAGCAACAAATAAATATCTCTTGGGCGATAGTTGTAAAGTTTTGTTTTCGATATAGTTTCTTTAATAATTGTCCTTTGCTAGCTGGATATATATGCATGAATGATATTTGTTAACAAACATACAGTGTAGTAGGTGTCTTCCTGCGGTCCGTGGTCAGGCGCCAGGTACACTTCCACTCCGGTGTCCATGTCCGAACATGTATACGTTGTCGATGACGTTTTGCTAATAGCTGTACACCAAATATTGAACGTAAATTGCGATAGGTTTGATGCAATACTAAATCAAATTCATTTACGAGAACTGTGACCGATGTGGCACTTGGACAATCAATAACTACTACTCTCATTCCGGGAAATATTTTTTTCTTTTTTTTTCGAACAACTTACACATAACATCATCTAGTCCCAAGTAAAGCTTGTATTATGGGTACTAAACAACTGATATAAATACATAAAAATACATTTTTTTTGGAAATATACATAGAAAAACGCCCAGACTCCGAAACAAATATTGAGTGGATCACACAAATATTTGTAGTCCGACCCGGTATCCAACCCGAGACCTCTTGATCAGCAGCTGCATATGCTAACCACTAGACCAACAAGGCACAGTCAACAAAAGAATCGCCTAACAAGGCTACATTTTTATATAAAGTTTTCACTCATGTCGAACTCACATTGTATGACAATGTAGCATTTCAAAGCTTTCAACATTCATCTAATTTATAATAAAAATTACGATTCTTTTGAGTTTATTTTGTCTTCAGACAATGTAACTGTAACAATGTAACTAGATGCATAGAGAAATAATGAGAATACTCACAGTCGAAGGCGGTGACGCAGGGGCAGGTAACGGGCAGTATGTCGTACATACGCATGTACAGTCTAAACGGCAGGGCATCTTGCTCTCGCTCTGGAAACAAACACCTCGATATTTTTTCCGATAAATCACGTGAGAATTAGTTAGCAATTTATTTGTACATAAAATCTTCAAATTTTTGAACCATATTCGCTGTTAGCAAATATTGAAACGCCAGTGATAAATGCGTACAATTGAGAAGACAAAGCTCCCAGAGTATATAATGATGTGTAGCGATGTAATGAAGACTGGTTTGTGTGCTCAATCGAAACCCATTTGCATGACAAAAGCGAGTAAAGACGAGTTAAACCGAGAAACTGTTCCCAGCCGCTTGGCTATGGTTAAACTCTTGTAGTATGCTTCATTATTATCGAGAACATAATTAAAATCAATGTCAAGTCAAATATTAACAAAAAAACAAAGTTCTTCGGAAAAATCCATTTTAATATTAATAGATAAATTATTTTCTATATATGAATGTTTTTTTTCTGAAGTTTTTCGACTGTGTAGTAATTAAGGCAATTGGAGAGGCCTATGTCCAGCAGTGGATATAGGCCTCACAAGACAAGATCTTTCATTTAATTTTTCAGATTGTTTAATTATATGATAGAAACATTACATTTTAAGTCAAATTTTAATTATTACCTACTAACTACTACTACTACTAGTCTACACTAGTTACGAAACAATCAAGCTGGTATTTCTCAATACTTGTGAAGTTTGAATACGAATAGCCCAAGTCTGTGCAACGACTCTATACAACAAAGAGAATGTCCTGTGGAATGCGAGGCTCTCGCCTATTCTCTCTCTCTCTCTCTCTCTCTCTCTCTCTCTCTGTATAATATCATAATACCAACTGTAGGTAATTGGTAGCGGGCATGAAACGCACTATCAATATTCTAGATGCAATTTGTTGTATTATGTACAATGCTATTTACACAAAGTGAGGAATTCTGCTATGTAAAGAAAAAACTCTTTTGGAAGTGAGTGAATGTGTAGGGAACTGATGTTAGACCTCTTTGGTAGTGCTTCTTATGAGGTGCAGGCCCAGGGTCTTCAATGAGTTGGATGAAATAAACTATCCAAGTAATTTTTGTATGTTTCATACATTTTTATAGTTTTAATACAAACCATTTTCTCTGGTGACGTAAGCCTGAACAGTGAGCTCAGAGCGCGATATGTTCTTCACGATTAACGATCTCCTTGCGTCAGTCGGAGACAACCTGCAATAAATTACTTAACGTGAAATTATAATAATAATAATTAACATTGAAGCTCTAGTAGCTACTTACCCAATATTCAAGTTATTAATGGAATTAAAAGGATTCAGATGCAAGGATTTCATAATTACTTACTATATATATTTATATCAATTACTAAATATTATTTCTACAGAGCAGGTTTAAATTAAATTTGATACATAGATGATCTAGAGTCTGAGGCTGGCAAAGGCAATAAATAGCATACACGCGGGTGGAGCAGCAGGCGAAAGCTAGTTTTATTATATATTTGAAATTAATGTACATAGTGCCCGTTTACTCAATTTACAATAATAATTGTCTGCGCCACTAACTCTCGCTATTCCCACACGAGCCGCTATAAAAGTCCCAACATAACGGTTCAGTACATTTGTTTTTTACAACTTTTTAAGTGTGTTTGTGAGCGTTGGAAACATTCAAAAGTCGTAATAGTTGTGAAAAGTGAGCATCAACTAAATTGGCAAAAAGAATGAACTAGGAGTAGGAACACACATAGTTTGCCGTTATATGAGCAAAAATAGCAAATACTCAAAGTAAAATAAATCATAGGTAGAAAAGCAGTTTATTCGGATCGGTCCGCGCCAATTAGTTCAACTTTCGGATTAAGTTTGCCTTCACTTTCCAACTAATATTCAGGTCAAACTGGATGAATTAGCAGCCGAAACCAACTAATCTTGGTGATAATAAAGGTAAGTAAGATGAAACAAGCAGTCTAAGATGTTTGAATAATAATATCAATTTTGATTCATTTCATTCGATCGTTCATTAGTTTGGCAATTCAACTTCTCTTCTTCGACGCGATCCAATAAACCATTAATTAAAAATCATTCAAACTGAAAGCACTATAACAACACAGTGTAATAAAATCAGAGAACGTTTTACTGGACATCCACGAAGAGTGGTGCTCATTGACAAAAACTTTAATATCATTGCTTACTACGCCATACGTTTTTTTTTTAACAACGGTTTTTTTTGTAAAGCTTTGGTTTCCTAGGATAATCCTATAATATAACGGTGAATGACGTCACTAGAACGTTGGCTATGTAATGTGTGGAAAGTTAAGTGATGGGATGTGGCCGTGTATTAACACACCGTCAGTATTCTTTTTAAACAAACATCAAACGAAAAGTATTCAGGAGAGAAATTGGACGACCTTGATTTAGCTTCAGTAATTTACTTGGAGGATGAACTATTATCAGAAGAGGAAAATAGTCGTATGGCGAAAGACAATTTATTCCAATTTCGTGGTACAGAAGGTGCATTTGAGATGTTAGTACGTAGTCTTTTACTGAGCAATGAAAAGATGCTCCTTGGACGACGTCCAATATGATTTTGTACGTCGTTCCAGTTAAAATAATTTTAACAAAAAGGAACCGACTTCAATGAAAAACTATTCCGAGTACCCAAATCGCGACAATTGTACCTAATTATGCCGATATGGTGACGATGGGACCACATGTAAGCTATGCCCATTCCAATGCAAAAATAATTTTTGAAATCGGTTCATAAACGACGAAATTAATGCTGAACATACATAAAAAAAAAAAGATTCCGACGAATTGAGAACCTCCTCCTTTTTTTGAAGTCGGTTAAAAATACAAATACGTTTTAAAAATAACCATCTGACACCGACAAGACGGCCATCATGCAAATAGCGGTACCGTTTTCTGACGTTACGGTGTCAGTTACCGCTCTCTAGGAAACCGCGCCAATTTGTTTACATAGAACTTACAATTGTTCACTATTATATTACGGCCGCTATATGACTGCACCGCTATCCTAGGAAACTAAAGCTTAAACTCTACTTGTATCACGAAATACTTTAGTAGGTTGCAATACATACTGGAGTAAAGTTTTAACTCAATAATTAAAGCCGAGTTTTATTAGAGAAGCAATAATTACCGGAGGCGCAATGATGCATTGTAGCAACTTAATGGGCCACCATATTGTGTCATAATGCCATAAATTCTCGGATTCTACTCATGCTCTAAATAAGACAGAGTAGAATCATTATGGTAGGCTCAGATATAAAACAAAATGTTTTGATTTATCTCAGAAGTAACAGTGTATAACTCCATAGTAACTATAAAGATGTTTGCCTATTCCAAATTTATTTGGCACATCAAATAAAATCTCAACTTTCACGATAAATAATTTAACACTTGATTGCAAGCGCGTGATTGAATGTTAAATTTGTAAAACTGAATGAGGCGTAAAATATTTATTTTGCTTTCCTAAAATTTTTCTTTTCCAATTGCCGTACCTTAACAGTTTATACAGTTACGATCCATCGTTAAATTTATCTTACGATATTTGGCAAAGGTGTGTAAACCAAATATTTACAATAGTAAAGTGTTAAGGGTTTAATATAGCTAAAAGTAACCTTATAATTGTAGTTGTTCTTCTTAGCCCTTCTTAAAAGACTATAACAGTCTGTAAAAATACCTACAGTTCCGCTTTGCTATTTAAAAATGGATGGCTTCTTACTTCATTATAGGATACAGTAGCCAAAGTTACTACTTCGCATAACTTAATAAATGTATTTTATTTAAAAGGATAGAAATCAAACAACGCTCCCAGCTCTTTCATCTTCTTAACGACTTTTGTAACTAAATCTCGGGTTTTGGTTTGACAAGCTTTCTGGTGTCCGTTTCCGATTTGGTATTCAAAGAAAATTTAATTCAGGATTAGTTTTTCTTAAAATTTTATTTAATTATGTGATTGAAGAGCCCACTCAATATAACACCGGAAATCGTGAGAGGGCTTGAAGAAACTGGAAATATGATTAGATGCTATTGCATTCAGGTTAAACGAATTATATTTAAAAAGTTCTTTTTAAAGCAAAGATTTGTACAAATGTATTAGTACAAAAATAAGCAGTGTATAGTTATAATGATTTAAGGGTCAGTTTCACCAGCTAATGATAATGTTTCAATATAGAACAACAGATTAAGGAGTAGCCATTCAGGCTTTTCCCTCTGCTTGCGTATATAAGCGCAAATGGGCCATGAGATACACTGTTATGACATAGAATATGTTTATGTGTGTGGGAAACTGTGTATGTTATGTTTGAGTTCATAGTAACAGGCGATTGTTTTAGGTATAAGTCTAAAACGTGAGTGAATGAAGATATCCAACAGCAAAAAAAAAAAAGACTGTTTTGTTTCAGGCATCTTTTCCTGAACTCTCCCCTGCCTGCCCGGTCTGCTGGATTGTATTGCTAGAGATAATATGATAATCTTACATATATAGTTCTGTATCCAAAACTTGTGACTTGTGAAAACCGAAATCTGTAGTTATCTGATAAGTAAATCTTATCTAAAGTTATCTAAAGTCAGCCTACATATTTCAATATTACTTTTAAAAGAAGAGATGAAACATTGTTTCATAAGACAATAGATGTTCTCATTTCAACTGAATGCTTTAGTAAAGGTATGTTACACGATATCGTCGCTATTTGTGAAGGGAATTCAAAATAACTTTCTAAATGGATTGGTTGTACTCAAGGTAACTCGTATATATTTTGAAGAAAATAATCTACTTTAAATGGTCAAATCTTAAGATATCAAGATTAGAAAGAATTCAGAACTACTACATTTATATTTTTTTCATCGTTTTGGTCCCTGTCGTATTACTCACCACATAATGGGTAACTCATCTTTATAATTTGGCTGAATCTTGAACTGTAGCGGTGGCCCAACCACCTGCATCCAAATATCCACCACGATAGGGTCGACATTCTCTACCTGCACACATAAATATGAGAAATTGCGTTATTATTTTATTTTATTTAAGGGTTTGCCCACAGCTCGCGTATCAAAAATACATTACATCAAGTAAAAAATTGTACCTAGGAATTACACTACAGATTAAATATCTTAATTATTAAACTAAATTAGTTAAAAATATATTATTGATCAAACTATAATAATTAGGTCTATGGTTGTTTGTCAGAGACACAAAATTGGATCCCAATATTCAAGTATAGTCTCTGAAATAGAATGCGATCGATAAGCGATTGCTTTCGCTTGTAAGGCTCATCAAACAATTACAAGATTGTCGGGATTCTGAATGGTTTTGGTGTGAACTGTGAGCAATGAATTCCTAATTTGGAACCTGTTTCGTCGCTCACCGCGCTAATAATACCGACTCGCCAGGGAGTAACTCTAAAACAATTTAAATAATAAATATAAACAAGAATATAAATCTGTTCCTTGGTACAATTTGCGTTTAATCTTCTCCTTCACATGTAATCTTGATTTTGTGCAAATATGTTAAGATCGGAAACACTTGTATAGGCCTTAAATCATTCTAGGTGATTAATTTGCCTTAAGCCAACATTTTGTCATTATTACCGGCACTTTTTATCCCAACATCACGGTAGGTGTAGACATAGGCAGGCGTTTCTCTCTCTCAAAGCATAAGCCCCAGTATTAAGCAATTACACTGTTATGACTCAGAATGTGGATATGTGTGTGTGTAGTTTTGAATTTTTTACTTTAATTGTTGTGTGTGCGGCATAGTGACGATTGTTTTTTGCGAGGATTTCCCCACGTAATAAGCGACAGATTTTTTTGTACCAGAAAAAGCTGATAAGGTGGCTCTTCCTCGGTCCCCGGGCTTGTGTTGCTCTATAAATTCATAAATCAATATGTATGAAATAAGTTTTTAGTCTAGAAGTCTAAACATTTCATTCCAAACAAATATTGACAGAATAGAAATTTACTCGTCAAACTATGGTCAAACTAGTATTTATAAATGCATGTTCAGGTTTCTATGATTCGAATTGATTTTTTAGTAACCGTACCGATTATCGTAATATTATACGCACGCTTTATCAAAGGTTCAAGAAAAGACTTGGTTCCATCTTATACCTAGAGAGAATATTAACTACAAGTTTAACCACGCTGGCAGAAGTTAATATTTCATAACGAAAAGTGAAGTGGTGACAAAGAGTGTGTCGCAGCGATACGCGCGTTGTTCTCTTGACGTGTGTGTGTGTGTGTGTGTGTGAGCAGCGCCCAACCACCTCCACCGACTCGAGAGCACTTAACTCGTCTCCACTCTATTTAAACTTACAAAGCACACACTTTAATGTAGTTTACTCGGGTAACATCACGGATATAAAAGTGTAAGCAAGTCATAACGTATGTTCGCTTTCTCTCTCTGATGTTTCGAAAAATTGTGTTTTCCTCTCAAAAATAATCTAAAAATTACATACAATATAATTGATGTTACTTTTTTTCAGAAACAAATGTATTAATCCAGTGTGCCAGATATCCTTAAGATGGTCGTTTTGTTGTTGTGTTGACTTTATACTTTTTGGTTAGGCCTCGCTGTTGCTTCGTGCTATTAGGCTGGCACAACTTACTCTTTCTAATATAATTACTCGACACAAACACTACATATTACTCGAGTCATAGATGGTTTAGTCCTTCACCTGTATGAGTATCTGGTCCCGGTAGACTCCCCAGCAGTCGGCATACAGCTGCACGATTATCTCGCCGTGTGCCCGTGAGGCGAGCACGCCGCTCCCGGGGCAGCAGCACAGCGCCACGCCTGACTCGCACACGTCACCCGCCCACTGATCTGTGACAGTCGATAGAGTTCAATTCGACTACGTTAGCACCGTGCTCATTGGTTCAGATTAGTCTTATTTCTAATATGTTCGATTTATTACTTGTTGTTGGAAGGAACTCGTGACGTAAGTTACCTTTTTCAAAGCTACTATTTATTTGAAGAAAGAACTCAATTCATATTTTTAAGTGCAAGTGTAGTTATTTAACAGCAACATTTTTGTACACAAATTCAATACAATACTCTGATATTTAAAAAATATATATATTTGAAACTTCAACTTTCATGATAATATTGTATGAATAACATTCAGAGGTGGTCAATAACGCAATCATGAAAAAAGTTATATGCTACATATTTTGGCCACGTCTTGGACACGAAGTCTTGATCAGGTTGCACTGAACTGTACATAGAACACAACAGAACATAGAGTGAGGGTACATTCGAATATATTCGACTAATATTGATTACGTGATAACGTTCTTCTTCTTCCGCATAATAAATGGCAAACTGTGCGCATGTCGACAATTTTGCCAATGACAAGTACGATGGAAGGACGTGGTATGAATAAAAAATACTTGAAAATTACACAACATTGGATTGAATGTTGAACGTACTTGATATGGTTAGTACTAAGTGATAACATTCACTTCATGTTAAAACAATGATATAGTTAGTTACAACAAAAAGCAATAGAATTGCTAGGTTCTTTGTATGTTCGAATTGTAAATTAATATATGTTAAAACATAATTTAAATATTAAACACTACACAGCGCACACAAGAGCTCTTTTCCGACACATGGCGAAGTAATTATAAAATAATTGTCAGAGTTAGCGGTAACTATGTAACCGACGTATGTTCAGTCAAGGAATAATTACACAATCCATAAACATCAAAGCCAAATAACTTAGGTCAAACTTAATATTCTTAAGTTCTTAATATACACAGAAAAACCTGGGCGACCGAGCTTTGCTCGATCTATACTATTTATTGTCTTACAACGCCATCTATTCTCATAAGTAGCTTTAGTGTTGCTGTGTTGTTGTTGTGTGTTGCTTAGTACCAACCATCGAAATAAATATAAATATAATATATTAAATAGGTTAGCATCAAGCAGCAATCAAGAAGCATTTATATCAATTTTATACATAATCGTACCAGAATTAATGCTTCGCCAATTTATAATTGGCGGTCCTAATGGTGTGATGTGACCTCACAGAAATTCGATGGTATCTTAAGTTTCTTTCAACCGAGTGTATAGTTTCCTAGAACTCTTCTTTCTGCTTTGTTCCGCTCGAAAATAATAACATGGATAAGGAAAACTGATGATCAACCAAAAAGGAAAGAGGGAAAAAAGGAATAAATTAAATAGTTCTGAGTGTATATGGGCAACAGCCGCTACTTATCATATTATCCTTTTACGATAAAAATACTTATTCATCTTGCTTGTAACACATAAAATTCCATCGATCATTTTTTTATCTGTATCACTGCGTCATTTCAAGGGAATAATATTGTCCTAACATAATATCACAAACCTAAACTAATTATGCACAAGCTGCATACAAAGGCTTAGTACTGTGAAGCGTGAACGTCTCCGACACCACGCTCCGGAACATTTCTTGTATGTCTCGTATAAGAATATTAAAACAATACCTAGCTAACTGATGATAATACACCCATATGTACATTCACATTCCGGGAATGGTACGAGTAAGCAGATAGTGGCTGGAAGTACCCTATTAGCACACTCGAATTAGCAGTAATGCTTTAGTTTACTTTGGGTACTCGTAAAATTATATGTTGCATATGATATTTTAGTTAGATTAACGTTGACATTATCATTTTCTATTTATATTCAAGGTAGATTTCAGCATGAACGGGCTGGCTCGACCGGACTGGTACAATCTTACAAAAGCCAAACTTAAAATAACAGCATTCGTACTGTCGTATTTCGTTGATGAGTACATCACCACGATCCCGATGTTGCAAAAGCATTTCAATAGGCCAATTATAGCAATTTAAGGGAACTCTTGAATTTA
This sequence comes from Phragmatobia fuliginosa, assembly GCA_932526445.1. Lineage (NCBI taxonomy): Eukaryota > Metazoa > Arthropoda > Insecta > Lepidoptera > Erebidae > Phragmatobia > Phragmatobia fuliginosa. The sequence continues at coordinate 377,416 of OW052067.1, read as the reverse complement.
GGTCATGCTTTCCACCAAGCAGAGTAGAGTCACTTTGGTAATCTCACATTTAAGATAAAAAGAACAAAGATAAATTTGACGACTTTAGCACCGTATGATCTTAACGGCTTTCATTTCATACAATATTTATAACATAAATTAAAGAGTAAGTAATCTGACACTGAAATAAACCCCAACTGGACAAAACACACACATGCCGTGCTCACTATGTAGGAACAATAAAAATGTTTAGAAATAAGGTGTGACTTAGATACAAATAAAATTGTATCACACATAAGCCCGTCGTTCAATATTAAAACAAAACACTTTCTTGAAAGTTGGACGTTCGAGAATAAGTCATAAAGGTACTAAAACGGCAGTTTTACTGCAGCGAAGTTTCGGCTACGACGCCGATATCAAATAAGTTATTCATGTCACCGACAGCCGTTGCGCCGGGATTTTTTATTTAATAGAAGCCAAACTTACGTAGCTAAGTGTTTGTGAATCTGTGTCGAATAGAATTAATCAGATCTACGAAAGTGACAGAATACACGACTGAATACATCTCGTTTCCATTTAAATAATAATGTTTATTTAGATATTCATCTGAGGAGTTCGGATTTAACTTCAGTTTCTATCCGTCCGTTCTGGGAATTTAAATTTATTTGTTTGTTACACATAACTGCTTTACCAATCATTATAAATTACCCATAAATTGTTCCGACGAGGACACGCGCTACGTTTTATCTATTATTTATATTTTATATATTTGTAAATTGTTACATTAATGGCATTGTTACATTAAACATATAGGTAATGTTTATACTCGTAGATTACTCAATATTTTAAAAGAACTCTCAGGAAGAAATCTACAGTTATTTTTTGTGTATATTGGAACAACTTTGAAGCACCTGATAATGAGCAGTTGCTCATTATCAGGTGCTTGTTGTATGGCGTTGCTCAGTTGAGCAGAGCACCTCACAAGTCACAAGCCACCCTTTACAGACGTCCCCCAGAATCATGGTTGACGTTGCTTTTCTGTCAGGCCGTGGTATCCCTCGGTTGGGTCTGGTGTCTAATCATATCTCTCCCACGATAAGACCCCCTTTTCGAACAACACGTCAAAGACAAAACAATTTTAAAAGTGGGCCACCACTTGGAATATTAAACCAGAATGACAAACAAAAATATGATCAATTATTTACTCGTTGGGGTTCACATCGGTAACGTAAAGTTTGAAAAATATCGCAAAACAATCTTAGAAATGCACTGCCATGCCTACTTCAGATTAGCTGGGTCTTGTGCTTGTTTGTTACTGTAAAATTACTGTGATTAAATGCTTTTAACCAGAGCGGTGGGTAGATAGAAGCTATATTTTCACATATTTTTAGGCCATTTCCTATCGAGTCTTTTCTGAACAAATTTCTGTTAAAACGTTTTTTACAGTGAAATATATTATTAAGGATTTTTAATATAATTTAAATTTTTCACCGATCGACTGGTCAAAGACAATGGACTCATCTTTCTCAAAGCAAATGAGCGCAGTATTTTCCCTCATCTATTTACTTTCCCGGACCTCTCGGGAACTGAAGATCTAAGAATATTTTACTCGCTTCAGCAAACATTATACCTACCTAATGTAACTATTCATTACTTTAAATGTAGGAAGACATACAAGTATTCTATCTAATTCTTTGTTATCTCTCATATAAGAAAATATGTGTTAACTGGGAATGTTGTTAGCTAAATAAAATATGTCCACCAATGACATCAAACTTTCTAAGTTTGTAATGGAATACATAATCAGAATGGTGCTCACGATTTTGATCTAAGTTTTTCGAGTGCTTGAAATTGTTTTCCATAAGAAAATTTCAATCAGAAATTAGTCATGTATGAAGCTTTTAGAAAATTTGTGATTTTGGAAAAATTGGATTACCGTAACGCGATGCAGCTCTTCTTAAATTTTTAACTCAACCGATGAGACGTAGTTCTAAAAACCAAAGATATAATTGGTTTATTTTTAAAAACATACGTTTATTAGAAAAGTGAAAGTAATGAGAATCACTCGGCTGACTTTAGTGACGTTTAACGGTTTATAAAAACAGACGGTAAAATCAGTGTACATCTCGTCCCTCTAACTCTCAATATTTACTAGAACATGTGTTGTTCTGTTTAGGGTTTTAGGTTTTTACGCAGTTTAACGCAGCAGTTTACAGCTAAAAAAACAAAAAGTGTAATTTTAGATAAATACGCTATATTTATTATGCCAAGCTATGACTATGAGATTTTAGACTTGGCTAGACAACATTGGGAAATGGCACTGAGATTGCCAGAAAAGGGCGAGGTCTTATGCGTATGGTATTAAATATTATCCACTCATTACTGCCGTATTGAGTGGATAAGAAGAGAAGAAAAGTGGCTTCAAAAAAAAAGCAATTAAATATTTTGTAAACAATAAATACAAAGTGTAAAAGTGTGATAGCTCAGATGAGGAATGTGTCGGAAGTGCGCGATTCCTAAATTAGATAACGATAATTCACTTGGTGAAGTTAGCGAACAAGTAACTTGCAAAGTGCTTTATTGTAATTGATCGCTTAACTTAGTAAGTTGATGGTGAACTTCATCTACACCAAGTATGACTGATGAGAATCTTGATTAACGGATAAACCAAACGTGTTATACAACAATTGAACCTGTCATTTCGAAAAGGGCACAAGTCCATTAATTAAAACTTTTCAGAAACAACAAAAACATGTTTCTTTTAAAAAGTTATTGGTGATAAAAGAAACTGAACATAGGAGTAGTGAAATAAAAGAAATATATAACTTTTATGACGTATATTTATAAAAAAAAATACATTTATAATACAGATATTTATATTTAAAGTTTCAGGACTAATGCCTTTTTCAAAATGACTTCTCTGATGTTCATACAAAACCAAATATTTTCAGAAGAACTGTTATTATCATCTTGATTTTCATGATATTCATTGTTTGCTGGAGTTGTTGGCCATGCAAAAACCTCTGTATAGAAATTTTGGTACTCTGCTAGATTATATTTTTCAAGTTTTTTTAAAGCAAACATCTTTTCATTGATTGACACTTTACCAGCATAATATGCAGTAGTATTATTTGATGTTAACGGGGACCCGGTACCCATCCTCTGTAAGAGTTAGAAATAATGTTTTGGTTTAGAAATAATGTGTGGTTTTGAAAACTGTGAAATGTGACACTTTGAAAACAGCAAAAGTCACTGTTTTGTCCTTGAGTACTCCTCTGCCATAGGAATCCACAGATAGCACCAGTTTCCGATAATGCTTTGGCCACCATATGTCTATAATATCTTCAGCTTTAGGCTGTCTTATTTCAAAATATAACTCAGCATAAATGGTACCTACTTCGTTGGGACCTTTACCTTTATTGGCGACTCTTTCACAATAAGAATAAAAGACTCATTTGCCAGTTGTCAGGATGTATACAGTTGCGTTTCTTTTCATTAGAAAGGGGTATAAGTCCAGGACTCGTGTCATTTTCAAACAGACTTCAATTTTCATTAGCCTTTTAAGTTGACTTGTGATGTATGAAGATGCACCATTTTCACAGGGAAATGCTTCAATAAATAAAATGACGCCAAAAAGTGAATTTTAAAAAAAGTGTGACTCGTGCCCTTTTCGAAATGACAGGTTCAATTGTTTTTTCGGGGGATTGTTTAAAACTAGGTTTGGATTGGTAAAATAAAATTATGAGTTCCACAGGTTTGGACTATATTGATTTCCCAGAAACATTCACGTACATTTAGTTTTTATTTTACAAAAATCGAGTATAATTCATTCATTTCACCATCAAACTTATAACAAAATTCAACATCACCGCAATAACCATGAAATGTTTTAAAATCCGATACATTGTCATTTGCCAATTATTAATTGTTTCGTTTCAAATTCATTATTAAATATCGATTGTGATCACTTTTGATGAAATACAAATATTAGATAAAAACACTAAAATATCAGTAACAACAGGTTGTTTTGTTTGAGAAAAGTTCATAAAATAGATAATACCTTTGTTTGACTTTAACTTCTTAAAGGTCAGTTTTTTTTTAAAATAATCGAGTTGACAATATTAAGCAATGTATCGTATAAGAAACAGAAAAAATGGGAAACGCTAATATATCCACTAATATTATAATAAAGTTAAATAATATATCTACATTTTTGTTTAAAATGTACTGAAACGTGAGAAATAAAGTATCGTAAGTATGTACATCGGTTTTAATAACTGTCAAAGGTAGTAGCAGTCTTAAGCGTACATTTTTAATTATAAGAAGAAGTTTAAAAATATGAGCGCTTTATATATTTGCTTCGGGGATTAATAATTTCCCGCTCGCCCGACGAGAAAACGGGAAAGTTGTAATTTGTTTTATTTTGAACAGTCTTTAGCACTTTTATTTATCGTGTTTGAAAATTTGTTATAGAAATGTTTTCTGCCACTACTTTTAATGAACGCAATGGTAGTAATTATACTAAATCAGTAAAATTTATAAAATTATTCGAAGTTTACAACAGAAATAATAGTTACGATTTCTCACAGTAAATTTTATTTCATGACAACACTGCAATCTGATACTTTTTTTATTTTATTTTAGATTTAGCCATCTTGCATAATTTCATCACATCATTAATATCTTATCAGCGTTATTTGTGGCTTCACTGCCGGCTCATTCATGCACATTACATTATAATATCTACAAAACCTGAACGGTGTCCGGTAGCCCGGCACAGTCTCGATCGTCCGCTGGTTATTAGGCTACATGACGTTTCACTGAATCTAATGTTTAGTCTCTAGTAGTCATTAAGTACTCTGTTAAAAATAACTTTAACATAAATATGGCGTGTTTAGTATTGTTGGAAAAGGCGTTACTTGTACATTTCAAAAATACATATATGTACTCGTGACTTTGTCCGTATTTATTCTCTGTCTATTCCGTCATTCCTTCTACACTACTTTTTAGAAGAAGACAAAAAGGTATCGTTATTGGAGAGTTTAGTTTATATATAAATTCCGATGACCTGGAGAAAGTCGGGGGCAGTCGTTGGATGCGGGCTGCACAGACAAGAAAAATGAATAAAATCCTTGACAGCAACAAAATATTCGCAAACTGTCAACTAAATTAATTTACTGTTTACTATTTCTTTACTAACATGTTGATAAAATACGCAGTACAAAAATCTTTGCGGTCAATTTCTAAATTAATTATATCATTTCTCTACTATATACAACCTGAACTGCATTGTGGGTAACAAATTGGTCAATTATGTACAATTATAAATCATAAGACGCTGTGATGTCATAGTATATATATTATGCTAACGTTACCTTATCACTAGTGATAGTAGTTATATGTAGTACACACCCGTGTCTATGGTCCTCGTGTGCCGCCGTGGCCACCTCCTGATGGCCGCGCTCCAGTGAGCCGTCACTATGGACTCGTTGCGTAATAACAAGCGCCGCTTGCACACTGCAACAGGATTTATTATTTATTAGGAGAAGTTTGTCTTCTGGCCACCTAAAACGTAGACAAGTCTTACATTAAGTAGGTACATTATACTTCAATGATAACATTGTTTCTCAAAACTTATAATATATATTCTGAAATAAAAATATGATCACAAAAAATATTTCCGTGATATCTTAATATTGTTAGAAACTATTTATGATCTTATATGGAGTTGTCAACTGTCATATTTTATAAACAAACATAAGTTTGACAGGAGCTTTCTGCTGGATTAAAAAGTAAAAAGAACAACAAACTCTATTAGTAATTTATTTCTAAGTTGAGGTATGAGCAATGTGAGCATATAACAAACAACATTACATTGTGTACAAAGTGTCAAGTTAGGTTACGTCGCCCGGCGCGAGCAAAGTTCTCAAGTCGCCCCGTCGCGCGTCGCTCACCTACAGTGTACAGTGTACGGTGTACGTGAACTTTGTGACACTTCTCAAATGTAGTGATATTTCTCATCTTGGACCAAATTTATTTTGCAGAACCTTCACCGAAAGTTTCTAAGTCTTTCGTTAAAAATATTAACGTGATCTTTTGGAGAATTAAAAAATATATTTATTTATTTATTTACAAATCACATGTTTTATATTATTATATGAGCGGACTTTATAGAATCCTATTATAAAATTTAGGAGTATCGTTACGCAGATATATTAGCAGGCGGGAACACAGGAAACAGAATTTAACATATAAGACATTAATGTATTACCACCACTATGGCCATATTAATACGGACTTAATTAACATAAGGAGCTGAAGAATACAGTAAATAATTAAAAGAATCTGGACTGTATATTATTTAAAGTATAGGATATAACATGAAAGAGTTTTAAGTGTAAGTTAACCCTTACCTTTCCTCAGCGGTACGTTGATGAACTCAAGTGAGATGGACTCCGGTGCGTCAGGTATGAAGGGCTTGCAGTGGGGGAAGCAGGGACACACGCGGGTCAGCATCGGTGGCTCGGTCACTGCGTAATACACCAACTACGTCACCATTTTATATTTTAGTTGGATCGAGCGTAATCCATATCAGATATATAACTTTATATGAAATGTATTTGGGTTCACTTAAACTTTAAGTATTGTATCGATTAGGCTTAAATTCGAACACAGTGTACAAACCCACTTCAATAAAAGATTTTTTATTTTCAGCTCCATTTCGTTCTTTATTTTTCACCATTCAAAATACAATGTTTCACGGCAAAACGTAATACAGTGCAACTAGTGTTAAATCAAAATGTTAAAGCCATAGATTTTTATTTTTTTCTACCTAATTTATCAATATTTATTTTCATTAAATATATAACATTAATACATTCCTAAGCTTTTAATTCTGAGTTTCAAACCATTTAGCTCCCTATAGTTTAATATTATTGATTCTCGTACATATACCATCTTATTTATATATACAGCTATGTATCATTTAAACTAAACTGTCAAACTATCGGTGAAGCCCCGAGATAGCTCTTGGCGTATCACACGTTGGCAGAAATCACGTTAACCTACATTTAATCCGACTGCTGCGGGCAGAGGAGCGTGTGGTGCGAGATTGAACCCGTTTACTGATCTACTAGTCGCTGTATTGTGAGAGTATTGTGACATATATAAACTTAGTTATTTTTTTAGTTAAAATATTGATGCTTCGTTATTTATTGGTTGAGGTTAAGTAGGTACATTCTTTAAAAATCTCAGACGAAAGATTAGTTTTATTATCAAATACCTACCTACATCCTACTAATATTATAAACGCGAAAGTTTGTGAGTATGTATGTATGTGTGTATGTATGTTTGTTGTTTTTCACGCAAAAACTACTAAACGGATTTGGATAAAACTTTACAGTAATATAGCTTATATATCAGAATAACACATAGGCTACTATTTAATGCAATAATCGAGATATTCGGCGATAGTTGGTTGTGAAAATAAATAAATCGAGGATGTCAAAATGTATCACTGTTTATCTCCTGTCAAAACTTCACAGGTTGCATGCATAACACACTTGCATAGCACCCATAAATGATAGTTTGTGGCTAATTTATCCTGAAAATACGCGGTTCGGGACTAAAACTTCTAAGATTCGATAAAGTAGCCTGTGAGGATTTACAGCGGGAACAATGTGTGATGTCACTCCCATTCGTCGTACCCTTAGTCTTATCTAATCTACTGCTTTAAGAAGTTCGCTTTTATTTGGTGCTGAGCATCACGACAACAGCTTAATGAACTTCGTCCAAGTGAAATTTTGTAATTTATTTTCACTGATAAAGAATTTTTCTTTTGGCAATACATTGCTAATTGCATATATGCAATCAAACTGGTTCAATTCTATCACAACACATACAGTACAAATTAGTCAAGTTGTTTGATACATAAACTAATAGACGGTTTTATTGCGCCGCTTTGATTGCGACCTTTCATTTATCTATTTAACTGAACTGTATAGGAATCTATTTCATGTCACTAAGTCACTTTTGCAGGCTCATACGAGCTCGTGTGTATATAAAAGAACGTAACGGAAAATAGATTACTCCAGCCTGATAAGTTATGTTGTTGCAAATATGAGGAATTTTCACGAACTGAAAAAGAATGTATATAATAAGTAGATAGTATAATATAATAAGTAGATTCTTGGACTGAAGTTCGTAGGTTTACGTTTAAGACCTAAAAACGTATGGTCCAAGAGCCCAGAGCGATCAGACATAACTTATTTTCACATGGATGAAACCTTAACTACTCAGTAGCGTCTAGTGTACTTTTAAATACCTGCGTGTTTGTGGAACTAGATCTGTGACACCTGGGCAGATATCAGGTGAGAAAGGTAACTAAAAATAAGAGTTATCTAACTTAAATTAGTATGGCTGATCTTTATATATGTTTTGTAGAATATTATTCTAAACTAGTTTCATAAAGTGTCAGACACTTTTCATGGACCAGAGCTTGTGTCAGACGCTTTAAAGATCGACAAAAAATTAATGAACTTTACTTATTTTTACATGTCTGATTTTTTAATATGTTAATAAAGTAACTATTACAAAGTTACATTTTATCAGTCAGACAAATTCGAGTGACCAAACATCCCTTTAACACAAAAATTATTCAGCCGATGAAAAAATTTTTTTTGAGTTTCAGTTCCAAGTATGGGGACCCCCAAAATGTATTGTTTTTTTTTCTATTTTTATGTAAAAATCTTAATGCGGTTCACAGATTACATCTACTTACCAAGTTTCAAAAGTATAGCTCTTATGGTTTCCGAAAAAAGTGGCTGTGACATACGGACGGACAGACAGACAGACAGACAGACATGACGAATCTATAAGGGTTCAGTTTTTTGCCATTTGGCTATGGAACCCTAAAAACGGGATCCAAGTTACTGTGGACGTCTCACTCGCTCTGAAATAGCACGATGATCGCACTCCCGGCTGAATAATGTTTGTTTTTAAGGGATGTTTGGTCACTCGAATTTGTCTGACTGATGAAATGTAACTTTGTAATAGTTACTTTAATAACATATTAAAAAATCAGACATGTAAAAATAAGTAAAGTTCATTAATTTTTTGTCGATCTTTAAAGCGTCTGACACAAGCTCTGGTCCATGAAAAGTGTCTGACACTTTATGAATCTAGTTTAGAATAATATTCTACAAAACATATATAAAGATCAGCCATACTAATTTAAGTTAGATAACTCTTATTTTTAGTTACCTTTCTCACCTGATATCTGCCCAGGTGTCACAGGGCTGGTTCCACAAACACGCAGGTATTTAAAAGTACACTAGACGCTACTGAGTAGCCACGGTTTCATCCATGTGAAAATAAGTTATGTCTGATCGCTCTGGGCTCTTACTCTAGTAGATCTACGTAAAAAGATGTAGAGGTGGCAATACTGTATAGATACACAAACCTTTTCACTGTACGATGGGTCTTGTGTTGTTAGTAATAATAAAATTTAATCCATGCTGTTAATTTCCGATGAAACTAATTCTTCTGTACATTTTCACTTTCATAAAACTGAACAGATTTCTTTACTTGCAGTCTCGCCATTCTACATTTTATGTGTTTTTTATTTATCTTTTTTGTAATCGCTGTAGTGCCACAAATATGGTGCCACAATAAGGATGTGAAAACCAGCGCCTCACAGACACAGTGTAGCATTTTGCTAAGATGGTAGCCCGTTCTGGTAAATATTACCATTACTATTGTATTAAGTATTATGGACCATGAATAAAATATTTTCATTTCATATCAAATAACCAAATCGGTACCGATTTCGATAGACGGATAGTCGTCGTCTCCCTGAGGCGGCGGGCGCGGCCTCTTCACTGGCGGGATGTACTGCAGCTCGAAGTGACACTTGCACACGTTCGCTGTAACCAACGTTATAATAATATATAGATAGAGTTGAGCCTTTACTTTACATTATATTTTTTAAATAAAAGTTGCTTTTTGTCTGTTTTTAGACTTTCGCGACGTTTACACACAGTTTTGTTGTATCATCATCATCATCATCATCAACAGCCTTTAACAGTCCACTGCTGAACATAGGCCTCTTCTTTGAATAGAGGTTTTGACCTACTATACCACGCTGGCCTGACGGGTTGGTATAGGGTTGGTTTCAAGTTTTCCTTCTCTTTTCATTGATGTTGTATAATAAATAAAATAATTTATAATTGCAGTTGTCTCATGAAACTCTGTTGGGTGTTTCACTAATATACAATTTAAATATCGTTTAGATATTTAGTTTCAAGAAATCATAGTTATATATTGAATGCAAAACAAATTTCTTCTTCTCTTCTTCCAAGACTTTATTATTCTCAAGGTTATTTTATATCGACTACTAATTTAACCGGCTACTAGATACCTGGATATCAGTTCTTAAACTAAGCCAATGGCAACGGACCTCCGCAGCCCTGTGAGCGAACTGAATTCGAAGGTTAAACTAGTTGTCAGTATACTTGAGGGCACTGACTTCCCAATAATGATGCTCATAGACGTTCATGGCAACTGGGACCGACTGCTTAACGTGTTCTCCAATGGTCGGGCGTTAATCGCCACTAGTTTCCATACTCTAGAGTGCTATTAAGAATTTCTTGTAGGAAATCCCAAGAATAGCCCGACCCAGGATTCGAACCCGAAGCTTCTTGATCAGCAGTCGCATACGCTTAGCGCTAGACCAATGGAGGCAGTCGAATAAAAAACAAATTATAAGACTGTTTGTGAAAAAACAAAAGTGGTTTTATATCAATTTCATACTTCCACATAATTATTACTGATATAAACAATACAATATTAGTATAACACAACGATGCTGATATATAATGCGGTGTACAAATACAGAGCATATTGAATTAGTATTGAACACAATGTCGCCCATCTTCAAATCTAAGATGGTCCGTGTCTCAAGAGATTAAATGTTGTACTCTAAGGCAATTCGAACCACCACTAAAGGGCCTGTCAAAGTCAGACCTGGTGGCAATCAATAACTACTCGGAAATAACTTAAATATAATCAAGCGAGCGAGGTCTCATAGCTCTGCGACACTGATTACGTCCAACTTCTGTTCTTGTCAAATTGTTGGATTTCAATGTATTGTTTTGGTGTCTTCGTGCTACATCCAATATATCTAAGATCTATTGTCTATCTTTTAGAGAATTCAATAATATCCATTTAAAGATTCATCATTTCCGTCCGTCCGTCCTAAGCGGTTGGTGCTAGAATGATGAAACTTTGCATGAATAAGTGCTGTTATTACTTCGACAAAGTGCTACAATAAAATATTTTTATTTGGGGTACCTCCCCTACACGTAAAGTGGTGATGATTTTCTTTTCTCGCGTCTGATGATTTTAAAAACATTGCAAGGTGGCTAAAAGCATTTTTTGATTTAGGTTTTCGAGTTATTTAACTTTAAAGTGCATTTTTTGTAAAAACAGGGCGTGTTCCCCCCCCTAACTCTAAAAGCTAAACGACTGCCTCGAAAATCTGAAAAAAAGCACTTACAAAAGTAAATAAATAATAAGTAAACATCTGTTGGGCAAGATTTGCAATCTACCTACCATTATGGATGACTACGAAACCCAATTCTATACGTGGTCTGACACGCACTTGCCCAATTTTTTTAACATGTTTTATCTTCATAAACAACCATGTAGTATCATAGTAGTATGTAGTATCAGAATTTTCTTAGTTACAATAAATGTAAAAAGTTCATGTTTCTAGTATATGATACATGGCTGTATCATATAAGAGGGAAGTAGTTAGTTAGTCCGACCAGATACAGAATCGACCGATACAACAGATCATAATAACAATAATATCAGTTAACTCCTTTATGAGATTCCAAGCCTCGTAATTTAAACCGGGTTCGTTAATCTCATTACTGGGAATATGAAATACTTGATCCCCATAATTTCTACTGCTTATGGAATTAACATTTTAAGAAGCTTACAACCAAGAAAGCCTCCTTGAGAGATACATAATTACAAAATGGGAGCAGATGTTTTTGTCCAACATAAACGAAAAATTCTCCCTTGTAGGATTTAAACGTAAATAAAGGATCGTTTGGGGTTGGTCCAATCCAAGTGTTTTGAAAACAAAAAAGCTTGTAGTAACAAAAATAACATTCTTGTGACAAATGAGAATTTCAAATGACATGTAGTCTCTATATTTTTAATGGAAGAATTATGCAGTAAATTATGAAACAATTATGCAATTCAGTACAAAGCAAATTAATACTGTAAAAATAAAAATAAAATGTACATGCTTAAATTTAACTCAGAAAACCACTTGGCGATTATCTTTATAGCTGTACACTTAGCCCAACCTGTGCTAAAATAATAAAAAAGTTAATAGTAGAGAAGAAATATTTCTTTTATCAATCCCTATTTAACAAGTCAAGGATCGAATAAATAAAATAAGCTGATACACTATTTTCTAACCTGCGATTTTAGGTAATTGTAAACCAGGCGTAAATAGTACACAGTTATTCACTAAATTTATAAATTTCAGCAGCCTATATTTGCACAAAGAATCGTATTACAAAGGAAATGGGAATTGTTTCAGAAAATTGATATTCAAGTAAATTTCAGGTATTTTTGGACTTCGCTGAAGTAACCAAATACGCTTTACTACACAATGATTGCTGTAGGATCAAAGTATATTCTTCTAAATCCATTTACTAGTGCGTGGTTTTGGTTGCCCAGAAATACCTCATTAAAGTTTCTTCCTTGAAAAGACTACTAAGAGAAAGATGAAAGATGAATGCTTGTTTCTGAGGGTTCTTGGGTTTAACTATAACTAAGAGCATTACGACATATTTCAAAGAAAATCTTCAGGATTATGTATGTATTACTTTGACGTACAACGAGAAAATAAAATGTACATTGGAATGCATAGTTGCAAAATATTGAAGCTCAAAAAGTATTTGCGAATTAAATAAAAGTGATAGGTCAAGGAAACTAAAAGATACCTTTGGTAACTAGTTGAACTATTAACTTGAAAAATATTTTTTTTTAGCTTGAAAATAGTGATTAAAAATAAAGCCTGGGGTGATTGATGTCAATGTTGTCATTTTTAGTAAGTAAAGCCATCATACGATTAAATAATTAATATACAACGAGTTGTAAATGAATGTATACCTTAAACAGATTCTTCTTCTTCTTTGTCGTTCCCTCAATGCTGAGGATCGCGACCACAAGTAACAAGCTTCCACTTCGTTCGGTTATACGCAGAGTGGACCGCACGGTGCATGCTGCCGCCCACCGCCTCCTTCACAGTATCACTCCAACGTGTAGGTGCCCTGCCTCGAGCACGCCTGCCGTCCATTTGCCCAACAATGATCTGTTTCTCCAGACTGTGCTTTGAGGACCGCATAATATGCCCGAAGAAGCTTAGGGCTCGCTTCCGACAAAGGGAAGACAGCCGCGTCGTGATGTTGAGCTCTTTTAATATGGACTCGTTAGTTCGCATCGCAGTCCAGGGGATACGTAGCAACCTTCGCCAACACCACATCTCGAAAGCATCGATCTTATTACTATCGCGGCTTCTCAAGCTCCATGTTTCGGCACCGTACATAAATATGGAGAACACCAGAGCTCGAACCAATCGCACCTTAGTTGTACGGCGAATTCCGCGGTTCTTCCAAATTTTATCGAGATTGGTCATAGCACTCTTGGCCATACCGGCCCTACGACGGATCTCATCAGTGCAGCTACCATCACTAGTTATCAACGACCCAAGATACACAAACTGGCTGACTTTTTCATACCCGCTGAGTGCATCGGTGACTGGAAGTAGTTGCGCTCGGTCTACCACCATTATTTTAGTTTTTGAATGGTTGATCTTAAGACCGAGTTTGGCACTCTCCGCTTCAATTTTCTTAAGAAGAGTTGCCATTTCCATCTCACTCGACGCTACTATTGTTGTATCGTCTGCGTATCTTAGATTGCTTAAACAGATTAGCCATCAATAATATGTGCGAACAGCGCCTGTATCACGATAATTAACACTAACAGGAAGTAAACGATTCGATTAGCGAAGTAGGACAGGAAAATGAAATAAATAAGATCTCAGTGGGCCCGAGCACAGAGCAATAAATAGTTATGACAATATCTGACTCTTGAATAAAGTAGGACACGGCAACAGAGAGCAATTTCATCGCACTCATATCCATGTACATTTAACATTATATGTGCTGTCACTGTCTTCACAAAAAAACTCGATTTTTTATAAAATTATTTATCATATTCATCTAATTTGAGCAGTGATTTTTCTATCTTCTTCTTCAGTTCAGGTCGAAATATTGTCACAATTTTTTTATGGACCGTTTATCATATATGTATATTTACGGAGTATGTTGGTCAGCTTACTAGAGAAGTGTGAACCATAATGCGTGTATTTGAGACGATACGGCTCCCGACACAAACGTAAGAAAGTGTCAGGTTTGAGTAGTATGTACACCAGTATAGCGAGTCAATTCTATATACCATATACCTCTAGTCTATGATAGTAAATAGGATACACATCCGATGATGCCATCCACTTTAATGTCTGCCAGTTTCCCGCAGGCATTATCCAAACAGTTTAATATCCGGCTAGTTAACTGGAATTTGATGAGAGTGAACAGGAAATTGTAACGATTTAGGCCGTGAATGACTTTACGCTTGTTACATTTGTGTAAAAGTTGGACATGGTGCCGAGCCCAACTCCTCTAGAATATTTCCTATAAAATATACCAAAACCGAAATTTGTCATATATTCATTAATGAATCTTTGAGCCAGTCAGAATCAGAACAAGTTTAGCTAATTGTATTTTAGGTTTCCGTAGTTCATGCCTTGGAACCCTTACAATTTCGTCATGTCCGTCCGTCCTCGACTTACCATCCAACCGGTTAGTACTAGAAAGATGAAATTTTTCATTAGTATGGGTTTTTATCGCGGCGACAAGGTGCTAAAATAAAGTATTTAAAAAATAATAATACGATTTTTTTAAACCCTCCTAATAAAGCTGAAACGTTGTGTTTGAAACCTGGGATAGCGAAATTTGACTTTTTTAATTTAAAAGTGGCATAATAATGTACTTTCTCAGGCTTTTAACTGAGTACCAAATTTTATTTAATTTGACTTTTTTAATTTAAATCATCATCAGCCTATCGCAGTCCACTGCTGGACATAGGCCTCTCCAATTGCACGCCACTCAGTTCGATCCTCGGCGACTCGCATCCAGCTCCTGCCAGCCGTCTTGCGCAAATCATCACTCCACCTGGCCGTTTGCCGAGACGCGGTCTCCACTCAAGAACACGTTTACCCCAACGGTAGTCGGTCCTGCGGCTAATATGGCCAGCCCATTGCCACTTCAGCTTGCTAATCCTGTGGGCTATGTCGATCACTTTAGTTCTCTGCCGGATTACCTCGTTTCTAACACGATCTCTGAGAGAAACTCCGAGCATAGCCCTCTCCATAGCACGCTGCGTGACTTTGAATTTGTGGACCAGCCGTGCCGTGAGTGTCCACGTTTCGGCTCCGTATGTCATGACGGGTAGGACGCACTGGTTGAAGACTTTCGTCTTTAGGCACTGTGGGATCGATGATGAGAAGACCCGACGAAGCTTCCCAAACGCCGCCCAACCCAGCTGAATTCTCCTGTTCACCTCGTCCTCGAAGTTGTTTCTACCCAACTGCAAAGTCTGCCCGAGGTACACATATTTTTGAACAACTTCGAGAACGGTACCGTGTATCGCAACCGGTTCCGGTAGTACATGTTCGTTGAACATGACCTTGGTTTTGTCCAAGTTCATCCGTAGGCCGATGCGTACAGAAGAGTCAGCCAGATCATTCAGCATCTGTTGTAGGTCCTGCAGCGTCTCCGCCATGATGACGATGTCGTCTGCAAATCGCAAGTGTGAGATGTGTTCCCCATTGATGTTTATGCCACGTCCTTTCCAGTGCAGCGTCTTGAACAAGTCCTCCATTGCATTTGTGAACAATTTCGGGGAAATAACATCCCCTTGTCTCACTCCTCGATGCAATGGTATGGGCCTTGTTTGCTGATTCTGTACTTGGACGGACATGGTGGCGGCCTCGTAGAGACATCTCAACACTTGGATGTATCGCCAGTCTACTTGGCAGCGCTGCAGGGACTCCAGAACAGACCAGATCTCGATCGAGTCAAAGGCCTTCTCATAGTCCACAAATGCTAGACACAGGGGCTGATTATATTCTTCGGTCTTTTGAATAATCTGCCGCACTGTGTGGATGTGGTCTATGGTGCCATATCCGCTCCGAAACCCAGCCTGCTCCGGTGGTTGGAATTCGTCGAGTCTTCGCGCAAGACGGTTCGTGATGACTCTTGAAAACAGCTTATAGACGTGGCTTAAGAGGGAAATGGGTCGATAGTTCTTCAACCTGGTCTTGTCACCCTTTTTGAAAAACAAAATGACCACACTTCTACTCCACGCCTCTGGAGTTCTCCCTTCGAACAGGACAGCGTTGAAAAGCTTTTGGAGCTCCCTCAGTACGGGCTTACCTCCAGCTTTCAACAACTCTGTTGTAATGCCATCCTCTCCCGGGGCTTTTCCATTTTTCAGCTGTCCAAGAGCCATCTCGATTTCGTCAATGCTATTTAAAAGTGGCATAATAATGTACTTTCTCAGGCTTTTAACTGAGTACCAAATTTTATTTAATTTGACTTTTTTAATTTAAAAGTGGCATAATAATGTACTTTCTCAGGCTTTTAACTGAGTACCAAATTTTATTTAATTTGACTTTTTTAATTTAAAAGTGGCATAATAATGTACTTTCTCAGGCTTTTAACTGAGTACCAAATTTTATTTAATTTGACTTTTTTAATTTAAAAGTGGCATAATAATGTACTTTCTCAGGCTTTTAACTGAGTACCAAATTTTATTTAATTTGACTTTTTTAATTTAAAAGTGGCATAATAATGTACTTTCTCAGGCTTTTAACTGAGTACCAAATTTTATTTAATTTGACTTTTTTAATTTAAAAGTGGCATAATAATGTACTTTCTCAGGCTTTTAACTGAGTACCAAATTTTATTTAATTTGACTTTTTTAATTTAAAAGTGGCATAATAATGTACTTTCTCAGGCTTTTAACTGAGTACCAAATTTTATTTAATTTGACTTTTTTAATTTAAAAGTGGCATAATAATGTACTTTCTCAGGCTTTTAACTGAGTACCAAATTTTATTTAATTTGACTTTTTTAATTTAAAAGTGGCATAATAATGTACTTTCTCAGGCTTTTAACTGAGTACCAAATTTTATTTAATTTGACTTTTTTAATTTAAAAGTGGCATAATAATGTACTTTCTCAGGCTTTTAACTGAGTACCAAATTTTATTTAATTTGACTTTTATAATTGAAAAGTGGCATAATATGTACTTTCTCAAGCTTTTAACTGAGTACCAAATTTTATTTAACTCGGTTCAGTAGTTTTGCCGCGAAAGCCGGACGACAGACAGACAGAGTTACCTACTTTCGAATTTATAAAATTAGGAAAGATTTATCTTTATGAAATGATTTCAATATAATGTCATGGATACTTTTTAAAAAGCTATACATATAAAATAATATTTTAGTCACAAATCTTTCAAATTTAAAATACTTCAGTGGCGAATCAGTAAAGATATTGGTCATACCTACGATAAATGAATGTTTTGTTGTTTAACTCAATAAACTGTTAACAAGTAATATTTACCTTTAATGATGGCTCGCTTGCGATCTTCTTCAGCGAAAACATCACTCGGTGTAGAAACCTGAGCCTTCCTGTCATCGGATCCGCTTCTCTGTTGAACAATGTTTAAGTTTTAATCAACGCTTTTAGCTGAAGGTGCACCCTGTATATTACTGCTTTAAACGATACAAGTAAGGATGTTTAACATACTCCTATTTTACTAAATTGAACCAATCACCCATACGATTGAATAATTGATCCATTAATTAACTGTAATTTATAAGAGTATATGTATGTAAATTGAAATGAAACCACATACATCACCACTAACATGTCAAAAGTATTTTTAATATAAACATCAATGGTGGTGGTTTCATTTCCTAGGCTTGTACTATCGACATCTTGAAATATAATAAATAACTTTAATACGTCCGTTTAATGCACAAGTATATTTATAAAGTCCCGCTCGACACAGGTTATAGATATATTTCTAATGTAATTTTTTTTTAATTAAAAATCTAATAAATCTATGTCTATAAAAGCGAAGTACCACTCATTAATTAACTATAACATCTACATACTTAAAATTTCACAGGTAAGTTATTTATAGGGTGCGGACAATCGCTAAGAACGGATTTTACAAAACTCCACCGCTAAGGGATGGCTAAGGGAGTAAATCCAGGGTTAGAAGTTTGTATAAAAGTCCTATGTTTTTGAATTCAGAGACTTGAAATTTAAAAAGTATGCTCTATAGATGGTGTGGAGGTGTGCTAATAATGTATCTTTCGAAATCAACCCCCATTTGGGGCTTAAAACGGGGAAGGTAGTTTTGTATAAAAGTCCAATGCGTCCAATGTCAAATATTGAAGTTAAAGAAACTATGGATTGAAGTAAAAGGATTTTAGATAGTATTTAAGTATAAAAATTATTGGTAACAATAAGTAGAGATGGTTTATTATAACAACAAAAGTATTTTGTCGTGGATCAATTAAAAATTATGTGCAAATAAAGGCCGCTGCATACGTGACGGGTTTTTACACGGACGGGACGGGAAGTTTTGCAAACATCGTTTCATACAAAATGTATAAGGAAATGCATACTTCACGAAGACACGGACGGGACGAGTACGTGGCACTCACGGGACGATGTTTAGCACGTCCCTCCCCGCACATGCCCCGTCCCCTCCAAACACCATATATGCAAGTTTTTGTGCGGACTCCTGTATTTCTCAATTAGTTGACGCATTGCAAATATGGCATCTGTTGTCCCACGTCCAGGCATAAACCCGAATTGGCTCTGTGTTATCTCACTCTCATCTCGTATTCTCATTTCAATCACTTTCTTCCAGACTTTCATAGTATGTGACATAAGCTTTATTTCTCCATAGTTGTTGCATTCCTGAATATCCCCTTTATTTTTAAAAATGAATACCAACTGACTTTTACACCTCTTCATGCAACAACTTATTGAAAAATAACGTCACCCATTTATATCCGTCTCCTTTCAGTAACTTCCAAACTTCTACTGGTATACCGTCGGGACCGACTGCTTTTCCATTTTTCATACTATTCTACTATTTTACATTTTTCATACTATATATTATCGACAGCAGCGTCAACTAACGGACCCTGGCCGGTACCGCCACAATCGCTTTGTTCCTGCACTTTAAATCTGTAAAATGAATTATGTTATCTATAAAAATAAATAAATTGAAGTGTCAGTTTGTAGCAAAGAACTTACAGATTTTACATTTTATAAATTGTTTTGTTAATATCGTACATAACGACTGGACTTTGCCGGAAATTTTTCATTAGTTACTACAAATAAACACTTGAAATTCAGTTATTTGTATGTATATACTAGCTGATACCCGCGGCTCCGTTCGCGTCCTAGGGGTATAATTTTTTGCCGATTCTCAGACCTACCCGATATGCTCACAAAATTTCATACAAATCGGTCCAGCCGTTTCGGAGGAGTATGGGAACGAACATTGTGACACGAGACTTTTATATTTGAGATGGATCTAATTTTGCCTTCAATTTACCCTTATTCTTTTTTTCTATTTAGCGACTAATGTGCTCGGCGAAAGCAACATACTTGCTCTCATTACCTAAAACTGGAACTAAAATTAGAGTTAGGTAAGATACATGTATATTTCGGATAATGTAGAATATGGGAATAAATTTATATGAGCAATTGATTAATTTATTTACAATCATGGTGGACATTACCTACCGCGAATATCGCACGTGCCGTTAACGCAATCTAACCTATTACAAAATACAAATAGAAGCAAATCTGTTTGTTTATTATTTATACAACAACAGCAGAATATAACAAGTAACCAGTGCGAGGAGTATATCGCTATGTAAAGCAACGTTTCAAGCGTTTAGACGTGATGTTTACGATATTTGTGAGTGTGCTCTTGTTAAACAAAAGCATGTTGTTTCTTAAATATTATAAATATATAGTTTTTATCTAATATTTTTTATTTTAAAAAAAAATATTTTGGACATCTTACACACAACGTCATCATGTACCAAAATAAGCAGAGCTTGTATTATGGGTACTAAACAACTGATATAATTACATAAACATTTTTTTTTTTGTAAATGCATACTACATGCTACATATTATACATAGAAAAACACCAAATTCTCACTCACCAAATTGTGTATCACACAAATATTTGGTCTAATCTGGGAATCGAACCCAAGACCTCTTGATCAGCAGCCGCATACGCCAACCACTGAACCAACAAGGCAGTCAAGTCAATCTATAGAGCTATTACCTAAACTCCCAACAACAACAAATCGTATGTGTTGCTGTTACGGAAAAAGTCAAACACTAAAGTAGTTATTTGTGAATGGGTACGTACGTACGCTTATAAATGACACAAAAAAGAAATATCCTCAGATTTATATGTTTAAAACTACATGGTGTATGAAGTTTTACAAATGCATTATATAGAAAAAAATACGAAACTCTGAAAAAAAATACTTTTAAAATAAATGGGCTTAACATTAAGTACATAATAATATATATAGCTTAGCTTCTAGCATTATATTAGCATTTTATTAAAATCCGCCTGAAGCTGAAACTGATTCAACGATTAAAGCTTTTCTCCAGGATGAAAATGTATTACATAGTGTCAAGACGCTCCAGGACAAATGTGGAGATAAGATTGTGTCTACAACTGTAGGTAACAGGTTATCTGTAGGGGATACAATCATACCTGAGCGAGCGATATACTATATTTTACATTAAATTAACCTTAAATTTATTTATATTAAATTTATGACGATAATTTATACTTAAATTTACATTATATATTTAACAAAGAACAATGGGTAATTTTGTATGGAACCTGTACCCACCTTTGTAGCATTTTAGACTAGGTGTCATTTCGAAGAGGCATAATTGACGGACTCAAAAATAAATGAACGAATGAATGAATGAATGGGAGATCGAAGTTATGATAGCTTCTTTATTACATTTTTAATTGCCAAGTGTTATAACAATCGCACCTTTTTCTGTTCTGTAGACCAAATAAATAACCAGTCGTTTTTTCTGACTAAAGAGAGACCAACTTAGCTTCCTACCGTTCGTTTTTGATATGGAAAAAATATTAAATAAAAACCATCAATCTTAAAAAGCACAGTTTTATTACAAAAGACAGCAAAAACATCATTTTTAAATCGTGTTGTTACTCTCAATGATTATATCATCCCAGGCACTTGCCGGACCTACGAAGTTGTCTAGGTGCCTGCCAACACCTAAGTACACACCTAACAGTGTGGGCACAGGCACCTAGAGTTCTCATACCCGTCATGCAGGAGCAATAATAGGCTTCGATGGCTTCTCTGCCCTGGACATTCACTTTGATCAAAATATATGTGTAATATGTTTTATTCGATACGTGCCTCGAAAATATGCGGCCTCTAACTAACGAGCAGTTTTCGGTCACTAGCCCATGCTGCGACATATTAGGGCTACGGCTAGAAGATACCTCAATATTATATATACCATCTCCACCTCGCAAATTCTCGGCAACATATGATCTAGCGAGCTTTAAGTGGTATGTTCCCAAACTGAATAGAATGACGTCTTCTTCTGTCAATTGCTACTACTCACTCACGGATGGTAGCTATATGGCTGCATTCTGAATACCAGTTACGACATACCGACGCTGGCGCATAATAGTTCGAAGTACCTAACGTATAAAATCGCAAAAACGTCAAACGTGTGTCGGTCGATTTTACTAATGATTTTCGACATTTTCAACGTCGAATATCTTTTTTCCCCCGCAAGCTACAAAGTTGCCCCCATACAACAAATATATATATTTTCAAAGACCTTTCTAATGGTACTAATTTCAATTTGCTACATGGGTGGGTACGTTTTGTTCCATGTTCTTTATCTTAAATTGTTGCTATTGTTGACATTTTTTAAATTATTATCTTAAATTATTATAGTTGAGACTCAAATTGTAATAATTGCTATTATATTGAAATAATGTCTTTTGCATTTATGAATATTGGTGGACTTTAAAAGAAAATGTGATCCCTGACTTTGTTTCGTCCTTTCTTCTCAGGGCTAGTCCAGTTAAGAAAGGTCGAACTCATCTCTTCAAAAAAAAAGTTTAACTTGCAAAAGTGTTCATGTACTTAATTGCAGAATAAATGATTTGATTTGCTTTGATACCTAAAAAAAATCATGTTGCTTGTGGAGAGCGTGAATCACGTTTCGGTAAGTGAAATAACTCGATTTGAAATCATGCAAATGCCTGCATTCTAAACAATATTAATAGTTACAGGTACATGTTACATATAAAACAGAATCTAGCAAATAATACGAGAAACTTAAAAATTCTTTGAAATTTACAACTAAACTAGTATAATATTTTGAACACGAGTGTGGTCACTAATTATGTCATTACCACTGCATGCATAAATGTGTAGTTGTTGTTGTCGTTGTTGTAGTTGTTATAGTTGTTGCAAAGGCACGGTCAGTCGGTGCTTACACAGCTCATGCTAATATTGCATGAAGCCTCTCAAAAGGTTAAACAAAAATTCTAATTATGCCTTGATATCGTACAACGACGTGTTACTGAAGTATCCCTGCAACATTTTGCACTCAGATATTTACTCGAATATTGCGTATTTAGAAATACGTCCTTGAAACAGGAAAGAAATCTCGAGGCCAATCCCGACGCGATTGCAAATAAAAATATTGCAGCCTTTTAATCTTTCAGAACAATTTTTCTACTTAATACATTTTTTTGAAAGAATGGTCCCTTCAAGATCCGCTTAAATCTTTGACTTGACATTTTAAGGACATTAGTCAAAGTACAATTTGTTTGCTGTGTAATGTAACTTAAATTAGTGTCAATATGTCTCAGTGTCATCTAACCGTCCATCGGTTTATAAAAAAAATGATGTAATGAACAACCAGTCTAGCATACTAGCCAATAAGCGCAGCTTCTCTCGAGGAAAACCTATTTTCCTATTCTTTCGAATACAACTTTCTTCTATGATGATACAGTTTTTTTGTCATTGTTGTCTTATGAAAAACATTACTTGCGCATAGAAAATAGTCAAACTAGAAAACTTAGCTTTTACAGTCAGCTCACTAACTACATACGACACCACCTAAGTAATAACACAAAGTGCTGAGGTGAGAGCACTTCTACTGCCGCCAATATATAACTTTACACAGAATGGGAGTCATTACTTAACCGAAGTTGAAGAAGTCTGCAACGAGCACACCAACTATTGTTGGAGTTGCCCACTAATAATATTCTACAATACGTCTTAAAATCTCTTCATACAAAAACTATATAGACCTGAGGTATGTGTGGGAGCCACCCAAAACCCACAAAATAAACCACCCGGTTTGTTAAAGGGTGTGAGGCGCAGGGCCCTGGTTTCGTTGGAATTATTTGAAATGAAAACGATGTTTTAGTTTTACTCAAATAGTTTCGTAAAATATTTTTATTATTCTTATAAGTAAAGTTCTAAGAAAGAATAGCGTGTATTGTATAATTTCTTTCTCCAAAACTAATAAAAAAGAGGGTGTTGGTAATGTACATTAAAGTGTACTTGCGTCAGGTGCGCTATAAGGAGTTACCAAGAATAGTTCTTTGTTATTGTTTGTGTTACTTGTCAGAAAAACTTTACCCGATGACATCGTCTATTTTTAAACAACGTACGACCAATTTCAGTGGCAATTTGAATTAGACTTTTATTGGAAAATCCGAATTTCCATCAATTCCCTTTGTAATAAATACTCAGTTTCATTAATATCTGCCCACTGTTACAAAATATTGGCGCTATCTGTCAACCTTGACGTTCAATTTGTCACTTTCAAATTACAATTGCTGAATTAATCACAAATTTTCCTAAAATCGCTAACATTTTACATCACTCACAAAAAGTTTTGACCATGACTCAATGTGGTCAAACTTTCTGTAACATTTGTATAAATGGTATACACGTATTTTGTGATTTGGTGCCAACTTGTGGTACCAACTTTTATAATTATATGGATTACAGCATTTACACCGTGACCGATATATATACATGCAACTATTGTAGTACAGTATTTACAGTACAGCAGTTGACTTCCACGGGCTGATGATGATGACATACAGTACAGCCCACCTTGATTGACATAACGCCAACTACTCCACTGTTTTCAATATATTTATTTATAGATTTTAAAATGTGTATTAAAATCTATCCCGTGTATACGTACCGTGTATGCTTTCATATCAAATGAACGTATGAAAACATCTGCAGTACGTATATCAAAAATGCATTTTTAATTTTTCTCTGTCTGTCTGTTTGTTCCGGGTTAACTCTGGAACAGCTGGACCTACAGATGGCCGGTGACATAAGGAGTAACTTAAGATAAATTATCTTAGACTAGCTTTACTCCACGGCGTTACTCGAGATTGACAACAATGACAAAACTAAAACACAGCACTGCGAACACAAGACATCCAATTGATATAAGCTACTGGCGTCCACATTCATTATAACTATAATAAATTGGAGAATAAATACCATTGGTTCATGTAAAAATAAGAACTAAATATACTGAGCTCGAAGAATACCCAAAGCACTCCGGGAAAATGTATAATTGCCTCATATTGCGTCCATACAACAATGTAGTGCTGTGCTGTAAATAGTAATTAATTCCTTCACTATACAGTATTTATCTATTCCTGCTAGTACAGTTTCAGAGCAGACATAACCTCTCTTTGTTTGTCTTATCTAGGGTTGAAGAGAATCGAGGTGGGCTGCCACTCTACATTCTTTAACTCTCGTAAGTAATGTATTTCTGATTTGGTCTTACAGAATGAAAAAAAAATCTGTTTCTCTGTGCCGACAAATGGTACGTAGCTTTAGCTATCACGCCTGCCGTTTGAATCTAGGGAATGTAATTCGTTTTTAAAAAAGATCTTGAGTTTTGAGTTGAGCTTAAAATGAGTTATTCAAACCTGTGTCCTCCGCATTATGACAAAATCATCCGTCCCGACCCCTCCACCTACAGGAACTTGAAGTGATATCTGCACGCCCTGAAACAACTAGTCAATGAGGAAAGTATCTGACTGCAATGAAAACTTATATTTACAACATTTTGCTCTGTGTTGTTTGAATGTAAATAACTTCCTAATAATGACAGCGCTCTTGCTGTCGTATTTCGTTGGTGAGTGTGAGACCGGAGGCCCAAACATTAACGACATATAAAAAAAACAAGCCATATATTATATATACTCTATATATAACAATTATACTCTATAACTATAACTTTCTGTGTCGCCATGGGTACTAGGCAAAGGTAATGGATTCACACAGAGGTTACAGGATCGATCTCTTAGACCAAATACATACATATTTAAATGAATTTACAATAATTCTAATTTTGTGTTTTCACCTACTACTATTATTTGTTGAATATTAACTGTTTCCTTAATACAATGCTTAAAACAATGTAACCAAAAATTGAAAAAACTATGTTGTAAAGGAGTGACCATGGAGTTTCTTGTCTGTTCTTCTCCATAGGGTCCATGAATTGGAACAGACAATTAGCTTTACGACGACTACTGACTACTTGACGTTTCAAAAGTGCCGTTTTATTGGTGTATTTGAAATTAAAATTGTTTGATTTGATTTGAAATTCGAGTAGTGATAATTATTGTGAAATTACATAACATGTATGAATAAGAGATTCAGTTGACTATTCGAGAATGTAACAAGTACGCTTTACATACAAACTACGCATATGAGAATGCGATAGACCGAGATTGTGCCACTTACTCCGACATTGTGATCTAATCTTGGTGCTTAAAGGGAATCCGACCTGTTATTGGAACTTTGTATACCTAGATCACTTCTCAATATGTTTAGACGAAAGCAATCAGAAAATACGGCGTGTAACAATATTTTGTATATTGTTTTGATGTTATTTTGGATGTAATAGAGTTGTATTATATTTGACATTATACTTTAGGGTCAAAAGAAAATTGCTTTAAGTAAAATCAACTTCCAAGTAAAAGAAAACTCAAAAATTTCCTGTATGTTACTGTGTGTACTTATCATGATTGCCGGTGCGTGGCAGGCTTTGTCATATTACATGAGTCGGGACAAATTATACATTGTAACATATATGTAGGTAGGTATGAAATAGGGTTCTTACAACCGTGAACGAGGCATCGTGATAAGAGCCTGATTGATTTCCCTTCTCTAAATTTCTCTGCATTTCTAGGGATCATCATCATAGTATTGATTTCAAATAAAATGAAGACAAAGGCAATGGCGATGATGAGGAATGTAATACTAACTGCGATGGCAGCGTCAATGACGAGGTAGAGCGGCTGGTAGGCGCGCATCACAACCGCGCGGCACACGAACACGCGCCGCTCGCACACCTGCCGAGCCGCTAGAACCACCTGCGACAAACGTCTCATATTTAAATTAATTGAAGCTAATACGAGTAATTCTACAGCTAGCTAGACGGTATGTATTTACATTAACCTAAAACAGAAAACCTTATGACGACCTGTGAAAACGTATTGGTATACTAATTCAGCATTCAACAGAAGAGAACTCATAACCGCATTCGGTGATATTTTTGTGTTCGATACTTGTCTTGATTATCTTTGACATTTTTGATCAAGTAGAACTATAACTGAGCCGGTTTAATTAGCCTTAATCCCATAAGTAATGTTCTAAATATTCTAGCGTAAAAAAACTATTTTTGCAAAAACTAATAACGAAAAATAAATGTTTCGTAGACACTGTAAGTTATTAAGAGAGCTTGCAGAGAACATAATTATTACTGCTGCAGCAGTGCTGCTTAACTTTTGAATTTTCTCACAAGATGTGTTTTTGCGCACCAAAGTGTCACTAAAATATTTACATGTGAGAGTATTTATTGCGACACAGCCTCGAAACCTTTTCAATATTCTACCTGTACTGCGGTATGCGTAAAATTACATGTATGTAGTCTCTAGAACTAAAAAAATATAGAAGAACAAAGGAAGGGATCATAAGAGTGTTCCCGTGGTAACTCACTCTCACGTTGACCGAGGCGTACCCTGACAAGCTGAAGTCGTTGGGTGTGAATGTCACTTTCAGTATGTCAGTGCCGTCTGCAACAAAATAGATCTCAATTAAACTTACTGACAACATAATAAAAGAAAAGTTATTCAAGTCACTGACATCGTATATTACTATATTAATACTATCTACGAGTTTAATACTATTATCATAAATTAAAATATAACGCTGTCTGTCTGTCTGTAACGCTTTCACGGCTTAACCGTTGCACCGATTTTTAATGAAATATTAATAGAGATATAACTCGTGCGACCTAAGATGGCACCTGACTCAAATGTCAGTCGTTTAAAGTACTGAGTGCAAGAAAAATATAATCTATTCTAGTTTTTTTAAATTTCAACATTTATTTTGCTTCAATTAGTTTCTCATAACATACTACTTTATCTTAAGTGGTACTTTACTACCTCAGTTAAGGAAATACATATGCATACCAATAGGAAGCAGCATTCATTATTTATCCGAATGCAATCTTCGTGCAGTGATTTAAACAATATTAGGTAATATCTAATATCATTTTAAATGAAATTAGGAACTGAAATATGGTAATAAAATATAATTTTAAATCGTCATGATAAACCTTATAATCGTAGTCTTTAAATATCAATGTATATGGATATTCTTTATTTTAAACTATTGCGTCTCATAGTCGTCATACTGGTTTTTTTTCGTGTGACCTTTCTTAGAACAATTGGGTTGTCCAGACGAATCTAATGATATGTTAATAAAATAAATTCGTGGAGTGATTTATTTAACATTAGGTATGGTCATGTAACGTACCTAGGGACGCTTGTACCTTTGGACACAGATTATATTTTGAAAAGTACCAAGATTAAAATTACAAAATTCTACAAAACGGATAGTATTTTTCCTATTTGGCAACGACAGTTAGTGGCGTAATTTTATTGACATCGGGTGACGTGTGAAATTTTTGTGAAGTTTTTCGTGTTCAAAAGTAAGTATTTTGATGTTTTGATTATAGATTTATATACGACATGTATGCACATATTTATTACAATTAATTAATTTACTTGTCTTAAGGTAGTTGCGTCTATAATAATATAATTAACAACACAGAATTTTAACCTACAAGTCAAGATAATTCGTTTCTTTTTTAAATTGCTTTGATTGTACGTTTGGACATAATTCTGTATGTACCTTGGGACACGTCCGGAGGTTCAAACAATGTTTGTACCTATGGACACTATTTGATGATGTTCCATTTCTTTTTGCCTACAGTGCCAAGGAGTAAACCCGGCGTTAAAAGAAAAGGAATTAGCCCAGAACGATTCAAAGCCATTCCATTAAGAGTCCTGAAGCTTGGAATCGTGATGGAATGGCTGGCCGGCAATGGCTGTTCAGATAGACTGGGTGTTCTACAGTTCATAAGCCTGAAAAAACTTTAGCTCCGAAATCATTTGAAATATTTTGGATGACTTAGATCTCATTTTTTTTCTAATTTAATTAAAGTGTTCTTATTATTACCTAAGACTATTATTTGATTTTGTTGTATAACTAGCAGAAGATACGTTGTTACAGTTCTATTGTCTAATTTAATGATGATTAAAAGACTGATTAGACAGAAATCTTTGTCCTTTGTTTCGTCCCAAGGTACATACAAGGCTGTCCGAAGGTACAAACAAGTAACGTACCTTAGGACAAAACACCATACTTACAAATAATGTTTGAAAATAATATAATGACAACACTAAAGACGTAATAAAAAAAAACCAGTCATATTAGACCGTCTGCCCTACAATATAAGATCTTAACTATTTCTATACTTTGAGTATATACAAAGATATGTCGATTTAAATATTAGGTAGTCAAAAATGTCCATAGGTACGTTACATGACCCTAATACCTAATAAACTAAAATTATTATGGAAAGATTCGTGCAACGGTAATAGTGATGCTAACGCTACTCGCAAGACGACAGAGGGGTATCACGCGGGGGAACGGTATCATGTTTCGTTTTGAGCCAGGTGCCATCTTAGCTCGCACGAGTTATACTTTGGTTCTTGAGGAGAGGTATAGATCACTAGACAAGGACAGAGGCGCTCATGGCCCAGTCGCCCTCAGTGATTAGAAACAATCACCGGTCAAAGTAACTTAAAACATCGAACCCTCAGATTCACCCGCACTCGGTCAGCGTGGGGACATAAGGCCTTAACCCTCTTCTTATAGAAGACCCGAACCCACTAGTTGCACATTATGGGTTCTTGATGAACTATTACTGATTTTACTCAATCACCAGTGTAATGTCAAAACTTACTCTTGTGATTAATTAGAATCAAACTAATATTTTTTGCTGTATATTTTCTCTGTCGTGTTTTTTAAGTCATAGGCAATAAACTTTATAGCTCAATTGATGATAAGGACTCGCAATGATAAAAAATAAAACGTAAAACTGGAATCACTGTAAATGTAACCGTTTTATTATCCTTTCCCCGCGGTTAAGTTCATGGCTCCGCTTCTAAGTGTAATTTAAAGAGAAATGTTGGCTTAGATCAGTGTTTTGTAATACGCCTTAAAAAGTAAAGAGTAAAGTAATTTATCATCTTTTTTGACAGCTTTAATAATTAAACAATATCTCAGTGTTGATACAAGGCTCTGTCTAAAGATACGGTTACCTAACATTAGTGCATGAAAACCATATCTACTAATGTACTTACTGCAATAATAATACATTTTGTAGCTATTTGCATCACGGTCGTCGAGCCCAGCTCGCTCGACGGACCGCCTGCGTCCAGCTCACATTCACCTACATTATATGCACTACGCAGATACCTATAAGCTTATCGAAGTGCACTGAGGTGGGCAGCGGCGTGACGTTGGTGACCCGCAACCGGTAGCACGTGCGCCGCCCCACCACCAGCGCCGCGCGAGGCCTCAGCGTCGACGAGCCCAGCTCGCTCGACGGACCGCCTGCGTCCAGCTCACATTCACCTACATTATATGCACTACGCAGATACCTATAAGCTTATCGAAGTGCACTGAGGTGGGCAGCGGCGTGACGTTGGTGACCCGCAGCCGGTAGCACGTGCGCCGCCCCACCACCAGCGCCGCGCGAGGCCTCAGCGTCGACGAGCCCAGCTCGCTCGACGGACCGCCTGCGTCCAGCTCACATTCACCTACATTATATGCACTACGCAGATACCTATAAGCTTATCGAAGTGCACTGAGGTGGGCAGCGGCGTGACGTTGGTGACCCGCAGCCGGTAGCACGTGCGCCGCCCCACCACCAGCGCCGCGCGAGGCCTCAGCGTCGACGAGCCCAGCTCGCTCGACGGACCGCCTGCGTCCAGCTCACATTCACCTACATTATTACAGTAGCAGCAACAAAGTAAGCAGAAAATCCATATATATATATATATACATATATATTAGGTCCTTACATCTGATTTTATCGTACTGAACACTTTGATCTGAAATATCTCCTCTTTGGTTAAGAAAAACTAATTAAAATGTTCAGTCATTCATCATTCAGAAACATTCATTCATTTGTTTTTTCCTCATTATTATTTTCTTTGGCGTCATATATTTACAAGTACGAGCTCTACCGTGGCACCAGTGCTGCAGAAACAGTGCGAAGGATTAATAACGTGTACGGCGCTGGTGTCGCACATTTTTGATTTCAACGTTTTCGTTCTGGAAATTTCGACCTTCAGAACCAACACCGTAGACGGCCCAGAGATCAAAGTGGAAAATGAAGAATTAAAGGCTCCATTACAAAGCACTTTAGGGATAGCTGCAGGCTGTGGGGTAACTGATAAAATAGTATTAATCCACTTGAAGCAAATGGGGAAAGTGAAAAAACTTGAACAATGGGTACCTCTTGAACCTGAACCCTGAATCGCTGAACCCTGGAGATTCAGCCAAATCCTGCCCTAAACGAAAATTGACTCAGATAAGTTACTTGTGTTTGGTGGACTAGCGCCGGTGTTGTCAGCAACTGCAAAACATGTAGAAAGAACTAGCTGCTAAACAACCGAGATTGGTCAATCGCTCTAGGCCACTGCTGCTTCACGACAACGCAAGACCACACACGGCACAACAAGCAACCACTAAGTTAGATGAGCTACAATTGGTATGTCTGTGACATCCACCGTACGCCC
Source organism: Phragmatobia fuliginosa (assembly GCA_932526445.1). Lineage (NCBI taxonomy): Eukaryota > Metazoa > Arthropoda > Insecta > Lepidoptera > Erebidae > Phragmatobia > Phragmatobia fuliginosa. The sequence continues at coordinate 345,949 of OW052067.1, read as the reverse complement.
CGGACCTTGCTCCAACAGATTTTTTCTAGAATTTACCATTTTTTCGTCTCGGATGCGACAGTCTAAACCGCCGTCAAAGAGATATTGATTCTCGCCCCTAAGGTTTTTTTACTAAAGGAATCAATGAAATGGCAAGAGTGTATAGATAACAACGGTGCATACTTTGATTAAATCTTTTTCTTTTCTTTAATTAAATGTTTGACAAAAAAAAATGACCTTTTATTCCTCCCGTACGGAACGCCAATTTCATATAATATTATCTGAGGACCTAATATATTCCTATAGAACATCTTACAGAACTTCATACATTTAATAGTAAGGTACAATAATTAACTACTTGATATACTTGATAATATTAATAATAATAGTAAGCTGTTATTATTTATTTCTTAGTTATTTATTTCATTAAACGTCTTACTACGTCAAATCAAATTCATCATAAGAGGCCTAAAGAGAGAATAATAATCGAAGTCTTATAAAAATCAAAATCGTGGTTCGCAGTTCGCTTAAGCTTTTGCATAATGTAGAAATTTTCTGGAATGTGATATTTATATAGCTCATTTTAATACATTTATTATTGTCTTACCGATTTTGAAAAAAATGTTTATAATGTATAAAGTAGAGGTGACTCACGGCAGTCAGTGCCGGTCCCGCCGCAGGGCAGCACGCGCAGGGCGACGCGCGGTGCCAGCACGCGGTACGCGACCAGCACCGCGCGGGCCTCGGTGCCGGGCGAGGCGCACGCTCGACCCAGGTCCGGCTGCACCCGCCGGGCTCGCAAAAGCGTGGCCACGCACCCGTCGCGCTATACACATACATCATCATCACATCATCATCATCAGCGTATCGCAGTCCACTGCTGGACATAGACCTCTCCCATTGCTCACCACTCTGATCGATTTTGTTGATCACGTTGTTCATAAACTTTTGCACCACCTAATAATTTTCAAATAACTGAAATATTTTCATTGACTAGCTCCTCTCTTGCAGTCGACTTTCAATCGTAAATTACGAATTGAATTATAATTATTACATTACAATACAACAACGGAGATGAATCGAGCCCAAGAGCCTAATGATAATCAAAGATCACACTACAAATTATACTTTTGAAGACTGGATGCAAAGGAATTTATTGTCTTTACATTTAAAATAAAACCACAAGAAAGGAACTACTATGGTCAGTCGCATCGTTTCGTAGCCCAGCCGATCGAACGTTTATATATGTATGTTTAAAATCAAATCTGGATGAGCTAATACAATATTTGATAATTTAATTTTTCCTTACCTTTTTGTTTCTTTCTTTTTTCTTTACTTTTTAAAGAGACAACTCCCGCATGAGGAATATACATCTTGTGTCCCGAGGGACTTTACAAACATATAAGGACGGACACAAAGAATATCCAGTTAAAATATGCAGTAAAAGGCGGCGTGAAACTATTAGGCTAACCGTGTATTCGAACTGTGTTTGTGTGTCTTATGTATATCATAGTATAATTAAATAAATGGGTACGAACCTCGGGAGCGTTAACATTGTAATATATATTGGCTGCGCCGCCGTGGTCGATAGCACCGCGGCTGGGATGCACGATAGCACACGTACAAGCGATCTCCTTGCAATCACGGCACGGGACTTGCCCGACACACGCTGGACGGGGTTGGTTCTCGCCTATCCAGCGAAAAGCTTCGCACCAAAACCAATTCTAAATGGAAAAATATATTGCGAGGTAATTGAACATATGGATCTTTTCATGATTAGTGGCTACTAAACATGTACACCTACAGGAGATACCGGATGCTTTGCCGACCCTTTGAATGTACACATAGGGAACAATGCCTGACTTGGGGAGGCCCAAGTCAGGCATTGTTCCCTATGTTTGAGATAATCGAACTCCTCACTCGGCGACCAGCAACAAAAGGATTGCGTATCATCAGTTTTTTTTGAGGTCGTGGTATTGCCTCTCTTACACCGGCCTATATTTAAGGAATCAATGGATAAATAACCTTCATCATCATCAGAGTATCGCAGTCCACTGCTGGATATAGGCCTCTCCGATTGTACGTTACTTGGTACGATCCTCGTTTGTTTTTCGCATCCATTAAATTAATCTTGAAATTTATTTTTTTACACGTTTTATACGTAACATATTATCTATGCTACTTATATTTGATTATCAGCACCGTGGCGAAAACCAGTCATGACGCCACTATGTAACCTGGGTTGCCATATATCTTTATCTGGTTCTATTGTGTGTTCACTTGGTGTTTGTGTTAAAAACAATTCATCATCATCATCCTCTAATAGTTCACTACTGGACACAAGCCTCTTCTTTGAAAGGAGGTTAGCCTACTATACCCCGTCTGGCTAGCGTGGTATAGTAGGCTAAAAAATAATTAACTTTAATTTGTATTTTAAGATGTGTAACTTTCAAAACTTACACGTTGATAGGTATCATTTTTAATCGAGAAGGCAGCTCGCAACTTTGTCTTCGGAGGCACAACTCCCAACCATTCATGGACCGGTTGCAAGGCAGGGTGGCGACTCTCACAGTGTCGAGTGATTACACATTCAGCGGTCCATTCGTTGTTTTCGGCTACCATACTGTTAAATGTGACCGTCAGAAACACTAAACTAACAAATTCTTATCTACAATAAAAGTTATTTCGACATAAAATAAACCCACATATTATAACAATCATTAAAAATCCAGTTTTTTGTTGTCATCACCACACGATGTTTTATATCCCTGCAGATATTTTATATTTTTTGTTTAAGGCTCCGATTTTCCGTCAAACATCATTTTAAACTTTTCTTGTAACCTGCTGACATTTCGTAAGCTACCATACTAATTATTCTGTCTTTCAGTATACTTCCAATTTTCTAAGTGACCGGTTGACAGCGAACCCTACTCTCTAAAACGTAACTTTGACTCAAATCATAATCGGCTAAATGTGCCTATCAGATTTATAAGGTGTAAATAAACACGACGGAAGCGCCTCGAAAAAAAGTTATATGTTTTGTAATATTTTTACAAGTCACTTACGTTAGGACATCAGTCTCTGGGTATTGGTTCTGCATAGGAGGTAGTGGCACTGTGAAGCTGTGCGTGAGACAGCGCGCCGTGCTGAGGTGCAGTGGCTCCGGAGCCGGCACTCGCTGCGGCGTCACGTACTGCACGCGCGACAAGTCCCATCCGAACAACTTGCACGCGGTCACTGGTATCTTTACTGAGTGCTGTCTAAAACATATTGAAATCCTTCGATTTAACATATGGATGTAGACGAGATGTAGACGGCCAGGTAAAATAATAAAATATTTTGTCATAATTCTTCTAGAATGAAATAGCAGTTACCTCCGTGAATGGTAAAGTGGCACGACGGGTGGGACCAGCACGAATCTCAGCGGCACCACCATCCACCACACCTCCATCTCTGCGCACACCACGTCGCACACTTGCCGCTTCGAATTCTGACAATGTAACCGTAACATCTTAGATTTTGTATTTTTTTGTTCATATACATCTTCTTGTGCAAAAAGTTAATTTGATAGTTAAACCTGTAGTCCAGGGATGGGGAAGGATTCCACTTCCTTTGTGTGAACGATCATCGGCTTGTAATTGGCAGGAAAACTCTCCTTTGGGATGTCTTTCAATATCAACCTGCAAAGTTTTGAATTTGACAATATTGAACTATTATTTTGTCAAATATAGCCACAGCTAAGTTACTTACATACCTAAGTACGCTACGTTGCAAGCCAAGTCCTTCTCCTGCATCGGGCACGCTCACTCGCAGTGTGCAGGAGGTGCGCGGCAGTATGTCGTCCTCAGCGGGCCCTACCAATACCACGTGCTCGGCTTTGTTCTTCTGAGTGTATGCCTCAGGATCCTAGGTGTGTGCAATTGCTTTACATTTATTTTGATGTTTTTATTTTCGTCTTCCTCTACGTAGAGAAATACGAAAATAATTAGGATAAATACGAAAATAAAATTTAAGTATTGCGGTGTTAAGGATGTAGGAATACAATAAAGTTGAATACTTGACGTTAATAGAACTCAATATGCTTGAGGCGGTAACGGAACGATCTAGAGCTGTTCGAGATCTGTCCTTATTAAAATTAGGTCTGTAGTGCCCAAAACCAACGACCTATTCGGAACAAGAGTCGCAGATTATTTGATCACATACTACTTAAACAAATTACCTGAAAACATATAAATGTTACACAGGACAAGTTCGAAAGGTTACAAGAATAAGTTCAAAATTATTTAACCAAAGGAAAGATCTCTTCAGCCTGTGTTATCAACATATCACTTTTATAGTAAATGTACATCAGAGACAGGATCAGAAGCGTTCTGTCGTTCTGTCTTACTGGCAAATTGATATTCAACAGCAGTTTTAATTGTGTTCACAATTATTTATTACGTTAACATTATAATATTATGCAAGATTGTTGTTCTAGATTTTGTAAATAAGAAAAGTAATTATTTATTGCACCATTTTACTATTTGTTAACAGCTTACCAATGAACTAAAATAAATTTAAGTCACCTAGGACAAAATCTGACAGAAACTCTAGATTTGTTTATAAGTTGTGCATTTGTAAATTTATAATTTTTATAATTATATAGTAAAAGCAAAGTCGCTTCCGCTCTCTGTCTGTCCCTATAAATGCTTAGATCTTCAAAACTACACAACGGATTTTGATGCCGTTTTCTTAGTAGATAGAGTGATTCAAGAGAAAGGTTTATATGTATAATAAATGTATATAGTAGAGAAACATCGATTATTTTAGAGGTTTCTAATGTGATGTCGTAAATAAACCCATTTTTAATACGCTTTTTAACACTCTTTTAGTAACTTGGGTTGTATGTATCTATGTATGTAATGGAACCTTTGGTGCGATTTCGACCCACTTTAAACGGCCAGATATTTCAAACTTTGTAGATTTATCGAGGACCGATGACAATACACTAATTTGAAAAAATTAATAAACAAATTAGTCATTTGTCTTTCTAAAAAAATAGTTTTAAAATTTTCTACTTTTTAGTTTAAAAGCTTGGTTGTTTACCAAGCTTTTAAACTAAAAAGTAGAAAATTTTAATGTAGAAAGCGTGGGGCGACGTTATTGAAATATTTTCAGAAAGCACCCCACGCTTTGTTACATTAAAATTATTTTTTACTTTTTAGTTTAAAAGCTTGGTTCTTTTGTTTTAAAAAAATATTTTTTAAAAAGACTAAAAAAGGCCAATTTGTTTAAAAATTTTGTATTAGTTTCTTTTTACGCTTACATTGCAAACGCTGGCTGTACCCTACGAGTTAGATCAAAATAATGTACTACAGTATTGTACACCTTAAGAAGGTCTACGAAAAAGTCCGCAATGGTATATGTCTATCTTTTGGGGGTAACCCAATATAACCATTTTTTCTTTCTTTTTACGAGAAGTAATGACATATTAACGAAGCGATTTTAAGCAATACAGTATTAATCCTTTTCCAATTAAGTACCTTAAATATATTGTGCATTTAATATAGATTAATATGGCCCTGTACAGTATGTTATTTAAATTAATATCTTTTAAGTAAAATCTTTTAAAATTTTGAGAGATTTAAAATGCAGGAACAAAGCGATTGTGGCGGTACCGGCCGGGGCCCGTTACGTGGCGCTGCTGTCGATTTGTCACTATCAGTTAATAACTAAACACAATACATACTTTAATAAGAATTAATATTCTTAGGCGGTACGAAGTTCGCCGGGCCAGCTGGGTTTATAATTATTTATTCGTCACAAACCGACCTCGCTAGCCATTCGCTTTGATTCTTTGGCTCCAGGACACAAAAACTCGCTTTCCTCATCTGGCCCTTGTGATTCTCTTTCCTCCTCCCAGCAAAAACATACTCCCCAACGTCGGACCTCCCAGTAGTAACTGTACAATATTGGACTGAAAACAATAAAGTACCAAAATTTTATCGTTTATTACAGTTTCAAAAATTGGAGAATTTCATTTTAAGCTTCACGAACTTGAGTGATTTTTAATTGATTACTCACCTATCCTATCCTATCCGTGTGGTGACGGATTAAGAATACATAGTTTCACCACCCCTATTCATCCCGCGGGTGTCGTAAAAGGCGACTAAGAGATAAACTACGCAAGACAACATCAATGCAAAGAGAAGGAAAACTTGAAACCAGCCCTATACCAACCCGTCTGGCCAGCGTATAGTAGGCCAAAACCTCCTTTCTAAGGAGAGGCCTATGTCCAGCAGTGGACTGTTCAAGGCTGTTGATGACTCACCTATTGTGTTTTGGCTCCGATTGTCGTCGCTTAATATTCTAACATTACTTTGTTACGTACTGTTTTACTTTTAACCAAGGATCTAGCTTAAACTCTTATTCACAGTGACACAACTTTATAATACTGAAAATAATCTCAATGGGTTCTGAAATATATTTACATTATAATAATTACACACTAACCTATTGTTGACGAGTTGCACGGTAGCTGAGAGAGAGCGATGCTGGAGTGCGGTGCCCATATTTACGTAGTACTCGCATCCGGGATCAGATTCACTGCATATATCAAAGTCCTTCTCGTGGGCCTGACACAAAATCATTATCTATTGGTAAAAGCAGTGAGCTCTAGTTCTATTAAAATATCTGTAATAGTCATAGAATCAATACAATACAATCAACACCGGTTTTTACGTGGACCTTAGCAATCCAAACTGTTATCATCATCATCATCAGTTTATCACAGTCCACTGCTGGACATAGGCCTCTCCCATTGCTCTGATCGAGTTTGGGCGTCTTGCCTCCAGCTCCTGTCAGCCTTCCTGCGCAAGTCATGAATCCACTTGGCCTGTGAGCGTTTTACACTATGTGTGCCGAGACGTGGTCTCCACTCCAGAACTCTTCTCACCCAGAGAGTAATGAAAAGTGCAATGTTTGGAGTTTCTTTTCATTGAGTCAAGAATGGAACCAAGGAAGAAGAGGAACCAAAATTGACTAAAAATGATAATCTGAACTGGCAGTGAGCGAGGCACATTGCTCGCAGAAACAATGTTCAAAGGGGCTATAAAGTCGTAGAGTGGTGACCACGTACCGGCAGACGCAGCGTTGATCTTTCACAAGGTGAAAGCCGTTGGATGCGGACAACACAGGACCGCTGGCTGTGGTGACATTCGGGGAAGGCCTATTTTTAACAGTAGAGTCTTTTGGCTGAGAAGTTATTGATGAGTATATTTACATATCTTCGGATACTTCTCGGAATTAATTTAAGCTGTGCGATGAAAGTAATAAGTATATACCTCTATTATAAGATGGTGCGGGTTAAAAAGCAACACATCTGCTAGTAAACTCAGCTGCCTGTTGATAGCAGTGGAACTGAGCACTCGCAGCTCAGTCCCGAAGGCTCCGACCCTGTCCCCGCAGCACCACACACACGCTTTCACCAAACCACCGCCGCGCCACCACGCCGGCCAGAACACAAAGGAGTCGGCTATCACTGAACAACGAGTTGTCAGACACTGGAGAAATAAGGTTGGTCCGTTTACAAAGAACGATAACTCTTTAATTGATGACCTGTCATTTTATTTCTATCACTAATTCAGTTCAGCCAATCACCACACTCACGCACATATAACTTCTAACCATCACACACACACATTCGCGACTACCTTACATAACAGTGAGTACACATCTGCAGACAATTTTCTTTTAATTATATATTGATTTGTTATTTTCTTTTTTGCCTTCGCTTTTGTAACATGAACATCATACATCAGGATTGTTCTTCGTTTTTTTTTCTTACTATTTTTTTTTTATTATTGTTATGTTGTATTGTAAAATCAATTTGTATTGCTTTGCTATGGAAGAGCGGAGCTTTCCAATACAGGCATTACTTGCTTAAAGGGAAGTTCCAAATAGTAATCTTTTATGTAAACCTAAGATTTTTTTTTTTTTATTTGTACTCTAATTATTTATGGTTTTGTTCTAAAGCTCATTTAGATGCAGAAAAATTGAACTGAGACTAATTTTGGACTACTATAAAACTTTATTTGAAACATAAAAACATGTCTTCAGTAAACATTTCACAATTATAGGGCTTAAGTGTTATGTAAGTAATACCTAAATAATACTGACATCAAGATCCCAATCCACCCAAGCGTCTTCAGTGAGGACAAAGAACTCCGCGTGCTTTGCCTCGCAGTAGAGCAGCACGCGCGAGCAGTGCACGTCGCCGAGCAGACGCGCGCCCAGCTCCACTACATCCATATTGGAATTTGCGTCTTCTGAAGAACCGCCCAAGGGCCTTTGATCGAGGGCGGGGTTGACGGTTGGAACCATAACTGCCCATAATACACATGTTAGTAACATTTAAGTGCAAATGCCATCATCTTTATCGTATCGTATTATCAATCCATCAATCCATCCTAATAATGACAGCATTCTTGCTGACGTATTTCGTTGGTGAGTGTGAGACCGGAGGCCCAATCATTCTGCATCATTCTCCCGCCCTTCGAAGGCCGGGAGAATGATGCAGAATAATCTAACCAAGCTGCCATGGTAGGGGTCACCATGCTACATTGCCTACCCTCACAATAAGCATGGTGACCCCTACTCCTGGATTCTACTCATGCTTTCCATCAGGCAGAGTAGTCACTTTGGCAGGCTTAAATATAAAAAAAAAAAATTAAAAAATAAAAAAAAAATTATACTACGCTATGGACTCACTATCCAGGACAGGTGGTTCCATGTAACATGCGATGGGGATTGTACAAATTTGTCCTCGAGACACCTTCACTATGAGTTTGTCCTTCATCACGCGCACGTCCGACGGCTTGAAGCGAATAATCAGCTCCACGGTTGCCCCTGAAGTGATGGTGAGGCCCCGAGGGCTCTTTATCTCCACGTCAAATTCGCGATGCATCGGAGGTATGATGGAGAGACGGCACTCAAATTTCGTCATATTAATAAGTCGGATATTTTTCTGAAATGAATAGGCATCATATTATTATATTTTGAACATTTTCGTAACAAGTAAGAAGTATTTTAGAGTCTGTGTATAAAATAACTTTGCTGTTTGCAATATGAGAATGTAGGTACTTCCACATACGCGCGAGCGAAAACACAGAACAGTGCCATCTGCCAAAAGAACAGTGAACAAAGGAGTAACGAGTAGAGTAACTACTAATCCTGAATCACGATATACAAATTCTCGCACCGATTAGCATATTATTATGCACAACACCTCAATATCAAACGTTGGGTCTTGGCCCGCCAGGCATTATCACCTCACCTAGTCGCAGGATCCTGCACGTCACCCGTTCCTCGAACATATTAGGTATTAATATAACACTTACTGCGTATAACTGTCCCACAAAACAATTTATGAAATCGAGTTTTGGTGGCACACATAATATGTAGTCAGTGTGCGCGACTGTCTGATGCGTGCTGCGTACTTCGGGTGCTACTGAATGCACCACGCGCGCCCCAATACTATAAATAAATTATAATTTAAGTTTTACTCTCTACTTTTATATCCATTCATTTCTATCTTTAAAACTATTTCGAAAGGGAGTCTTATCAAGCTAAGAAGTCAGCGAGAGACCGGTGCAATGATCGGATGAAATTACGGTTACAATGACTAAAACAATACGTCATATATATTACTACTATATTAGATTATATTTAGGCAAAATAAAATTTGGTCTGAATTATCATTTTACGTCACCTACGATTCAACACGTGGTTTTATTTCCTTTAGATCGATATTTATTTCGGTTTCATATATATTTAGTGGGCTATGGTGTTTATTTATCGTTCAATAAACATGTTATAATATATGTGTAGAGTATTTACTTCTTGACAATCAATGTATGTACTCACGAGAGATGTTTGTTATAATTGGTACAGTACAGCACAGTTTTGAAGCGTTGTTTGGTTAATTTTACAAAAAAAACATATATTTAAGATTTAAATTATCAGAACTTGCCAGGAAATTCAGGAATACACTGACTAATATCGCTTAATTTAAATTCATTGTCAATTGTATTAACTGCGAAATGGTCGTATCAAAAAACACTTGCCTGAAACTGAGCTCGCTAGGTGCGGGGTCTAATTTCATTTCGGTTTTGTGCTTCGTGTTCACTTTCACAGTACTCACATCGCACGAACTTACGTTTAAGATATTCTTCACCCATAAGCTGCCATCACCTAAGTAGTTAAACTTGTGCAGTGCATCTCAGATTTTTTTTAAACAAAAAAAGGCTATGGGTCTGGTATGGATTTAGATTTATTAAAGCCGTGCTTGATAATACGTGACTGGCAACAACATATTCCTTTTTACATCTACTAATATGATGTTATTACCGCAGTACCTAACAGAGATGCTACCGACACTTGCTAGTTGCCAATGCTATCTCTCCTCCTATGGAACTGACAGCAGTTAGCCATACATGTGAAGTACCGATATTAGCTGTGTCATTCTGTAATGAAACGGCACTAAAATTTGACGAACTCAAAATGCCTGCTATTTTTCTTTTGATCTTATAAATTAAAAAAATATTTATATAATTGAAATTAATTGAAATATTTTATTCGATATTGAACACAAAATAGTAAATGATGTTTTAGGGCGTCTAATTTCGTTTAATTGAAAACTGGAAGTTTTTAAGCAACATACAACAATCTGACTTGAAAGAAAAGGTTCAACTAACGCCCAGCGTTTTGTTCAACTTCGGGCCTAAGGTCTGTTCTACAGACGAGGCCCTTATCCAAAGTACACTTAGCATGTTTGTCCACATCGCGCTCGTGTAGCTTGAACACATTGGGCAGAGGTTTCCGAGCTATCCGCTTTGCACACTGATCCTTGATTTCATTCTCATGCTCCGAGATTATGTTACATTCCGATTTGTACTTATCTACCTGGAAAATAATACGAATGATTGCTACATTATCTACCTTTAAAGGATGACCAGGACTAACTTTAAATTCACTTATATATGACTTTGCACATTTCAATTAGAAAAAAATAATACTTATTTATATATTTTACAAAATTCTTACGGACTAAATCAATTGCGATAATATAGTTAAATGGCTTTGATATATATTGAAATTACTTAAACATTTATTTAAAATTAAAACTGTAGACCAACATTTAGCTTATTTAACAAAAGTAAAATTAATTTGTCTAAACTCGCTCATAGCCGAGTGGCCTTAGGTGATTGGAAACAATCACTAAAGGTAAGCAACGCCGGCGTGGTCAGTACCTAGATGGGTGACCGTTTAGGAATGATATGTTATGATCGGGGGTCACGTTAAGCTTTTGGTCCCGCTTGTTATCATAAGATAACAGTCGTGAAATTTAGTTGAAGGCCTTCGGGCGGATAAATACATCCAACAGCTAGATTACGTAACCACAACGTGTCTTGTCAGTCCCCAAACCGCACTTGGCCAAAGTGGGGACGTATGGCCTTAACCTTCTCCTGAGAGGAGACCCGAGCCCATCTGTGGGACGTTATGGGTTGTTGATTGTCCGTGTGGTGACGGATTAAGGATACAGAGTGTCACCACCCTATTCATTCCGCGGGTGTCGTAAAAGGCGACTAAGGGATAAACTACGCAACACAACATCGATGCAAAGAGAAGGAAAACTTGAAACCAACCCTATACTAGCCAGCGTGGTACAGTAGGCCAAAACCTCCTTTCTAAGGAGAGGCCTATGTCTAGCAGTGGACTGTTAAAGGCTGTTGATGATGATGATGATGATGTATTCATTGCAATGTTTTACAGAGTTAAAATACCAAACACTTACCCAATTGTCTACAGCAGGTAACGAGTGGTCTCCATCTTTAGCCCCAAGCTTTGCCTTTACCTTTGGTGGGCTTTGGACTGTCAGTGGAGGGAAGTAGTCCAACTGCCGAAACACTGTTCGTAGAACGGAGCGAACGTCGGTACATTGTAGGCTAAAACCAATTTAGTAACATACAAGCAATTTTTCATTTAGAAAAAAACATTAGAAAATTGGAAAACATTTATTTATTTATTTATTTTATAACACACTTACGTCTACCATTACAGATATGTAGAATCTAATACGGTATACGTAGACAATATGTTTTAATTAACTTAAGTGTTCGTAAGTTACCCTGGTGAATTCGCTCAGTGAACAAATAAATATATCAACGACACTAGCAACCGCATTGAGCGGCGCCTTCTGCAGCAGGCCGGTGCGCGCCCGGGGCACAACCAGTAGCTCTTGTGAAGAGTCATCTCGAACATAATGCGGCTATCTGGAGTCCTAGTGAAACGAAGTACTCAACAATGGTTGAACGGATACAGAATAAGTATATCCGGTTTATCTATTTAAAACTGTACGGAGTATACCCAGGGTATCCATTGCTGTATCCGTCCTTGTTTATTCTCGGCATGGTAGGTTATTATAAGTTAGAATTGAGGCGCGAAGTATCACCAGTGATCTACTTATTCAAGTTGTTACGTGGCAAAATACATAATCCACCGATTCTATCCCAGATAAACTTTTGTGTTCCCAATGATTACGTTGGGCGACGACGGAGACCGCAGCTACTGGTTGAAATCTAAAAATAAAGCTAAAAATATACATCAATCTCAGCTAATAATTACCAAACGCTAGAGAATAGAATTAAAAACCATAATAAATAAGTAGGCAACTACATAGAACACAAAAATACCGTACTAGTTACCGGCTACTTAGCCCTCTAATCAATAACTCAGGGTACTTTTTCTTTATAATTCAAAACTAGCTACATATATATCTATGTGTAAATATACATATCTATATTTACACTGGATTATAAACATTTTTGTTGACAAAAGAATATTTAGAATTAATTATAAAGTAATATGAAAAGATTCAGTACAATGCTAGATGTTTCAAATTTTTACATTAGAATACATTTATATGTGTGATGCGTGTTTATATAATATCTATGTGAAAAGCAGACTTATCCTATTTAGTTCTCACAAAAACCGTCTTAAGTAATATGACTGTGTTGATTCTGACCCTTTCTCTGGAATAAGCGGTAAATTGTCAACCATAACTTCGCCAGCGACGACTTAAAATATTACTTTCTAAAACAAATTATAATAGAAATGTAAACAAATAAAAATCTCTCATTTTTACAACATCAAAACCATTAACATTGACATCTTGACGTTTGACGTACACAACGTACCAACTGACGTGCGACATTCACATTTTATTTCTTTTAAATTTAGATAAAAGGTTGAGGTTCACTATATATCTTCACCATGATTGCTAAAGTCTAAGCCCACCTAACAAATATGTACGTTAAAATAGGTTTTTCATTTTAATGTCAGTCAGATCTATCACGCATTCGTTAGCAATTTGAATACTTAGTGTTTAAAGGTAAACACGTATGTATTCAACTTGCAATGAGGTTATAGTCTATTATATAATACAAAAATGTTGTTTAGTTTTTTTTAGTTTAAAGGTAGTAATGTTAACAATAGAATCACGGCCATTGCGGATAAATGCTTTGTCAGTGATATAAATGATAATCAAGAGAAAATATATGTGCCATCACTTATTGTCAAACTCTTTTATGTTAATAGTACGGATTACAAAAACAACATAAGTTATTCTATACTTCTATCGCACACAAAGAGCAACACGTAATTTCTCCATTACATAAATCAACAAGCGGCTAATAGCTACAGCTTTCCTTAAACGAGTTTTACTCGCATCGTAGGCACAGAAAAGAACAACGCTAGAGGCTCAAGATCGCGGGACCATACTCCCATCAACCGTTAGTGAAATCGTCACGTCCTACCTAACTCACCACTTGGGAACTAAACAGTACAGTTACCAGAGTATTAAACGTCACACGTTACAATCTTATAATTTTTAGAACAATAATAAATGTGCAATAATTTTTCAGATGATGTAAATTGAATGTAATGATGAGCTGATGATAATGATGGGCTGATGATGATGATGTTTAGTATTATTAAATGTAAATAAATATTTACTTATTCTTCTTCTTCCTAACCTTTAATAACAAGTATTTTTGGTTAGTTCAACCGGTTTTACGTGAATATCACTTTTTCCACGGAGTTACTGGCATCGGACCTCCAAATATGTGAGGGAGAACTGAAATTCGAAGATTGAACTAGTTGTAAGTATATTTGGGAACACTGACTTCCCAATATCGATTGCCAAAGATGTGACAACCGAGACCAACGGCTTAACGTGCTTTTCGAGGCACAGGAGTGATTAACCCGCCATACTTCCTTACTAGGGGCTGTTAAAAATAGAGTACCCTCTAAGAACAACTCAACGACCCTTTTGTCTGTCCCGGAATTTTGAACCCAAGACCTCTTTATTTATTTATTAGGAAGTCACAAAAAGAAAACTTTATTTGAGTATCTAATGCCCTGCACGGAATATTCAAAAGTAACAGTAATATGAACGCTGGAATTTCAAAAGTAATATTAGTCTACAAAGTAGCAATAACATACGGATATAAAGACACGCCCTATTTTTAGTGTCAGTGTAAAATGATTACCCGAGCCTTTATATTATCTCGATAAGAAAAGTGCTACGAAAAGTAATAAATAATCCAATCATACGCTTTATTATGCCGTCGCTTTGCCTAATGCCTTAGTGATAAACACAATACTAGTATATATTTAGTGCCTACATAATTGAAAACCATACAGTGTTTTAAATGTAGTAACATTAATATGTTACAGAAACAATATCATAGTAATCTTAGTGCACGAAATGTACAACGTAAATAAGAGCCATACCACACAACTGCTCCACCGCTACACAATACAGCTAGTTCTCATTTTGGCACAATTGTTTCAAACGTTAGTAATCGCGTACTATTTCGGTAATCATACGCTTGGATGCTTCATTAACTTTAATTCTCTCGGATCGATTCATTGCACTGTCAGTCACTGAAGGCTTTTTCATAATGTCCTAAGTTAAAATATATTTAATTTTAAAAGTTAGATAGATAGATATATAGAGATATATTGAATAGCCATCCTAACAGATTGTGAGAGTAAGGGAACATAGAGTGCACTTGTGTTTGCGCCCACACCTGTGCACTGTAGTATCTGTTGTGCAGTTGACTGGTCTCCGATACTGACCGCCGTGATTCGTAGATAGTCACCTATACACAAATATTAAACAATGCATCAGTCAAACTACAACCTCTACAATACAGTGAAGCTTCTTTTACAAACCTGATCTGCTAATAAAACTAAAATAATAATTATTATTATATATGTGACTATAATAATATCGCATTCGGCGAAGTTGTCGAGTCACTTAACTACACACAACACACTGTTACCAAATCGTTTCTATTGTTCGTTTATGTTATGAAAACCATTTTCCTTAATCGTTACCCTACTTTAGTTTAACGATATACTTCGATAAGCAGCCGGGTCAAGTGATGGGCTTAATGTATCGGGTATTAAATGGGCTAGTTGAAGCTTTTGCTAAACAAACTATTTGTTAAATTAGGTAGTCATTTAATATTTTTCTATGCACAATAGTTTTCAATCATTCAGTATGTAATGGCGACGCCTTGACGGCGCCGACAGTACAGCAGTGTGAGGGGGTTCGGAGAAGTAGGGGTGTGTACTTACGGGTTGGTGGCTCGGAGGGCTGATGCGTCGGGGTTCGCTTCGGGGGGGGCCGGCCTCGTGACAGTGAATGCACTTTGTGATTGGCACTGTAATTGTTCTATTGTCTCGAGCTGATTAGGGTTATTTTGAATGTCTGTACACTTCACACACAGTTTTTATCTTGAGATGATTATTATTAAAGAGTTATAAGTGCGCGCTCTGCGCTCGCGCCCCGGGTCCATCACGTTGTCAATTTGAAGTTTTACACACTGAACGTCACCTGTCAGTTTCAGTGTGGCAAGCGCACAAAAACGTTCCGCTCTCGCGGAAACATCCTGGGGGGCCGGGACAGATTCATCATCCCGAGCTGAGTCCAGTGGGAGCCTGGCGATCTTGCACGCAGGTCTCCGCAGAGGTCCAGTAGCCGTATCCAGGTCCACCAACTCGAGGAGCAGGAGATGGGGAGAGCCGTTTGGATCGGGTTTGGAGGGATGTAGGTAGGGGTTGGTCCACAGAGTCCAACAGAGCTGATAGGGAGCTTTCACGAGTTGAAAGCGTCTATGGGGAGACAAATCTGTCCTGTAGGGGCTCTTCGGGAGAGAGCAGTGAGGGGCCGACCATGAAGGGTTCAAATCTGAGGGTTCAGAGAACATGGGGGTGTGGAAGTGTGTGCTGAGTGTGTGCTGAATTTGTGTGCACAGTGTGTGAAGAAAAAAAACATAAGAAAAGATAAGAACTATGAGAAATGTCGGGGGCGACGAAGATGCCCATGGCCGTAGCTCATGGGCTAAGAGTTGTCATTGGGGATGACGACGACCTCCCCGAGACTCCCGGCCAGGCGACCGAGAACTGGTTCGTGTAGGGGGTCTCGCCTGTGCGACGTGGGCGGAGAGGCACTGAGACCTATTAGGGGGGCCGGGTCCTTGTGGAGGGGGGCGCGGTCCTCTAGGGGGGGGGGGCGGCCCTCGTGGAAGGGGGCACGGTCCTCGTGGAGGGGGCGCGCCTGTGCGGCGTGGGCGGAGATGTGTGAAGGCCTATTAGGGGGGCCCGGTCCTCGTGGAGGGGGGCGCGCCTGAGCGGCGTGAGCCGAGGTGTGCTGAGTTCTATTAGGGGAGCGCTGTCTTCGTGGAGAGGGGTTCGCCTGAGCGGCGTGGGCGGAGGTGTGCTGACGTCTATTAGCGGGGCGCGGTCTGGGCCGCTCCCGAAGATGGGGTGGAAGGCGACGAGCGGCGTGGGTGAAGGTGTGCTGAAGCTTATCAGGGCGGCGCGCCTGTGCGGCGTGAGCGGGGACGTGCTGAGACTTATTAGGGGAGTGCGCCTGTGCGGCGTGAGCGGAGAGGCGCTGAGGCCCATTAGGGGGGTGCGCCTGTACGGCGTGAGCGGAGACGTGCTGAGGCCATTTAGGGGGGTGAGAGGCCGACTGCATTGCCGGAGGCACCTCATCCTGGCGGTGCAGAGCTATAAGGGTAACTGCTCCGGGAGACGTGGGCAGTGGCGTAGAAGTGTATGTTGGGCGGATGGGCTGAGCGGGGGCAGCCTGTTGGGACTGCGAGAGCTGAGGAGGCGCTGGTGGTGACCTTTCGTCCTCCACCAGCGGGCTGAATTCTGGGCGAGTGGTCTGAGCGGGGGCAGCCTTTTGGGAATGAGAGAGCTGAAGAGGTGCTGCCCTTTGGGACTGAGAGGGCTGAGGAGGCGCTGGTGCTGAAGGCATAGCCCGAAGCCTATAGTGGATGACTCGGACACGTATGTAGTCTTCGTTGGCCTCATCGTGATTCTCCGTGTAATACTGTTCCTGCTCACTGGTGAGGTCAGCCGAGTCGAGGATCTCATAGAAGACAGCGTCCAGCCTTTGCTTATAATCATCAAGTTCGGTGAAACGACCATAAAACACATCTGGTGTGACCGTGGGTTTGGGGCCTACAAGGTCTTCTGCCATCTCAAGCAAGGCAGTTATCGCCTTAGAGGCCTCTTGGTAGAGGACGGCCTTTGTGGTGGTGGGCATATTTAAAGGAAGTGCTGATTAAAGTTAATGAGAAAAATTAAATAAAAAGAATTATTGTGTGTGACTAGAAATAAGTATCAACCTGTATGTCGACACACCCTGTATGAGTATTATGTAATGAGTTGAGAGAGAAAAGAATTAATAACTGTACATTTATAATAAAATTTAAACCAAACTACAAGCCGGCACCGCACATACCAACCTGCAGTAATTCCTTTAAACCTTAATAATAATTATAAGAGAAGTTGTGAAAGTTACTTTATGTTTACCAAGAAACTCAGTTAATATTACAACAATTGTTAACTAATTATGTTAATAATTGTATGTAAATGTGAACATATGATGCAATTACCCAACTGGTTTTAACTCCTTATATTTCCCCGTTTATGGGTTTTTCTTTGAAAATTATTTTAAAATTAATTATATTGTAATTGTCAACAAAACACTATTGTTGTGCGTTTCATGAGCTGAGAGATAAGGGCTGAATTGAAAGTGAACAAAGAAACAAACAATTCACCGATGTGGTCATACTTGGATTAACAGATTTAAGTACAGTTATAAGATTAAATTTTGTGTTTTATGAGCTGAAATTATGTATCAATGTAATGGGGATTGTATTAATGTATTATGAGGACTTGGGCAAGTATTTCAAAATATATATTATATATTTTTAGTTTTAAGGTAGGTTGATAATAAGTAATTTTATGTGAATAAGACCTTGCCTGAAGGTTCAAGTATATAAAATGGGCTGAAAGCAATGCTTATTAAAAGCAGATGAACTAATATTAACCTCTGATATGGGTTTCTTAACTGTTATAATAAGTAGATTCCAAAGGTTATGACAATTTTTAAATGTGGGTGAGTTTGAAATTGTTATAAATTTTTTTATAAAAATGTGAAATTTGTTTAGAAATATGGACAATAGGTACCCTTTAAGCTGCGAGATCGTATGTTGCATGTATATAACAATACCAGAAGGAGATATAATAAGATATAATTGAGCCGAGTCAAAATAAAATGAATTATTACAATTTCGAAGGTATGTGAAAGGTGTGTAAATATACTAAAATGTACTATTTATTTATTTATTTATTTATTTAAACTTGCTGCACATGTTGTACATAGGCGGACTTAATGCCATAAGGCATTCTCTGCCAGTCAACCTTCAGGCGGTGTAGAAATACGATACGGTAGGTGAAAGGACTGAATATTTTCACTTGAATAAAGTTTACGATATTAAATAATTATGAGATAAACCTAAATTAAGTAATACTAGTATACACAAATAATAATAATAAATAATAATAAGTTAACTTAGTACTTTGTATATTAATAGATACACATATCATATAATATTTAAGGGCTGAGGGCTGAGAAGAGCTGAGAGTGGACTGTATTGAGGGGGGAGGGGGGCTGGTTCAAATCCGGCTCGAAGGACCAAAATGTAATGGCGACGCCTTGACGGCGCCGACAGTACAGCAGTGTGAGGGGGTTCGGAGAAGTAGGGGTGTGTACTTACGGGTTGGTGGCTCGGAGGGCTGATGCGTCGGGGTTCGCTTCGGGGGGGGCCGGCCTCGTGACAGTGAATGCACTTTGTGATTGGCACTGTAATTGTTCTATTGTCTCGAGCTGATTAGGGTTATTTTGAATGTCTGTACACTTCACACACAGTTTTTATCTTGAGATGATTATTATTAAAGAGTTATAAGTGCGCGCTCTGTGCTCGCGCCCCGGGTCCATCACGTTGTCAATTTGAAGTTTTACACACTGAACGTCACCTGTCAGTTTCAGTGTGGCAAGCGCACAAAAACGTTCCGCTCTCGCGGAAACACAGTATTATACAGCTTATCACGGATCATAAGGTTTCAAGTTTGAATTTACTTTTTACTGATTTACTTTTTTTTTTATTTTACTGATAAAAATGTAATATATGTCTCTAATACAAAATATTTTCGGACGGTGTCAAACTGAGCTATTTGTGCGGTGCAATCCAAACCAATTCCCACCTTGCATCGCATGGTGAGACATGGTTTGGACCATGTGCCGAGACACCCGCACGGTAGCAGCGATCAGGTCCCCCACCTGATGGCTGCTACCGACAACGCAGTCAGAGTGGCCTCATTTTGGGCGGTCAAAATAGGCTTTTACCAAACCGCGACGTTGGTCATCGAAACTTTAAGATTATGAATAACAGTTGGGGAATTAAAGGAAATAAATTCAGTAATCGTACATGTTACATAAAGAGGTCGCTTTAGGTTGATATAGCTATACTTATACCTTATTTCAAAATGAAATTTTTATGATAATATAATATACACGACTATTGTATTATTTATTTATTTTATTTATTTATTTGGACAACCAACAAGAACATACACCTTAAAATCTAAAATACACAAGATTTAAAGTAAACAAGCATTGGTACCGCCTTATTTATAGGTTGCCACGAAAAGCACAAACAAATATATTATCTGAAATAACAGATAGTTGGGAGCAAAATGCTTCCTCTTAACAATTAAACATTAAACAAAAAACAGTATCAGTTGTAGTTTCTAACAAAATAATTAAAAGTTATACAATCCATCATCATCATCATCCCCCCGAAGCGAACCCCGACGCATCAGCCCTCCGAGCCACCAACCCGTAAGTACACACCCCTACTTCTCCGAACCCCCTCACACTGCTGTACTGTCGGCGCCGTCAAGGCGTCGCCATTACATTTTGGTCCTTCGAGCCGGATTTGAACCAGCCCCCCTCCCCCCTCAATACAGTCCACTGCCAAGAGAAGGAAAACTTGGAACAAACCCTTTGCCAACCCGTCTGGCCAGCGTGGTATAGTAGGCCAAAACCTCCTTTCAAAGGAGAGGCCCATGTCCAGCAGTGGACTGTTAAAGGCTGTAGATGATGATGATGATACAATAAGAAAAAATAAATGTGCATGTCTTAACTTAATGATGACAGTTTTTTTTTAAAAGAAGGTAAAGTTAAATTAAATATGTCAATGTTCTTATTTTTACTGACAGCATTATACTCCGCTTGGAGTCTATTTATAGGAGAAAAGTGGCCCAAGTTGCTTTTAGATCTCTTAGGTGTAAAAAGGGAGTACCTAGTCAGTCGTGGAATTTTATTGGAGATCGTAATATTAAGTTTTTGGAGTAGATGAGGACAATTTATTTTACCATTAACTAATTTGTGTAAAAATGATAAATCTAAAATTTTACGACGCTTTTTTAGTGATGGTATGTTGAAATGGATGAGTCGGTTTGTGTAGCTGGTTAGTTTTCTTGAGAGGTTAAATTTATATGCTAAGTGGTACACAAATTTTTTTTGAACACGTTCTATTCTATTGGAATGAACTTCATAGTGCGGATGCCAAACTACACAACAATAATCCACGACAGATCTGACCAAACTCTCGTATAATCTAATAATGGAAGTTTTATTTTTAAAATTTTTGGTGTTTCTCAATATAAAACCAAGGGTTTTAAGTGATTTAAAGACTATACGATCATAATGTTCCCTAAAATCAAGTTTTTTATCAATAATAATGCCAAGGTCCCTGACACTTGCGACTTCTTGAATACGTTGGTCAGATATTGTATAAACCCCAGGCAATTCAGCATTACGGTTACGTGTGAAGCGAATATAGCAGCATTTGTCAACATTCAGTGCCATTTTGTTATCTTTACACCAACTAACCAAGCCATCAAGATCTTCTTGCAATAGCACTTTGTCTTGAGCATTTCTGATTGGTCTCATTAACTTGAGATCATTTGCATAAAGATATGGTTTGCTATTTTTGAAGCAAGAGGTGACGTCGTTCATAAAAATATTAAAGAATATAGGTCCTAAATGAGAACCTTGAGGAACCCCAGACAAATTAGAAAATAGATCCGATTCGTACCCACTGACTACTACCTTTGATGTGCGGTCGCGCAAGTATGAGGAGCACCATTCGTGAAAAGTACCAGCGAAACCAAGTAGCGATAACTTCTGTAATAAGATACTGTGAAGAACCTTATCGAAAGCTTTCGAGAGGTCAGTATAAATAACGTCAACGGGAGTGCGATCATCTAAACAACGAGAAATGTCATCAACAAAATCCACAAGATTAGTGCAACGTGCAAAAATTAGTACAAATCCATGTTGAGAGTCCGCGAGAACACTCTTAATATGCCATGATACGTAAGGACATAACAAGGATTCTAGCAACTTGGCGAACACAGATAGTATAGTGATCGGCCTGTAATTTTTGACATCGCTTATATCGCCGGCCTTGTGGACTGGCATAATAAGGCCTAACTTCCAAAGTGTAGGAAAGATGCCCGTTGCAACCGATTTGTTAAAAATAAGCTAGAGTGGCAATTATATCTGCGGAGCACAGTTGACAGCAAAAACGGAAGGTATCCCATCTGCACCAGCACCCTTATTTCTGTTAAGGCGTTGCAAGACTTGGTCTTCAGAAAATTCTATAGAACATAGTGTATGAGGGACTTCACAGTCACTATTAGATAACCTGCTAAACATATTATCAACATCATCATCTATACTGTACGAGGACGCAAAAAATGTTGCCAGTGTATTACATATTTCAGGACCTGTTGAAACTAATCTGTTTTTATATGTCATGGAAGACGGAAATTCGGTACTATTAGTATTTTTTTGTTTAATGTGAGAAAAAAATTATTTTGGGTCGGATTTAATGGAGTCTTCAATCAGTTGTAGGTAGTTGTTGTAACACTTGATTATCAAGGCATCACTTCTTGTTTTTAATAATTTAAAAGATATGTTACCCATCGGGTTCTTATATTTTTTAAAGCGAACACGGTACTTATTTTTTTCTTTAAGTGGGTGTTTTATATCTTTTGTAAACCACACCACACTATATACTTCACATCTTTCATTTACTACAATGTTAGCCAATTATTACCTGTGCGAGTAATAATCGTCATCCCCTTTCCTCGCTTTGATGTGAGGTTGTGGCAAAATCTCTCGTTTAAATGATCGTAGATGATTAAGTGGTCGGTGGTCGGTGGAGTCGCGCGGGGAGGCTCTCCCTCAGCGGTGATTGATTACGAACTATGTGGCGTCGACGTGTACTAATGCAAGGGACTATTCAAAAATATTACATTCCTCGTTTGTACCGAATAAATAAACAAATTATTCTTATGAACACTTCATTCAATTCATTAGTTTAATTTGATTTTAATGAAGTATTTTCAATTATTTAAGACATTTTAAAACTGAGCAACTAGAGTCATTTAAGGCCTACTTTAAACAAAAGCTATTTGGTTTTGATTTTTAAAAAATTACTTTCCACAAATGCTGTTCGTTTAATTTGAATTTCAATTAATTATCTAGTGAATGTTTGGTCTAGGTGTACATAGCAAACATCACATAGGTATCTACCTAATCAATCGTTCAATATGCATGTGAGTCGTGGCTACTATGTCTTATAAATATAATATTTGTATAGTTAACACTGGGTAAATCGACTACATACAGGTGGTCACATTTATGGTTTTAGTTTTAAATTTTTTGAAGTAATTAGGTATAAACTAGCCACGTACAAGATGTAATTATACTAAAATTCAGAATATTTTGTTCATTTACACACAACAAGAAATATAAGATTCGCTAATCATTTGTAAAACAAACAGAGAATGAGACTACGTACACTATATTATATACTTTACCGCAGTCTCAAGGGTCTGTATGGCTTACGTTCACTGTTTGTTGGTTTAATCCCCTTTCTCAGCAACGGAAATGTTTTTACAAGCTTCGCTACAAACATACTGCGTTCCTACTTAAATGTTTCAGGAACACAATATGAGATCCCTCAGCGTCTTAAAATTTACGCTGAATTTGCATTGCATGACTACATAATTATAATTGAATACGCACGATTAAACGTGCATAAGCTCAATTCAACATATCGACATTCGATTCCGTTGTGATATTAGCTGAAACATTGATATGATGCGATGGAGCAACTTAAATGCCCAAATAAAAATTCATTCTCCAACTGTATTAGTTTATAATATTGACATCTTCTGAACGCTTTACAAACTAGAAGCTACAATTACGTCAAAAAAATCACAAGAAATGTTTTTATAGTTGTATTTTAAAACGTAAGTTAACAAACATATTAATTATTAAAACTTAAGTTAGAACAAAAAGAGTTCAAGTTAACCTTAAAAAATCTATGACGATGTATCTAAAATTCAATTCTTAAACATCTCATATAATTAACTCTGAAAAACAGAAATAGATCGCTTCTTGAACTTGAGATAATTTGATGTGTATAATTATTATCATACGTTCTGAGCTAACTTTGTTTGCTATCTTAAGCCTTGTATCCACTTGAGCATGCTCGGGCGAATGAGCGGCTCATTTGGCCGAGCCGCTCAAGTGGAGACGCCTGAGCACGAGCATGCTCGGGCAAATGAGCGGCTCATTCGCCCGAGCATGCTCAAGTGGATACAAGGCTTTAGAGTTAGAGCTGCCGCCTGCAGCCGCCGCCTGCAGCCGCACCCTCGCACAACAATTCGATTAGGATTGTGCTCTTGGGTTCTCAACTTAAGTACATTTTGTTCCTATACAATTTTTTTGTGGCTACTGTAGCGCTAGATGGATATAATCCATAACTATAGCTAAATGTTTAGTTATAACTAAAGGCCGCTGCATACGTAACGAGATATTACCACGGACGAGACGTGGACGTGGTTGCCTCGTTATAAACGGGGACGTGATGTAAATGCATACGCACCGTAACTGTGACTCGGATCTAACGTGTTAGTGTTGTGAACAAGGAAAGATGTATTTTTCATCAAGAATTGGCTTTAATTGCTCTATAAAATTCGTCGGCGACGATATTTAGCTCGTCCCGTGCGTGGCACGTTCCCGCCCCGTCCGTGTCTCCGTGAAGTATGCATTACCTTATTCATTTTGTATGAAACGATGTTTGCAAAACTTCCCGTCACGTCACGTCCGTGTAACATCCTGTCATGTATGCAGCGGCCTTAAATGTTTCGAGAGGACGGACATTACTGTCATGATTAATGAAAATACACAATTAAATTGTTATGTTAATTCCAACATAACATTAGTGCAGTTAAACGTTATCTATTAGGTGACCGTTTTATTAGGGTTCCGAATTTATTATGACTCGAAACCCTTATAGATTTGTCATGTCCGTCCGTCCTCTCTCGTCTTACCGTCCAAACGGTAAGTGCTAGATAGATGAAACATTGCATGAATATGTGTTGTAATTACGCCGACAAAGTGCTTCAATAAAATTATGACAAATATTTTTATTTGGGGTACCTCCCCAACACGTAAAGTGGGGATGTTCTTTTTTCTCGTGGCTGCCGTGTGGGATATCATTAGATAGGTAATAATTATTATTATTATTATTACAAAAATTACAAAAATAGACCAAGTTCTTAATAACAAGTCGATTGTTATATCCGTCCGTGTTATGTCCGTGTGGTGACGGATTAAGAATACAAAGTGTCACCACCCCTATTCATTTTATGGGTGTCGTAAGAGGCGACTAAAGGAACAAAATAAGCAGCTAACATCCTGCCAAGAGAAGGAAAACTTGAAACAAACCCTTTACCAACCCGTCTGGCCAGCGTGGTACAGTAGGCCAAAACTTCCTTTCAAAGGAGAGGCCTATGTCCAGCAGTGGACTGTTAAAGGCTGTTGATGATAATGATGTTATATCAACGGTGGTCAGTTTGTATAATAAAGTATGTTTAATATAATTTCTAATCGCCACAGCGATCAACTGTTTGATTCTTAAACAGTTTTAGTTAAAATTATTTACTGTTACATAATTTTTTTTTTTTTTTATTTCAACAGCTAATAAAAACTATAAACTAAATAAAAAAATGAGGTTCCTTTACCAAGGTGTACGACAAAATGACGTGTCCTATTTTATAAAGGATGTGTTAACTTTTTCTAACAAATGTGTTCACATTTCACAAGTCAACATGTTAACACAAAGCTTTTGTTGGTAGTCGAGGACAGTTGAGTGATGAGCTCATTTAGATTCAGCGAATGAGTTGCGTGAGACGGCGCGGACGGGGCGGACGGGGCGAGAGCGCCGAGGGATCGCGTTCAAGTTACCAGCCTTATTTAATTCCATTTGTCTAAATTTGTTTTAGATGTTATAAAATGTATCTGTAACCTATGTACAGAACATAATAGTGGTCAAGTCGTCATACATAACACTAAAGTCGTCCCCTCGTCCCTAATATCAAACTTTTTAAATTTCCCAACAAACAGCGTGACTTGCTGAAGCACGCACCAGCCATAAATCTATAAATTTGGGTCAAACTGTGCTCTAGGATTTTCGCTTACAGTGTGACAACATGCATGTGACGATTTTATATGAACCTACTGCCTATCATGTTAAAATCACTCATATCACAATAAAATCAATTACAAATTCACCGAATACCGACTTCAAGAAAAGAGGAAGTTCTCAATTTGACTGTCTATTTTTTGTTTGTTACCTTCGATTGGGTGAACCTATTTGAATAATTATTTTAAAATTTATTTGAAAACTGGTGCCTTCCATGTGGTCACATAATAAGGAGACCAGGATCTGATATTAGGATCATGCACAAATCACGCCTACAATACAATAAGTTAACAAATACATAACAAAGCACTTATATAATTTACGTTCTAACATTGTAGATCGTTGGTAACAAAACGTTGAATATTAATCACTCACTAGCGAATTCAACGTGAGCTCGCATTTCACTCACAATATTAATTTTGACACAAATATTTGATTCGCTGTAAATGATGTGAGATTTTCTTTACACTTAAACTGTAAACAGTCACACATATAACATAATGTTACTATTAGGTGCATAATTCTTTTATGAGATCACTAGCTTGGCACGCGGCTCCACCCGCGTGTATGTCGTTTGTCGCGTTGACTGACTGACTCCACTTGATGCCTCAAATAAAAAAAAAAACACAACTACAAAGACTCTGCTAACGATTATGTGAACTAGTTGAAACGTTAACGTTGAAAGTTTATCCAAGTTCAAGTATAAAAAGATATTCGGTGTAATTTTAACGAATGTAATGTCGAACGTGACGTAACATCTTGTATTTTTTTCTAACGAAATTAATTCCAATGTCTATTTTCATAGAGATGGAATATTATTTATTTATTTAAAAACTCTTACAATATTTTAACAGTATTCATTCCCAAAACAACATTGCAAGCTTATAATGACTATACGACAAGTATATCAACGTAATACGTAGTACTTCAACCAGATTCATTCTTCAATCATTCTGCATCATTTTGCATCATTCTCCCGCCCTTCGAAGGCCGCTAGAATGATGCAGAATAATCTAACCAGGCTGCCATGGTAAGGGTCACCATGCTACATTGCCTACCCTCACAATAAGCATGGTGACCCCTACTCCTGGATTCTACTCATGCTTTCCATCAGACAGAGGAGAGTCACTTTGGCAGGCTTAAATATAAAAAAAAAAAAAAAAGATACATATTTTAACTAAAATTTTCAGCGATAACGCAACTTTGCGCTATTTCTGTGAATTTCGGCAAGCTACAATTATAAATATCAATTTTAGTATTGATTACGTTTATAATGCGTATTGCTCGCGATAAAGGGGCGATTATATATTAGTGTTAATATTTAAACATTCCGGTTAAATGATTAATTGTTCTTTTAGGTACATATCTTGTTCATGTAATATATATACTACTTATTGATATTTACATGCTGCTTAACCAAATTAATAATACATTAGGTAATCACTAGGTTTTTTAAGAAACTTGTATAAATATACAACATCATTTTAAAACACAAACAAAAACTATATTTTTTCAAGTTTTACAAATTGAAAAAAAAATTCCAGGACTACATCGCGACAAGGTCACAGAAAGATCTCCAACCTCCATAAGCGCAAGCCTGAGGATGACGAGTGAGGTCAGACGTCACCGTGGCAGAAGCAAGCCGAGAAGGTAGCGCGCGCGCCCGGGACTGACGAGAGTTCCCACTCAGGAAGGGTACATCTAGAACTAGTAGATGGCCCGAGGTAGGTTGAGGTCCCAAGGCTTTCCTTTCTAGGGTACACCTAGCAAATAGAGACTCTAGGACGGTATGGCTGGCCCCTAGGTTCAAAGTCGTTCAGCGCGAAATAGAGAGCGCTATGCTCGTGTTTTCTCTAAGGTATCCTATCAAGAACGAGGTGTGTAAACCAAGGACATAGCCCACAGAAATACATGCCGATATCTGCAAAATTTCAGCATTATCGGTTTGGGCTATCTGCTTCAAAATGGAGTCACAAAATTTAACAAGAACAAACATAGTTACATACCTACATACATTGTAAGTTAAATAAAAGCTTGTAAAATGTATACTTCCATATTATTTCCAGTTTTCCGGTTTTAGAATGTTTTGTTTGAAGTTTTGCTTTTGGACAAATATTGTTTATTGTTTTTGGTAGTCAACACAGAGTCAAAACAAAAATTAACGTAGTAAATATACTTCAGAACAAATTAACTAATTAACTTGTTTTAATATTGTTAATGACGAAAAGTTTTGTAATTATAACATCAAACAGAAAGTTTTAATACCATTAAAGAGCAATGTTGTCGGTTGATATTCAATGAGCTTAATAACAAATTGAAACAATCCTCTAGAAACACTGAAAGAATGATGTATACGACAAGAACTGATTCTTGGTACCCATCGTGGTATACACCATCGTTTGGCAGAATATGTTGCACGATCTGAGGTGTTTAGCGGTAAAGGCCCAATAATTTAAGTCGTTCCTTCACGGTGTAGTCGGCAACAAATGAGCCGCCAAACATTGGTCTACCTTACTACATTGGTACGAGTACTGTTTCGTTTCACGTTCCATGATATGCAATTGTTCGTTCGTCCGTCCTCGACTTAGCGTCCAAACGGTTAACGCTAGAAAGATGAAAATTTGCATTGATATGTTCTATCACATCGACAAAGAGCTAAAATAAAATTTATTTTTATTTGTGGTACCCCCTCTACACGTAAATTGGGGATGATTTTTTTCTCGCGTCTACCCCATCGTGTGATTTGTCATTAGATAAGTCTGTTAAAAACGTTGAGAGAATATTCAGACAATTTTTTGATTTAAGTACCTACTCATTTGAGAGTTATTCCACTTTAAAGGGATTTTTTTGGGAAAACAGGCTTCCTCCTCCTCTAAAAGGACCCTTGAAAAATCTGAAAAAAAAACATATTGATAGTCCATGTGATGGATTTTAAAAGAAGACTTTATTTATTTATTTAGTAGCTTTAATTTCCTTACAAGATTTTGTGCTTACATATCTTAATATTAAATTTTATGTTTTCTATTTTATATTTATGGTTTTTATATTTAATTTTATTTAAGTGTTCTTCGATGTAAGGACCGCCTTTTGCGGTTTAAGCCTCCTCCAAACATTGATAAATGGCTTTATCTGTTACCAGTCTGGACCATTGGTGGCCGACGTTTTCACGATATCGTCACTTCCAATGATACCAATCTGACATTTAATGTAGAGATGTTCTTTGCTATATTATGTTTGGAGGGTCATCGTCTACAACCCCCGCGGTGACGAACTGTTCTGGGGGAGGTTTCTTTTTTATTTTGTTTAAGTTTAATTGTTTTTAAGGTTGCGGCATTATTAATTATTTACGATAATTACGGAACCCTATTATATGCGTGAGAAGACGCTCACTTGGCCGATTTTTAAATAATGCGACTGTCTGCATAACAACATGTAATAACAAAATAATATCAATAATGGAAATCTACAGGAACATTGAGACAACCCAAATGAGTACTGCAGTTATTGTCGTTAACGAATTAAACAAAACTTGTATTTGACCATCGTCGAAATATACTACACTCGTCTTTGATTTGACTTAGTACTAGAATTAACAAATAAGCAAAGTGTAATGAAAATGCGTATTTAAAACCTAATCTTACATTATGTTGTACTCTCGCCATATTAAGCAAACCACTAACGATATCGGTACGCTCTTAATTACGACAAGTTTGTTTAACCGTATGTCGTGAAAGATTCCAGATTGTAAATAATAGTCTTAATCATGCGATCAAAGGAGACGAAACAAGGAGGAGAAGGTGAAGTGTGTGACTGTGTTGTTGCTTTATCTGTCAGTGTCCACTGCCAGCAGGCCTGACCTCGCTCTCAAAGAGCCATTCCAACTGCTTCGTCTCGTAATATCATAATATGAGTATTGACATTTTCCGTTGACTGAAATGTTTATAGACAATTGAAAACAGTTGTATTTTTTTCGAGCGCCACAGAGTACCCAACGCAGCACAATACAACGCTGCCATTATTTGGCTCAATTCAGACGGTCATAAATCTGAGGTAGGGAAACAATTTGGGAAATTGCTTTTATAACCGGTATAAGTATTGTGTATATTAGAATGTCTACAAACGTACATATATCTTTAGAATAATGCGATATTATACATGATAGAACTGAAACTTTCTCGAATATTGTAATTAAACCCAGAGCAACACAAACATATGTAGTAAATCTGGCAAAAGAAGTAAAACCAGAGACCCAATCATTCAGGCCTCCGGAGGCCGGGAGAATGATGCAGTAACATTTCCTTAAGCCTCCATAATCTCGGTCACCATGCTGCATTGTCTGTATTCTCTATGAGGGTAGTGAACTCCACTCCTGGATTCTACTCATGCTTTCCATCAGGCAGAGTAGAGTCATTTCGTATGGTAAAATATTAAACTAGAAAAAGAAAAATAACAATCTGCCATATACGACAAATGTACACAAATTGTGACCTTTACAAAACAAATGAGATAGATCCGTTCGGAGCAGGACTACAATAATATACAACGTATTATCGTCCGTTGATATTAGTCCAGTCAATAAAAGCTTAACTTTGCCATTTTGGTTGAACACCTGCAACCAACGCCGAAATTTCCGTAAGTCTTCGTAGATTAATATACTAAAATTGCAGGGTGCTGCAATACCGGCAAATGGTGCAAATACATTGCAAAAGGTTGCAAAAACAACATTTTCGTCTATATCTCGCGATTGGCTGGAAAAATAAAAAAAGATCCTACTACCAAATTGTAGGAAATTAAATCCCCTACAAAAACTTGGAAACGTATTTTCGCGTATCTCTCATAGTTTTTGCACAAAATGCATTTAAAGGTGCAAAATGAAAAAAATTTTACTATTAATCTTTTTTTTTCATATTAAAGTGATACTACATGTTTCATTTGGATTCAAATGATATGTTACGGGCATTTTTTTTATTTATTTACACCTTTTTTCAATTACCTAATAATTTTGGCAAAAAACATATTTAAATTTTATTATATGACTAGCTGACCCGGCAAACTTCGTACCACCTCAGAATAATCATTAAAATATTATGCTTAGTTATTAACTGATACTGATAAATTGACAGCAGTGCCACCTAACGGGCCCCGGCCGGTACCGCCGGTACCTTTGTTCCTGCATTTTAAATCTGTAATATCTTCAAAAATATTAATTCAAATTACATACTGTAAAGGGTCATTTGAATCTATATTAGATGCACAAAGTATTTAAGGTACTTAATTGGATAAGGATTAATACTGTATTGCTTATAATCGTTTTGTAAATTATTTCTAGTAGAAAGAAGGAAAGTATTGTAGAACTTCTTAAAGTGTACAATACTGCAGTACATTATTTTGATCTATCTCGTAGGGTACAGCCAGCGTTTGCAATGTCAGCGTAAAAAAATGGGTTTATTTACGACATCACATTAAAAACCTCTAAAATTATCAATGTTTCTCTACTTTTATGCATGTATTATACATATAAACCTTCCTCTTGAATCATTCTATCTAGTTAAGAAAACAGCGTCAAAGTCCGTTTCGTAGTTTTAAAGATCGAAGCATTTATACGGACAGACAGAGAGTGAAAGCGACTTTAGCTTATACTATGTAGTGATAATTTAATTTTAGTTTATTTTTATTGCATTGGATTCAGAGCAAAATTGCATTTGAAACGTATATTTGCAGTATATATTACCTCTCCATTTACCTGAGCTATTATAAATTTAATTTCAGGGGGACGTTTATAATAATAAATCACTGGCGGAGAAAGAGCGTGGTATATTTTATATTATTATTTCTACTACTATTCTACTCTTTTGCTCCCACTGATTCCAATTTTCTATAGTAAGAGTCTTCAATATAAGAGTGAATAGGTAGAATAACACAAATATGAGACCCTTGCGCTCGACGTAAATAGTCCCATTCAAGATCTATAGGATAGGATCGAAAAATAGGACCCATGTGCTCGAATAAGACCATACGTTTCCTAACAAGAGCGAAAGAGATAGAGATTCAGACAAAAATGAGAACCTTGCGCTCGACAAAAATAGTACCATTGAGAACACACACACACATGCGTTTGTTTTTCTATCTCGCTGAGTGCAATTAGTAAGACTGCAGCAGAAAATGCTCAACTAACTGTTTGTCACTTACTGTCACTATACTTCAAACTGTCGTTAAGGGATATTTCGTTTTTGTGCGTCTGTCCAAAAGTGATTTTTTACAAAATAAACTTAATTCACTGTTTTCAATTTAAAGGAAACAATGAATCCTTCATTTTTATGTTCTATTTGTATGAAGAAAACGTAAGATGCAACAATTGTTGTGAAAAGTATGCAATCCTCTCAGGATTGCATACTGATGGTAGTGATTGGTATGGTAAAAGTGAGGACCTCAGTGAAATGGCTAAGAAAACAATTATCACTGTATGTGCAGAAATTTTACAGGACTAAATAAACTCGATACGAAAGAAAAAGTTATTTACTACCGGACAAATTCCCTGATAACGTTGTATCAGAAATACCTCCACTATTAACTTGCTTCATACATAAATTATTATTAAATGATGAAAATATCGTGTGAGATAAATGACCTAATATCCCAAAAAAGATACTATTGCCTATAGTATTATTTCAGCACTTCGTCCTAAATCCTTCATTCGTTTCTTCAACTACCTGTTGTGACATACATTTATCGAAAAACTGAATCGATGTTAGTTATCAATCTACTAAGCAAACTTTGTGTTTGCACATCATACCATAATATTTAGCTTCATGAAGCTTCATCAATAATTTAACCTAAGAAGACTATAATTACTGATGCTTTCGTTCAATATGTCTTTGATAATACTGACCGTAATACAAGGTGGGCCAAAAGAAATCACCCTATTGAAAGATGCTCTTATATTTGCAAATGGCGGCCAATGTCAAATCTGTTTTGACATTTGTAAACTAGACAGATGTAGAATACAAGTGAACAAGCCATGGAGCGATAAACTCCCCACGGAACGCGGGATAATCGTGTCTATTCTTTAGCGTAACAATTCGTCTGTGGTGTTGGCGCCGCGCGAATTCCATCGCCGATTCCCCGGTCGTCCGGCACTAACTGCGCAAAACACTGCGCCGTTTGGCCAGGGACCACAAGAGACGCTGCCAAGAGTGGCCGGCCCCAGAGCGCCTATTCTGCCAAGAATATCGCATTTGTTGCTGAGGATGTCGAGCTGTCGCCAGAAACATCGACCAGACGCCGTGCCTCGCAATTAGCCATCAGCCGGTCGTCCCTAAGGATAATTTTGGTCAAAGACCTGCGCATGTCCGTGCGTCAGCTGCTGCCTGTCGACCAACAAACGCATGTAGCCTACGCCCATGCGATTCTCAATCTCGAGGACGAAGTAGACGATTTTTCGACCAAAATAATAATGAGCGATGAGGCTCATTTCCACCTCAGCGGGTACGTGAACAAGCAAAACTATCGCTTCTGGGGCACCGAAAATCCACGAGTGTATCACGAGGAGCCATTATAATCGCGAAAAGTGACTGCATCAAACGATAACAGTGAACGGTGCGCGCTATATGGCCATGTTAACCGAGTTTTTTCTGCCACACACTGCGCGAGACACAACCGATATTCTGAAGGCGGCGTTCCCGGGTCGCCTCATCTCTCGTTTTGGCGATTTGCACTGGCCCGCAAGATCGCCCGATTTAACCGTTCCAGACTTTTTGATGTGAAACATCTATAGGCGCACGTAAAATAGATTTCTGGCCTGGCGACTGGCGACGCGTCGCCGCGGCACGCTATACGATGGTATATATATACAGTCTATATGCAGTAGTGTGTACGGTGTACCGTACACACTACTGCATATAGACTACTATTTTAATAATTAGTAATATTTTATTTTATCATTATGACATATTTAGTTCCTATTACAATATGTTCTTTTCTGCATATTACTTTTACAAAATAATGGCGATGTTTCACATCTGCCAGGCGTCCCGTGACGGCTCACATTTTTTTGTGGGCTTTTTTGAAGTCCCGCATTTATGTGAACAAGTCCGAGACCCTGGAAGCCCGAAGTAATGAAAAATGCCATAAAACGAGCCCGTATAGCAATCGATTGTGGCTGCGCCCATTTGGCCGATATCATTTTCTCGACTTCACTAATAAAATTCTAAAGGTTCAAATAAACATAATCAAAAATCAAAATCGAAGTTTTTCATTTAGAAAAAAATTGAGAGCCAAACAACATCGGATGACTTCTTTTGGCCCACCTTGTATAAGAACCTCAGGTAGTCAGGAGACTTTTCATTGTTTAGGAGGCATAGCAGTGTACACACCAGCAAGTAGTGTTTGATATAAAAGAACTCCAATCAAATGTAAAAAAATCTGCAGCGCAATTAGCATCTACAACAGATATCACCGATGAGATGTATGATGAGAGATTGCCTTCTGGATTAAAAACATCACCTATGCAGATCCTAGTAAACTATGTTTAGGCATTTCACCTCTTGTATCACCATCGTATATAACATTTCTATCTGGCATATTACATGCCTCCCGTTCATTAGATGACCATCCTCTCAAATTTGAAAATTTGCGCTGAATCCGATGGAATAAAAAAAATATAAAATAAAAATATCATTTAATAAAATTGAAATGATTTTTTTGTCAAGATTAGTAGGTATATGAAAAAAGGTATAAATAAGTAAACAAAAATATTAATTAAATCCCAAGGAAATATGTAGGATCGCTTCAAAATGAAAAAAAAAGATTAATAATAATATTTTTACAATTTTGCACCTTTTTATGCATTTTGTGCAAAAACTATGAGAGCTACGCGAAAATACGTTTCCAAGTTTTTGTAGGGGAGTTAATTTCCTACAATTTTGTAGAAGGATCTTTTTTTGTTTTTCCAGCCAATCGCGAGATATAGACGAAAAAGTTGTTTTATTTATTTTTTTATTTATTTATTTATTAAGGCCCGCCAACAATTGTTTACATCTTCACATTAAAAGTATTACAAATTTCATAGTATAGGTCATAACGTAACAATTACTTAAAGGTAGGCACAACATGTACATATTACAGAAATATAACCCGGTTTTACAAACAGAGACATAAAAATCTAATAACATTTTTTTAATTGATACATAATGTGGCCATTAGCTTTAGATAGGTATTAGTATAAGCAACACAGTTTATTAAGAAATTAGATATAATCTGGGAAGGAGTTCAACTTCGATTTAAGTTTGCTTAACGAATCATTATATATATCGACCAAGTCACTGCATCCATTTAACACCTTGCACATCCTCACGCAAGGAGAATTAGCACCCAAAACAGTTCTTCTCAGTGGTGGACACAGTGGCGTGACGGGATGACGCGGCATTCTCGAAGGCACTCGAAATTTAAGAAGGCTCAGCAATGGGGAGCAATCAATTCCGCAATTGACAGTCTTAAAACCAAAGATCACGTCATTCAACTCAAGACGGCTGCTAAGAGATTTTAAATTAAAATGTTTTAGCCTGTCAGAATATGAGCGAAGTCTTCTGGATATGCCATTACAATATGCGAGATGCCACAGAAATCGCTTTTGGACACGCTCTAAGCGCAGGGAACGCGTTGCGTAGTGCGGTCGCCAGACTATGCTGCAATATTCCAACGTGCTTCGGATAAGACTATTATAAAGCAATAATTTAGTCCTATTGTTACGAAAAATTGTTTTTGCACCCTTTTGCAATGTATTTGCACCCTTTGCCGGTATTGCAGCACCCTGCAATTTTAGTATATTAATTTACGAAGACTTACGGAAATTTTGGCGTTGGTTGCAGGTGTTCAACCAAAATGGCAAAGTTAAGCTTTTATTGACCGGACTATATAGCCGTCTGAGCTAATAAAATGTTTCTAGTATTGTATAGTGATATTTCGGATTTAGTTGCAAATAAAAGTCTGTCTATGAATTATTTATAAGATAATAGTAAATTATTTTGTCTCAACTTCTGATGAATATGAAAGAACCTTTTAAAAACATTTATATAAACTCTGTCTGTCTATCGGGCTTTCACACCAAA
The DNA here is from genome assembly GCA_932526445.1 of Phragmatobia fuliginosa. NCBI lineage: Eukaryota > Metazoa > Arthropoda > Insecta > Lepidoptera > Erebidae > Phragmatobia > Phragmatobia fuliginosa. Next base: position 309,828 of record OW052067.1, on the reverse strand, counting down.
GCTACTAAATCGATTTAAATTAAATTTGGTATACAGATAGTCTACAGCTTGAGAAAGGACATAGGCTTCATCTTCCGAGCCTTTATTCCCAAGTTTATTTGTGGTCGGCTACTAGTTCAATCGGTTTTACCTGAATTTCAGTTTTTCCACGGAGCGACTGGCATCGGACCTCCACAACCCTAAGGGAGAACTGAAATTCGAAGATTGAACTAGTTGTCAGTTTATTTGAGGGCACTGACTTCCCAATAACGATTGCCATAGATGTTCATGACAACCGGGACCGACGGCTTTACGTGCTCTCCGAGGCACGGGCGTGAATCACCGCCAAACTTCCAAACTCCGGATATTAGGAATTTCCTAAGAAAATCCCAAAGACACTTTGGCCCGACCCGGGATTTGAACCCGAGACCTCTTGATTAGCAGTCGCATACGCTAACCACTAGACCAACGAGACAGTCGAAAGGACATAGGCTACTTTGCTACTAATCTAGAGTTGTTTTAATGGTATTAAATAGATGGCGTTAAGAGCAATTTACATCGCATAATCGCTTGATAGCACGTCAAGGTATATAAACCTTCATTATTTATTATTCAAAGTGACTCGCTCTAAGGTACTGAAGTTTTATTTAAACGGGTATCACTTGGCTTAAGGGTGGGTACCCTTAAGCCAAGTGATATGTGCCGATACTGTATAGCTGTTGTACGGTATTGTGTAGTGCTGAGGTGTGTAGTGTAGTGTTGAACTTGTCAATATATCATATTCATTTTGAAGAATCCGTTGATAAATTGATGTTATCGAAATGATAAACAAAACTTACATGACAAACTTATAAACTAAGGAACCCAAAAAATAAATAGAACAGCCAGATTTGTTATCTGACGGTATATTTAATAATAATAATAATATCACTAGTTTGAGAATATTTTCTTAATACCGATGTGGGAGTGCATCGCAATGTGGTTGCAGTGGATAACGGATTCACTCCACTCGCTCTGGCTAAAGAGAATTGGCGCAAACCTGTAGTACTTAGTACTGATGATCGCAAGGAGGTATGGAATAAAGGCTCGGAAGATGAAGCCTATGTCCTTTCTCAAGCTGTAGACTATCTGTATACCAAATTTAATTATATTTAATATTTACGGTAAACGACGTACTTATAAAGATCGAGAGGGGCATCTTTCAAGGTGACAGTTTGAGTCCCTTGTGGTTTTGTCTGGCTTTGAACCCTCTTAGCACTCTCTTAGAGGGTTCAGGGTTGGGCTATAGGTTACAGAAAGATGATCAAGTTATATCTCACCTTCTTTACATGGATGATTTGAAACTTCTGGCCACCACTAAATTACAATTGACAGCGTTACTGAAGGTCACTGAAAACTTTAGTAATTCTATCAAGATGGAATTTGGTGTAGACAAGTGTGCAGTCATGTATGTGAAGAAAGGTGTAATTGTGGAATCTGAAGGAATAGAACTTTCAGATTCTACAAAACTCAGATCTCTTTCTGCCACCGAAGACTACAAGTATCTAGGTTTTTCACAGTCCTTGGGAATACCAGAATCTGATATGAAACAAACGTTGCGGGAACGCTTCTTTGGCCGCCTGAAAAAAGTACTTAAGAGTCTTTTATCGGGGGGTAACAAGGTGCGAGCCTACAATGGTTGGGTCATGCCGGTTCTGATGTATTCCTTTGGTATACTTAGATGGACTCAAACTGAATTAGATGCCCTTGACAGGAGAGTCCGTACTTTACTGACTGCATTTCGAATGCACCACCCACGTTCGTCGGTTATGAGATTGTACATCCCGCGAAAGTTTGGGGGTCGTGGATTTTTAAATATCAAGACCCTGCATAATCGCGAGATATACAATCTCAGAGAATATTTTCTTAATACCGATGTGGGAGTGCATCGCAATGTGGTTGCAGTGGATAACGGATTCACTCCACTCGCTCTGGCTAAAGAGAATTGGCGCAAACCTGTAGTACTTAGTACTGATGATCGCAAGGAGGTATGGAAGGGCAAAGAGCTTCATGGTCGGTTTTATCGGGCTTTGAACACGCCCGATATAGACTTTAAAGCATCGACTTCCTGGCTACGGTATGGTGATCTCTTTGGAGAAACCGAAGGTTTTGTTTGTGCAATTATGGACGAAGTTATCATGACGAATAACTATCGAAAATATATCCTGAAGGATGGTACGGTTGACATATGTCGGGCATGTCACCGTCCCGGGGAATCTATCAGGCATATTATTTCAGGTTGTTCTCGTCTTGCTAATGGTGAATATTTGCACAGACACAACCAAGTAGCCAGGATCGTACACCAACAACTTGCCCTTAAATACAAACTTGTGAATTTGGAGGTGCCATACTACAGGTATGAGTCCGACCCAGTTCTCGAGAATGGTCGTGCTACATTATATTGGGATCGATCTGTTATCACAGACAGGACTATTGTTGCCAATAAGCCTGATATTGTGGTGATAGATCGATTAGAGCGCCGCGCAATGATTGTCGATATCGCTGTTCCTCATGACGAAAATCTCGTGAAAGTTGAAAAAGAAAAACAAATCAAATATTTGGATTTATCTCACGAGATTGTCGATATGTGGAATGTGGATTCGGCGATCATTGTTCCGATAGTTGTTTCTGCTCATGGTTTGATAGCCAAGAGCCTCGACCAACACCTTAAGAGGCTCACGTTAGATGGCTGGATCAAGGGTCTGATGCAGAAGGCAGTCCTTCTTGACACGGCACGTATAGTGAGGAGGTTCCTGTCTTTGGAGCCCTAACCACCGGTTTCTTGGTCCCTGTACCCGAAGTCGATGGTCTACTATTTTTTATATTTTTAAATGTTCCCTTTATATTTATATTTAAAAATGTAATTTATATGTAAATATTATGAAATAAAGAGAATAATAATATTATAGAACTTTATTTGATAGACACACATTAAACAGCAGATAGATAAAAAAATAGTTTTCCAAACACAGTATAAAACACAGATGATAATAATTATGAGGCTTGTGCATGTGACATTTGCTAATGTCAATACAAACTGACGTGGCAGTTGATATTTTATGTTGGTGACGTGTAATAGCAATCGCATTAGGTATACTTTGTGAAAACGTTAAAATTACAATTAATAATGTTAACATATATAAAGTAATATAAACAAAAATAAGCCTCTGAAATAGAGCACTGAGCTGTTACTAATGGTAATGGGGGCTGTACGCCGTGTCTAACAAAATAGGTGGACTCTCAGCGCACACTGCAATGGGCGTGAACCATCACAGAGCTGATTTTCAGCGTCCACCCTAACTGTTGATCTGACGCCGATAGCCTCTGGTAACTATATTCCGCCATCAATATTAAAAAATATCTAAGCGGGTAAGTGCTTTGTAATATCTTAAATCTTTTTTTTTCACACCCACACAGTTTAGAACAATAAAACTCACAAACGAATCCTTAATTCTTTTCAGGGGAAATTTATACAACTAATCATAGAAAGTATATAGGACTCAAATTAAAACAAACAAAAGGGAAATAAAAATAAAATAAAAATAAATTGAAACCAAAAATAAAATTATAAATGTAAATAAAATTAAAACTGCCGCCATACCGGGACATACCAGGTTGTGACGCCAATGCATGCGGAATCTAAGGGAAAAGGAGATGGAGATGCCACCCCATCTGCGCCAGTATAATATTGTTTAGGGATCAAAAACCTAAAGGTAAGAAACTATGGTCATAGCTTGTTGCTTTGGCAGTTCAAAGAGATATTTTTTTAATTTGGTTTTAAAAGAAATAATTGATTTCAGATCCCTGATGGGGGGTGGTATGGAGTTCCAGCATCGTGTCGCCGCAAATTTAAAACTACCACGAAATGCAGCTGTTTTATGTCCCGGCATGCTGAGAGCTCTAGCTGTTGGTCTGATGGAGTAAGCAAAGTGGTTATGTTTCATGTATTGGTACACTGATAACGGCGCGTGCCGAACTGTACAAAATACTTTGATCTATAACCTATTACTCATAAATGTATTCACGGCCTCTTTACTTGAGATTGATTATTTTACGGTTTCAACAGAATTATCGTAATTTTGTTACTCGTAAAACGAATTTGTGAAATTGAAATCTCTAATTTAACTTCAAACAATCAGCCTCTCCATAAACATAAATTAGATTTCCCTTATTTCTCTTTAATTCTCTTCGTGTTGTCTCATTTATTTAGTTCACAGATGGAATCTACAGAGCTAAGTCCACGAGTTATGTGTTGCTAATAATTATTGAAAGAATTACATAATTTAAATTTTTGAATTCGGACGTTTGGAAATTCCAACAGCAACGCGCCCGGCTTTCATTCTAAACTTTCCATCAGACATTCGCTTTACCTACGCATAACTGCTCTGTCTCCTATACCTAATACTATTACACTCTGTTCTTAAATGTTGTACCGGCTTGTATCGGTACTTGAATTTCGTTTATTGGGTTTTTGGTAGCCCGTGTGCTGAACTGAGGTTTGAATTTTTAGGTGATAAATAAAACTTGTGTTCTGTAGAAAGGTAAGTCGAAGTCTGTATTGCGAATGAAATAATTTTACATAATTCGAGGAAAGTAGAGAGGTAAGGAACAATAATTTAACCAATGGGAACGACGCTGTATCACGTCATTCCCTGTTGGTCTGATTGGTGACAAGAAATGTTGTCTGTTTACGGGGTTGGCTTTTCTTTAGGCTTTTTCTTGGGGATCAGCAATTATGGCGTAATTATGGGTGTATCGAATCACAATTACAGTGTACTCTTTTGCAGCAATGTTTATTATTGAATTACTGGTTTATTATTCTAATCTCACTTTAGTAATATATATATATGTGTAATATATATGTGTATATGTAATAATATAAATATATATCTCACATATATATATATGTATAATGTTCATACCTTAGTAGGTATGAACATTATACATATATATATGTTTTGCTCTTACAGTTATATTCTAACCGATTGCTACGTGATCAATACTGAGAGAGCTGGACGTGCTTATCTATTGTATAAATTCTTTTTTTTTATATAATGAATTAATTAATGTGCTATTTATATTGTTACATAGCATATTAATTAATCCATCCAATCATTCACAAACGTAACAAACGCAGGAACTCTTTGGAAGAGGACTGCTAAACGCATGACAAGAGCTGTTTTTGAATTCTGACACACAAGCGTGAGAAGAGACAAAAGAAAAATGGGGTGATCTTACTTTTTCGAACCTCAAACGACCCTCTATTTAATAAGTATCAATCGTGCGGACGCTATTGTCGCTCCCGCTTGTTCAGCTATGGGCTCCACAGGCAGACTGAGAATTGTCACAGAGACGCTGTCTAAACCATCTGAAAAGATGGAAAGGTCTATGTAGTGTACGGTACAATAACTCGCAAACAGATACCTGAATCAAAAATCGTCTTAGCAACCATTTAATGTTTTTAAAAGACCTATATACTCCACATGATAAGGTAGATGTGAGAAAAAAATCATCCCCACTTTACGTGTAGGACAGGTGCCCTAAATAAATATGAGACATACCTACACTGATTGCGAGTCTACATAGTTGGTACCTGTGGCAGGTTGAGTCGATTTTGATCAGTCATGGGAACTCCCTCTGCAGCGCACATGGTACCATGATGACGGGTGACGGGAGTGGAGAGGTTACTCAGACCACCGGTACATCCGAAGCCTTAACCACCCACACCAAGAAGAAGAATGTCAGGGACGATGGTCCGTAGCTCGTAGAAGACGATGAGTCACAGTCGAGGAGATTGATGGAGCACGTCGAGAAATCAGAGCTGCCTTAAAGGCTCTCAGCGACGCAATCGATGCGATGCGACTGGATAGGGCCTATGGGGCGAACTTATAAAATGGTACCGGGAAAGCTTAGACTATGGATCCCTCCGTTAGCGGAAACCTAGGATCCGGACTTCCTGGGAAGAATGTTGAGCACGCTCTTCCCAAGGATCCAGAACAGTCTCCCGATGCCTCCGTCACACTCGGACTATGAATCGGGTCTGACGAGTAGTACGGTGGCTAGCTTCCTGCAACACCTGTTAGTATTCCAGGTCGGGCGTTGGTCGGCTCTGTCGGTACAGGGAAAGAAATTGAGGTAGATTTTCATGGGTTGTTTCTGCCTCGGTATTTTCCCATCGGTTGGAAAAAAGAGAGACTGGTGAAACTCAGAAAACTGAAGCAATATAGTTCAATGGCTCACGAAGACGCCAAAAACCATCCAGCTCATGTCTGACTGATGCCTGAGTAGGTAATCTCGAGAAACCATGAGAAATTCGCTGTCTCTGCATGGGCGACGTGTGATTTTCATCTTTATAGCACTAACCGTATGGACATGATAAAATTTTAAGGATTTCGAGTACTAAACTACTTCAGAGTTTTATATCGATGGAGGACAACCGAACGTCACATGACTTCTGTGTACTATTATTCTTCTATAATCAGAAAGTACATGATTTTAAAACAACACCAGAAGATAAATTAACCTTATAAACGGCCATTAAAAAGCGATTATTCCCCCTAGGGCGTAGTAGCTGTAGCTGTAGTAGGCCACCTTCACATGCAAATATGAAAGTGGCCGTAGCGGCTAAAAACGGGTGCCAGCATAAAACGTTTAAAATATTTATAAGCTTTAAAATATTTGTGCAGTTTCGTAAAGCCGACTGCATCTGAAGGAAAATTATGATTTTCGAATGTGTGTATGTTTGTGTGTATGTTAATTTCTTTGTCGCCCTACAGACCAAACGACTGGAAGGATTTTGACATATGGGAAGTCGCTAAATTGAAAATGGCACCCAGAAATGAAAAAAAAAGCGGCCAAGTGCGAGTCGGACTCGCCCATGAAGGGTTCCGTATCAGCAAGTAACATCATATAAAAGTTCTTGTGGTTCGTTGGAACTTTGATCGATGTTTTTATAATAGTGAATTGATTGAATGAAAGGTAAATTGCGGTTTACTATTTATGACGTATTAAAAAAAAAACTACTTACTAGATTTCGTTCAAACCAATTTTCGTTGGTAGTTTGCATGGTAATGTACAACATATATTTTTTTAGTTTTATCACTCTCTTATTTTAGAAGTTACAGGGGGGGGGAGACACACTTTTTTCCACTTTGGAAGTGTCTCTCGCGCAAACTATTCAGTTTAGAAAAAAATGAAATTAGAAACCTCAATATCATTTTTAAACACCTATCTATAGATACCCCACACGTATGGGTTTGATGAAAAAAAATTTTTGAGTTTCAGTTCTATGTTTAATTAATCGAAACTATAAAAAAGAGGAAAGCAGCTTAATTCGGACATGTTTATAGAAATAGTAAATATAATATAATAAAATTAATTATTGAAGGGAAAATTCAAGGGAGACGAGGTAGAGGCCGGAAACGTATATCTTGAACAAAAAACATGAGAGACTGGTTGAAGGTGGACAGCACAGAAACATTGATTCGCATGACCGAAAAAGGGATAGATACAGACATATGGTCGCCGACCTCCGTGATGGAGATGGTACCTAAAGAAGAAGAAGAAGAAGTTCTATGTATGGGGACCCCCAAAATGCATTGTTTTTTTTTCAATTTTTATGTGAAAATCTTAATGCGGTTCACAGATTACATCTACCTACCAAGTTTCAAAAGTATAGTTCTTATAGTTTCGGAAAAAAGTGGCTGTGACATACGGACGGACAGACAGACAGACATGACGAATCTATAAGGGTTCCGTTTTTTGCCATTTGGCAACGGAACCCTAAAAATCCAACCCACCCTCCATCCTTTTTAGGGTTCCGTAGCCGAATGGCAAAAAACGGAACCCAGCCACTTTTTTTTCTTACTTTAGCAATATAGGTATCAAATGAAAATTCGTGTATGTAAAATTCGGCCGATAATGCATTGTTTTGTAAGCTTACTAAACATCCGGCGACTAGATATTGATGATACTAACTTTTAAACTTTCGCGTTCCATGATAATTAATATTATTTCTACGGGAATTAACGCGATCACTTATTTAGGGTATTACATACCTCTGATTTGCCTGACGTTTCGACCAGGTTGCACCGGCCGTGGTCACAGGCTGACTGGCTCATCGGCGCACGCCGTAACACACCACAGAGGTATGTAATACACTAAATAAGTGATCGCGTTAATTCCCGTATTAATAATATTAATTAGATATAGATGAGTTGTAAAAAACAGCACATTTTAGAATTTGGTGAATTTTTGCGGTACCATAACAAAACGTAAGTATGTTTGTACATATTGTCAATTATCGGAGTGTAGATGACATCGTTAAACTCATACTTATCCGTCGCTCAGCAAAGCCGCGACAATGAAATCAAATAATAAGCTTTCTATTGTGTCGTAGCACCGCTTTGTAGTGTATTGTATACTGCGTACGGTCTCCACTCTTTGTGCTCGACACTTGCCTCTGTGGAATTGTTTCATTGCGAATATGAAAGAAACCACATTTGTGACGTGTCAGTGATTAAAAATGAATGTGATGTTTAAAACTTGTGAAGTACTTACGAGTTTAATAACAGGTAAAATAACTAAAACCTAATTCACTTGTCACCATTGCATTGTTCAAAGTGGTTTCTGTACTAACTTGACAACTATCACGGTCTACAATATGTTATTAATTATTGCTTTTTGTGAATCAGTAGCAGAGACGTCACGAAATATTTTTACCCAAGTGATACAAATGTTGTACATTATATTTAGTGGTTTGACGACGTATGTGACTGTGAGCAATCCAACATCACTGCAAGCAAAATAATCCAATTACATGTTAATTGCAATCCACTCGTGTTCAAACATACTCGGAGAGTCGTACCATTGTCGTCCCTGGAGCATTCAAATATAACATCACTCATTGGTATTTATTATTCTTCGTGAAATTGTGTGCTTAAATAAATGCTTCTTATGGGTTTTTTTCATTTTGTGATTTTCTTTTATATCAAAATGATGTTAAGCTTCTGTTTCCCAGCGTCTAGTGGTAGATAAAACAGCTACATAAATCATTGTCAACCTAAACTTGTATATGTTTATATTCAACACAGCTGAATTCTGCGAACACGTCATCTCACAGAAAGAGGCGGCGGAGAAGGCCTGGGAGGATGATCAAATCAAATCAAACCATTTTTATTTAAAATAAACCAATACAACGGCACTTTTGAAACGTTAAGTAGTCAGTCGTGAAGTTAATTGTCTGTTCCAATTCGTAGATCCTATGGAGAAGAACAGACAAGAAACTCCATGGACACTCTTTAAGGCATTTTATTAAATGTGAGGACAATGTAACGATGCTGATATTTACACAGGTAGTGTCCAAAAATAATTTAATAATAAAAATAATATAGAAGTTGTGAGATGACCAGCCCCGACCGGCGGCGCCCGTATCACGAGCATGACCTATGCACCAGCCATCGTTCAGTTCAACCATATCGTAGGGAGCCGAACGACCCGCTACACACGCCACCGCCAGCAGGACTTTTGAGCGAGCATGACATACTCACAACAAACTTATGCTACTAGTGACTACAAAGTGCTCCCATGTACAATTCAAAATGTTCGCAGTTATACAATAATAAAGATCTCCACTCGGACCAGATCCGCCACCGGCGAATCGGGCGGCGGAGGCGCGAACGTCTGCGCCTCATGCCGCCTTGATTGTGGCCGCGGGTGGACGGGACGAGTTTTCCCTCCACCCACGTTATTTGGCCAGCCGCGAGGGGGCGTCGTACAGAGATGGTGCCCGCATCAGGAGCGGGCAGGCGCTGGGAGGAATCCAGATAACCTAAGAAGAGATAACCCCCGGTGGGGTGACCGTCCATGATGACTTTCCACACGAAAACAAAAACAAAAAAATAAAAACTGACCCGTTTGTTTCCTACTTTCAACATTTTTTGAACAAGGAAATTTGATTCGGAGGTCACGTTAAGCTGTGGGTCCCGGTTGTTATCATAAGATAACAGTTGTAAAACTTATTTTGAGTCCTACGAGCGCCTGAAAAATATCCAACGGCAAGATTGCGTAGCTACAACGCGTCCTCAATTCGCACTTGACCAGCGTGGGGAAGTATAAGGCCATACCCCTCTCTCCTGAGAGGGTCTCTTCGAGCCCAGAAGTGGGTCAAAATTTCAGGTTTCTAAATGTACATAAAAAACCTACAACTTCTTTAAAGTGTTTCATTTCTTTGAATATGTATGAAATAATATGTAACATAAATATTTTTTAAATAATTTTATAACGATGCGGTAGTTACATAGTCAAAAGTAGCATCGACGGATTTTGGTTATAGAACGTTTTCCCGATGATGGGTGAATCAGCGGCCATAACTATTTTACATGTTCAGCAGATCGACTGCCATCACTCTCTATAAGCCCACAATATATTACCATCCGTCCTGAACATTCTGAAGTCGCCCCATTCATCCTGGAGTGTCACTCGTGTTTATAAATTATACCCGAGATTGATAAAGGTATCTTGAAGAAACTAAAACACATCTTTAACAAACGTTATTTGTTTTTTGAAGAATTAAAAATAAAATATAGCTAACTAGCTTGTGATCTCGACTACACCCGCGTGTATGTTGGTTACCGCGACAAAAAGTACCCTTTGTTCTTCTCCATCTCTATGTCCAAATTTATCTAAAGCAGATAAGCTGTGAGAGCCTTAACAGGCAGACGGATTTACTTTCAAATATGAAATAATAGTATAGATATGGATACAAACACCTATCAGTTCATTATTGAAAATAGCGATCCAAGTACAACTAGCCTGCGAATGTAAGGAATAAATGACTATGCATTATAAATTGATAATTTATTGATGATGATGATGATGACAAGATTTTTTACAATAGACAAGAAATCAACTTTCAATTTATTAGCGTCGACTTTGCGGACAAAATATCCCCTGTTGGGTACGTAGCGGTACTTGAAGTGTTCAACTTTTATCTATTTGCTATTTAAACAATATTAATTAAGAAGGAACGTACCAAGTTGAACTATAGCGATCTTTAAGTATTTATGAATTTTCATAATGAAGAAATAAGAAAGTAAGAAAAAAAATGGTAACTTCACACATCTCATACACAGCAGTCAGATTCCAAACTAAGCAGAGCCTGTAAAATGTCGTAGTCCATTGCTGAACATATACCTCTCTTACTGCATGCCACTCTAATCGAATCTTCTTGAATCCAGCTTCTATCAATCGTCTTGCGCAAGTCGTCACTCCACCTGGACTCTGGAAATCCTACACTACGTTTGCCTAAAACCTCTCTGCACACGCTGTCATAATTCCAGAATTATTTTTCTCCAAGAGCTGGCTGTTCTGCAGCTAACATGGCCGGGCTCACTGCCACTTCAGCTTGCTAATCCGGTGGGCTATATCGATGACGTTAGGTTTCAGCCCCATAGCCTCATTCCTGATGCGATTCCTCAGAGAAACCCCAGCACGCTGAGAGATTTTTAGCTTATGGATTAGTCATAAGACGGTCGGGTAGGACGCACTCATTAAAAACCTTTATTTTTCGGCACTTTAAATTTTTTCTATTCTCCAAATTTGTTCCTGCCCAGCTACATTAGACAAAGTGAGGTACTTGACCATGACAGACATAATATATTTGAACAACTTTGTGAACGACACCGTTCGAAATGACATGACCTAAGTTTCATCTAACTTTATCCATAAGGTGAAACGCAAGAGTCAGCTTAATCATTTAGATCTTATGCAAATCACAAGTGAAAGATATATTAATTATTGATATTTATTTCCAGTTCAGTGTCTTGAAATCCTCCTTTGCATTTGTGATAAAATTCAGATAAATAATGTCTCCGTGTCTTACTTCTCTCTGCAACGGTATAAGCTTTCATCATCATCATCATCAACAGCCTTTAATAGTCCACTGCTGGACATAGGCCTCTCCTTTGAAAGGAGGCTTTGGCCTACTATACCACGCTGGCCAGACGGGTTGGTAAAGGGTTTGTTCCAAGTTTTCCTTCTCTTGGCAGTGATGTTAGCTGCTTATTTTGTTCCTTTAGTCGCCTCTTACGACACCCATGGAATGAATAGGGGTGGTGATACTTTGTATTCTTAATCCGTCACCACACGGATATAACGACGACGTTGACGGTATGAGCTTTGTAACCTTTTAATTTTATTATTTAATGACATATTCCTTACAGAGCATGGAATAAGGAAAAATGCTACTGCCACTGTAACCTTGGATTTTAATAAACAATTGACAAACCCACTGTAACAATTATTTTAAATTATAATTTATACAGGGTGTAACCAGACGACTTCCGAAAACGAAAGATGCAGCTTCAGCACCCCAAAACTAATTAAAAAAATCAAACAGTTGTCTTTAAAAAAAATTGTAGCCGGAAAAAACAATGTATCAAGATTTTTATTAATTTCCGAAGCCAGCAATGTATGCGCGCACTGAGTAGCTAGGTCAATGCCTTTCATAACTATTTAATTTAACTACCTACGCGTCGCGGCGTCGGTAAAGTTCCCTATTAACGAAAATACCTACCTAGTGACTTCACGCTACTTACCTAATTCTGCGAGAGCCTCGGTCGACCCAGAAATGGCACAAACTGAGCATATTTTATTATTTTTTCTTAAAATCTTATGCACTGTTTGATGCGATATTGGGGTTCCATGACCTCTAATTAACTTTGCCGTAGTTCGTTTTCCAACCCGAGGATTTCTCTCAAGACCTGTTCGTCCACTCGAAGATCTACTTCTAGGCCTTCTCCATGCCTTTGGGATGTAATCCTCTCATTATTCAAACCTCTCTGATAGGCAGCCGTGATGACTAACCTATCACGGTAAATACGCAAAGCCCGTGATGCATTTACGCGGGCTACACCATAGCACATAATCATTTGGCCGTATTCCCTCGCACTAAACATTATAAATAATCACTATCACTGTTAAAATATAAGTACCTATTTTAAAAATAACACAAATTCGGTGATAACTGATAACATAAGAGAATAAAAAACGAAAAAATAAACAATTAACTTACTATACCTACTTAAAAAAGGAAAATTACAACACAAAACTTTCGTGAAAGTCCCTTAAAAATTCCCATAAAAATCCCTTAAAAAAAATTATAATGCGCCACGCAACTGTCCAGACTGTGCGAACATTGAAGACCGACTGGTCTAGTTCGTACCTATTTATAAAATTAGGGAATTAAGGCGAGGTTTAATCGGGATTTGTCAAAAACGCACTATCTTTTAACGTCAAGTATGAAGTACAGCTTTATGGTACTGAGATAAGAAAAATAACATGTATAGATAAAGATCTACACTAAAGCTCTACCGAATTTAATTTTAAGATTAACTTACTAAAATTATATAATAAATTATAACCTTTGCCTCTTTCTTTTACACTTAATCGTCGAAATACACCGTATTTTAAGCGATAACAGTACAATTTTTTTAAAGAATTAATTTAAAAATATGATAATTTAAAACGATCACTGGCTATTTTTTTATTTATATTAATATATTTGTCATAATAAATCGAAAAGCCCATTAATTAACAAACGTAAGCGCCTAAGAAAGACTCACGAGCAAAAACACAACAAACAGAGCGTATGATATTCAACCTTATTCGAGTCACTAGTAGACGTAATATTCGCTACGCTATTCGAATCAGTCTGCGAGCAACGCTCGAAGTGGGAAGTCGGTTCCGGACGCTCTGTGCCAAAATATTACTGACGCGCAAGTACATGGCGCTTGGCTCACATACTACTGTCTTCGCGTGGGTTTTCTCCCTTTTATTATTTTTTTACATTGTAAATTGTATTTTTTTTTTATTTAATATAAATAGTAAGGTCCATAAGTCAAAACAGATATAGTGTTATTGCAAATTATAAACATGTAATAAGGGGTAATAAATGCAAAATCGGAAGAAATGGATGATTGAAAGTGAGAAACTAGCTATTGACACCTTGACACTATATGGTAACCAGGGTCTGATGCTGGAGCTGGAAGGTGGCCATAGGAACCCCATCGAGTTTGGGCTCATTTGATTCGTCTTGACGAGTATTTTGACACTATATGGTAATCAGGGTCTGATGATGGAGCTGAAAGATGCCATAGGAACCCCATCGAGTTTGGGCTCATTTGATTCGTCTTGACGAGTACTTTGACACTATATGGTAACCAGGGTCTGATGATGGAGCTGGAAGGTGGCCGTAGGAACCCCATCGAGTTTGGGCTCATTTGATTCGTCTTGACGAGTACTTTGACACTATATGGTAATCAGGGTCTGATGATGGAGCTGGAAGATGCCATAGGAAACCCATCGAGTTTGGGCTCATTTGATTCGTCTTGACGAGTACTTTGACACTATATGGTAATCAGGGTCTGATGATGGAGCTGAAAGATGCCATAGGAACCCCATCGAGTTTGGGCTCATTTGATTTGTCTTGACGAGTACTTTGACACTATATGGTAACCAGGGTCTGATGATGGAGCTGGAAGGTGGCCATAGGAACCCCATCGAGTTTGGGCTCATTTGATTCGTCTTGACGAGTACTTTGACACTATATGGTAATCAGGGTCTGATGATGGAGCTGGAAGATGCCATAGGAACCCCATCGAGTTTGGGCTCATTTGATTCGTCTTGACGAGTACTTTAACAGTATATGGTAACCAGGGTCTGATGATGGAGCTGGAAGGGGGCCATAGAAACCCCATCGAGATTGGGCTCATTTGATTCGTCTTGACGAGTACTTTGATACTATATGGTATGAATGTATTTCCAACAAAGCAAAATATTAAGTTACAAGTACTAGAGTAGAATTTAATTGTAGCGTGTTTAGACAAGTTTTAATGATATTAGTAGAGTATGAGGTTTCGTCTGTATACCGACACATTTTAGCAAGCCGTGCGTGTAACTTCGTTCCATCCGGGTGTCACTTGACACCTCTCAAGTCTTTTTTTTTATTTTCCTTTTTCATTCCATAGATATGCTCTTATACTAATAACTTGAATTAATATCAAAGAAAAAAAATACTATATAAATAAATAAAAAAATTAAATTGCATAAGTTGATAAAAAATGCTATGCAATAGCTTTACCGCGGCAGTCCCCGAGTGCCACACGGCTTTTTTTTGTTTTTTTTTTATTAGTAATATTATAAAAAATATTTTTTAAATAAATGATTGTTTTTTACACTGTATAGGATATATTTTATCCCAGCAAAGATTTATTAGTATTTTTTATAATAGTCGAAATCTCGTTTATTCACTTCAAAATTTACTAATATTTGTAAATCCATTATATCATAAGTAAACAAAAACCAAGAACTACGAAATTTGATTGAATAAAGGGTCGATTGTGTTTACTTAGGTCAATCTCTAGCCTAGACCACCGCCCTCTTACGTCGCCGCATGCCAACATTTTGTTCCTAAAAAAAGGTTATTGCGGAACCATCTGCGCTAAGTTTGGACTCGCCAAGATTATATCGGCCGTAGTTTAACATACAAGTCTCGATGACCCGCGGTCCGCGGTTACCGCTCTCGACAGCGGGCGGCGTCCCCCCGGTAGGCGGAGCTTACGTACCGCACCTCACCCCCTCTGATTGCCGAATGTCTGCTTATAACCTCGCCTTAAAGTTCTTTGACACGCCGCCGATCTGACGTATCGATAGGTAAATACCTACGACATGACATCGGAAACCCTTTGTCGCATAAACTCAAAGATCACGCTTCTTTGATATTCGCCGACAAAGGCACACCAAACTTGCCGCTACAGTGCTTCGTCTTCTGTGTTTAGGTAAATTAATAAAAATTTCAAAGTAATTCAAAGTTTTACGGCTAGATGCATCCGTAGGTTTCCTGGACAAATTTCGCGTTTTGTATTGGAAATTTTGTATTTTTTTTCTATGGAATAGGGTTTAAACGAGCTGAAGTCTGACCTGATGGTAAGCGATTACCGTCGCCAATGGATAACGGCAATACTATAGGCGGCACAAACAGCGCCAGCGCTGTTTCACACCGGTTTTCTGTGAGGCCATGGTATCACTCTGGTCGAACTGACTCATTCATGCCGAAGCGTGGCTCTCCCACGGTATGTAAGAAGAGCGAATGTGAATAGATTGCCGAATCAGCATTGCTATTTAGAAAACCGTAGGCGTAGGCTCACGTCTAGGCTTAAGATTTCAGACGCACGGTGCTATGGGTTCGATTCCCGGCGCAAAATAAACTTGAATTTCATTGAAGACGATGAATGATTTCATTATACGAAAAAATATAACAAGTGCACAGGATACCATTATTATTTAAGCGTTGGTTGATAACCCATCAGAAAGTCAGATTAGAGAGTGATTTCGTTTAAAGTTTTAGTTAGTGTTAGGTACCTACTGCGGGCGGGACGCGCCTGCGCTCCCTAGCCGCGGTCATCGAACCGCGTGCGGTACTGTGTAATGACCCCCGGTCAGCTGATTTTATTTAAAAATACATTGCAGTTTTATTGTTTTTATTTATTTTTTGGTTTTCTAAATGAGATAATTAGGTTGTTAGTGTCCTATTATGTTGTACTATGTGTATGTAACCAGAAAAATACAAAAAAGAACTTAGATAAATTAACATATATTTTGCGTTTTTTTTTCGCTAAACCTATTCAGTATCATGGTCTGAATGCAACCATTAAGTTTTCGATTTTAGTCTTTTTACACCCTGTATTTATCAATTATAGTGTTAACAATTGTTTATTACTGTACAATTGAATTTTAACTAATATTTACAGTTTTGAATATTAGTTACATTTTTTTGTGGTAAAAGATGCTAACAATGCCGCAGCAAGCTGGATAAAGCCGGAGATCATGAAAAAAGAAAACAACACCACACTGTTATTCACATTGGTATTAATCAAGGTCTTAAAGCTACCTATGGAGGGAAATCAAGGCCGCGATGTGGTCCGTCAGGTAAACTATTGCTTAACCTTGACAATCATAGGCAGTGACTTTAACTGCTCTAAACTTTGGTAAGAACCCTTACGGTGGGTCTCACACCGCTTGTCGCGAAAAAAAACAGCCTCAAAAATAGCAGCATTTGCTACGTTACAGATTTGTTTGCTGCATGTATCGTCAATCTACCTGAAAACGCTGCAAGTACTCTGTATTAGACCAGATTTCTATCGGATCTTTTTCATCTTTTTCATAGTTTACGAATGCTGGGCACACTCTTCTTATTTCTGATTATACTCTTCTTATTTCAAAATACATGCATAATAATATATTGTTAAACTACAGTCAGACACAACACAAATAATCGTGTTAATCTCACAATAATTGTCACGGTGACAGACAGAGACACGTACCATTAGACTAATAGGCCTTTTAAAAATAGATCATGTGTAATCAAAGAAAATATAAACAGAAAGACATCAAAGAGTAGTGTAATAAGAGGGATTTAACAAAATCTGCATGTACCTACTCGTATTTAGAGTAAACATACGTCACTTTGTTTATAGGGTAATAATCAACTTCAAATTCTTGGAAGAACTTTGGTTTAAGCACGACGTTCTCAACAATTCCGTATAAGTCAAGTAAATTTATCAACAATTGCGTTCAAAGCCCACAGAAAACTGAATATATTCAAATAGATGAGTCCTTAATTGACTTGTTTACCGAATTAATACTAAAATATTCAAAACACGTTTACTCATCCACAATGGGGCGAAACTATAGCACTTTTTCCATTCTGTGTCCATTTACAAATAAATGAAAACAACGGTTGTAAATCAGCGTACCTATTGTGTTTCATATAGACGCATTATTCTCTAGAGAACTTTTGGTACCTGGTCTATATTTATTGTTGATATTGTCACCGGCATCGTAGTAAACTCCATGTTGGAGTTTTATATTATAATATTTACTTTCAATAGAGCTACTTAAAATTTGACGTGTTGTGAAGGAGTTAATTTTTAAGTTAATGAAACAAAATTCTTATTTATGTTTATTAATTGATTTCACGTCTCTCTCAGATGAACTAAGAACAATGAGCCAATTCCTGAGCTTGCCAGAGCACCAAATATTATTCAAGAGATTAATGAGTCGATGTTCTTGTCAAACAAATATCAGTATTATATATATTTGCAATAGTAGGCCAATACCTCCTTTTCAAGGAGAGGCCTATGTCCAGCAGTGGACTGTTAAAGGCTGTTGATGATGATGATATATTTGCAAGCCCAAAATCGATCAAAGTGGTGTGCAATGGGAGAGGCCTATGTCCAGCAGAGGACTGAAATGGGCTGATGATAATGATGATGATGATATTTTTATTAAATACAATTCACAGAGTGATAGGTCACACTAAGAGCCAGAGACTTGTTGATTGACTTGTTGTTTGTGAACTTTCTCGTTACTAAAACTTATTTCGTGACCTGTTAAATAAAAACCGAATACATTTAAAAAGCACAAAATATATTTTTTCAAAATAAACATATGGTCATATACATATTATAATCACAAACAAATGTTCCCCTATTGTGATTGCATGCCTCAACTTATCAACCATTCATTCATTCAATCATCAAGATTTACCTAAAAGTTGTGAAGTGCTCAGTAAAAGACCGGGTAAATCCATAACACAGTTTTGTCCTTGATAGACACCCGATCGGACGAAACCCCGTCTAAGACGTGTTGGATTTTCGCTTCTTACTGGGTAGAACGGTGACACCAGAAGCCTCGCGAACGCTTTCCTACCAACTGCAGGTATAGGCTGCCGCGGGGCTTAGTGAGTAGACCAGTGCTATGGAATTACCACACATAACCTTCGTTTCCCCTACGGAGGGTACGGTATAAAAAGCATTTCATGCGTAAAAAAACAATACACACAAACCACGTTTCATGTCACTTTCGCTAATTGTATAAATCAGTGTGCATATAATTTTTTTTTACAATCTTTATCTAAGTTAATAGAAATATAATGGGTTAAGTAATTATATAATTTAAACAACTTTGAGTGGCAGTGAGTGCTATACATTAGTTAAAGTTAAAAAGGATTTGTACGGGACTTTCACAGGCAGGCTGCTGACGACATAGGGAGCTCAGCTCAGCTTGTTCTAAATATAAACGGCAAAATCTTCTGAAACGCTTGCTGTAAACTTACTTAGACACGGCCGTAGTGTAGGACGACATTGTGGTCTAGATTTCGATTCTCTGACCAAATGTTTGTATGATCTACAAATATCTGTTTCAAAGTTTTTTATGTTGATAATATGTACCTAAGCATGTATACATGCTTAGTTATGTATATATGTATATATATATAGAAAAGGTGTCTTATATTATATTATTCAATTCAGTCTAAGCTTCGCTAAATTTGAAACTAGATTGCGTAGTGTGTGTGTCAGATGTGAATTTATTAAATAGCTCAGTAATATTGCTGCCCACTAGTTCCGTTTATTTAATCAGCATCTAAAATCTACTTTGTGTACACCACGAACACGACATCGACGTTCATATAATCTGATTCATTTGATTGAATGCATGTTGGCACATGTGACTGAGTCGAAACATTCGCGTCCAAACCTAATTGCATAACAATAGTGAACACAAACAGAAATATCAAATCAGAGCAATGTAAATGCGTTGATTTTATGATATTAAAAGCCTTGCAATTGTCACTAAATTAACTGATTGATATTGATACAACAATCGCATTAGCATTATAAATACACATAATACACATTGGTTCTATGTTAAAATTTAGAAAAATGGACTTGTACATACTTTTTGAGCTGAATTTAACTTTATTGTTTAAGTTCCTTTTGCATACTTTTTAAAATATGATGAATACATGAAAATAATTAGAATGATACACTCAATAAACGATATGAATATCATAACCATTCATTACATATTGGCAGCGGTACAGGATCTACCATTCTCCTTTTACCATAAAAAAGTACGAATAATAGGGTGCGTTTAATTTTAAAGGCCTATCGCTAACAAAAAGAGATTACAAGCAGCTGAATATATTCAAATTGGTTAATTATGATCACACTTCTATCCGATGTGCACTCAAGGTTTAAGCAGATTAACGTTCTTTTGCTCAGGGAAGATTGGCACACAGGGTCAAGCGCTTCCAACAGCCTGATTTAGGCGCAGTAGACCATGCGCGAACGAGCGAAGGAGGCGGGGTGTGAAGAAGCATCTCACTAGGCCGCTATAGTACCTAAGGATCACCGTGCTGCACTGATGTGGCCCGAGGTACGTCGGGGTTCCAGGGATTTCCTTTCGAGGGTACACCTGGTTCCTATAGATATAACCGAAAGTCATAAAGATCACGAGGGTCGTTTCTTATATTTCCATTTTGGAAAATATTAAACTCATGATAACTTTTGAATACATTTGAATAGGATCTAAATACTTGAAAAAGTAATTAACAGGACAGGACTTGAATATAAAGTGATTAATTTGGATAAGAAATAATAACAAGGTGTTAATTAATACTTATCCTTAATTTGTTCGGACGTAAATATTGAATATTTTACCATGAACAAGTAATTATTGTGATTACACATGCCGTGGTATTGCTGTCTATTTTGTAGATAACGATGTAAATAATTCAAATTCAAATTCAAAATTCTTTATTCACTTAGGATGCAATACATCTCTTGTGACAGGTCAAGATTCTACAGGTAAATTAGCTTGGAGAAATTTTTGCGTTTGTAGTAGTGTATGGTCACGTGGCACCTGCGGACAGCGTAAATTGGTTTGTGCGTGTTTCCACTTTCCACTATCAAGTGACGATTTTTTGATTTAGATTGAAATATCTCGAAAACGATGCGTCCTAGGCCAAAAATTTCAATTTTGACCCCCCGGAGTTTTAAAAACCCTAGATGAAAGGAAAACAGAAAATTATATATCGGTCTCTCCTCTTTGAACTTTCACTTCTATCGTGTGTGAATCGCACACACACCTTTTTTTTAGAAAGTCGAAACCTTTTTCTTTAAAATAAAAACTTGTTTTTATTGAAAACAAAAATCAGAGTGTTGCTAGGGATAAGTATAAAATTAAATAGTAATGTTAGAATATCGAAACATTTTTGTATAGGCCAGAACGATATAGTGGAAACGCGCTCTAAGATCTGAGTAATATACACACCACTACATATGCAAAAATTTCTCGAGAATAATTTCACTGTACATGTACATTTATGCCATGTTCGCAAACAATAGGTAGAGCCGGAGAAAAGAACATGGCAATAAAAACTCGCGGCCACTCCTTTCAAATCGCCAATGTTTACATAGTTTTAATGTTTATAAACCTGATATGGGGGTAAGGTGCTGCCACTAATATACTATACACCATGTCAGAGGACTGATGCAAATTATAGTGATTAAAAATTAGAACATAAGCTAATTTAAAAAAAAAAAAAAAAACAACAGCCTCAGTGGGTACAATAGTAGGAGCATCTATAGCCGGTTCCAAAAATAACGGGTCAGTCACATAAACCCGAATATCTCCCGAACTACGTATGCCATCCTAATGAAACGAAGACTGTTCAATTGAGAATTTAATTATACAGATAAAAAATAAAATAAAACTTAGTTACACACACAATATTAATCTTAAATTAAAAAAAAACTAAAGTAGTCATATTTTTCTTAAGATTACATTTTTTTTATGATTGTTTTTTTGCTGTTTTTCATCACTGGAGGCTTCATCACGTGGAGGCAATACAAAGTATTAAATGAAGAAAGTGATGAAAAACAGCAAAAAAACAATCATAAAAAAAATGTAATCTTAAGAAAAATATGACTACTTTAGTTTTTTTTTAATTTAAGATTAATATTGTGGGTGTAACTAAGTTTTATTTTATTTTTTATCTGTATAATTAAATTCTCAATTGAACAGTCTTCGTTTCATTAGGATGGCATACGTAGTTCGGGAGATATTCGGGTTTATGTGACTGACCCGTTATTTCTGACCCGTTATTTTTGGAACCGAGTGTACTTACAACAAAGGTAAAAACTATATGTGCTCAAATATTGGCCAAATTACTGGTAACGAAAGATTAAATATAAAATATTAATTATAAGATCAAAAAAAACAATGATATTATAAAAAAAGGTAGATATCGCACTATCGCGCGATTATTGTTGAGGACAAATGTAGACAATCGTCGTGACTTCATTTAGTCGGCTAATAGAAGCTAGCGAATAAACACGTTGTCAGAGCGTTTCCGTGAAGTGCTTATTATTACCAAAATGCCGAGCTGTGTGTTATGAAAGTGTAAAAACTATGGTTCCAAAGTAAATAAAAAGGAAGAGTTACATACCACGGGTAACTATTTATAAGTAACTACGTAATATTTGTATTTTGTCACGGTTTTGTTTCCCATTTACCGAAATTATTAAATGATATCCAGTATTAGTTAAGGTGCGTTGAAAAAGGACAGAGGATAAGATTGTAACTGAAGTGTGACAAGGACTAATAACGGTCGATGGCATGCGTAATAGATTAAATCTCTTTAGCTGTCTCTTTCTTTACCATGCATTCCGTATTATCTTTTGCATTCGTAATCGTAATGTATGTATACACCTATAAATAAGTACGTCATGTCATACCGCAACAATATCGAACGCCGTTTAGTATGAAGGTAACCTATCTTTCTATATAATATCATTGAAAAAAAAGAGAAGAATGGCCTTTATTAGTCACGTAGAATCTTTACTTACAAAAGTAAAATCATGCTCTTAAACAATGTGATAACAACATTCACATGAGTAGAATCAAATGTTAAGGAGCAAGTAGTCAAATCCATTTTATTTATCATTTAAAAATTCGTCAACTGTATAATAACCTTCTGTAACTCTAACTGTATAATGTTGTGATATCATCCTGGACTTATTTAATTGTTATCACATTTTTTTGTGTTGAATATTTTGTGCAGCTACATAAGCTTTGTGACAAATAAAAGCAAACTTATATAAATCAGAGACTCGTAAGACTTATGCACCAATTACTTGTCATATCTTTGTTGGATCTAAAAACGAATTCAACCAATATGTAGACCTTTACTGCAATGGTTTGTGTGCACAATGTAGTAATTGTAATAAGGGGAGGTGATAACTTGTGAAATATCACACATTTGGAGTACTCAACTTGGCTCTTTAGGCGGTTCACATACTGCACCGCGCTCCGTCGCGTAGCGCGGAGTTGCAGAATTTAATATTGTATGCAAGTACATCGATTAGTATAGAAAACACGCCAGGTCCAACACATCAAAAACGCGCCACGGCGCGTGAGCGTGTGCCGCTAGCAGATTCTGCAGCCGCGCGCTTAATCAAAAGTTATCATGAGTTTAATATTTTAGGTGGGGCGGACCGCAGCAGTAAACACATTTATATACGAAATTGAACAATGCCCAGCAATTTGGGATATGAAATGCAAATAATACAGACGACCAAATGGAAAGTAGCCTTTAGTTTGGTGCTTAGATCTGCTCGAAGAGGCAGATCTGCTCCTCCGTCGCCGCGCGCGGGATCTGTTGCCCCGCGACTACGCGCCTAGGCGCGTCGCCAGTGTGTGAATCGCCTTAGTGACCTGTGCCCCCCCCCCCCCCCCCGAAGGTTCCATCGCAATCAGTGCCGTTCGTAACATTACTCCATATTCGCCGCCAAATACGTTTACGCAACGATCTTTTTGACAAAGGTCATGTCGATATAAATATCTTAATATTACATTATTCCGTATACTATAAAATTCTAATTCTGATAGTTTTGCTGTGTGTACAACTTTCCAGCCACTTTGAAAACTGCCTCCATTTTTTTAGAAGCTAAATACGGCGACCGAACGCTCCACACCGCACACTTAAAAACGCCAAACGCGGCGATCGAGTCGCTTTTTAGAAGCGCGACACAGCAGCTGAACGCTATTCTCCGCACACATTCGGATGCCGGTAGCAGCGACTTGGCATCTGAGCAGTCGCTAAAACGCGCGTTTCCGATACCGCGATCGAACGCAAGAAGTCGCTAAAACGCGATGCAGCATCGATGCAGTCGCCAAATCGCCGATCGCCGATGCTAAAGTGTCATAAAAAGTCATTTGCCATTATTATCCACTCTGACAGCGAATGTTTGGCGACGGGATAAAAAATGAATTATACATTTTGGCTTTTCCACCAGCCACTTAAGCGTAGTATAGAACCTATCAGCGTAGAAATTTACGCGTTATTAGGCCGATTTTCTGTGTAACATAGTTTTCGTTTTATTCCATTTTTTGAATTGTTAAATGTTAATGTGTTGAAGGTTTAATTTAATCTAATTTAAAGTTTTATACAATAGGAATGTAATCATTATACAAAACCTCTTTCTATTACTCACTTCTTTTTTTCTGACTTGATAAAAGCCGTTGGATGCGGTCAACACAAAAGCGGTCGTTGCGAAGAGCCCTGGGATAAGCCTATGTCCAGCAGTGGACCTAACATAAAGATAATTGCTAAATCAGTCTCTCACTTATAGCTACACTAGCTGACCCGGCGAACTTCGTACCGTCTTAAAATATTAATTCATAATAAAGTATTGTGTTTAGATATTAACTGATAGTGACAAATCGACAACAGCATAACTAACACGCCCCGGCCGGTACCGCCAGAATTGCTTTGTTCCTGCATTTTAAATCTGTAATATCTTCAAAAGTATTAATTTAAATTACATACTGTAAAGGCCCATATTAATCTATATTAAATACACAATTTATTTAAGGTACTTAATTGAATAAGGATTGATACTGTGTTGCCTATAATCGCTTCGTAAATAAACCATTATTTCTCGTAAAAAAAAAATGGTTATTGTGGGTTTTCCCTAAGAGGTAGACATATACCATCGCGGACTTTTTTGTAGACCTTTTTAAGATGTACAATACTGTAGTAGATTATTTTGATCTATCTCGTAGGGTACAGCCAGCGTTAGAAATATAAGCGTAAAAAACATCACATTAGAAACCTCTAAAATTATTATCGACTATATTATGCATGTAATATACATAAAAACCTTTAATCACTCCCCCTATTTAAGAAAATTTCATAAAAATCCGTTGCGTAGCTTTAAAGATTTAAGCATACAAAGGGACAGAGAAAGCGACTTTGTTTTATACTATGTAGTGATGATGTAGTGAAGACCTTCTCTTGTGTACGAGACAAATACTCAACGAGAAGGTAATTTTATATTCCGAGCAATCTTCGCACCTGATGGGTGGATGGGGCGCGACTGTCGCTGTCCAAGCTCACCTGTAACTCTACAGACACAACACTTTGAGCTTCCCATCCGACATGGTACAGCTACAGAGCAACAGTCGCTCGGTGAAGAGATCACGATTCGTGAGCACAGCATTCTGAGCGATCTACGGCACAGAACATATTTGAAGTACAGAATTTGACCTTTTAATAGAAAAAATGGCGTTACTTTGTCATTTTGAAAGAAAGGTATAATCATAAAAGTTGAATAAGCTGACATTTTCTTCAATATTCAGCCTATCATAGTGACTCTACCCTGCCTGATGCATAAGCAAAATCCTAGAGCGTGGGGCACCACACTTAAACTATACCAGACAATAAAGTACGACGGCCCATACTATGGCGGCTTAGTGAGATACTTTTTCACACCCCGTTTGAAGGACCCACGCACCAAAGAGCTGGTAGTGAGTTCCAGTCTTTGATTGCTCGGCTTAAGAAAAAAGAGCTGAACCGTAACGTTCTGTTGTGTATTTCTTCAACTCTAAAGCAGTGACTTCCAAGTCCAGCACGTGTTGTCCTGTAAAGGAAGGGAGAAAGGGGGACCAGTTAAAAGAGCTTTTGAGAACACTCTCCATGGTAAAGGCGATAGAGGACGGCCATAGAGGCGATGTTTCTCCGCACCTGCAGAACTCGGTGGTTTTGGGACTGTTATTGTCAGGACACTATGGACGATGGTTCGACTCACGGCTCCCAGTAGTCGTCTACAACAACATTCATATAACATAGTCTTTTAGCATAAACTTATACTGAATGAACAAAACTGCAAACCAGAAATTAATATGCTGTTAACCTTAACAAGTGATTTTTAAACTAATGTAAGCCGACCAAAATAACTTAGGGTCTTCGCCAAATAATCAACAAACCAAGATAACTAAGTGTGTAACTAACAAAGGAAGTCAGTATTCTTAACTTTAAAGAAATACCTAATTGTATATCAAATGATAAACAATCGCGTTTCATTCCGCTTTACCTAATCAATTAATTTTCTTGTTAGGCGTCGAATTAAAATTATTTCGCTACACTTACATTATTCTAAGTAAGTTATTAAGGCTACATTATAATAGTTTATTATTTTCTGCTTTTCTGTATCATAACTTTGTGTAAACTACGTATAATCAAAGACTACGTGTTACTAAATGTTTATTTTTACCCGACTACGACAAAGCCAAAGGAGGGTTATGATTTTTACAGCCTATGTATGTATATTCATTTGTTCCCACATAGCTCCTCAACTACTTAGTAGAACTAGTAAAATGACGTATCGTTAGAAGCGTCTTGATCGTCCGCTGGTTATAGGCCATATAAGGTGTCACTGAAACTAATGTGACGCCCTCTAGCAGTTTTAAGTTATATGTTAACAAATAAATTTGAGATAATTATGCCGGGTTTGGCATCATTGGATAGGGCGTTACTTTCACATTTCAAATATAATATATTATTAGACTTTGTGCGATGGTACGATTCTATGTAACGTGTGACAAAATAAAGTTGACGTTCATAGAACTTAGAAGCACATAACAAAGCCACAGTTTTAAATCGGTGTTACCGAATAGCCTTGATAACAATTTTGAGCTGTTTGTTATTGACTACTCCTACAAGCATGAGAAGTTATAGTTGCAGCCCCTTACAAAACCGGAGTCAGGGCAATTGTCATCAAGTCGTGTAGGGAGCAGAAAGGTGCGCGGCGGCCGGCGAAGGCGCGCGAAGTGTCTCGACGCGCGGCACTCTGCGGCCGATCGCCACGCGTGTCTCTCGCCCGCACCCGCGCCGTTCACTCCGCTATTCTCACGACTCACAATACGCGAACTTTGAAACTAACGCAGACACATCGGAAGTATCGTGATAGCCGCCTTGCGATCTTCGTTTCACAATTCTAAGCATGAGAAACAAAGAATTTGACGAACATAAAATTTACTTTAACCCTAGATAGATAACCTACGTCGAAACGACGTACTCGATTTCGAAAAATCGATCTAACTCGTTGATTTTTCGCGTCACTAAACTGGCCCTTCCTGCCAACTCCTTCGACCATCGGAGCTTGCAGGACACACCCGTATCACTCCGGTAAGTGTAACACTTTCGTAAATATTTACCTACCGTACGTCGAAGTGACGTATGGTTATCTTTAGTGCCAGTTTTGGGAACATGTGTTCTTGCGACTTTATTGAAAATAAATGGGCATATTTTTTATTAGTCGTTTTACTTGTTAAAGGCCACGATAAAAATATATGATGCCGTCAGAAATTCATATAAAAGATGCAGAAATTAGACGGTTATTGCATGAAACGAGTGATGAAGAGATTTAGGGGTCGGAAAGTGAAACTGAAGACTACCTGTTTATTAGAGGATAAAGTACAGAGTGATGTCGAAGACTATGCGATGAGTCTACCAGTGGTTTCTTAAGATGTGTCTGAAAATGACCCGGAAAGTCTTGAAACTGCTTCGTCAAGTATGCCGAGTTATATTATTATTCCACAGCGTCAAATTCTTAGAGGCAAAAACTATCATCGTTGGACGGCCACTAAAGGCAGAACAAGTGCCAGAGTTTCATCTGCTAATATTATACGGACGTCTGGGGGCCCCACTTGGATGAAAAAAGTTTTGCTATATTTATTACCGATGACATTGTGGAGGAGATCACAAAATGAGCCATCGCTGAAATCCAGCTCAAAATTCAAAAACCTGATGTAAAAGCCACCTTTAAAACTACTAATTGTAAAGAAATTCGGGCTCTTTTCGGCATACTGACACTAACAGCTAGCTGCTATGAAAGACAAACATTTGACTACAGATGAGTTATTTGAATGTTTGTATTCAGGAAACTGCCACGAGTAGAGATAGATTCGATTTTTGATAAGCTGTTTGAGAATAGACGATTAATCTTTGCGACCTGAACTACTGATACATTTGTACCAATCAGAAAAATATGGGAGATCTTTATATACCACTACCGATCCAATTATATTCCCTGACCTTATGTGACCATTGACAAACATCTTTTATGTTTCTGGGGTCGGTGCCCTTTTCGAATGTATATTCCAAACAAACCCAATAAATACGGACTCCCACACCTCCACACCCCCCACAGAACCTGAAGGTGTACCTGAGCCAAAGAAAAGAAAGTATTGTGCCTTTTGTCCATCAAAAATTCGAAGGATGACAAAGACAATGTGCGACAGCTGCAAGAATCCCATTTGTGGGAGCACAAGTCCAGCGCCAGTCCTAGGTGCATTTGAGGCCAAAATTAATAAAAAGTGATATATACTACTGTTTGTTACGTTATAGAGATTACAAAAAGTTAATTTTGAAAAGTCAAAATTAAAAATTATAGGACTGACAGAGAGATTCTTAAATGTTTAAGTTTTGTAAAGTGAGAAGTATCTTGTTTTGTTCTTTATTATTTTTAATAATAAAAATATGAATAAACTCCAATTCTTTTCATTTCCTCACAAAACAATTAAATAAATGAAGACATAATATCCCATTCATAAACCTAGTATATACTTAATCCAAAATATGCTCACTTAAACATTTGCACGTCGAGTCGACGTATGGTTATCTTTAGTGTATAGTGAAATATGGTTATCTATCTAGGGTTAAAACATTTGGACACATCGCGTCACTGTTAGAACCGTAATCTCACAACTAACTGTACTTAAAATGAACAATAAAGTGCAACGAAGGTAGATAGATAGATAGAAGGTGCATAGTGCCGTAATATACTAAGTGATAGACCTTGTGATTTGTGAATGTGATGGCCGCACGGAGTCACAACGGTGTTTATTTTCTTTAGTGCACGTAGTGGCGTCATTTCAATGTCGGCCTGGCATGTTCCTGGAGCCGGCCGCTCACCACCATGGCGCGTAGCGGTTCTCATGTTGCTGATATTGAACTCACCGACACAGCAACAGACACGCGCGTACCCGCAGTCGCACAATACCTCAAACACAATATCGCATCGCGCCATTCACATGAACCCGCGTGCCACGTTTACTACGTTGCGTTTGGAGCGACCTCCAACCTTAGGGCATAAGCACGGTTCATATTTACACGACTACGAGTACGATCTCTTTAATATGTCCACTATCTTTAAGAGCGAGCCTAAAATTGTAAGTTCCTCTGACTTTCTCGTGTTCATGGAAAATCTGTCCCCCTGGAAAACTGATAGGTATAAACGAGAGACCCATTCATTAATAAGTCCCTTCGACATGTCAAAAATGTTTAAAAAAAAGAAATACAAAATTAAATCCGCGGAAGAGCCCAAACCTAGTGCCTCATCACTCCAGGCTGCACCGTCGGAGCCCTTGATTGCGAACATTGAGCCGCAGCGAATCGTAGAGCTCGCCACAAACGTACACTCAAACTCGGCTCAGACAGCGAATCTTTCAAAAATTGACGACTCTAGCATGACTACGGCCGTGGCTGTTATGGACAAAAACACTTTTACCATTCCTTTGAAAATATTACCTACAGAAAGTAATTACGAAATTTCTACAAGATCGGTAAAAAATATAAAATCGAAGTCAAAATCGAAAATATCAAGGAAATCTAAAACTGCATCCAGGATATCTGAACCTAATAACGTACGCCGTGAAACGAGACTAGTCTCTAAGAAGAAACATTCTGTGAACGAGACAGTGTGGCCCGTGAAGCACGCCGCTGTTGTCGAAGGAGATATTATCCTCGGCGGTCTCATGATGGTGAGTCTCATTGCCATTCAGTCTCGATCATTACAATAAAATCTTCTTCTCCTTTTCTTCGTTATCCTTCTGTTTCCCTAATAGCTTGAGGTCGGCTGTAAACTTATTTCAGTATACATCGCAGTTGAAGCCTCAACATATTACACATTACCAACAGACTACTGTCGGTTGTTAAAAAAGAAGTGGAAACTTATCAAGTCGGTGTTTTTCTCGACTATGATTTTGACTAAACATTTACGAATTTTACGTAACGATTGTGCAGGAACGGGTATCCTATTACTCCATCACAAAGGGAGGATCCTCCGACCTACTGCTACTGCCCAATGGCAGGCCCCCGTCACTCGCTCAAGGCGACGCGCTATATGCGGTAGGCATATAGCGCGTCGCCTTGAGCGACGGCGTATCGTTAACGATACAACCGACAGAGAGCCGCCAAACGCCCGCCTGACCACGTGCCCCGCGCTTACGCTTCGTAATGCCGAAACCACAAAATTATTGTACACATAAGAAACTTGACTAATAAGAAATATGGTTGAATCGAAACATTTGTTTTATTACTATAATCATCATAATATATTTAGCCCTAGCCCATTCTTACGAAGAGACGTTGGCGCGTGTCCCGCACGGCGGGCGACACAGTATCGACTCTTTGCTCGCGTACTTATGGTACATTTCTTCTCGTTCTGAGCGGCAATTATTATTATTAAGATCTTGTAGGCTATTTTAGCGTAGGTATTTTCACTTTTTTACGGGAGTGATATATCTGTTACGTAGTAACTATTCATTAATCTGTGCCAACGGTTGATGTTGGGATGTTGTAAATATACTAATCGGTGCGAGAATTTCTCTTTCGCGATTCAGGATTAGTAGTTACTTCGTTTAATTCATTCCGTGTTTTCTTTCGTGGTCCAATATTTCGTCGGTAGATGGCGCTGTTATATGTTTTTCTCTTGCGCGGTATGTGGAAATCGCCACAATAATCAACTAAAAGAAAGAAACAATAATGATAATAGATCTCAAATTTATCTTTCAAGTCAGCTATTTTTCAATAAAATAGTTGATATAGGATCACAGAACGACCCACCAACTAGCAAAAGATTTTGGAATTCACTGGAACTGTAAAAATTCAATTAATGATTTGTGAGTCCCTCGTCATTGTGTTGCAAATGATACTGGTTTTGGTAACTTGTTGAAGTCTTCGAAGGTAAGTGTCAAGTGGCAAAATAGTGAAGAAAAACTAATGTTAGGTCATTAGGTACGTATGAAATTGGGTTTCGTACGGGGGGAATAGAAAGTAGTAGTATATTTATGTATGTTGTGTAAATATGTGGTAGTATGTATATGTATATTGTGATATAATATATGTAGAGTATGGCCGTCACCAGCCTATGCAATAGGCTGGTGACGGGCAGCAGCGTCACCAGTGCAAAAAGCTACGCTCTGCGATCACCAACCCGCCTGCCCAGCGTGGTGATTATGGGTAAACCCTCCATGAGCAAGCAACAAAAGCCACGGCCCCCAGTTCCCGGTAGTCCCGCTATTCCTGGTCATGGTGACGACCAAGGTAACGGCGGGACAGGGGGTGCTAAGAATCCCCGGGTTACGGAAGGCCACCACAACCGACTGACCCTGGCAACGTATAACGGCCGCACGTTACGGCTAGACTCGCATATGGCACAACTCGAGGTGGAACTTGGGAAGATTAGGTGGCACATATTAGGGCTATGTGAAGTCCGAAGAGAGGGGGAGGACACCATAACCCTCGACTCAGGCCACCTTATGTACTTCCGCGAGGGAGACCAACAATCCCAAGGTGGCGTTGGGTTTCTGGTTCACAAGACATTATCTGACAACGTTGTGGAAATATCCAGTGTGTCGAACAGGGTAGCGTACCTCATTGTTAAGCTCACCAAGAGGTATAGCCTCAAGGTTGTGCAAGTGTACGCACCGACCTCGTCGCACTCGGATGACGAGATGGAGGAGATATTCGATGATATATCGAAGGCCCTCCACTCCACTGCCAAAACCCACTACAGTGTTGTTATGGGAGATTTCAACGCCAAAGTGGGAGTACAAAATTGCAGCGAATCGGTAATAGGATCCCATGGGTTTGGAAGCAGGAATCATAGGGGGCAAATGCTCGTCAACTTCCTCGAACGAGAGGGGTTGTTCTTGATGAACTCTTTCTTTAAAAAACGGCCCCAAAGGAAGTGGACGTGGCGGAGCCCCGACGCTATGACCAAAAATGAGATCGATTTCATCATGACGGACAAAAAGCATATATTCAGAGACGTCTCAGTGCTCAACAGGTTTAATACCGGCAGTGATCACCGACTTGTCCGAGGCTCTCTGAATATCGACTTCAAGGCTGAACGTGTCCGCTTGATGAGATCTAGGCTCCGACCAACTCTGCTCCAAGCCACGATTGGATCTGAAATATTCCAGTCAAATCTGCAGAACCGATTCGCTGCCATGGAAACCACAAGAGACGTTGACCAGAAACTCCATAATGTGGTTCGGATCATCAGGGAAGAAGGTTCGAGATTCTGTAAAATGCAGCGTAAGAGCGGGAAGTCAAAGCTTTCAGAGGGGACTCTTAGGTTAATGAAGGAACGACGTGAGAACCCACCTGTCACTTCGTTGGGAAAACGGACTCTGAACCGAGAGATCAGCAAGCATGTAAGACATGACCTCCGATGCTCCAATACTCTTTTATTGAAAGAGCGATCGAGCTGAATCGGGGGTCAAAAGTGTTCGTGCAATCTCTCGGAAGAAGCCACCTGACGAAGTTGACCACAGCAAGTGGAGTAGTCGTTACTTCCAAGCCGGCCATCCTCTCGGAAGTGGAAGGCTTCTATAGCGGTTTGTACGCTTCGCATGCATCTCGACCTGATCCCGAAAATGAGGATCCTAGAGCCAAATTAACACGCCACTACACCGAAGATCTGCCTGAAGTCAGCATTGACGAAATCGAGATGGCTCTTGGACAGCTGAAAAATGGAAAAGCCCCGGGAGAGGACGGCATTACAACAGAGTTGTTGAAAGCTGGAGGTAAGCCCGTACTGAGGGAGCTCCAAAAGCTTTTCAACGCTGTCCTGTTCGAAGGGAGAATTCCAAAGGCGTGGAGTAGAAGTGTGGTCATTTTGTTTTTCAAAAAGGGTGACAAGACCAGGTTGAAGAACTATCGACCCATTTCCCTCTTAAGCCACGTCTATAAGCTGTTTTCAAGAGTCATCACGAACCGTCTTGCGCGAAGACTCGACGAATTCCAACCACCGGAGCAGGCTGGGTTTCGGAGCGGATATGGCACCATAGACCACATCCACACAGTGCGGCAGATTATTCAAAAGACCGAAGAATATAATCAGCCCCTGTGTCTAGCATTTGTGGACTATGAGAAGGCCTTTGACTCGATCGAGATCTGGTCTGTTCTGGAGTCCCTGCAGCGTTGCCAAGTAGACTGGCGATACATCCAAGTGTTGAGATGTCTCTACGAGGCCGCCACCATGTCCGTCCAAGTACAGAATCAGCAAACAAGGTCCATACCATTGCATCGAGGAGTGAGACAAGGGGATGTTATTTCCCCGAAATTGTTCACAAATGCAATGGAGGACTTGTTCAAGACGCTGCACTGGAAAGGACGTGGCATAAACATCAATGGTGAACACATCTCTCACTTGCGATTTGCAGACGACATCGTCATCATGGCGGAGACGCTGCAGGACCTACAACAGATGCTAAATGACCTGGCTGACTCTTCTGTACGCATCGGCCTACGGATGAACTTGGACAAAACCAAGGTCATGTTCAACAAACATGTACTACCGGAACCGGTTGCGATACACGGTACCGTTCTCGAAGTTGTTCAAAAATATGTGTACCTCGGGCAGACTTTGCAGTTGGGTGGAAACAACTTCGAGGACGAGGTGAACAGGAGAATTCGGCTGGGTTGGGCGGCGTTTAGGAAGCTTCGTCGGGTCTTCTCATCATCGATCCCACAGTGCCTAAAGACGAAAGTCTTCAACCAGTGCGTCCTACCCGTCATGACATACGGAGCCGAAACGTGGACACTCACGGCACGGCTGGTCCACAAATTCAAGGTCACGCAGCGTGCAATGGAGAGGGCTATGCTCGGAGTTTCTCTAAGAGATCGTATTAGAAACGAGGTAATCCGGCAGAGAACTAAAGTTATCGACATAGCCCACAGGATTAGCAAGCTGAAGTGGCAATGGGCTGGCCATATTAGCCGCAGGACCGACAACCGTTGGGGTAAACGTGTTCTTGAGTGGAGACCGCGTCTCGGCAAACGTAGTGTAGGACGTCCACAGGCCAGGTGGAGTGATGATTTGCGCAAGACGGCTGGCAGGAGCTGGATGCGAGTAGCCGAGGATCGAACTAAGTGGCGTGCAATTGGAGAGGCCTATGTCCAGCAGTGGACTGCGATAGGCTGATGATGATGATATTTATGTATATCGTTATATCGCCATTAGTATGTCTAATTAATTCTAATCTATAATCATCTCTCATTTACACAACATAAAGAACTTTGATAAATTCAGTACATTTTTTATATGTGCACCTACTTCATCATATTTCTGCATCACTTGAAGGTTGACTGGGAGAAAATGCCTCAAGGCATTAAGTCCGCCTCTGTACAACATCTGCAATAAGTTTTAAATAAAAAATAATAATTTTTGTTTTTTTTTGTAAAGATTTTTAATTAATAGAAGTATGCACTGATGTTATCTATGCACTTTTGCCATCTTAGAGGTAGTTCATTAATCCCTTTACCAAAAAAACCTTGGGGGCGAGAATCAATAAACTCTTTGAAGGTGGTTTGGACAGCCGCATCGGAGTTAAATTTTTTTCCTTGTAAGAAGTTGACCGATTTCCGGAAAAAAATTTAATCTTTTGGAGCAAGGTCCGGGGAGTACGGTGGATGTCGCAGACATTCCAATTGTATCTCATCTAACTTAGTGGTTGTTTGTTGTGCAGTGGCCTAGAGCGATTGACCAATCACGGTTGTTTGCCAGCTAGCTCTTCATTCATGGTTTGCAGTTGCTGACAATAGATATCTGCCGTAATCGTTTTGTCAGATTTTAGAAATCTGTGGTGAATGACACCGGCGCTAGTCCCCCAAACACTCACAAGTAACTTTTTCCGAGTCAATTTTCGTTTATGGCAAGATTCAGCCAGGGTCTCCAGGATTCAACCATTGCGACAAGCGCTTCCGATTATCGTACAGTATCCACTTATCATCACAAGTAATGATTTGTTTAAAATCCCTTCATTATTATGTCGGTTGAGCAAAGTAACACAGCAGTCGATGCGTGTTTGCAAGTTCGATTCACTCAATTCATGAGTATCATAGGTCCTACTCATGAATAATAGGTAAATTTTTCATAGGTCACTCAGGTATTAAATTATCTTAAAATAGTAATAAATAGGCACATAAGCATATACTTTAAAGAAGATTCTGCAACTTTCTCAAAGTATTGTAGATGTTTTATTAAATATTAACTTTATTATTTATTTTTTTGTTAATTATAGTAGTATATTTCGATTTGTAATATTTTTGTTTATCATTGTAACATGCAATCTTACGTTTTTCGAGTGATTAAAGTGTAAATTTTAATAAATATCTCAATAACGATTAAAAAATATCGAATTTGAGTTTTTTCATTTTTTGCACTTTCTGAGAAGATTTACTATGGTAATGTATATATATTTTTACACCATCGGAAAGTAGACATTTTATCGAATGCAAAACACCCAATTTATGTCAAAAACGTTGATATTTTGACGGACGAATTTTCGATTGAAAATTAGGGTTTTTTTTCGGTATTCAGTCAAAACGAGGTGAAAAAATAGATATTTCAAATCAAATAAATTACGGTGTATTTAGGACATGAAAAGCTAAGTTTTCATAGATCACCCGTAATTTATTTTTCCTTTAATTTTTGCAATATTCTCCTCCTTTTACAATGGGTTTTATCCTACTATAATTTATGTTCACTTTTTGTTATTTTAAGAGCTAAAAGCACTGGTCTATAAATATAACGATATTTCATGTTTTCCATTGTACGGTAATAAGCGATACCAAAGAAAAGAATAATGAGAAAAAACAAATGAATGACTGTTTTTGAGTGAATGACTGAAAATTAGAATTTGGAGTTCTTAACTCAAGAGGAGATATTTTAGATCAAAGTGGTCAGTACGGCAAAGCGTTCATTGTATATATTATGTGAGAACCTAATATATAACGCAAACAAGTCATAACAAGTTTATCGATATACAATCACTTTTTAGGGTTCCGTAGCCAAATGGCAAAAAACGGAACCCTTATAGATTAAATAATAATAATAATAAACGTCATGTATGTCTGTCTGTCCGTTCGTATGTCACAGCCACTTTTTTCTGAAACGTTCTATAAGAACTATACTGTTGAAACTTGGTAAGTAGATGTATTCTGTGAACCGCATTAATAGAAAATAAAAAAAATAAATAAAATAATAAATTTTGGGGGTTCCCCATACTTAGAACTGAAACTCAAAAAATTAGGTAGGATAGGTTTTCAAACAGGATATTGAGGTTTCTAAAATCATTTTTAAGGCACTTCTAAAGTGGTGAAATGTGCGCCTTGCTATTACGGAAGGAACCCTTCACGGCGAGTTCGACTCGCACTTGACCGCTTCTTTTTCTTTTACCATATAAATTTTGACTGGTTTGGCGTGTTTGTGTCTGTCTGTGGCATCGTAGCTCCTGAACGGATGAATCGATTTTATTTTGTTATTTTTGGTCGAAAAAGGTGATTTAGTCGGTGTGTACTTAGCTATGTTTCATGGAAACCGGTTCAATCAGTCGGGGGTTTTTGATTTTCTTCAAACCAAGTTCTTTTTTAAATATAATTTTGTAGAGTTCAAATCCCTTAGTCGTATAGATATATTGTACGCTTTTTGTCAATTTATGTCATTTTTCTCTAAGGATTTCTGCTGTAAGTTTGCGATTCATTTATAATTTCGATTAAATTAGTTTAGTACCTGAGTACCTAGTAGTGGTACCTGAGCAGAAAAAGAGGAAGGCTACCTACAGCAAATAAGAAAAACTCATAATACAGAGAGTGTACTTAAAGAAAATCGCATGTTGCTGTTTTTGAGGCAGAAGGTGCCGAAATAAGAAAGTCAAAAACGTAACTCATAAAAAGTATCAAGTCTTGGCACTCAGTTCTCTCAACGATGACAATTTGTGAGATGCACGTCATACCAAGTGGGTTAATTTATTCAGTCCCTACTTGGTAAGTTGCTTAAGTTTATTTATTTAAATCATAAAATATTTTTATTATTATAAGATACACATATTGATGTGGTTAATAAGATGTTGTTAGGTTAGTTACTAGATACTAAATTTCAGGAGAGGCCTATGTCCAGCCAGTGGACTGTTAAAGACTGTTGATGATGATGATGATGATGATGATGATGAAATTTCAGCTATTGACAAAAATAAACAACAAAGTTACAGATTTTTAAGACGGCACGCACTGTTTTGTCCCATCGTGTGGTGTGCGCGTGCTCAGGGCAGCAGTATGGGACCCTTTCCTTTTAACTGACGCAGGTTCTTTCCGTGCACCTTTGCTTCGCGAAGTATCTGCACTCAGTCTCTAGATGGGGATTGAGTCCCGCCTGTCACCACGGCGACTGCAGTGAGGACTCGGCTCAGCCAACGGAGGACATTCCTCGCTACTGGCCGTCATATGATCCATGGCCGGTAACGACAGGTGCTTCATCGTGGTCTCAACCTTCTGCGAAGACCTCATTTCGCAGAAGGAAGGAGGCGGCGGTGAAGGGCTCGGGAGGACGACTTCCACTCGGAAAGAACCGGGAAGCGAATTACTCTGGGTTGCTATTAAGAATTTATTGTAAGAAAAACCCAGCTACAGCTCGACCCGAGATTTGAATCCGTGACCTCCTGATCAGGAGTCGCATAACCACAAGACCAAAGAAGCGGCCTCTTATCTAATTTTTTGTTAAACAATCCCATTTATTTTCTCAAGTAGCTATAGTGTTGTTGGAGTACTCACCACCAACAACTAAGTGATACTGAAAGAGTAGTATAGATACGCTGAGAGTAATAGAGAGCAAAGGAAAGTGACTCTGTTTACTTTAACTAGAGGGCTTTGGGTATCAGAAGTGGGATATAAGCGGTGTGCGGTTGCAGGTGCACAGCCGGTCGGAGGGCGCCACGTGCGGGCCGGTGATGGCGCAGGGCGGCGTGCAGGCGCTGGAGGCGATGCTGTTCGCACTGGACGCGGTAGCGCGCGCCGGCACTGGCCCGCCCGGCGTCACCATCGGCGCGCACGTGCTCGACGACTGCGATAACGACACCTACGGCCTCGAGATGGCGCTCGACTTCATTAAAGGTGCTGCTGCCCGATACTTATTACCTAATATTATTTGATTTTCCTTACGACTACGCGTGATACCTAGCGTGACCTGCTACTTATACCAATCTGCCCTACCTTGGCCGATGTACTTTCAACTTTACTGACTAAAAAACCGTACCGTAGTTAATAGTTACCAAGTTATACCGAGAGTCAAGGTATTAGCTTTGATGTTTAACATTCTTCATTTAATTTAATTTCATTTCATTTACTAATTTGCTTTGATTTATTCTTATTTGTGAGAATACGATAGTTAAATTGGTAATATATATACATACATACATACATGAAAGGAACTGACAGCGTCACAAGGACTATTTGTATTGACACTTTATATTATTAACAATACTAAAACTCATACACGAACGAGTATGTTCTGTGAATAGACTGGTTTATTCACAGAATATACTTACATTCTTTGGTTATTATATTGTAAAGTAGTGCAGGGTTGTTATGTAACTGTAGGGTCTATAAGTAACATCGACGACGCCGAGTACGCGTGCAACGTGACCGCCGTGCGCAAGGTGATCTCAGGAGTGGTCGGAGCTGCCTCCAGCGTCACCTCCGTGCAAGTCGCCAACCTGCTGCGCCTCTTCAGAATACCGCAGGTAATACCGCTTTATCTGATCGTGGCGGCAGTTTTATTTCAAGGAATGCTCACTGAAAGTGTTGACCGCAGGTATCTTTCTTCTCGACATCACCGGAGCTGTCCAACAAGGCGCGCTTCGAGTACTTCACGCGCACCATCCCTTCGGACTTGCACCAGGTCCGGGCGATGGTTGAAATAGTGAAGAAACTCGGCTGGCGCTACGTGTCCATCATTTACGAGGAATCTAATTATGGCATCAAAGTGAGAACCCTTTCTTTCTACACTACGAGCATTTGCAACCTTCACAAGTCATCTCTTTTAGCATAGAATAAACTTTATTCTATTGTTAGTATAGTGTTGTTATTCTTCAGACTCATCAACTGCAACACAGTTTGGTTTCGTTCTACCTATAGATAGCCCAGTACAAAATCATTTTACTAATCTCAAACATATGGGGAGTTTCAAAAATTGTATTTGATAGCTCCGTATTTCCGCACTTTACAACGTATTTCTTTATAAAAATTAGGTTTCTCCCTCCCCCCCCCACTCTTATTTAACTAAGAAATACGTAAGAGAATTATAGTAATAGAGAATAATTTTCAAAAATTAGTAGATTTTTTTACCAAAATCATTAAACTTTTATTACCGATTGGTGATTGCTGTACTTGTTGCCAACAGGCTTTCGAAGAGCTGGAGACTTTACTGGCACGTAACGATATCTGCATCGCTGTAAAAGAGCGTCTCGTGAAGGATTCGGGGGAAGCAGACGAGCGAGCCTACGACGCCATCGTATCGCGCCTCCTCACCAGACCTCGCGCTAGAGGTAAAACCTACCAACTGTCCCGTATAGGGAACTCACAAACATTTTGTTAATGAATACTACATAATATGTCGTGCCGGTCAAAGGAGTCATCGTGTTCGGGTCAGACCAAGAGGTGGCGGGAGTGATGGCGGCCGTGAGCCGAATGCGCGTGACGGACGCGTTCGGCTGGGTCGGGTCGGACGGCTGGAGCGCGCGCGCGCTCGTGTCGGATGGGAACGAGGCTGCCGTCGAGGGCACCATCAGCGTGCAACCTCAAGCCAACCCTGTGCGTGGCTTCCGTGACTACTTTCTAAATCTCACCGTAGAAAACAATCTGAGGAATCCCTGGTTTGTCGGTAATAATTTGTGATTTATCGATATCCGTCCGATAGTATCGTCATCGCAATTACCACATTAATAACGTTCGATCAATTTCAGAGTTTTGGGAGGATCAATTTAAGTGCCGTTACAAGGGCAGCGCCCGCACGCCCTACAACGTACAGTACAAACGTATGTGTTCGGGAGACGAGAAACTCTCCGTCGACAATATAGAATTCGAAGCGCAGCTGCAGTTCGTGACCGATGCGGTCTTAGCCTTCACCTACGCCATAAGGTATCATTCTTGTTTGTTAAACTCGTATCGATAAAGATCGAATTTTGAAATGAGACGAGATTCATTGCAAGAACTAAATTTCTATTCAGGATCAAATCTCACAAGGAAGTTTAGTGACTGTGAATGTGAGTTCTCTATGAGGTAGTGAGTGTGTGATGTGTGTGATGTTCCAGAGACATGCACGCGGAGGTGTGCGGCGGCGAGGCGGGGCTATGCGAGGCCATGCGCCCCGCCAGCGGCGCCGCACTGCTGCGCTACCTGCGCCACGTGCGCTTCACCGGTCTGTCGCCGTTCATATTATACAAAAGGAATACAAACATTTTTTTTTCGAAACTCTACATTGAATGAAACACATGAAAATCTATTTCATATGTTTTTGATGTTTTTTTGTCTCCTATGATTTGTCAGGTTTAAGTGGTGACCATTTTCACTTCGATACGAACGGCGATGGGCCGGCGCGATACAACATACTACACTTCAAGCAAGTGTCGCGAGGGGTTTACCGCTGGCTCACGGTGGGGCGCTACCTCGACGGTGAGCTCGAGCTGGACATGAACGGTACCCGCCGCTATCTACTTACTGTTACAGACATATCGTTTCTCGACAAGCCGCAAATCGACTCAAAATAAATCGTGTACTTTTACAGAGATACAATTTAAGTGGAACGAACGTCATCCACCGGAGTCAGTCTGCAGCGCGGAATGTGAGCTAGGACAGGCCAAACAATACGTAGAGGGTGAAAGCTGTTGCTGGCACTGCTTCAACTGTACACAATACGAGGTGAGGACGACTCGCAACCGAGAGCGATGAGTGCAGAGATGTATGTATTTACAACGACTCGTCCAAATTCAAATTCAAAATTCTTTATTCACTTAGGATGCAATACATCTCTTGTGACAGGTCAAGATTCTACATGTACATTTATGCCATGTTCGCAAAAAATAGGTAGAGCCGGAGAAAAGAACATGGCAATAAAAACTCGCGGCCACTACTTTCAAATCGCCAATGTTTACATAGTTTTAATGTTTATAAACCTGATATGGGGGTAAGGTGCTGCCACTAATATACTATACACCATGTTAGAGGACTGATGCAAATTATAGTGATTCAAAATTAGAACATAAGCTAATTTAAAAAAAAAACAAAAACAACAGCCTCAGTGGGTACAACATAGTAGGAGCATCTACTTACAACAAAGGTATGAAATGAAAAATGAAAAATAAATTTATTAGAAATTCAAAACCTTACAAATTTTTTTGAACATCTGCCAAACTTTAAGTAAGTTATTAGGCAGCGAGTATGCTCCTTTTACAAAAGGTTTTATTAACAGATGGTAGGTACAATGTAGGTATAACCTATAGGTAAACAATCATAAATAAACTAAAATATTACGGTAACAAGTAGGTACAACATTTTCTTACTTTGTACAGACATTTTCTTGACTTTGAGTCATACATTAAGTTTACGTAATAAGTATTTGGTTAACTTATTTTTTTTTTAGGTAAAAACTATATGTGCTTCAAATATTGGCCAAATTACTGGTAACGAAAGATTAAATATAAAATATTAATTTTAAGATCAAAAGAAAGAGAAGAATTTCCTTTATTCGTCACGTAGAATCTTTACTTACAAAAGTAAAATCAAGCTCTGAAACAATGTGATAACAACATTCACATGAGTAGAATCAAATGACAAGGAGCAAGTAGTCAAATCCATTTTTCTTTATCATTTAAAAATTCGTCAACTGTATAATAACCTCTACGTATAAGATAAGTTTTGACTACCTTTTTAAAACTTTTCCACTGATAGACTCATAACACTAGCTGATAACCTATTAAAAAATCGCACGGAAAGACCCATAAATGAATTATGCGTTTTATGTAGCCTATTCCTGCGTCATATTTTGGTTTAAGTACAAGACGGAAATTGTATACAGACATATTAGGCTTGATCAGCACATTGCAAATATGTGCCGATTATCGAGCACGTAGGATTCCGGCTGTCATTTCCTTGTTGATATTATGACGTGTTTATTGTGCAATGTAACGATAGATTTAGAATATATAATGTAGCTATAAGATCATAACTAAGAGATTTCATTGTACATACCTTAGCACGTAAGGTTAGAATAAGAGTACAGTAATTAATTAATAAAAATGGCTCCAAAAGAATACACGATCATTGTTATTCGATATCCATCAACAAGAAGAAATAAGTTCGCTATAATTGGTGACCCC
This sequence comes from Phragmatobia fuliginosa, assembly GCA_932526445.1. Lineage (NCBI taxonomy): Eukaryota > Metazoa > Arthropoda > Insecta > Lepidoptera > Erebidae > Phragmatobia > Phragmatobia fuliginosa. The sequence continues at coordinate 267,123 of OW052067.1, read as the reverse complement.
GACAACTGAACAAGAATGAAAACATGAGGTCGCTATAATTGGTGACCCCGACAATTGAACAAGAAGGATGAAGACAAATCGCTATGAAAAATTGAACTATGAAGAAGCCGAAAATTGAAAAATGAAGAAGCAAGTAATCGTACCTTCTGAAGGAGATTATATAGTGAACTTGTATAGCAGTATTGCTTAAAGGACCAGCCACGTTTATGGTTCATGCAGTGAGGCTATCGTCGCTCTCCAAAACAACAATGATCAACATTCAAGTCTCAGCCAGCCAGCAACCTCGGCCTCAACAGGGATACCACACCCAGGACGCGACCGCTCCAAACTGGTTACCCCTTCGGCCTCATCAGCGCCCCGACACAAAATGGACTTCACGCAGCACCACACACCGCTTGTAATTCCAACGCTCTGGAACCAGCGGACTTCAGCCCCGACTCAGTGGAGACTAGCGGCATACATAAATGTTCTCAAAATGAACTTCTGACGCCGTTTCACGAATAATACAAGTAATCTCCATGCCGTCAACGCTAGATTACGACGAGAATTGTCGTGTGCAGCAGAAATGTCAGAATTAAAGAAGTTGCCTGGAGAGGCGTTAGAGCAGTACAACGACAAGACGTATTACGATGATTTCAGATCGCAGCTAAAGCATGATATCAGTCGAATATTGTCGTTACCGAGGCTCGCTCTCCAACAATCAGGTAAATCTATTTCTTTCGTTTATCCGCCGTCAAAGAGCTGTGGGCATGTATTCAAGTTGTCCTACATTCAGTATTACGATACTGAGAAGTACGTGTATATTGACCGAGTAAGGTTGATGTAATTCGCTAAGCGATATTATAATAAGGTTGCTGACTATGTAAATCTTGAAATATTATTATAAATATATTATTGTATACTTTGTAAATTTTGCTGACACGTGAAGGTCGCAACTCTCGATCATATGTTTGTTTTGTATTCATTTTAATGTTATGATTTTTATTGACCTAGATTATATTGATTAACTAGGAACTACTCCGTGATACCGACTTAATGTTTAATGTTATAATTGTTAGTAAAATAGGTTAAGTTTATAATTGTCAACTGTTGATGTAAGATGAAGTTGTCTGAATTTACTACCGTAAATTTTTTTCGGTAGGGACCTATATTCCTGCGTCATATTTTGGTTTAAGTACAAGACGGAAATTGTATACAGACATATTAGGCTTGATCAGCACATTGCAAATATGTGCCGATTATCGAGCACGTAGGATTCCGGCTGTCATTTCCTTGTTGATATTATGACGTGTTTATTGTGCAATGTAACGATAGATTTAGAATATATAATGTAGCTATAAGATCATAACTAAGAGATTTCATTGTACATACCTTAGCACGTAAGGTTAGAATAAGAGTACAGTAATTAATTAATAAAAATGGCTCCAAAAGAATACACGATCATTGTTATTCGGTATCCACATATAACTCGCCATAATCGTGAACCTCTACGACGTAACAAGATAGAAGAAATAAGTTCGCTATATAGCCTATGATATTGACCTACTAATTTATGCTTATGTCTCGTGTTCACCGAGTGAACGTCACTATTCCTGTGATATAAATGCATATTTTGTTTCATAAACATAATGTTTGCAAATATATATTGTGATGCAACTGTCATAATGCCTATCTCTTTAAACTTTTCTCTAAGGGAAACTCGTGCACCTAGTTTGTAAATCGCACGCACTGCACGTTTTTGGAGAATGAAAATTGTTTGAATATCAGCTGCCTTGCCCATTGCAGAATGCCATACGACATGACGCTGTCGAAATAACCGAAATATACTAGCCTTGCTGTTTCCACATCCGTAAGCTGTCTGACTTTGCTGACAGCATACGCTGCAGAACTGAGTTTCCCTGCGAGACACGATATTTGGGCGTCCCACTGTAACTTACTATCTAAAGTAATTCTCAAAAAAACCATTGAATCAACAAAATTAAATTAAATTTTCGGATCTCGATCTCGGTCCTCTTCCAGATCCGGTCGCCGGAGAAGGAGACGGCGTGCGAGGAGTGCCAACTGGGCACTCTACCCGACTCGACTCGCACTCAATGCGCGCCCGTGCCCGAGCTGTACCTACGACCCGACTCGCCCGCTGCCATCGGCGCCATGGCGTTCTCCTCGCTCGGCGTGCTGTTCACTGTGTGAGTGTGGTGGCGCTAGAGAGTAGGGGAGTGCTGGGCTGTCCCTGACACGTGCTGGTCCCGCAGGTCGGTGGCGGGCGTGTGGGCGGCGCGCGGCGACACGCCAGTGGTGCGCGCCAGCGGCCGCGAGCTGTCGCTGGTGCTGCTGGCCGGCATCATGATGTGCTACCTGGTCACATTTGCGCTCGTCTTCCGCCCCACCGATGTGCTCTGCTCCTTGCAGCGGTGAGTTCGCAGACTTCGCCCCCTAATGACTGTGCTATAGGTGGTGATAGTGATCATTGAACGACATTTCAAATTTCAGTTTCGGTACCGGGTTCTGCTTCACCGTGGTGTATGCCGCTCTACTCACCAAAACGAACAGGATAGCGCGTATTTTTGACGCCAGCAAACATTCAGCTCGCAGGCCATCGCTCATATCTCCCAAATCGCAGCTGTTCATTTGCTTCATCTTAGTGTCTATACAGGTAACGACAGTCTAACGTCTTGCAGCATAATCCTATAAGTCCAATATTTTTTTTATCATCTATAATATACATTTTTAATTTTAAATCTCTCAACTTATAGTAATATAACTTGTTCATAATGGTTATAACATAACTATGAAATATTTTGCCTAGCAAACTATGTACAAGTGAAATGTGTTATATATGTTACCGGCAATCTTTATAATACGGTATTCTATACAATACCTAGGCAATGTTAAGGTAATGTATGAAATATTTTTCAATTTATACTTTGCCTAGGCGTTCTAAACAATACCGAATGCGCTGCCGGCAATGTGTGTAAAAGACGATAGGGAGATAGAAGATAGAAGACGCGTTGCAACTTGTTTGCATATCATTGCGTTGCGTGCGATGTGAGTGGAAGGGTGCGCGCTGCGTTCAGTGATCTCATTGCGTAATCTATTTCATTAAAATGGCGGCCGATCAACGGTTTCTCAGATGAGAGAAAGATTTTACGCACAATTGTGTATTAAAAGAAAAGCAGCAAGTACGAAAAATCCCACGTTTATTGACGATATGAATAATTGTTAGAAGAAATTAAAATGCAAAAACAGCCGAAAATAGTCACCCCGAGATTACTGGTCATTGAAGCATTATTATTTTATTATAACTGTTAGTCAAAAATATACGTTGACATTTCCTTTGAATACCCCAAATAACAATATTATTTACTACGTCGCTGATAGTGAATTATTCCAAGTACTTCACGACGCACATCAAAGTATCGGCCATGGCGGACGAGACCGAATGCTCAAGGAGCTTTCTACACGATACAAGAATATAACTTGCCACGATGTTAAACTATATCAATACCTTTACGAACCGTGACAGCAAAAACAAAAGGAATAAAAAAGCGATTGTTGTCAATCCTATACTTAGATCCGACTTTAATTCTCGTAGTCTTCTCTGTCAAGTTGATTTGATTGACTATCAGTCTCATCCAGACCGAGAATATAAATTTATAATGGTCTATCAGGATCACATCATGAAGTTTGGGGTATTATGGGCATTGAACACGAAACGCGCAAAGGAAGTAGCATTCAATTTACTAGATATTTTTTTACACTAGTTGGTGCACCAGCAATCCTACAATCGGATAACGGTACAGAATTCTCAAACCAAATCGTAAGCAGTCTTAAAACATACTGGGCAACTTTAAAAGTAGTGCATGGCAAGCCTAGACATTCATAAAGTCAGGGTAGTGTTGGAGTGTGCCCAAAGTGCGTCTGATGAACATGAGGATTACATACACATAACTATAAGTTTGGTTTGTTTCCTAAGCTTTTTAATGATTACTTATGGTTAAATTAGATTATGTTAGTTAACCCAGAAGAATTTTAAGTTTAATGTTATTTGATTGTGATTTTACTATTCATACCTTTGAATAAAGATTGTTTTTAATCAGAACTAACTACTTACTAGTTATTAATTATAATAAAGTTGGTTTTAAGCTAATCTAATGGGTTATTTTTGTCTGTCATTTAATACCCATCTACTTACTTACTTACATAACATTGATAAAATAAATACAAGCCCAAATATAGTTATTTTACACATTGCCGGTGGACCAGAAGGTACTCCATACAATACCTAAGAATTAGATACATTATAAGTCCCGCACGATGATATTGCGTTTGGCGTCCATCTTGGTGACGTAGTCGAACTGTCAGTACCGTTCGCAAAGTCGAGCGGACGTGTTTTTGATTGCTTTGTTTATATTTTTGTTGTTAAGTTTTGTTACTATACTTATTTTGTTAAAATGAATAAGAAAGTAATTAACAGCCGTGCTCGTGAAATGATAGTTAAAGTGGTCAATTATTTTGTAAGGAAGAAAGAGGACTCTAAGTTATTGATACAAAACATAAGCCGTGCCCTAAAAAATGCTTCGGACACTCCCGAGGATATTTTAATTACAAAGCAACTTGTGACGGACATTTTAAAACTTTTACAAAATTCTACCAAAGTGACGGAACGTGTGACTGAATAACTGATGAATAATTAATCATTGATACTACAGTGAATCTGACACAATGGATTCTGAAACGAATTCTGACTTCGACTATAATATGAGTGGAATTGAAGAATTAGTCTTGAACTAGCTGTTGCCCGCGGCTCCACCCGCGTGCATGTCGGTTTTCGCGGCGAATAGTAGACTATGTGTTAATCTAGATGCTAATCAAAAATTTATGAAAATTGGTATAGCCGTTTGTGCGTGAAGAAGAAACATACATACACACTCATAAACATTCACCTTTTTAGGGTTCCGTAGCCAAATGGCAAAAAACGGAACCCTTATAGATTCGTCAAGTCTGTCTGTCTGTCTGTCCGTCCGTCCGTATGTCACAGCCAATTATTTCCGAAACCATAAGAGCTATACTGTTGAAATTTGGTCAGTCGATGTATTCTGTAAACTGCATTAAGATTTTTACATAAAAATAGAAAAAAAACAATACATTTTGGGGGTCCCCATACTTGGAACTGAAACTCAAAAATTTTTTTTTCATCAAACCTATACATGTGGGGTATCTATGGATAGGTCTTCAAAAATGATGTTGAGGTTTCTAATATCATTTTTTTCTAAACTGAATAGTTTGAGCGAGAGACACTTCCAAAGTGGAAAAATGTGTGTCCCCCCCCCCCTCTAACTTCTAAAATAAGAGAGTAATAAAACTAACAAAAATATATGTTGTACATTACCATGTAAACTACCAACGAAAATTGGTTTGAACGAGATCTAGTGAGTAGTTTTTTTTTAATACGTCATAAATCGTAACACGCAATTTACCTTTCATCCAATCAAAACACTATTATTAAAATATCGATGAAAGTTACAACGAACTACAAGAACTTTTATATGATGTTACTTGCTGATACGGAACCCTTCATGGGCGAGTCCGACTCGCACTTGGCCGATTTTAATATTAGAGTAATTATTAAATTGTTGTAATAAACATTGATTTTATAAATACTTGGTTTTATAAAATCAATTGTTTAAATTGATTGTTATAAAACCAGTTGTAAAATAATATCAATACTTGGTAACTAAAAAGTTAAAAGGTCTAAAAATGAAAACGTATCTAACAGAGAAGATTTCTTTGTTTGCCATCTGTACTTTTTTGCGGTTAATGACGTCAAACAGCGCTTAAGGCCCGCGACACCGAGCGTGAGAATTTGTGATTGAACACCCACATATATATTTTACATGCACACAGACGCATCGCGCACTGTCGCATACATACCGTAGCAAGTAATCACCGACTTTCGTTTTTTTGCTTATGTTAAATATCCATCAACTGTTCGCCTTTGTAGAACGTATTTTAATGTATTACAACGCACGCAATGTATCTTGCCATAACGTAAAGCCCGTAGGATTCATTCAGTACAGAAAGTCATAATACTTTCTGTATACCAATCGAATGGTCAAAGATTATAAAATAATTTTACACAGTATAAAATAAATTCGCTCGCATGCATTGTCTGTCAACTCAGATCCTTTTAAATACGCAAGGTATTTAAATACGGTGTTCATCATAATTTTATTAAGGTTACCTTTTAAGGAAGATTTATTAATGTTATTTTATTATTTTAAAGGAACACATAAATAAAGCCAATATTGACAAAAGTTTACAAGTTACATAAATTAGGAATAACCTTACAGTAATACTTTTTTAATTATACTTTTTTAATATTTCTTTATTAATTTATTTGTGAATAATAATTTCAAAGTAATTTGGAACAATGTAATATTCATCCTTATCTTAATAAATAGGTACTGTAGACATTTAAAACAATTTTATTCTACATGAAATATGTAGAATAAATTTTTTTATTACACAATATTATTTAAATAAATATTTTATAAGTCAGAGCGTTCATCCAGGTCGCACCCGTAATTGGCCGTAATCTTACACTAGTGACTCTCGGTGTAAGATTTTATTATGTCAATAATGTGTGTTTAACGATACGTGGTCTTATAGGTATTTAAAAAACATTTAAAATTTGACAAATTATACCCTCCTTTAAAACCAATCTATCCATTGCTGCAAACATCATGAAAATCGGTGCAGTAGTTTTTAAGTTACGTTATGTTTTGAGTTTAATAGACAGGTTGAAGAGGCAGAGGACTGTGTTTTTTTTAATATATTTAATGCAAACGGCTCATTTACGCAATAATGTTACTAAAATAAATGTGAAAGTAACTCTATCTGTCTGTCTATCTGTTACCTTTTCACGCCTAAAACGCTGAACGGATTTTGATCAATTTCAGTATAGAGATATATGGGACCCCGAGAAAGGACATGGCTACTTTTTACCGCGCAAATCGACACACTCGCGGGCGGAGCCATGGGCAAAAGCTAGTAAAACATAAATACGACTAGCGGTTTAGACATACGTATAAAAGTGAAATAATAACCCTCCAACACCAAACCATTGAGTAGTATTACTTTCTATCATCAGCTGAACATCTTGAAAGATACGACTAAAGGTAACACACATATCCCTACTAATAATAGTATAAATGCGAAAGTAACTCTGTCTGTATGTCACGCTTTCACGCCTAAACCACTGAACCGATTTTTATGAAATTTGGTATGAAGATAGAACTGAACTTGGGAAAGAACATATGCTACTTTTATCGCGAAAATAAAGGTAGAAGGGTTTGAAATAGGGGACGAAAATTTGTGTCGAAGTTCCTTATTATCAAACATAAAATCAGGTAAGATTGTTTAATCTACCCTTACCGTGTCGTGCGATATAAACGAATTCCACGTGGGCGAAGCCGCGGGCAGAAAGCTAGTTTATAATAAATAACAATAAATAAATATTTCAGACGAATGACACAGAATATCATCTACCAAATATTCGTGTGATCCGCAAATATTTATTTCGCAGTTTATAATACATAAACATACTTTTTTTTATAAATACATACATATTATACATAGAAAACACCCAAACTCCGAAACAAATATTTGCAGATCATACAAACATTTAGTCCGACCCGGGAATCGAACCCTAGACCTCTTGGTTAGCAGTTGCATACGCTGACCACAAGACCAACAAGGCAGTATGATATATTACAATAATAAATAAACAACTATTTCGAACATCTTACACACGACATCATCCAGTCCCAAACTAAGCAGAGCTTATATTATTAATTCGACAACTGATATAAATACATAAACATACTTTTTTTGTTGCTTACCTATAGAATACACCCAGACCCCGAAATAAATATTTGCGGATCACACAAAATTTGATCCTACACGTGAATCGAACCCGAAACCTCACTCAAGCAAAGTAGTCGCATGCGCTACTACTGCCACCTAGGCAGTCAATAAATAATAAAAGTCAAAAAGTAATAAAAGTCAATAATAATTTTAAAACTCCTGACCGTTAAAAAGTTATATCTTCCACCATCATTATGAAATGATGGCTACCAGATATTGCGTCTGGAATAGCATTACAAAATAAAAAAATATATAATAACTATTTATAGGGGCGTATTATAACGTGCTTATAAAATTTTAGGGTTTCCCTATAAACTAACACTGAAAACACCCAACACCTAAAAAAAAAAAATTTTGTGGATGTCATAAACATTTGGTCCGACCCGTGAATCGAACCCGAGACCTCAATCGCATACGCTACCACAGCGCCACCGAGACAGTCATGTAAAATGAATTTTAAAAATCGGTCCACAATTGACAGAGTAATCAATTAATCAATGAATGTACAATAAAAAAAGAATCATTTAGTTAAACATAAATAATACTCCTTTTTTGAAGTTGGTTAATAATAATTTAAAATATAAAGATTGGTGTGTCTATTCTCAGACCTACCAAATATTATCAAAAGTTACACACAGTCACGTCGTCGTATGTAAACAATCAAATCTCTGTGTGCGTGACAGTGCGTCTTGAGCTAAAAACGAGCGTGCGCTCGCCTTGAATATTCGGAGAACACTGAATTTTTGGATCGCGTGAACTCTGTTTTATTGCAAATTATTTCTCCATACTAAAATGTATGGAACTTTTGCCGCTAAAAATTAATGATGTTTAAGTTTAAATTATGACTTTCTGGTGAGAATTAATAGAAACCTTAAATGGTTAATCTCTTTTTTGTACTTTTTTCTTGCAACTAATAAAATATTTATTTCAAATAAAGCAACATAATACTAGATAGATTCCAAACAGAAAAGGTCGATTTCGGTGATTTTGGTCACTGTTGATAATTTTTTTCTCGAAAATAAATAATCGTATTAATAATTTTACTCGGTTTCTCTATAGATTGCTTTAATAAGGAACTGAAATATTTTTTTTACTGTCAAATAATGAATTAATTTGTTTCTCTTGTCATAACCGTAAGTGCTTTTTCGAGCAATTATGGAAACGGTCCCCTTAATGTGACAAGGTTCCATCGCAATGTCAACGTGCGGGACTTATACTTAGGTGAGGTATATACCTACCTACTGGAAAATAATATTTCATACATTACCTTAACTTTTTAGGTAGTCTATACATTACCTAGGTATTGTATGGAATTCGTGAATTATACAGATTGCCGGTAACATTTACACATAACACTATTATGCATATTGGAGTATTAACATATGTATAGCGCGCGTGGTACCGTGGCAGGTGGTGATAGTGGTGGTATGGCAGATTATATCTCCGGCGCGAGCCATTCACCACTACCCGACACGGGAAGACAACATGCTCGTGTGTGACTCGTACGTGGACGCCTCCTACACGATCGCCTTCTTCTACCCGATCGTGCTGATCGTTGTGTGCACCGTTTACGCTGTCCTCACGCGCAAGATACCAGAAGCCTTCAACGAAAGCAAGCATATCGGTGAGACGTACCGCCTACACATACACATGTACGCATATGTACGCATAGGTTCCCGACCATACGCTCTCAGGCTTGCAACTCTCACAGGTTTTACGATGTACACGACGTGCGTCATCTGGCTCGCGTTCGTCCCGCTGTATTTCGGCACAGCGAGCCACGTCCCGCTGCGCGTCACCAGTATGGCCGTCACCATCTCGCTCAGCGCCAGCGTCACACTCATCTGTCTTTTCTCTCCCAAGGTACGGGTCTTTTAATCGGTTTCATTTAACGATGTATATTATTGAAGTAAAACACTTGACTTGGGAATAAGCTGTTGATTGCGTGACGTGAGTAGTGTGAAAAGTATGATCGCGTGACGCGAACGGACGTTAAGAGGGAGATATAGGTAAGTAAAGATAGAAAGAGAGAGTGAGAGTTACATTTCGTATGTTACTGTCGGAGAAAGAGAGAACAGTGCCCGCGCACATTTTTTTTCACTCTTGCTCTGTAAGAAAGTTAAATTTTGTATTAGATATAAGACCTAGTTAGAGAAACTTCATACAAAAATAACGAAATAATAAGCAAACGTAGAATTTTAAAAATTAAATCTCATATTTATCTGTTGGATACGATCTTAAATTGACATGTTGTTATGGGTGACTACGGGATCCTATTCTATGCGAGGCTTGACACGCATTGGCTGACATTCTTTCTTTTTAAAAACGTTTTATTGTTATAAAATTATTAGTTGTATATAATCATCGTGAGACCGGAGCGCAACGTCCGCGCGAGTCTGATGCCGCCGCGCTGGCGCTCCGTGGGAGGCGGTGCGGGAGGTGGTGGGGCAGGGGGCGGGGCGAGGTGCGGGGCGGTGGGGGGCGCCGTCTGCGCCGCGCTCGTTGGCACCGCGCCGCTGCCGCGCGCGCCGGACCTCACGCCTTCCACCGACCTCTCCACGCTCAACGACACAGGTACGGACGTCAGGGAGCGATCTACCGTCTTGTCACCGTTCGCTATTTACGATACCGTTCGTTCACAGAGAGGACGAGCTCGTCCGATCGCATGGTGCAAACGGACGAATCGGCGTTGTTTTCGAGACCGTCGCGGCGCGAGACGGAGGAGAACGGGTTGCGGCTCGACGCGCGGCACCTGGCCGAGTTGCGGGCGGGTCTGCCGAACTTCAGTGCGGAGGTATACGAGCCGCGCGCCCCTCCACCGGTGGCGGTGGCCGTGGCCATCGTCGGCGCAGAGCTTCAGTTATAGCGCGCTGGCGAGGGCCGGGCCAAGCCGCGCCGACTGCCCGTGCTCGTCTAGACACCAACTCGTCGCAGCGTCTTCGCTCGAGCTCGCCTTTCATTGCTCAGCATGAAAACTGTTACTGTGCCAAAAACGAATGAGCTGATACATCGACACTGCAAATATTAGTCGACTCACCTACGTGTTATGACACATAAGCGAGTCGACTACCATTTACAGTACCGGCAAAAATACCGAACGAACCAATTTGTGATATTAGTTAAGGAGATAAAATAAATAGTTATTATATCAAACTTCGTTTTACTTATTGTCGTGGGGTTGCCTTGTTGCTACCGAACGACGACCTTGATGTGTTTGAACTTGATAAATGAAAATCCTTGATGATTAACAATGTATTTAATTGTGACACGACTTGCTTCGTGTCTGACTTCTTGTTAAGTGATTACAAATTTGTGTGAATGTATAAAATAAACTAAAGCGCTGACGCGGGGTAACATGTACGGTAATTGGACCGTACATATTCCCGGGCCAGAGAAGAGATGCTGGGTAGCTTAACAAAAATATAATATAAATTAAACTAAAATTATACATAGCTATCAAACAAATCATTAAATTTTCGCAAAACGGGACTTGTTGACTTGTTTTGTAATCTTGCCGTGTGTGCGCTTGGTTTTGGTGTGACGCCGTCGCTAGTTCGCCGCTCATGCCGCGCTGCCTCCGCCGCCACGGCTTCCACCGCTGCCTCCGCCGCTGTGGAATACGCCGAATCAAAATCGCTATACCAATCACTAGTATTATTCCAAGTATGAGGTATATCATTGTATAGTGGTGTATATCATGAAACGTTACAGTCTCTGGCAAGGTTTCTGAGTTTTTCAAATCTTGTATTTTGTTTTGAATTTCGTCGGTTGCTTCTTTAAACTTTAAATGTGATTGGTTTGAGATTTTAAAAATGGGTATACTGATGTTGATGATATGATTTATTGGCGCCATGGTAGGAGTGTATATGTCTGGTGAAATTCGCACCTCGCTTGTATGAGGTTGGTGAGGATATATTGTAAACTCTTCCGTCTTGATTAAACAACCGTGACCTACACTCAATAGTCCGGCACCCGTCAGCTGATGCGCGGTAATTTGATCGAGGCACATTGTTCGTACATTGCACTGTTCGCAACATATGTAAATATATGTGTTCATAATGTAGCTCTCTTGCCACGTACTCTTGCATAAAATTTCTCTTGATGAACATTCGTGATTTTCTTGCTCACACAAATCTCTGTCAGTCTTCATTTGATATTCAGGCTTCTGGCTATGGCAAAAGTAAGCTTCTTGTACAAAACAGTCCTTGATGTTCGCTTCTGTCATAGGTATAAAGGAGCCTTTTCTAATGTTCAGAGCCACATAGTCTGAAACTGGAGATATCATGTAAAACCTATTGTGGTGACGTTTGGGCACTGGTATTAATTTGAAAATTTCATATGAATCTCTACTGATAAGAGGTATTCTTATCTCAAACAAAAGATACTCTTCCAGCATCCTTACTTTGACCTTCAAGAGATTATATAACTTGCGTATCTCTAAATGGATGTTATCTACGGGTAAGGAAACATCCTTTGACAGCTTGCTAGAAATCGTGTTCAACTCATTAATTAGTTGTTCTGGTGTCACTAAATGAAAGTTGAACCGACCTTGGTAAACATCCATAATTGTATCCATTAATGAACCTTGTAAGGCTTTCAAGTTGTTCAGAACATTCGTCGCTACAATAGACCCAATCGTAAAGTCGTTCATAATGCTGCTTGTTTTTGCGGTGTTTTGTAACTCATACGTAGCCTTGTCTAATGCCATCATATGTTGATTTATTATTTTATGTTGTTGATTCATTGCGCTCTCAGTACGTTTTAGTAGATTATTTTCGGCTTCTATGATAGTCGTTTGATTTTTCCAGAGATTCATGACATGGTTCTGATTTTGTAGGAGTAAGTAAATGTCCTTTTTATATTGTTCGGCGAATCGGCTATCCAATACTCCGAACAAGGTGTTGGCGAGATATCCTACACCGTTAATAAGGCCTCTCTTGTGACGTAGTAGTCTGGCCGGTGTCTGCGTTGCGTCGAATTGCTGACTCGCTAACAGATGATTGTAATACTTGAGTTCCTCATAGCCATGACGTAACTGGAGTACTATTGCGTCATATCGAGATTGTCCATGCATTGTTTTGCAAGTTGTATCGAGCGTTTGTATGTACGAATCGAGCGCTTTATTTCCTTGTAGAAAAGGAACCATGTCATAATAAATAACGAGTTTCCACTCCTGTTTTATAAATAACATGTCCGACAATTTATCAAGGTACAGGCTTTGATTTTCTCGAAACTGAGTAATATTAACGTTTGCAGTCGAACTTGTTAAACAGAACAATAATGTTATCATCAATGAAGTAAGAAGGCTCTTTTTTGGGCGTCTCACTGACCTCGTACTATGCGATTGCACTTGGTCATTCAAACTGTCTTCGTGGCTCTTTGATCTGTGTTCGTGGCTGACGAGTCTTGATAGCTTGATAATCGGTCTTTTAATGTAACCACCTTTTGTCTTCAGGGTGACAACGCGTACAAAGCCGTCTTGCCCAGGGTGAAGTTCTATCACTCGGCCCATTATCCACTTGCCGGGTGGTAGGTTTTTATCGTGAACGAGAACCACATCATTTAACTTAATATTTTCTTTAGGATTTTTCCATTTTGACCTTGATGTCAACTGGGATAAATATTCGACATTCCATCTCTTCCACACGTCTTGTACTATTTTTTGTGTAAGACACCAACGCGTTCTTAGATCTGTCTCGGTCGGTATAAGCGTCAATAACGGACCACTTGTCAGAAAGTGAGATGGTGTTAGGTACTCCAAATCTTCGGGATCATCGGTCAAGGCACACAATGGCCTTGAGTTTAAGCATGCCTCAATCTGTGTCAACAGCGTGGAGAACTCCTCGTAAGTAAGTTTCTGTTCTCCTATCACTCTTTTGAGGTGAAATTTGAAACTCTTCACCGCAGCTTCCCACAAGCCCCCTGCTGATGGCCATGCGGGTGCGTTGAAGTGAAAGGCGATTTCCATGTCGGCTAACTCTTGCTGTAGCACTTCGTTGAAAGTTTGCAGAATTTCTTGATATTCTTCTTGTAAAACTCTAGAGGCCCCGACAAAATTACGTCCATTGTCGCAATAAATATCGCTTGGTGTTCCCCTCCGTGAGGCCATCCTACGGAGAGCCGCGATAAAGGATGAAGTGGTCAGATCAGAGACCAGCTCTAAGTGAACGGCCTTGGTCACCATACACACGAATACGGCTACATATCCCTTTGTGGTTTTTATACCACGACCCTTGTTGGCCTTCAATAGGACATGACCGGTGAAATCTACGCCCGTATGCTTGAAAGGACGAGAGGGGCAGACTCTCGCTTCAGGTAAGTCCCCCATTATTTGCTCTTGCATGCTTGGTTTTTGCTTTTTACATGTTATACATTGGCGTATATATTTTTTAGTGGTTCTAGTTCCGCCTAATATCCAATACTTTAGACGAGTGAATGCCAATGTAACTCGAGCCCCGCCGTGCCATGCGCGCTCGTGTGCATTGTTTATTATTAATTCTGTGAAACGATGATTTTGCGGTAATATAATTGGGTTCTTCATTTCAGGGCTAATACAAGCATTACGCAGCCTCCCGCCCACACGAAGAATCTCATCATCGCCCAAAAACGGATTTAAGTTGAGAATTTTACTTTTCGAAGAAATATTTTTTTTTTGGTTCATCTTACATATTTCTTCTCGAAATGTTTCACTTTGAACATGTTTTATTATCCTGTTTCTTGCTTCTTTTATTTCAGGTATAGTAAGCCATGCTACAGTTTTTCTGTCTTGTTTTTTGGTCGCAAATCGGTACACCCATGCTAGCACCTTTATGAGTTTTGGAAATGAGCTATATTTTTCTATCAACTCTTTGATAATACTATTTTCATTGCACTGCATAATAACATTAACTTGCTTATATATTTTCGCCTCTTCGTTAGTAGTATAAATGCATTTTTCTTGTACTACATTTTCAGAAGACTCTAGAAATGTGGGCCCCTGCCACCATAGTGGGTGATGTCTCAGTTGACTTACTGTCAAGCCGCGGCTGGCACAATCTGCAGGGTTCTGTGAGGATTTGACATATCGCCAGCAGTCAGCTGGCATGATTTCGATAACTTGCCGTACTCTGTTGGACACAAATGGCTTCCAGCGGTCGGGGTTTCCTTGTAGCCACCCGAGCACCGCCATGGAATCAGTCCAACCATAAACCTTTACGTCTATGTCTGGCGATAGGGCTTGCTTGATTTTTTTCATAACTTAGGAAAGCAGTACAGCTCCACTTAACTCCAGTCGCGGTAGAGAGACTTCTTTATTGCGGGGGACGAGTCTTGATTTTCCCACAATTAGTTTTATTTCTGATTGATCTGATTTAATTAACGGAGGCCGGCTAAACCGATTCGCTATCACGTGAAATCACAAAAAGATACTAAACCGTACTCGAAGGACCAAAATGTCGTGGGGTTGCCTTGTTGCTACCGAACGACGACCTTGATGTGTTTGAACTTGATAAATGAAAATCCTTGATGATTAACAATGTATTTAATTGTGACACGACTTGCTTCGTGTCTGACTTCTTGTTAAGTGATTACAAATTTGTGTGAATGTATAAAATAAACTAAAGCGCTGACGCGGGGTAACATGTACGGTAATTGGACCGTACACTTATACTTGTTATACGTACGTATGTACGCTCCATGACTGGCAGCGTAAGTTGCTTTACCGCGGTAGCGACCTTCTACGAAGACATCTTCTCGCGGAAGGAGGCGGCGGAGAAAGCCCGGGAGGACGACCTCCACTCGTACCAGCTTCACCGCCGGTGAACCGGGCGGCAAAGCTTCATGTCGCCCTGAGTGGCCACACTCAGGGCGGCCCTAAGAACTCAAACCCTGTTGATATAAAAGACCTACGGCCCATCAGTATTCTCCCATGTCTGTCTAAGGTTATGGAGAAGGTGGTGTGTATGTGTGGATATCCTCCCTATGTTGTAGTCCGGCTTTTGCTAAAGACGAAGTATTGCCACTGCCCTGCTGGATGTTACCAACAATATACTGTGCGCAGAGGACCAAGGCATGTGCAGGGTACTTGTGTTACTGGACTTCTCCCACGCTTGCGATAGCATAAATATTCCGCTGTTACTTTCTAAACTGGCGTACTACGGTTTTGACCACAAAACTGTGCAATGATTCTACAGTTACCTGTCTGAACGTCATTAGCTTGTCGAACTGCGCCTGGAGGATGGACAAGCCGTTTTTTCAGACTGCACTCCTCTAACAAGAGGAGTCCCACAAGGGATCTTGGGACCCGTCCTTTTTATCCTCTACTGTGCCGATATAACTAGGTGCATTCTAAAACCGAGCTATCATATCTATGCAGATGACATACAAGTATATATTTCCTTTAAAAGTAGTGACTATGAAAGAGCTATGTCAGACCTTAATGAGGATCTTATACGTGTCACTGATTGGGCAGAAAAAAATACTTTGGTCCTACACTAACTTTTAAACTTTCGCGTTCCATGATAATAATTGCACCGATGAGCCAGTCAGCCTGTGACCACGGCCGGTGCAACCTGATCGAAACGTAAGGCAATCAGAGGTATGTAATATATTGCGTGTTTACCCAGGGAGACAATTAGACGACACGTTGATTGTAATATTTAATAATGACTCTGAACAATTTAACTTGAACTAAAGTTTATATACAATAATATTTACGTATGTAATATGGACAGGTTTAGGTGGGGGTAACTAGGAACTACTGTTTACTTAAATTGATAAATTGACAATATATTATTTATGCTTCCTTATTTAATAATTTACAATATTAACTGTTGTTTGACGGCATGTAGGTTAACTGAGTAAAACAATTAATGTAGCACGTGTCCGCGTACAGATCTAAACTATTATAATACTATGGCTTCGCCATATAATACCTTTGATAAGTGATCGCGTTAATTCCCGCAAAAATAATGTTTATTATTTTAAACCGCGAAAGTTTAAAAGTTGGTATAGCAAACCGCTATGGGTCGGAAATTGCAAAACAAGTGCGTCATCTAGAATTTTTGCGTAAAAAACGGGCGCGAATGGAAACGTCGTTGATATTTCTTGTGAAGTGTTACGTTTTTACAAGAGAGTCGTACCTTCGAGTTATGTAATGTAAAGGAGATGGGGACTTTTGGGCCCAAATTGTAATAAGTTGATGTATGGCTCAAAAAAAAGGTTATATTTTTCTAAATCAAAATGTGAAAAATCTCCTCAATTGATAATCTGGAAAATGATAAATCCAATAATTAAGTTAAGGTTACGAAGTAATCGAATAGCTATTCAAATATAATCGATTAACGTTACAGAGTTTACGAAAGTGCTTTAGTATTTACAAAAATGCTTTCACCAGATGATTAATTCATTTAAAATAATTAAATCAACTAGGATTAAAGTTAACCACTCATACGTGGACGTCAAAAATGCGAATTATGCGCCTCTGTGGAATGATTTATGACATTCAGAATGGAGGGGATTTTTAGGTTATAAATTTATTTGATATTTGATTTTCTCTAAATCCGTGCATAAATATAATAAATGAAATAATCATTTCGATTCGATTTAGCTTTCTTTATCTAATTATAAACACTTAATTAGATAAAGAAAGCTAAATTGTTTATAATAATGAATTAAAATCACTGACCTTGAACGGTGAGCGGGCGTACTTTTTTTTCCAAATAATGAAAATTACTACCTTGTTATCACTATATACACTATTTTATACACTATAACACTAAACACTTATTAAGATAAACACTACATCAAAACGTAAACAATACGAAATGTTTATAAAAAGTTAACGTAAACATACGCGGACACTTGAGTACTTGAGACCACTTGACGCGCGACGACGATTGTCAAAACAATTTGTACTACAGACTAAACAAATTCAATGCCATAGGGTTGCCCTGTTCATTATCGATCGATTGTAAACAAAAACCGGTAATCGAGAATATCAGATTGTCGACTAAAATAGACTTTAAAATCAAGGAGGACGGATGTCCTAATCGATGTTGCCGACAGTTAGCTAAATTTTTTTTGAATACTAATCTAGTAGATTAACAGTTGAATGGTTAAGAGTTTAAACTAATTAAATATCTACGTAATTAACCCTAGATAGATAACCTACGTCGAAACGACGTACTCGATTTCGAAAAATCGATCTAACTCGTTGATTTTTCGCGTCACTAAACTGGCCCTTCCTGCCAACTCCTTCGACCATCGGAGCTTGCAGGACACACCCGTATCACTCCGGTAAGTGTAACACTTTCGTAAATATTTACCTACCGTACGTCGAAGTGACGTATGGTTATCTTTAGTGCCAGTTTTGGGAACATGTGTTCTTGCGACTTTATTGAAAATAAATGGGCATATTTTTTATTAGTCGTTTTACTTGTTAAAGGCCACGATAAAAATATATGATGCCGTCAGAAATTCATATAAAAGATGCAGAAATTAGACGGTTATTGCATGAAACGAGTGATGAAGAGATTTAGGGGTCGGAAAGTGAAACTGAAGACTACCTGTTTATTAGAGGATAAAGTACAGAGTGATGTCGAAGACTATGCGATGAGTCTACCAGTGGTTTCTTAAGATGTGTCTGAAAATGACCCGGAAAGTCTTGAAACTGCTTCGTCAAGTATGCCGAGTTATATTATTATTCCACAGCGTCAAATTCTTAGAGGCAAAAACTATCATCGTTGGACGGCCACTAAAGGCAGAACAAGTGCCAGAGTTTCATCTGCTAATATTATACGGACGTCTGGGGGCCCCACTTGGATGAAAAAAGTTTTGCTATATTTATTACCGATGACATTGTGGAGGAGATCACAAAATGAGCCATCGCTGAAATCCAGCTCAAAATTCAAAAACCTGATGTAAAAGCCACCTTTAAAACTACTAATTGTAAAGAAATTCGGGCTCTTTTCGGCATACTGACACTAACAGCTAGCTGCTATGAAAGACAAACATTTGACTACAGATGAGTTATTTGAATGTTTGTATTCAGGAAACTGCCACGAGTAGAGATAGATTCGATTTTTGATAAGCTGTTTGAGAATAGACGATTAATCTTTGCGACCTGAACTACTGATACATTTGTACCAATCAGAAAAATATGGGAGATCTTTATATACCACTACCGATCCAATTATATTCCCTGACCTTATGTGACCATTGACAAACATCTTTTATGTTTCTGGGGTCGGTGCCCTTTTCGAATGTATATTCCAAACAAACCCAATAAATACGGACTCCCACACCTCCACACCCCCCACAGAACCTGAAGGTGTACCTGAGCCAAAGAAAAGAAAGTATTGTGCCTTTTGTCCATCAAAAATTCGAAGGATGACAAAGACAATGTGCGACAGCTGCAAGAATCCCATTTGTGGGAGCACAAGTCCAGCGCCAGTCCTAGGTGCATTTGAGGCCAAAATTAATAAAAAGTGATATATACTACTGTTTGTTACGTTATAGAGATTACAAAAAGTTAATTTTGAAAAGTCAAAATTAAAAATTATAGGACTGACAGAGAGATTCTTAAATGTTTAAGTTTTGTAAAGTGAGAAGTATCTTGTTTTGTTCTTTATTATTTTTAATAATAAAAATATGAATAAACTCCAATTCTTTTCATTTCCTCACAAAACAATTAAATAAATGAAGACATAATATCCCATTCATAAACCTAGTATATACTTAATCCAAAATATGCTCACTTAAACATTTGCACGTCGAGTCGACGTATGGTTATCTTTAGTGTATAGTGAAATATGGTTATCTATCTAGGGTTAAAAAAAAAATCTATTCACGTTTACTAATCGATTATTGTATTTTTAATCTGTGCTAACTCTGACTTGACATGCGTGACATGACATCGACACTTGTTTCAAGAGAATCCTGCTTATAACAAAGAGAATGATTCTTGCCGCGTCGTTCGTTTGGTTAGCACGTGTGTCTAGAATTCTACTATTTCCTTAGTGATTTTGTGACTATTGGGCCTTTTTTTTGTTATTTTGTGCTGTCCTAGTGGTTACGGTGTGTAGTTTGTGTATATCCAATCAATATTACCGGTAAGTTAACATGAGCGGGAATAAACCGCCCGACCCTCCCGATATATCTTCACCTCCAGTAACCCCTCCATTCACCCCCTCTCCTATCCTACCCGATCAACCTTCAACTCCTTCAAACCCTCTAGAGCAGTTTGCCAACGTAATTTGCAACGCTACGGTAGAAGAAATCAGGCCCCGCGTTTCCACCTCACGGAAACGAAATGGGAACAATGAGGTAAGTGACCATCCCCTTAAACGTCTCCAAACACAAACGAAAACCTTTGTTGGTCGTGACAAATACACAATCAATGACAGTGGTCCCTACATAGTACACGTTTCTCGCGTGGAGAGCCAATTAGGCTCGGGTACAACTCTCCATCCTGTTTCGTTTGGGCTCTTCCTTTTTAAAAATAACATAAATAATGTTGTCAGAGATGGTATTAAGAAAGTTGGCAGAAATAGAGTATCCGTACAGTTTTCATCCCCTCAGGATGCTAATTCATTCCTAATTAACCCCCTCTTAAATATTTGTAAATTCACCGCCAACATTCCCACTTTTAACATAACTAGAATGGGTGTTGTATCTGGTATCCCTACCGACATGAACGATGATGAGGTTATTAAATTTGTGACAGTGCCGCAGGGCTGTGGGCAGATTATTAAAGTCAGGCGTCTTAACCGAAAATCATTTAATGAAGGTATCTTGGAGTGGAAGCCAACAGAAACCTGTGTCCTCACTTTCGATGGCCAGGTTCTACCTAAACGAGTTTTCTGCTGTTATAATTCTCTTCTTGTACAGCAATATATATACCCCACTGTCCAATGTAGGAAATGCTGCAGGTTTGGGCATGTGGAGTCTATCTGCAGATCTAAGCCTAGATGCAGCAAGTGCGGACATGAGCATCCCAGTAACCAATGTGAGGTAACAGAAAGGGAGGCCTTTTGTGTCCTATGCTCTGGTGGTCACTTTGCTAACAGCAAAGCTTGCCCGGAGTATGGCAGACAGAGGGCCATTAAGATCACGATGGCAGAAAAGAACATTTCTTATATGGAAGCCAGCAAAGTGGTCCCTTCTTCTACTCGCAGCTATGCTGAAACCCTAAAGACCCCACAACTTACCCAATCCTATCAGCCCACTCAATCCATCCAGTCTACCCAGTCCCTTCAGTCTTCCCAACCCCTTCAACAAACCCAGTCCTACCGAAAAACTGTTCTACGGCAGCCTAAACCCCGCCCTACACTATCCCAATCCTATGATATAGCTGCACATCAATCTATCATTCACTCTCCCCAACCTTCTCAACCTAACGGTTGTGCTCTTAACTCATCACTTGAGACTTCTACTATTGACCTTATAATACAACTCTTGACTTCTCTATTAACCTCCAATTTACCTCTATCTCAATCCCCTCCTAGTATACCGTCCAACGTTGCTAACACACTTATCAACTTACTAACCAACTTTAAAAATGGCGTCCCAACAAGTATTCCTACAATGGAATGTGAGGAGCGTATTTCATAAGAAGCACGACCTCATATTCCTGTTGAATAAATACAAGCCTTTGGCTGTTTCTCTTGCTGAGACTTGGCTTTTACCAAGTCTCAACTTTCATGTTCCGCATTTCAACATACTTAGATGCGACAGGTCTGATGGTTATGGAGGTGCAGCCCTCCTTATTAATAACAGAGTCCCTCTACTACCCCTTCCCTTACCCCCATTCCCAGATGATATCAGCATCATAGCAGCAAAAATCAGTAGTGTATCTGTGCTTTCCATCTACATTGCTCACCCCCATCAAAGTTTCCTCCTTATATTGAGAGACTTGTTACAGAGCTTACAGAGCCCAATATTAGTTATGGGAGATTTCAACTGCCATCACTTTAGATGGGGATCTGAGCATTGTGACACTTTTGGCACAAGTTTGGTGGAGATCATAGATGATTTGAACCTCTGTGTTCTTAATAACGGCTGCTCCACTCGTAGAGTCCTCCCTGGTCAAAACAAAAGCTGTGTGGATTTGACCATTTGCTCCCTGGAAATTGCTGCTGCTGCTTGCTGGCAATGCACGGATTTGTCCCATGGTAGCGATCATTACCCAATATTACTATCCCTCCCTAGCTCAACTCACCTGGAAAAATCATTCCCTCCCCTCCTAAAATATAATCTCTCGGAAGCTGACTGGCAAAATTTCTCCCGAATCCTTGAAACCAATGTTCATACCCTCCCTAGATTTGACTACAGATCCCTATCCTACGATGATCGCGACCATGTGACGGACTACTGTGATGCCTTTGTGGATGCAATTAGGTCAAGTGCAGACAGCTGCTTTAAAATTAAAAATTCCTGTAGGGGCAAAATCCCCTCACCCCCTTGGTGGGACAGTGAGTGTACTAATGCTATTAGGCTAAGAAAAGAGTCCGAAAGGAGATACAATGCTCACATGTCAACTCAAAATTTATTAAATTATAAAAATGTCTTTACTTCTACTAAGCGACTCCTCCGACGCAAAAAGCGCATTGGTTGGAGTAACTTCTGTTCCTCTTTGTCCCCGTCTACTCCATCTTCTATTGTGTGGAGAAACATAAATCGGTTCCGGTCTGGATGCTCTCCCTCAGTCTCTTCCTCTATCTCCACAGACACAGCTGAACTCCTCCTAGACAAAATTGCCCCACCTTATGTGCCACACCTAGATGAAGTTTTCCAACCAAATGTATCACCTCAGTCGCTGGGTATTCACGATGAGCCTTTCTCCTTGGAGGAGCTGAACATAGTTCTTCACAGTGTGCGAGACTCTGCTCCTGGCATTGATGGTATCCCATACTCTTTCATAGTCAATGCTAGCTCTAGTACAAAATATTACTTCCTAAATATCGTAAATTTTTGCTATACCAATGGTTGGGTCCCAGATAAGTGGAAGATTCAAATAATTATTCCCATTTTGAAACCCGGCAAATATGCAGGAGACCCAAATAGCTTTAGGCCAATTGCTTTATCATCAATTCTATGTAAATTACTTGAACACCTAATTAAAAACCGTCTTGAATGGATTGTAGAATCAAAGAATTTACTACCTAATTATTAGTTTGGCTTCCGCAAAGGGCTTAGTACCATTGATAGTGTTGCGGTATTGGTAACCGATATCCGCCTTTCTCTGTCTCAAAATGCGTCCACAGTAACATCTTTTCTTGACATAACTGCTGCATATGACAATGTCCTACTACCCATTCTCAGGCAAAAACTGCACCAGCTGAGACTTCCGGTTAGAATGATCCATTGCATATGTGCAATGCTTATGTCTCGAACTCTAGTCCTAAGGATCTTAGGTGAGGAGTTCGATCAGAGAAAGACCTGGAGGGGCTTACCACAGGGCTCTGTACTAAGTCCTCTATTGTACAACCTGTACACTGCAGACATGGGCTCATGTTTAAACAGTGATTGCAGTATACTACAATACGCTGACGACCTAGCATTGTATGTAACCAACAATTCCATCCAAGATGCAGCCACATCACTCACAATCTCCCTTAATTCTCTGTGGCAGTGGCTATCATCCCACGGCCTTGGTCTTTCTGCACAGAAAAGCGCAGTCGTTGTCTTCACCAGAAAGAAGACTCTGCCACAGATTGATGTCAAAATACAGCTGCAGGAAATTCCTCTTGTTAATAAATTTAAATTCCTTGGGGTATATTTAGATTCTAAGTTGACTGGCGTTCACCACATTAACCATCTAGTTTCAAAATGTGAACGAAATATTCCAATTTTAAAAGCCCTAGCCGGAGTTTGGTGGGGAGCCCACCCATACACCATGAAGCTAGTGTACAATGCCTTAGTACGTAGCATATTGGACTATGGTATATTCCTACTAGTTCCATGCAATAAAGGCGCATTAGCAACCCTGGATAGGATCCAATCTAGGTGTCTTAGAATTATAACTGGTTGCATGAAGTCATCCCCTATTAACGCATTACAGGTTGAATGCTCAGAACCACCTCTAGCATTTAGAAGACAATATTTCGCTTCATGCTTCGTTTTGAAATTTATCTGTAAATTGACCCACCCTCTTCTCCCAAAAATTACTGACTTAGACACTACTTGCAATACCTCTAATTACTGGACACATAAAGAAATTCCATTGATTCTACAATCCTTTCGCTACTATTTGCCTTTTACGAATTCATCTGTAAAATTTGACAAACTTCCTCTTTTTTCCTATGAATATAGTATACTTAGTTTTAAGCCGAATGTTTACTTGGATGTGGGAATTTCTAAGGGATCTGCCTCTGCTGTTTCCACCTTTAACGCCTATGTAGATGACCAGTTGGTAGGGTTTGAGAGGTTTTTTACAGATGCATCAAAACTATCAAGTGATACTTACACTGGAGCTGCTGTGTACTACCAAAACTCCAGAATCGTTTTGCAGTTTAAGTGTCCAGAAGAGTCTTCTGTATTTACGGGCGAGTGTGTCGCGGTATTGGAGGCATGCCTATATGTTGAATCGCATAACATCTATAAGGCTGTCATATTTTCTGATTCCCTTAGCTGCCTTAAAGCCTTGCTAAAAGACCCATTCCATAGCAAACTCCATAGCCTCTTGATCTTAGAAATAAAAAAAAGCCTCTTCAATTGTTTCACTAATAACAAATTGGTCCAATTGGTATGGGTTCCCAGTCATAGTGGCATTATGGGCAATGAGTGTGCAGATTCGTTGGCCAGAAGTGCTGCTACTTCCTTAATAGCAGATCAGAAGCATATGGTTCACCATTACTACGACCTTCTTAGACTGCCCCAAAGAGAGTTGAGGACATCCTGGCAGGTGGAATGGAACAGGTCCTCACAACTTAAAGGCCGGCACTATTTTTCAGTACAGCCATGCATCCCTCCGAAGCCTTGGTTTTTTAATTTTAAAAAGGTGTCCAAACAAGTTGTCTCCACCATATGTAGGCTTCGTATTGGCCACTGCAGCTCACCTGTCTTCTTGAACAAAATTCGGGTACGGGACTCGTCTCTATGCGAATGTGGCCTGGATGAAGGCAACTTGGACCACATTTTCTTTAATTGTAGTAAAAATAACCCATCCTTAGACCTTTATTTATACCTAACCAAATTAAAAATTCCCGTCCCTATTAACTTTGCATCCCTACTTACCTTTTCTTCCCCAAAACTTTTACAAGCCTTGATGTTTTTCATCCGCTGCAATGACATCAAACTTTGACCCGCGTACCTAATGTAATGTTGTAATGTTTGTTTGTGTTTGTCTACTAATTATCTTTTTATATATTACATACATACTTTATTTATACGTATATGTCTGTTTGTTTCAGTGTACTAACCACAATCAAAGCCCCATATGCAGTCCACCTGCTAATTTTGGAAAAATTTAATGGTTGCAAATTCTTATATTTTTAATGTATTTCTCCTAACCCACGTATTTCCATCGCACTTGACATTGGCAGAATTGTCGACATCGGCACAGTTTGCCATATAAGAAGAAGAAGAACAAAGAGAATGTAATAAAACTAGCTTATAACAATATGTTGAACTTGACTAACTTGTTATTTTGGATTCTACGAACGGCGTACCGATTAGATATTGATTAACATCATGGATCGTTGTAAATTGTGACATAGCGAATAGTCGCTGTAATACACTAAGTCGTCGAGTTTTAGATGATGAAATTGGATGATGATTTTGGATGATCCTAGCTGGCGGGTAGGCACACTCTTGAGCCGTTTGCTCTGCCCGCTATTCGCATGATAGTTGAGCCATATTTCAGCATAGCGTCTCTGCTTTCCTTTTGCTCCATCTAGTCCGCTAAGACACATTCTTTTAGGTTTATTCCCAGTCTCTGCTCGCAGTCATGGCGCTGGGATATAAATCTAGGGCACTGCCTGTTCTTGTACCTTTCCTGCCACTCCTCCAGAGCCGCCGATCTTATAAGGCGCTTGGCCATTGAGAGTGGGAAGTCAGTATACAGGGTGTAACCAGACGACTTCCGAAAACAAAAGATGCAGCTTCAGCACCCCAAAACTAATTAAAAAAAACAAACAGTTGTCTTTAAAAAAAATTGTAGCCGGAAAAAACAATGTATCAAGATTTTTATTAATTTCCGAAGCCAGCAATGTATGCGCGCACTGAGTAGCTAGGTCAATGCCTTTCATAACTATTTAATTTAACTACCTACGCGTCGCGGCGTCGGTAAAGTTCACTATTAACGAAAATACCTACCAAGTGACTTCACGCTACTTACCTAATTCTGCGAGAGCCTCGGTCGACCTAGAAATGGCACAAACTGAGCATAATTTATATTTTTTTCTTATAATCTTATGCACTGTTTGATGCGATATTGGGGTTCCATGACCTCTAATTAACTTTGCCGTAGTTCGTGTTCCAACCCGAGGATTTCTCTCAACAAGAGCCAAGACCTGTTCGTCCACTCGAAGATCTACTTCTAGGCCTTCTCCATGCCTTTGGGATGTAATCCTCTCATTATTCAAAACTCTCTGATAGGCAGCCGTGATGACTAACCTATCACGGTAAATACGCAAAGCCCGTGATGCAATTCCGCGGGCGAGCTACACCATAGCACATAATCATTTGGCCGTATTCCCTCGCACTAAACATTATAAATAATCACTATCACTGTTAAAATATAAGTACCTATTCTATAAATAACTTAACACAAATTAGGTGATAAGAGAATAAAAAATGAAAAAATAAACAATTAGGAAAATTACAACACAAAACTTTCGTGAAAGTCCCTTAAAAATTCCCTTAAAAATCCCTTAAAAAAAATTATAATGCACCACACAACTGTCCAGACTGTGCGAACATTGAAGACCGACTGGTCTAGTTCGTACCTATTTATAATATTAGGGAATTAAAGTTCTTTGAAACACGCACACACACGAAACCGCCGATCTGACGTATCGATAGGTAAATACCTACGACATGACATCGGAAACCCTTTGTCGCATAAACTCAAAGACCACGATTCTTTGAAATTCGCCGACAAAGGCGCACCAAACATGCCGCTACAGTGAATCGAATCCTCTGTGTTTAGGTAAATTAATAAAAATTTCAAAGTAATTCAAAGTTTTACGGCTAGATGCATCCGTAGGTTTCCTGGACAAATTTCGCGTTTTGTATTGGAAATTTTGTATTTTTTTTCTATGGAATGGGGTTTAAACGAGCTGAAGTATGACGATGGTAAGCGATTACCGTCGCCAATGGATAACCGCAATACTATAGGCGGCACAAACAGCGCCAGCGCTGTTTCACACCGGATTTCTGTGAGGCCGTGGTATCACTCTGGTCGAACCGACTCATTCATGCCGAAGCGTGGCTTAGCCAAGCCAGATTAGAGAGTGATTTCGTTTAAAGTTTTAGTTAGTGTTAGGTACCTACTGCGGGCGGGACGCGCCCGCGCGCCCTAGCCGCGGTCATTGAACCGCGTGCGGTACTGTGTAATGACCCCCGGTCAACTGATTTTATTTAAAAATACATTGCAGTTTTATTGTTTTTATTTATTTTTTGGTTTTCTAAATGAGATAATTAGGTTGTTAGTGTCCTATTATGTTGTACTATGTGTATGTAACCAGAAAAATACAAAAAAGAACTTAGATAAATTAACATATATTTTGCGTTTTTTTTTCGCTAAACCTATTCAATATCATGGTCTGAATGCAACCATCAAGTTTTCGATTTCAGTCTTTTTACACCCTGTATACTGGGGCCCTCTTGTCCTTGAGGGCACCCTCTTGGGCCAGTTCGTCGGCCCTCTCATTGCCGGGAAGTCCCACTTGCGCTTTCACCCAGTACCATTGTATCTCTCCACCCCTTCTTTCCAGTTCGGTGACTCTGGTTTTTATCAGGTTTGTTATCGGGTGAAGGGAGGCCAGAGTCAGTGCAAACCTGGAGTCGCTCAGCAAACTTATTCGCTTCTCCCCAACCATTTTATGGGCCATTTCGAGTGCTCTTACGATGGCCATAAGTTCGGCCTGAAAGACGCTGCAATGATCAGAAAGTCTGAAACGTGCATGTCTCACTTCTTTTGACCTCAACCATACTACGACTCCGGCCCCGACACGGCCCTCTATTTTACTACCATCTGTGTAAATGTGGACTCGATCCGCATCAATTTCCTCGAGGTCTTCCTGTGTTACTATCTGCCGGTACGAGAACCCCCCTCTCAAGGCTGGATGGGTCAAATCGAACGGACTGAGGCGTCTCTCCATGTCATAATCCGGCAGCTCGGGCAGGGGGTGACCGCTTCGGGCCTCGTATAATCTAAGCTGTTCTTGTGCTCTAAGATCAAGGGGAAGTATCCCCGAACAGATGGCTACGGAGGTAAAGGAGGCCGTTCGATGCGCCTTTGCTATGAGGGTTGCAAACTGCCTCGCGCCCCTGTCCAGGATGATCCGGTTACACAGTTTCTTTATCACCTCCGCCCAGACATTTGCGGCGTATAGAATTGTAGGCTCCACCACCGCATGGTAAATGAGCCTAATAACATTGGAGTTTAAACTCCATCCTGCCGAGGCCGTTCTAGCGACTCTCCCGTATAGGGCAACCGCTTTCCGCTGCGCACTCAACAAATGCTGCTTGAATAGAAGTTTTCGGTCAATTGTGAGACCCAGCACCTTGAAGGATTTCCCGAAATGGATTTCCGTCCCGTTTAGGGTTGAACGCGGTCCGTCAGCCTTTCTTTTTCTAGTGGTGAAGATCGCCTGGATTTTGTGAGCAGCAAATCTCATCTTTGACCTTTCTCCCCACTTCGCAACAACTTCCAAGGCTTCCTGAGCGCTTTGTCTGACCTCCTTGGTAGTGCTTCCGGAGGCGACGATCAGAATATCGTCGGCAAACGCCTGGATGTGTGCCTTCAATTTAAGAACCGGTAAAAGGCCAATCGGCCTGTAGGATTTTGGTACATCATATGTCTCTTTGCCAGGCTTCGGGATTATCCTTATAATTGCCCTCTTCCAGGGACGCGGGAAATATCCCAACCTCAGGCAGGCTTTATATGTAGCCAACAGCAGGTCGGGTCTACTCCGCATTACCCTCGAGCATATGTCCGACGTGAATCCGTCCCTGGGGCCTTCCTCGGTACTCCGGCTGCGAAGTTACTCAGTTTTAGTTTTCCTAGAAATCTTCGTTTCGTAATATGTAAACAAAAATGACCCCCTCCAAAAATGTATGATTTTATCCCGACAACGTCGTTAACAAAATAATACCTGCGGTGTCAGAACCGCGCTAGGTCGTTCAGCCTAGGAGTTAGGGCCTCCTAAAGTATTCTTAAAAATGTTTTAAAATTTCTTCATAAATTGTTTGTATACATTTGGTAAAACCTTTTTAACTAGGCTATTTATTGTCCGATTTTTATCAATTAATTTTAGGTAGGTAGGTAGGTAGGTAGGTAGGTAGGTAGGTAGGTAGGTAGGTAGGTAGGTAGGTAGGTAGGTAGGTAGGTAGGTAGGTAGGTAGGTAGGTAGGTAGGTAGGTAGGTAGGTAGGTAGGTAGGTAGGTAGGTAGGTAGGTAGGTAGGTAGGTAGGTAGGTAGGTAGGTAGGTAGGTAGGTAGGTAGGTAGGTAGGTAGGTAGGTAGGTAGGTAGGTAGGTAGGTAGGTAGGTAGGTAGGTAGGTAGGTAGGTAGGTAGGTAGGTAGGTAGGTAGGTAGGTAGGTAGGTAGGTAGGTAGGTAGGTAGGTAGGTAGGTAGGTAGGTAGGTAGGTAGGTAGGTAGGTAGGTAGGTAGGTAGGTAGGTAGGTAGGTAGGTAGGTAGGTAGGTAGGTAGGTAGGTAGGTAGGTAGGTAGGTAGGTAGGTAGGTAGGTAGGTAGGTAGGTAGGTAGGTAGGTAGGTAGGTAGGTAGGTAGGTAGGTAGGTAGGTAGGTAGGTAGGTAGGTAGGTAGGTAGGTAGGTAGGTAGGTAGGTAGGTAGGTAGGTAGGTAGGTAGGTAGGTAGGTAGGTAGGTAGGTAGGTAGGTAGGTAGGTAGGTAGGTAGGTAGGTAGGTAGGTAGGTAGGTAGGTAGGTAGGTAGGTAGGTAGGTAGGTAGGTAGGTAGGTAGGTAGGTAGGTAGGTAGGTAGGTAGGTAGGTAGGTAGGTAGGTAGGTAGGTAGGTAGGTAGGTAGGTAGGTAGGTAGGTAGGTAGGTAGGTAGGTAGGTAGGTAGGTAGGTAGGTAGGTAGGTAGGTAGGTAGGTAGGTAGGTAGGTAGGTAGGTAGGTAGGTAGGTAGGTAGGTAGGTAGGTAGGTAGGTAGGTAGGTAGGTAGGTAGGTAGGTAGGTAGGTAGGTAGGTAGGTAGGTAGGTAGGTAGGTAGGTAGGTAGGTAGGTAGGTAGGTAGGTAGGTAGGTAGGTAGGTAGGTAGGTAGGTAGGTAGGTAGGTAGGTAGGTAGGTAGGTAGGTAGGTAGGTAGGTAGGTAGGTAGGTAGGTAGGTAGGTAGGTAGGTAGGTAGGTAGGTAGGTAGGTAGGTAGGTAGGTAGGTAGGTAGGTAGGTAGGTAGGTAGGTAGGTAGGTAGGTAGGTAGGTAGGTAGGTAGGTAGGTAGGTAGGTAGGTAGGTAGGTAGGTAGGTAGGTAGGTAGGTTTTTTTTTTTTTTTTTTTTTTTTTTTATAGCATGCTTAATTTGACATTTTGTGTTATTATGTCACTTGAGCCTTGGTTTGGTAATTTGCGTTCTCCTTTTTTCATTCATCTTGGTTTTTTTTTTTTTTTTTTTTTTTTTTTTTTTTCAAGTGACTTACAAATGTTCGGTGAGTATAATCTAAGCATGCTTTTCCCTATTGTATTTCTCTGTCCTTTACATTTCAATTTGGATTATTTATATGGATCAGGTCTAACATTTTATTTCTTTTGATACATTTTCTTTCGGTTTGAGTTGCTTTAGGTTTAATCAGGTCAAACCCAACCAACCGAACAAATTTGTGCATTAGGTTGATACATTTTAATACTACGGCTTATTCTAGGCTTAACCGTGTCAAGCCAAGTTAGGCTAAGTTAAGTTAATAAAATCAATAAATTCAATAAAATCCAATAAAATGCAATAAGATCAATGAGATTCATCATAAATACAAAATTCCATAAATTCAATTACTAGGGTAAAATTCAATTAAATTCAAGAATATACAAACAAAATTCAGGGAAAATTAGCATTAATTCACCAGGAAACAGTGAAATCCCATAAAATCATTAAATTCAATAAAACAATACTTAATTATAATTGATTAATGGAGGTCAACAAAACCGCTACCGTTCAATAACATCAATAAAATTCAATAAATTCAACAATACTCACTAAAACCCAATAAAATTAATGAGAT
Organism: Phragmatobia fuliginosa; assembly: GCA_932526445.1. Lineage (NCBI taxonomy): Eukaryota > Metazoa > Arthropoda > Insecta > Lepidoptera > Erebidae > Phragmatobia > Phragmatobia fuliginosa. The sequence goes on along the minus strand of OW052067.1, from coordinate 235,816 downwards.
ACATAATATATATTAAATTCCATAAATTCAATAGGCTGAGGTAAAATTTCAATTGCATTCAGGAAACATACAGACAAAATTAATAAAATTCGATAAAATTTGTAAATTTAAAATGAATCCAACAAATTCAATGAATTCAGTAGAACTTAACATAATTAATAAAATTAAAGAAATTAAATATAATTCACTAAAATCAGTAAAATTCAATAAAAGCAATAAAATTCAATAAAATTGCAAGATTCAATAATTATTCAATAATATAATGATATATAATAAAATCAATCAATAAGGTTCAATTGTTCCGACCGTAGCCGTAGTAGTAGCCGTGCAGCCGTTCAAGCAGTCGTCCAGGTTGAGGCAGAGTCCACATCGTGACGATCCTAGTTGGCTGGTAGGCACACTCTTGAGCCGTTTGCTCTGCCCGCTATTCGCATGATAGTTGAGCCATATTTCAGAATAGCGTCTCTGCTTTCCCTTTGCTCCATCAAGTCCGCTAAGACACATTTTTTTAAGTTTATTCCCAGTCTCTGCTCGCAGTCATGGCGCTGGGATATAAATCTAGGGCACTGCCTGATAAGGTGTTCCACAGTCTCCTCCGTAATCCCATCGCACACACAGTTCGGGGAGTCGGTTAGCCCGAACCTGTGCAGATACGCCCTGATCCCCCCATGACCTGTCAGGAACTGCGTCAGCACATTATGGTGTTTGTAGTCGGCGAAGAATTTATAGGCCTCTCCTACGCTCCGTAGGAACATGTGTGTAGTCCTCCCGGTAGGAGAGTTCTCGTACCTTTCCTGCCACTCCTCCAGAGTCGCCGATCTCCACTCCTCCAGAGTCGCCGATCTTATAAGGCGCTTGGCCATTGAGAGTGGGAAGTCGGTATATACTGGGGCCCTCTTGTCCTTTAGGGCACCCTCTTTGGCCAGTTCGTCGGCCCTCTCATTGCCGGGAAGTCCCACGTGCGCTTTCACCCAGTACCACTGTATCTCTCCTCCCCTTCTTTCCAGTTCGGCGGCTTTGGTTTTTATCAGGTTTGTTATCGGGTGAAGGGATGCCGGATCGGCCAGAGTCTCCAGTGCAGACCTGGAGTCGCTCAGCACACTTATTTGCTTCTCCCCAACCATTTTATGGGCCATTTCGAGTGCTCTTACGATTGCCATGAGCTCGGCCTGAAAGACGCTGCAATGATCAGAAAGTCTGAAGCGTGCATGTCTCACTTCTTTTGCCCTCAACCATACCACGACTCCGGCCCCGACACGGCCCTCTATTTTACTGCCATCTGTGTAAATGTGGACTCGATCCGCATCAATTTCCTCGAGGTCTTCCTGCGTTACTATCTGCCGGTACGAGAACCCCCTTCTCAAGGCTGGATGGGGCAAATCGAACGGACTGAGGCGTCTCTCCATGTCATAATCCGGCAGCTCGGGCAGTGGGCGACCGCTCCGGACCTCGTATAGTCTGAGCTGTTCTTGTGCTCTAAGATCGAGGGGAAGTATCCCCGACAAGATGGCCACGGAGGTAAAGGAGGCCGTTCGATGCGCCTTTGCTATGAGGATTGCAAACTGCCTCGCGACCCTGTCCAGGATGATCCGGTTATACTGTTTCTTTGTCACCTCCGCCCAGACATTTGCGGCATATAGAATTGTAGGCTCCACCACCGTATGGTAAATGAGCCTAATAACATTGGAGTTTAAACCCCATCCTGCCGAGGCCGTTCTAGCGACTCTCCTGTATAGGGCTACCGCTTTCCGCTGCGCACTCAACAAATGCTCCTTGAATAGAAGTTTTCGGTCAATTGTGAGACCCAGCACTTTGAGGGATTCCCCGAAATGGACTTCTGTCCCGTTTAGGGTTAAGCGCGGTCCGTCAGTCTTTCTTTTTCTAGTGGTGAAGATCGCCTGGGTTTTGTGAGCAGCAAATCTCATCTTTGACCTTTCTCCCCACTTCGCAACAACTTCCAAGGCTTCCTGAGCGCTTTGTCTGACCTCCTCGGTAGTGCTTCCGGAGGCGATGATCAGAATATCGTCGGCAAACGCCTGGATGTGCGCCTTCAATGTATCCGCGGCTCTGAGGAGTGGGTCCATCTGCACATTCCACAAGAGAGGACCGCATGTAGAGCCCTGTATGCAGCCTTTGTTCGTGGCTGTCGTGAACTCGCAACCCGCATACTGCACCGTCACCTCCCTATCGCTGAGGTAGCTCGACAGAAGCCGTAGGGTTGAGGGCTCTGCCTCCATATCTAGGAGTTCTCCTATCACCCCGGGCCACCAGGCGTTGTCGAACGCACCCTCTATATCTAGAGAGATGACCACCACATTCTGTCCCCCCTCAAGCAGGGTTCGCACCCTACTGACCGCGTCGTAGAGGGCGTCCTCGGTGCTGCGCTGCGGCATAAAGCCGTATTGCCTGGTACTCAATTTGGAGGTGCTCCCTAGCTCCCAGAGCAGCCTCGTGGCAAACAGCTTCTCGAGGACCTTCCCAAGAACCGGCAACAGGCCGATTGGCCTGTAGGATTTTGGTACATCATACGTTTCTTTGCCAGGCTTCGGGATTATCCTTATAATTGCCCTCTTCCAGGGACGCGGGAAATATCCCAACCTCAGGCAGGCGTTATATGTAGCCAACAGCAGGTCGGGTCTACTCCGCATTACCCTCGAGCATATGTCCGACGTGAATCCGTCTTCCCCTGGGGCCTTCCTCGGATTCATGCTTTCGAGTACCGTCCACACTTCAGCAGTGGTAAATTCTGCCTGGCTTCGTGTTCCCTCCCTGATTATTTTGAGGCTATCCATAATTCTGGCCCTTCGTTCTTGCTGTTCCGTGGTGTCACTCTCTTCCCGGTCCTGTGGATAGAATGTTTCGGCCAGCAGCCTCGCCGATGCCAGGGGCGTCAGTACAGAGTCATCCGCAGCGGGGTCTCTCAGAAGTTTGTCTGGTTTGGCCTCTCCACATTTGCGAATGACTCTGTAAATTCCATCCCAGACGGACTCCTTCTCCTGCCTGCCACAGAAGTTCCTCCAACTCAGGGTTATGGCCTCTTGGATGGCTTCTTTATATATTTTCTTGGCCTCTATATAGCGATCGATTGTAAAGGGCCGTCGCTCGGGGCAGGCGTGTCTAATACGACTTCTTGATCTATTTAGGTTGGCCTTTAATTGGTCAAGCTCAGCGGTCCACCAGTGGGCTTCCAACCTCCTTTTCCCAGTCTTTATCGGGGGCATTGCAGCCATGCACGCTTCCCCAATGGAGTCGGACAGAGACGTTACCATCCCCTCAAGCTCTTCCGCTGCAGATGCCGTTGCCAATCTTTCAGGGGTGAGACCACCCCTATCTAGACTCAGTGATAGCTCGTCGTCGAATCGCCCCCAGTCGGCCTTCCTGGTATCAAATCGTCTCGTGGTCGGTTTCGGGGTCACCACGCATTCACCTTCAGTCACCACGGCGAAAGAGATCGGGCGGTGGTCGGAGAGATCCGATAGGTGCGGATCCACTCTCCAGTGCATGATCCTGGATGCAAGATGGTCCGACGCCATGGTAACATCAACTATGCTGGTATAATGTCGCCCCTGTCGATACACGGAGAAGGTGGGTGTCGTCCCTTCGTTTCTTCGCATGAAATCAGTACGCGTGAACTGATCTGTGTGGGTGTATTTGTAATGAGTTTGACGGGTTCAGTAAAAGGCACAGAGTGCAAACTTGACAGGTAGGTAGGTAGGTAGGTAGGTAGGTAGGTAGGTAGGTAGGTAGGTAGGTAGGTAGGTAGGTAGGTAGGTAGGTAGGTAGGTAGGTAGGTAGGTAGGTAGGTAGGTAGGTAGGTAGGTAGGTAGGTAGGTAGGTAGGTAGGTAGGTAGGTAGGTAGGTAGGTAGGTAGGTAGGTAGGTAGGTAGGTAGGTAGGTAGGTAGGTAGGTAGGTAGGTAGGTAGGTAGGTAGGTAGGTAGGTAGGTAGGTAGGTAGGTAGGTAGGTAGGTAGGTAGGTAGGTAGGTAGGTAGGTAGGTAGGTAGGTAGGTAGGTAGGTAGGTAGGTAGGTAGGTAGGTAGGTAGGTAGGTAGGTAGGTAGGTAGGTAGGTAGGTAGGTAGGTAGGTAGGTAGGTAGGTAGGTAGGTAGGTAGGTAGGTAGGTAGGTAGGTAGGTAGGTAGGTAGGTAGGTAGGTAGGTAGGTAGGTAGGTAGGTAGGTAGGTAGGTAGGTAGGTAGGTAGGTAGGTAGGTAGGTAGGTAGGTAGGTAGGTAGGTAGGTAGGTAGGTAGGTAGGTAGGTAGGTAGGTAGGTAGGTAGGTAGGTAGGTAGGTAGGTAGGTAGGTAGGTAGGTAGGTAGGTAGGTAGGTAGGTAGGTAGGTAGGTAGGTAGGTAGGTAGGTAGGTAGGTAGGTAGGTAGGTAGGTAGGTAGGTAGGTAGGTAGGTAGGTAGGTAGGTAGGTAGGTAGGTAGGTAGGTAGGTAGGTAGGTAGGTAGGTAGGTAGGTAGGTAGGTAGGTAGGTAGGTAGGTAGGTAGGTAGGTAGGTAGGTAGGTAGGTAGGTAGGTAGGTAGGTAGGTAGGTAGGTAGGTAGGTAGGTAGGTAGGTAGGTAGGTAGGTAGGTAGGTAGGTAGGTAGGTAGGTAGGTAGGTAGGTAGGTAGGTAGGTAGGTAGGTAGGTAGGTAGGTAGGTAGGTAGGTAGGTAGGTAGGTAGGTAGGTAGGTAGGTAGGTAGGTAGGTAGGTAGGTAGGTAGGTAGGTAGGTAGGTAGGTAGGTAGGTAGGTAGGTAGGTAGGTAGGTAGGTAGGTAGGTAGGTAGGTAGGTAGGTAGGTAGGTAGGTAGGTAGGTAGGTAGGTAGGTAGGTAGGTAGGTAGGTAGGTAGGTAGGTAGGTAGGTAGGTAGGTAGGTAGGTAGGTAGGTAGGTAGGTAGGTAGGTAGGTAGGTAGGTAGGTAGGTAGGTAGGTAGGTAGGTAGGTAGGTAGGTAGGTAGGTAGGTAGGTAGGTAGGTAGGTAGGTAGGTAGGTAGGTAGGTAGGTAGGTAGGTAGGTAGGTAGGTAGGTAGGTAGGTAGGTAGGTAGGTAGGTAGGTAGGTAGGTAGGTAGGTAGGTAGGTAGGTAGGTAGGTAGGTAGGTAGGTAGGTAGGTAGGTAGGTAGGTAGGTAGGTAGGTAGGTAGGTAGGTAGGTAGGTAGGTAGGTAGGTAGGTAGGTAGGTAGGTAGGTAGGTAGGTAGGTAGGTAGGTAGGTAGGTAGGTAGGTAGGTAGGTAGGTAGGTAGGTAGGTAGGTAGGTAGGTAGGTAGGTAGGTAGGTAGGTAGGTAGGTAGGTAGGTAGGTAGGTAGGTAGGTAGGTAGGTAGGTAGGTAGGTAGGTAGGTAGGTAGGTAGGTAGGTAGGTAGGTAGGTAGGTAGGTAGGTAGGTAGGTAGGTAGGTAGGTAGGTAGGTAGGTAGGTAGGTAGGTAGGTAGGTAGGTAGGTAGGTAGGTAGGTAGGTAGGTAGGTAGGTAGGTAGGTAGGTAGGTAGGTAGGTAGGTAGGTAGGTAGGTAGGTAGGTAGGTAGGTAGGTAGGTAGGTAGGTAGGTAGGTAGGTAGGTAGGTAGGTAGGTAGGTAGGTAGGTAGGTAGGTAGGTAGGTAGGTAGGTAGGTAGGTAGGTAGGTAGGTAGGTAGGTAGGTAGGTAGGTAGGTAGGTAGGTAGGTAGGTAGGTAGGTAGGTAGGTAGGTAGGTAGGTAGGTAGGTAGGTAGGTAGGTAGGTAGGTAGGTAGGTAGGTAGGTAGGTAGGTAGGTAGGTAGGTAGGTAGGTAGGTAGGTAGGTAGGTAGGTAGGTAGGTAGGTAGGTAGGTAGGTAGGTAGGTAGGTAGGTAGGTAGGTAGGTAGGTAGGTAGGTAGGTAGGTAGGTAGGTAGGTAGGTAGGTAGGTAGGTAGGTAGGTAGGTTTTTTTTTTTTTTTTTTTTTTTTAATAGCATGCTAAATTTGACATTATATTTTAATATGTCACTTGATACTTGTGTAGGTATTTTCTGATTCAATGATTATCCTTTTTTTTTTTTTTTTTTTTTTTTTTTTTTTTTTTTTTTTTCTCTCGCTTCAAATTACTTACAATCTATATCGTATTGATCGTAATCCTATTGACAAAATCATTGGCAATAGGATTATTAGAGTTCAATACAAAATCAATAAATTCAATACATTTTACAGGATTAAATAATTACATTAATTACAATACATTTCAATAGGCTTAAATACAATTCAATAAAACTAGTATAATTTATGAATTCAACAAATAATAAAATTCAATGAACTTATTAAAATTAACAAAATCGAATTAATAGAAAATGAAAATAGGATTAATAACTTTATTTACAGTAGAATTAATAGATTCAATATAAATCGATAAAATTCAATAAAATAAATGATTCAATATAAATTAATAAAATTCGATAAAACTAATATAATTTGATATAAATACAAAGATAATAAGTTCAACAATTTCAATAAGACTCAATGCCATTCCACAGAACCAGCAACAATCAACATTATCGAAAAATTAACTAATCCATCAATCCCTACCCCATGACAAGGCAGCACAAAAGGCCTACACCCTGGAGCCGTTAGCTCTGCCAGCAATCTTCATGATTGTGGAACCATAATTCATCAATTGCTCTCTGCTTTCCCTTTGGCGCATCAGCTCCACCAGGGCACTCGTTTCGAGTTTTATGCCCAGTCTCTGCTCGCAGTCATGGCGATGAGACGCGAATCTGGGGCACTGCACAATTAGGTGCTCCACTGTCTCTGCCGTGATCCCATCGCATATACAGTTGGGGGAGTCGGAGAGTTTATGTTTGTGGAGATATTCTCGGATTCCCCCGTGGCCTGTTAGGAACTGCGTTAACAAGTTTTGGTGGTTGTGTGTTCTAAAGATTTTGTACGCTTCGAGAACACACTTAAGCCACATTTTTGTGGTTCTCCCTGTAGACGAGCCCTCATACCTCTTCTGCCACTCCTCCAGCGTTGCCGATCTTATGAGTCGCTTGGCTGCCGAGAGTGGGTAATCTGTGTATACAGGAGCCCTCTTGTCCTTAAGGGCTCCCTCCTTGGCCAGTTCATCGGCCCTCTCGTTGCCAGGTAGTCCCACATGCGCCTTTATCCAACACCACTGCACCTCTACGCCCCTTTTCTCCAGTTCGGCGACTCTGGCTTTGATGAGGTTGGTCAGTGGGTGGAGGGAGGCAGGGTCGGCCAGAGTCTCCAGAGCCGATCGAGAGTCGCTGAGTACACAGACTCGTTTCTCCCCGGCCCTTCTCTGGATCATAGCAAGCGCTCTGGCAATGGCTACGAGTTCCGCCTGAAAAACGCTGCAGTGGTCAGAGAGTCTAAAGCGGGAATGCCCAATCTCCCTGCCCCGCAACCACAGGGCAATTCCTCCCCCAACTCGACCTTCTATTTTGCTTCCATCCGTGTAGATGTGGACTATGTCCACATCTAGTATCCTGAGATCTTCCTCGGTCAGTATCTTCCGGTGGGTAAGACCCTTCCTAGCGGCAGGATGAGGCAGGTCAAATGGGCTGATGCGTCTCTCCATTTCGTAATCAGGTAGCTCGGGAAGAGGCTGACCGCTTCGGACCTCATAGAGCCTGAGCTGTTCCCGGGCTCTGAGGTCCAGAGGGAGTATGCCCGACAGTACGACCGCCGATGTAAACGAGGTGGTTCTGTGCGCTTTGGTGATCAGTATCGCAAATTGTCTCGCGATCCTGTTTAGTAGGTCCTGGTTATATTTTTTCTTAACCACCTCTGCCCAGGTACATGCGGCGTACAGTACGGTGGGTTCCACCACGGTCTGATAAATCATCCGAATAACGTTGGAGTTCAGCCCCCATCCCGCTGATGCTGTTTTTGCAACCCTCTTATACAGGCCGACCGCTTTTCGCTGCGCGCCAGCCAGGTGTTCCTTAAATAGAAGCCGGCGGTCAATTGTTAGGCCCAGAACTTTGAGGGATTCTCCAAGCCGGATCGCGGTTCCATTTAACGTTAGATTTGGAGGAGAGGCCCTAACCCTCCTCCTGGTGATAAAAATTGCCTGCGTCTTGTGGGCAGCAAAACGCATTTTCGCTCTTACTCCCCATGCTGCGATGGTATCCAGCGCCCTCTGAGCCCCACGTTCCAGCTCCTCCGTGCTGCCTCCAGAGGCGATGATAAGGATGTCGTCGGCGAATGCCTGGACGTGAGCCTCCAGTCTGTCCGCGGCCCTAAGGAGCGGGTCCAGCTGTACATTCCATAAAAGGGGACCACATGTTGAGCCTTGTATGCATCCTTTGTTTGTCGCTGTCGTGACCTCGCATCCTGCGTACTGTACTGTCACCTCCCTGTCGCTGAGGTAGCTTTGGAGTAACCTCAGAGTCACGGGTTCAGCCTCCTTATCAAGGAGCTCCCCTACAATTCCGGGCCACCAGGCATTGTCAAAAGCGCCCTCTATGTCCAGGGAGATGACCGCTACAAGTTGTCCTCTGTTCCTGAGCTCTCGCACCCTATTTACCGCCACATAGAGGGCGTCCTCGGTGCTGCGCTGCGGCATAAAGCCGAATTGCCTGGAGCTCAGTTTGGAGGCACCTCCCAACTCCCAAAGCAGCCTCGCAGCGAACAACTTTTCCAGTACTTTCCCAAGAACTGGCAGTAGGCCGATAGGTCTGTAGGATTTCGGCTCATCGTAGGTATCCTTGCCAGGCTTCGGGATAATACGGATGACCGCCTTTTTCCAGGGCCGCGGAAAATACCCCAACCTTAGACAGGCATTATACATCGCCAGCAACAGACCGGGTTTCTGTTGCATAACCCTAGAGCAGATGTCCGATGTCAGACCATCCCCCCCGGGGGCCTTCCTTGGACTCATATCCCCGAGAACTGTCCAAACCTCTGCAGCGGTAAAGTCCTTATGGTTCGTTGTTCTCTCCCTAATCTGCCTCAGGCCTTCCGCCACCACTGCTCTCCGCTCCTGCTGTTCCCGGTTGTCATTTTCTTCTAGGTCTTGGGGGTAGAAGGTTTCCGCCAATAGCCGTGCCGATGCCAGGGGGGTCAGCACAGAGCCATTCGCAGCAGGATCCTTCAGCATCTCATCCGGTCTCGCTTTCCCACACCTGCGAATGACTCTGTAGATCCCGTCCCACATGGACTCCCTCTCCTGCCTTTCACAAAACTTTCTCCAGCTCTGTGCGATCGCGTCCTGAATGGCTTCCTTGTAAGTCCTCTTTGCCTCCATGTAGCGGTCGACCGCATGCTGGCGTCGTCTGGGGTCGGCGTTTCTAATACGGTTCCTCATTCGGTTAGCGGTGGTCCTAAGTTCGTTCAACTCCGTGGTCCACCAATGAGTCTCTGGTCGCTTTTTCCTGTTCTTCACTGGGGGGATTGCCTCCGCGCATGCCTCCCCAATGGAGTCGGTCAACGACGCTACCAGCGTCTCCAGTTCCTCCGCTGTGGAGACCGCTGTGAACCGTTCGGAGGCAAGGTCCCTTGCCTCTAGACCCCCAGCCAGTCCCTCGTCAAAGCGTTCCCAGTCAGCCTTTCCAGTATTATAGCGCCTCGTGGATGGCCTCGGATTCGCAGTGAGCCCGCCACTGACCCTCACACCAAAGGAGATTGGGCGGTGATCGGAAAGGTCCGAAAGGCCTGGGTCTACCTTCCATTCAACAATCTTCGGCGCTAAACGGTTCGAAGCCATGGTTACGTCCACGATACTGGCGTAGAGACGACCCTGTCGAAACACGGAGAAAGTGGGCGTCGTTCCTTCGTTGATGAATTGTAACGATTCCTGCGCAGCAAAATCCGCAAGCATCTCGCCCCTGCCATCCTCCGTGCTACAGCCCCACCAGGGGCTCTTGGCATTGACGTCGCCGGCAACAATACAGTGTTCAGTGCGCAAATTCCTCCTGATTGCCCCCAGCCTAAGCAGGTCCACACTCAAATCAGCGCTTCCTTCGAGGTACACACTTATAATTGCCAGCTCCAGGCTCCCCATTGCGACTTTGATCCCCACCATATTGTGCGCCGCACAGTCACTGCCAGAAGTTACTCGAAGGCGGTCATCCAGCACTACTATCGCCGCCTTGGATGGCAAATCTCCCGACATCACCTGGAATGTCCGGGCACCAGTCGCCTCCAGTCTCTTGGTGGCTCCCACATAAGGCTCCTGAAGCAACAAGAGGGAGACGCCCTCTCTCGCAGCCACCCTCAACAAGTCCTTCGTCGCCGCAAAGCCTCTTCCTAGGTTGGCTTGGATTACCCCGATTTCCTGTGTTAGATTATTTTGGGTGCCCTCAGCAGTAGCAGACTGCAGCCCTTGAGATCCTATCCCACTTCTGCCATACTGGGCATTCACTGGAGTATGCCGGGTGGTCCGATCCCTCTCCGCAGTTGATGCATCTGGGTGGCGTACTGCTACGGGTACACTCCCGGGTGTCGTGTGCACCGGAGCAGTAACCGCAGGCTGGGGCCACCCCCCGGCATTCGTCAGCTTTGTGTCCAAAGCCCAGACATCGGTAGCATTGCATTACAGGGGACTGGTCTACAGCGGGAACCAGCTGGTACCCTATACGTACTCTCGTCCCCTGCAGGGCTTTCCAAACCCGCGGGCTTACTTCAACTATTATATTGCTCTTTTCTCTAGTCTTGTTCCTTATTCTGCGGACCACCCTGGCTTTCCTGTGCTGCTCCGGGACCTCCTCAAGGAGACCGCTGTTTTGGGACAATATTGCCTTCCCCACTTTTTCATCGTTTAAGTGGTTCGCTACTCCGACCAGGCGCAGGTGCGGCATCCTCTTTGGCGCCTCCATGGCCGAGAGTCCAGTGTTGGAGGCTTTGATGGCGTTCCCGAGCACCCTTCTTTCCTCCTGTGTCGCACAGTCGGCAACCACTCTGCCTCTTCTAATTCGCCTCAGGCCATTAACTCCCACCCCTAGCGAGACGATGTCCACACTCTTTTTTAGCGCGTCTATTACATCCCCATGGGAGTGCTGCGGGTTGATCGACTCCACGATCAGGCCATACGAAGTACCATTCAGCTCTCTCGGCGCACCCGACTCCCCTCCACGTTGATCCACAGCCAACGCCGTGGCCGGGGCACTCTTGAGCACTGTCGCGTAGGTGCGCACCGTTTTGTTGATCTGCTCGGCGCGGTCCGCTAGGTTATCCAATTTAGACTCCAGCGGTTTAAGGGTGCTCTTCATAGCCTCTTTTGCCTCTGCATGAGACATTTCAGCGCCCAGATTCGCCACAACCCCGTGCGACCCCGGCCCCGCCATTATGAGGTCCTTAACCTCCGCAATCTCGGATCTCACCATTCGCAGCATCTCCATCGCGACAGCCCCCGATAGAGGGGGATCAACGTCCGGGTCCTCCCGAGGAGTAGACGAAGGAGTCGTTCGCCCCATCTCGATCACGGCGGTGTTTCTGTCCACTGCTTCACGCAACCTCTCGATCTCTTGACCGATCTCCCTCACCGCTCCCATGGCCCCTGCATCGTCCGCCAATACAGGGCTATTGGGAGAGAAATCCGCCCCACCCCGGCTACGCATGAGTTCCGCCATTTCTTGTCGCCACCGCTCCACATCAACCTGCAGCGCCCTGAACTGCTCCGCGAGATCCTGCATCTTCCGTCCGAGGGAAAGCAGCTCCGGACCCGAGTCCCGCCCGGCGGGGAGCAACCGCTCGTGCGAGGTCTCACTCTCGCCAGCCTTCCGCACCTGGCTCAAAGAGCATCCAGCCGCCACCCTCTGCAGCTCTAGATGAATGCTGCCTATTGTTTTTATTGGGGTGTCCATCTCGAAGTTCAGCCATTTCTGGATGCCTTTCACAAGTTCTTGCAGCCCTGTCACCAACCGCTGGGTCTCGGACACCTTATCCGCCGTCTGGCCGCTTATCTCGGCCAGCCTCCGCGTGTGAGCTCTCTCCACCCGAACCAACTCCTTAGCCGCGCGCGCGCGTTCCTCCTCCAGCGCCACGCGGTGCCTGTTTCGAGAGTCTGCCACACCCAGCACTGTTTCGTAAAGTGCTTGTAGGCACTCCAACGCTTCCACCTTGCATTCTTTGCGCATAGTCGTGGCCTTCTCGAGTGCTTCCTTGCCATCCTGGAGCAGCTTATTGGCGCGCATCGTGGCCAGATCCATTGCAACACCGACGAATCTCCCGACGGGGGGCAATATGCTGGCCCTTCCGCTTCTCCAGCTTTTGTGGCTTTCGACATCAGAGAGGGCTTCATCTGTATCGCTGTCGTTCACTGGCGCAAGGAGCTCCAACCCTAAATCCAATCCGGCGGCCGCCCCACCACTCTCCGGCCCTCCGATGGTCCTCCCAACCAAGTCATCATTTTCCGGGACGCCGGGGTGCTGCGGAGAGCCGGTCACTGACCAGAACTCCAATCTGCCCGCACTTCGCTTCGGGCTAAGAGACTCCGCACTCATGTATGGAGTACCCTCCGTTCGCTGGGCCGAGCCATCCTCAGTGGGCTCTGACTGAGCCCCCATTACATCCACCGAGTCCGGCCGCTCCACGTCGTAACGTCCTCGGGCGGGGTCCGTGATGTTACGCCTCGCCGTTGACTGGGCGTTTTTAATGGTAGTGGTCCTACGTAGGCTGCCCGACGCCGACTTCACCGACTTAGGAGCTCTAACCGGTCCAGTCCTCGGTGCTCGGTCACTTTTTGCGGCTCCAATTGGCACATCCAATATTTTATAGGCCTCTCCTACGCTCCGTAGGAACATGTGTGTAGTCCTCCCGGTAGGAGAGTTCTCGTACCTTTCCTGCCACTCCTCCAGAGTCGCCGATCTTATAAGGCGCTTGGCCATTGAGAGTGGGAAGTCGGTATATACTGGGGCCCTCTTGTCCTTTAGGGCACCCTCTTTGGCCAGTTCGTCGGCCCTCTCATTGCCGGGAAGTCCCACGTGCGCTTTCACCCAGTACCACTGTATCTCTCCTCCCCTTCTTTCCAGTTCGGCGGCTTTGGTTTTTATCAGGTTTGTTATCGGGTGAAGGGATGCCGGATCGGCCAGAGTCTCCAGTGCAGACCTGGAGTCGCTCAGCACACTTATTTGCTTCTCCCCAACCATTTTATGGGCCATTTCGAGTGCTCTTACGATTGCCATGAGCTCGGCCTGAAAGACGCTGCAATGATCAGAAAGTCTGAAGCGTGCATGTCTCACTTCTTTTGCCCTCAACCATACCACGACTCCGGCCCCGACACGGCCCTCTATTTTACTGCCATCTGTGTAAATGTGGACTCGATCCGCATCAATTTCCTCGAGGTCTTCCTGCGTTACTATCTGCCGGTACGAGAACCCCCTTCTCAAGGCTGGATGGGGCAAATCGAACGGACTGAGGCGTCTCTCCATGTCATAATCCGGCAGCTCGGGCAGTGGGCGACCGCTCCGGACCTCGTATAGTCTGAGCTGTTCTTGTGCTCTAAGATCGAGGGGAAGTATCCCCGACAAGATGGCCACGGAGGTAAAGGAGGCCGTTCGATGCGCCTTTGCTATGAGGATTGCAAACTGCCTCGCGACCCTGTCCAGGATGATCCGGTTATACTGTTTCTTTGTCACCTCCGCCCAGACATTTGCGGCATATAGAATTGTAGGCTCCACCACCGTATGGTAAATGAGCCTAATAACATTGGAGTTTAAACCCCATCCTGCCGAGGCCGTTCTAGCGACTCTCCTGTATAGGGCTACCGCTTTCCGCTGCGCACTCAACAAATGCTCCTTGAATAGAAGTTTTCGGTCAATTGTGAGACCCAGCACTTTGAGGGATTCCCCGAAATGGACTTCTGTCCCGTTTAGGGTTAAGCGCGGTCCGTCAGTCTTTCTTTTTCTAGTGGTGAAGATCGCCTGGGTTTTGTGAGCAGCAAATCTCATCTTTGACCTTTCTCCCCACTTCGCAACAACTTCCAAGGCTTCCTGAGCGCTTTGTCTGACCTCCTCGGTAGTGCTTCCGGAGGCGATGATCAGAATATCGTCGGCAAACGCCTGGATGTGCGCCTTCAATGTATCCGCGGCTCTGAGGAGTGGGTCCATCTGCACATTCCACAAGAGAGGACCGCATGTAGAGCCCTGTATGCAGCCTTTGTTCGTGGCTGTCGTGAACTCGCAACCCGCATACTGCACCGTCACCTCCCTATCGCTGAGGTAGCTCGACAGAAGCCGTAGGGTTGAGGGCTCTGCCTCCATATCTAGGAGTTCTCCTATCACCCCGGGCCACCAGGCGTTGTCGAACGCACCCTCTATATCTAGAGAGATGACCACCACATTCTGTCCCCCCTCAAGCAGGGTTCGCACCCTACTGACCGCGTCGTAGAGGGCGTCCTCGGTGCTGCGCTGCGGCATAAAGCCGTATTGCCTGGTACTCAATTTGGAGGTGCTCCCTAGCTCCCAGAGCAGCCTCGTGGCAAACAGCTTCTCGAGGACCTTCCCAAGAACCGGCAACAGGCCGATTGGCCTGTAGGATTTTGGTACATCATACGTTTCTTTGCCAGGCTTCGGGATTATCCTTATAATTGCCCTCTTCCAGGGACGCGGGAAATATCCCAACCTCAGGCAGGCGTTATATGTAGCCAACAGCAGGTCGGGTCTACTCCGCATTACCCTCGAGCATATGTCCGACGTGAATCCGTCTTCCCCTGGGGCCTTCCTCGGATTCATGCTTTCGAGTACCGTCCACACTTCAGCAGTGGTAAATTCTGCCTGGCTTCGTGTTCCCTCCCTGATTATTTTGAGGCTCTCCATAATTCTGGCCCTTCGTTCTTGCTGTTCCGTGGTGTCACTCTCTTCCCGGTCCTGTGGATAGAATGTTTCGGCCAGCAGCCTCGCCGATGCCAGGGGCGTCAGTACAGAGTCATCCGCAGCGGGGTCTCTCAGAAGTTTGTCTGGTTTGGCCTCTCCACATTTGCGAATGACTCTGTAAATTCCATCCCAGACGGACTCCTTCTCCTGCCTGCCACAGAAGTTCCTCCAACTCAGGGTTATGGCCTCTTGGATGGCTTCTTTATATATTTTCTTGGCCTCTATATAGCGATCGATTGTAAAGGGCCGTCGCTCGGGGCAGGCGTGTCTAATACGACTTCTTGATCTATTTAGGTTGGCCTTTAATTGGTCAAGCTCAGCGGTCCACCAGTGGGCTTCCAACCTCCTTTTCCCAGTCTTTATCGGGGGCATTGCAGCCATGCACGCTTCCCCAATGGAGTCGGACAGAGACGTTACCATCCCCTCAAGCTCTTCCGCTGCAGATGCCGTTGCCAATCTTTCAGGGGTGAGACCCCCCCTATCTAGACTCAGTGATAGCTCGTCGTCGAATCGCCCCCAGTCGGCCTTCCTGGTATCAAATCGTCTCGTGGTCGGTTTCGGGGTCACCACGCATTCACCTTCAGTCACCACGGCGAAAGAGATCGGGCGGTGGTCGGAGAGATCCGATAGGTGCGGATCCACTCTCCAGTGCATGATCCTGGATGCAAGATGGTCCGACGCCATGGTAACATCAACTATGCTGGTATAATGTCGCCCCTGTCGATACACGGAGAAGGTGGGTGTCGTCCCTTCGTTTCTTCGCATGAAATCAGTACGCGTGAACTGATCTGTGTGGGTGTATTTGTAATGAGTTTGACGGGTTCAGTAAAAGGCACAGAGTGCAAACTTGACAGGTAGGTAGGTAGGTAGGTAGGTAGGTAGGTAGGTAGGTAGGTAGGTAGGTAGGTAGGTAGGTAGGTAGGTAGGTAGGTAGGTAGGTAGGTAGGTAGGTAGGTAGGTAGGTAGGTAGGTAGGTAGGTAGGTAGGTAGGTAGGTAGGTAGGTAGGTAGGTAGGTAGGTAGGTAGGTAGGTAGGTAGGTAGGTAGGTAGGTAGGTAGGTAGGTAGGTAGGTAGGTAGGTAGGTAGGTAGGTAGGTAGGTAGGTAGGTAGGTAGGTAGGTAGGTAGGTAGGTAGGTAGGTAGGTAGGTAGGTAGGTAGGTAGGTAGGTAGGTAGGTAGGTAGGTAGGTAGGTAGGTAGGTAGGTAGGTAGGTAGGTAGGTAGGTAGGTAGGTAGGTAGGTAGGTAGGTAGGTAGGTAGGTAGGTAGGTAGGTAGGTAGGTAGGTAGGTAGGTAGGTAGGTAGGTAGGTAGGTAGGTAGGTAGGTAGGTAGGTAGGTAGGTAGGTAGGTAGGTAGGTAGGTAGGTAGGTAGGTAGGTAGGTAGGTAGGTAGGTAGGTAGGTAGGTAGGTAGGTAGGTAGGTAGGTAGGTAGGTAGGTAGGTAGGTAGGTAGGTAGGTAGGTAGGTAGGTAGGTAGGTAGGTAGGTAGGTAGGTAGGTAGGTAGGTAGGTAGGTAGGTAGGTAGGTAGGTAGGTAGGTAGGTAGGTAGGTAGGTAGGTAGGTAGGTAGGTAGGTAGGTAGGTAGGTAGGTAGGTAGGTAGGTAGGTAGGTAGGTAGGTAGGTAGGTAGGTAGGTAGGTAGGTAGGTAGGTAGGTAGGTAGGTAGGTAGGTAGGTAGGTAGGTAGGTAGGTAGGTAGGTAGGTAGGTAGGTAGGTAGGTAGGTAGGTAGGTAGGTAGGTAGGTAGGTAGGTAGGTAGGTAGGTAGGTAGGTAGGTAGGTAGGTAGGTAGGTAGGTAGGTAGGTAGGTAGGTAGGTAGGTAGGTTTTTTTTTTTTTTTTTTTTTTTTGTTGCATGCTTAGTTTGACATTTTGTTTTAATATGTCACTTGAGCCTTATAAATGTAAATTCCTTTTTTTTTTTTTTTTTTAAGAGTACTGTTTTTATTATATATGTATAATTGTTCTTATTATTAGGTCTAACCTCATTCATATTTTATTTGCTTTAAGATTTGGTTGATTTGGATTCGATCGAGTCAAACCCAACCAACTGAACAGTTATTACTACGTTACGTTGCCACATTACAGCTTAATCTAGGCTTGAGCGTGTCAAGCCAAGTTAAGCAGCAAAAGTTCGGCAATGTCTACAAAATTTAATAAGCTTCAATATGAGTATAAACTTCCATGTCAATAAATTCAATGAGTTCCGTAAAAATCAATAAGATTCAATGAAATCAGTAACAAATCAATAGGATTCAAAATAAATATAAAATACCATAAATCTATAAATTCAGTTAAATCAATAAACATGTATACAATTCAAAAAATTCAGTAATATTCAATAAAACAATAGGATGTAAATACAAAATTCCATAAAGTCAACAAATTGAGGTAGGTTTCAATTGTAATAAATATTAATAATAAATTTAATAAAATTAAAATTCCCATAAATTAATCAATCATCAATAAATTAAGTCAGATAGTTTAGACCAAATTAAGGAGATTAAGGCACCTTGTATCAGTTTTTTATCTGATGAGGTGGAGTCAATAATATTAACACGAGAACTTAGTGTACGACAGGACAGCACAGCCTCAACAGCCCGCAGAAACTACGCCCTAGAGCCGTTTGCTCTACCAGCAATCTTCATGATTGTATAGCCGTATTCTATTATTGCCTCTCTGCTTTCCTTGTGGCATATCAGCTCTATCAGGGCGCACTTTTCGAGGTTTATGCCCAGCCTTTGCTCGCAGTCATGGCGCTGAGACTCGAATCTAGGGCACTGCCTAATTAGATGCTCTACTGTCTCAGCCGTAATCCCATCACATATACAGTTAGGGGAGTCAGCAAGTTTGAATTTATGCAGATATTCTCTGATTCCCCCATGGCCTGTCAGGAACTGCGTTAGCACATTTCGGTGGTTGTATGTTCCGAAGAATTTATACGCTTCGTGTACGCTCCCAATAAACATCTTCGTAGTCCTCCCGGTGGGAGAGCTTTCGTATCTTTTCTGCCACTCCTCCAGTGTTGCCGATCTTATGAGGCGCTTGGCCGTTGAGAGTGGAAAGTCGGTGTATATAGGGGCCCTTTTGTCCTTGAGGGCACCCTCTTTGGCCAGTTCATCAGCCCTCTCATTGCCGGGAAGTCCCACGTGTGCCTTTACCCAGCACCATTGCACCTCTCCACCCCTTCTTTCCAGTTCGGTGACTCTGGTTTTGATGAGGTTGGTCAATGGATGTAGGGAGGCAGGATCGGCCAGAGTCTCAAGCGCCGACCGTGAGTCGCTAAGAATGCAGACTCGCCTCTCTCCGGCCATTTTTTGGATCATCGCGAGAGCTCTGGCAATGGCCATAAGTTCCGCCTGGAAGACACTACAGTGGTTGGAGAGTCTAAAGCGGGCGTGATTGATTTCCTTGCCCTTCAACCACAAGACAACTCCCCCCCCGACACGACCCTCTATCTTGCTGCCATCTGTATAAATTTGAATAAGGTCCTCGTCAAGTTCCCTGAGATCCTCCTCAGTCGAGATCCTTCGATGGGTAAGGCCCCTCCTAAGAGCAGGGTGGGGTAGGTCAAACGGGCTAAGGCGTCTCTCCAGTCTATATTCTGGCAGCTCGGCCAGAGGCTGACCGCTCCGGACCTCGTAGAGTCCGAGCTGTTCTTGGGCTCTAAGGTCCAGAGGGAGTATCCCCGACAGAACAACGGCCGACGTAAAGGAGGCGGTTCTGTGCGCTTTTGCAATTAGGATCGCAAACTCTCTCGATATCCTGTTCAGCAGGACCTGGTTGTATTTTTTTTTTACCACTTCTGCCCAGACAGGAGCGGCGTAGGTAGGTAGGTAGGTAGGTAGGTAGGTAGGTAGGTAGGTAGGTAGGTAGGTAGGTAGGTAGGTAGGTAGGTAGGTAGGTAGGTAGGTAGGTAGGTAGGTAGGTAGGTAGGTAGGTAGGTAGGTAGGTAGGTAGGTAGGTAGGTAGGTAGGTAGGTAGGTAGGTAGGTAGGTAGGTAGGTAGGTAGGTAGGTAGGTAGGTAGGTAGGTAGGTAGGTAGGTAGGTAGGTAGGTAGGTAGGTAGGTAGGTAGGTAGGTAGGTAGGTAGGTAGGTAGGTAGGTAGGTAGGTAGGTAGGTAGGTAGGTAGGTAGGTAGGTAGGTAGGTAGGTAGGTAGGTAGGTAGGTAGGTAGGTAGGTAGGTAGGTAGGTAGGTAGGTAGGTAGGTAGGTAGGTAGGTAGGTAGGTAGGTAGGTAGGTAGGTAGGTAGGTAGGTAGGTAGGTAGGTAGGTAGGTAGGTAGGTAGGTAGGTAGGTAGGTAGGTAGGTAGGTAGGTAGGTAGGTAGGTAGGTAGGTAGGTAGGTAGGTAGGTAGGTAGGTAGGTAGGTAGGTAGGTAGGTAGGTAGGTAGGTAGGTAGGTAGGTAGGTAGGTAGGTAGGTAGGTAGGTAGGTAGGTAGGTAGGTAGGTAGGTAGGTAGGTAGGTAGGTAGGTAGGTAGGTAGGTAGGTAGGTAGGTAGGTAGGTAGGTAGGTAGGTAGGTAGGTAGGTAGGTAGGTAGGTAGGTAGGTAGGTAGGTAGGTAGGTAGGTAGGTAGGTAGGTAGGTAGGTAGGTTTTTTTTTTTTTTTTTTTTTTTATAGCATGCTTAATTTGACATTTTGTTTTAATATGTCAATTGAGTCTTATAAATTTCAATGACTTTTTGTTAAGAGTCCTTAAATTAAATAAATATAAAATGCCATAAATTAATAAATTCAATAAAATCAATTAACATGTATACAATTCAAAAAAATCATTACCTAATATTCAATAAACAATAGGATATAAATACAAAAATTACATAAAGTCAACAAATTGAGGTAAGTTTCAGTTGTATTAAATATCAACATTAACTTCAATAAAATTAAAATTCTCACCTTGTATCAGTTTTTTTTTTTTTTTTTTTTTTTTTTTTTTTTTTTTTTTTTTTTTTTTTTTTTTTTATCTTATGAGGTGGAGTCAATAATTTCTACACGAGAACTCAATGTACGACAGGACAGCACAGCCTCAACAGCCCGCAGAACCTACACCCTGGAGCCGTTTGCTCTACCAGCAATCTTCATGATTGTAGAGCCGTATTCTATTATTGCCTCTCTGCTTTCCTTGTGGCATATCAACTCTATCAGGGCGCACTTTTCGAGGTTTATGCCCAGCTTTTGCTCGCAGTCATGGCGCTGAGACGCGAATCTAGGGCACTGCCTAATTAGGTGCTCCACTGTCTCCGCCGTGATCCCATCACATACACAGTTAGGGGAGTCAGCAAGTTTGAGTTTATACAGATATTCTCTGATTCCCCCATGGCCTGTCAGGAACTGCGTTAGCACATTTCGGTGGTTGTATGTTCCGAAGAATTTATACGCTTCGAGTATGCTCCCAATGAACATCTGCGTAGTCTTTCCGGTGGGAGAGCTTTCGTATCTCTTCTGCCACTCCTCAAGTGTTGCCGATCTTATGAGTCGCTTGGCCGTTGAGAGTGGAAATTCGGTGTATATTGGGGCCCTTTTATCCTTGAGGGCACCCTCTTTGGCCAGTTCGTCAGCCCTCTCATTGCCGGGAAGTCCCACGTGTGCTTTCACCCAGCACCATTGCACCTCTCCACCCCTTCTTTCCAGTTCGGTGACTCTGGTTTTGATGAGGTTGGTCAACGGATGTAGGGAGGCAGGATCGGCCAGAGTCTCAAGCGCTGACCGTGAGTCGCTAAGAATGCAGACTCGCCTCTCTCCGGCCATTTTTTGGATCATCGCGAGTGCTCTGGCAATGGCCATTAGTTCCGCCTGGAAGACACTACAGTGGTTGGAGAGTCTAAAGCGGGCGTGATTGATTTCCTTGCCCTTCAACCACAAGACAACTCCTCCCCCGACACGACCCTCTATCTTGCTGCCATCTGTATAAATTTGGATAAGGTCCGCGTCAAGTTCCCTGAGATCCTCCTCAGTCGAGATCCTTCGATGGGTAAGGCCCCTTCTAAGAGCGGGGTGTGGTAGGTCAAACGGGCTTAGGCGTCTCTCCAGTCCATATTCTGGCAGCTCGGTCAGAGGCTGACCACTCCGAACCTCGTAGAGTCTGAGCTGTTCTTGGGCTCTAAGGTCCAGGGGGAGTATCCCCGATAGTACAACGGCCGACGTAAAGGAGGTGGTTCTGTGCGCTTTTGCAATTAGGATAGCAAACTCCCTCGCAATCTTGTTCAGCAGTACCTGGTTGTATTTTTTGTTTACCACTTCTGCCCAGACAGGAGCGGCGTACAATACGGTAGGTTCCACTACTGTCTGGTATATTACTCGGATAACGTTTGAATTCAGACCCCATCCCGCCGATGCCGTTCTTGCAACCCTCTTATAGAGGGCAACCGCCTTTCGCCGCACGCCAGCCAGGTGCTCCTTGAACAGGAGCCGGCGGTCTATCGTGAGACCAAGAACTTTGAGGGACTCCCCAAGCCGGATCGTCGTTCCATTTAGGATTAAGTTTGGTGGGGAGGCCTTACTACGCCTTCTAGTGACAAAAATTGCCTGCGTCTTGTGGGCGGCAAACCGCATTTTTGCCCTAATCCCCCACGCCGCGATGGTTTCCAGCGCTTCCTGAGCTCTTCGTTCCACCTCCCCAGTGCTGTTTCCAGAGGCGATAATCAAGATGTCATCGGCGAACGCTTGGACGTGAGCATCCAGTCCGTCCGCAGCTCTAAGGAGCGGGTCCAGCTGCACGTTCCACAAAAGGGGACCACATGTTGAACCCTGTATGCAGCCCTTGTTCGTTGCAGTAGTGACCTCACATCCCGCGTATTGCACCGTCACCTCCCTATCGTCGAGGTAGCTCTGGAGTAGCCTCAGAGTCGAGGGTTCCGCCTCCTTGTCAAGGAGCTCCCCCATGATTCCGGGCCACCAGGCATTATCAAAAGCCCCCTCTATATCCAGGGAGATGACGACCACGAGTTGTCCCCTGTCCCTGAGCTCTCGCACCCTATTTACCGCTGCGTATAGGGCGTCCTCGGTACTGCGCTGCGGCATAAAACCAAATTGTCTGGAGCTCAGTTTGGAAGCACTTCCCAACTCCCAAAGCAGCCTCCCCGCGAACATTTTCTCCAGTACCTTCCCGAGAACCGGCAGTAAGCCAATGGGTCTGTAGGATTTCGGTTCGTCGTAAGCCTCCCTGCCTGGTTTTGGTATTATGCGGATGACCGCCCTCTTCCAGGGACGCGGAAAATACCCAAGTCTTAGACAGGTATTGTACATTGCCAACATCAGTTCGGGCCTTTCCCGCATCACCCTCGAGCAAATGTCCGAAGTCAGGCCATCCTCTCCGGGGGCTCTTCTCGGACCCATGTCCCCGAGAGCAGACCACAGTTCCGCAGCGGTAAAATCTTTGTGGCACTGCTTTCTCTCCCTGATAAGCCTCAGGTTTTCTGCCACTATAGCTCTCCGTGCTAGCTGCTCCTGGTCATCACTATCCTCCCGATCTTGTGGATAAAATGTGTCGGCCAACAGCTGTGCCGATGCCAAGGGAGTCAACACAGAGTCATTCGCAGCGGGGTCCTTCAGCATCTCATCCGTCCTCACTTTCCCACACCTGCGAATAACTCTGTAGACTCCATCCCACATAGACTCCTTGTCCTGTCTTCCACAAAACTTTCTCCAGCTCTGGGTGATTGCGTCCTGAATGGCCTCTTTGTACATTCTCTTTGCCTCCACGTAACGGTCAACCACATGCTGGCGTCGCCGGGGATCGGCGTTCCTGATGCGACTCCTCATTCGGTTCACGGTAGTCCTCATCTCGTTCAACTCCGCGGTCCACCAATGGGTTCTCGGTTGCTTCCTTCCGTTCTTCACTGGGGGAATTGCCTCCACGCACGCCTCCCCAATGGAATCGGTCAACGAAGCCACCAGTTTCTCCAGTTCCTCCGCCGTCGAGACCGTCACGAACCGTTCGGAGGTAAGATCCCTAGCCTCCAGACTACGAGCCAGCTCCTCGTCAAAGCTTTCCCAGTCCGCTTTCCCAGTATTATACCGCCTCGTGGATGGCCTTGGAATCGCAGTGAGCCCACCGTCGATCCTCACGCCGAAAGAGATCGGGTGGTGGTCGGAAAGGTCCGACAGGGACGGGTCCACCCTCCACCCAACAATCCTCGGCGCCAGGCGGTCCGAAGCCATGGTTACGTCCACGATACTCGAGTAGAGACGACCCTGTCGGAACACCGAAAAAGTGGGCGTCGTACCCTCGTTGATGATTTGCATGGACTCTTGAGCAGCAAAATCCGCCAGCATCTCGCCCCTGCCGTCCTCAGTGTTACAGCCCCACCAGGGGCTTTTGGCATTGACGTCACCAGCAATCATGCAATGGTCAGTGCGCAAACTCCTTCTGATCGCTCCCAGTCTAAGCAGGTCCTCGCTCAAATCTGCACCTCCCTCCAGGTACACGCTCACCAACGCCAGCTCCAGGTCCCCCATCGAA
The DNA here is from genome assembly GCA_932526445.1 of Phragmatobia fuliginosa. Lineage (NCBI taxonomy): Eukaryota > Metazoa > Arthropoda > Insecta > Lepidoptera > Erebidae > Phragmatobia > Phragmatobia fuliginosa. The sequence continues at coordinate 212,597 of OW052067.1, read as the reverse complement.
GCCCTGATCCCCACCATATTATGAGCTGCACAGTCACCGCCAGAAAACACCCGAAGGCGGTCATCAAGCACCACTATCGCCGCCTTGGATGGCAATTCGCCCGATATCACCTGGAACGTTCGGGCGCCAGTCACCTCCAGTCTCTTTGTAGCTCCAACATAAGGCTCCTGGAGCAGCAAGAGGGAGACACCCTCCCTCGCCGCCACCCTCAGCAGGTCCCTCGTCGCTGCAAACCCTCTTCCCAGGTTGGCCTGGATAACCTTGATTTCCTGGGTTTGTGTACCTGGGACGCCCTTAGCAGTAACAGACAGCCGCCCTAGCGATCCTGTCCCACTTTTGCCATACTGGGCATTCACTGGAGTACGCAGGGTGTCCGGATCCCTCTCCACAATTAACGCACCTGGGCGCAATACCATGTCGAGTACATGTCCGGGTGTCGTGATTCCCGGAGCAGTAGCCACAGATCGGAGTCCTTTGGCATTCGGTGGCTCGGTGACCAAAACCCAGACATTGGTAACATTGCATTACCGGGGATTGGTCTACTGCGGGTACCATTTGGTACCCAATGCGCACTTTAGCTCCCTGAAGGGCCTTCCATATCTGTGGGCTTACCTCCACTATGACACTACTCCTCTCACCCGTCCTCCCCTTCACCCTGCGCACTACTCTGGCACTTCTTTGCCTCTCCGGGACTCCCCCAATGAGACCACAGTTCTGGCTCAGCAGAGCCACGCCTATCTTCTCATTGGTCAGGTGGTGCGCCACCCCAATGAGGCGGAGCTGCGGCTTTCTCTTCGGGGCGTCCACGGCTGAAAGCCCCGTGTTTGACGCCTTGATGGCGTCTCCCAGAACCTTCCGTTCCTCTGGCGTCTCGCAGTTTGCAACTACCCTGCCATTTCTAATTCTCCTGAGGCTCTTCACTCCAACCCCGAGAGACACCACGTCAATACTGCGCTTCAGCGAGTCGATGACGTCGCCGTGGGAATGCTGTGGGTTAATGGATTCCACTATAAGGCCGTAGGAGGCGTCGGCCGGGCCACCAGCCACCCCCGAGGCCCCACTACGGAGATCCAAAGTCCGTTCAGTGTGGTGCGGTGTGGTTTTAAGTGCCTCAGCGTAAGATCTTACCGTCCTGCTGATCTCCGCGGCGCAAACCTCTAGGCCATCCAGTCTCGACTCCAAAGGCCTGAGCGTGCTCACCAGCGTCTCCCTGGTTTCCGTTCGAGCCAGCTCCGTCCCCAAGTCCGCCACTATGTTAGGCGCCTCGGGCCTCGCTATGATGAGGTCCTTCACCTCCGCGATCTCGGTCCTAAGCGATCGGAGCAACTCGACAGCAGATGTCTCTTTGCCAGGGGGATTCCCACTCAGGTCCTCTTGAAGAGCAAGCGGCGGAACCATTCGCACCTTTTCTAGTGTTTCGGTGTTTCGGCTCACCGCTTCCTGCAGCATCTCGAGCTGCCGGCTAACCCCCTCTATTTCTCCATGTGTGCATGCGCACCCTGTCGCTGCAGATTCCACCTGGACCAAGTCCGCTCCCGTCCGGCCGCGTACCATGTCTACCATTTCCAGTCTCCATCTCTCGACGTCTACTTGCAGGGCCCTGAATTGGTCTGCCAGACCCTGTATCTTGGCTCCCAGCGTGAGTAGTTCCGGACCCGGGTCCTGCATCGGAGCAGGTAGTGGCACCCGCGTGGTCTCTCCCCCTGCAGCCTCCTGCGCCGGTCTCGAAACATGTCCAGCCGCCACCCTCTGCAGCTCGAGATGGATGCTACCGATGGTCTTAATTGGTGCATCCATCTCAAAGTTCAGCCAACGCTGTATTCCCTCCACAAGCCCATGCAGTCCCGCAATCAGTTGTTGGATCTCTGATACCCTCTCCGCTGTTTGGCTGTTGACCTCTGCGAGCCTTCTCGTGTGCGCCCTTTCAACCCGTACGAGCTCCTTAGCCGCACGCGCGCGCTCCTTCTCCAGCGCCACCCGGTGTCTACTTCGGGAATCGGCGACACCCAGCACCGTCTCGTAGAGCGCCTGCATGCATTCCAACGCCTCGGTTTTGCAGTCCTTGCGCATGGTCGATGATCTCTCCAGGGCGTCTTTGCCATCTTGGAGCAACTTGTTGGCTCTTACTGTGGCCAGGTCCATCGCTATCCCGACAAATCTGCCTACGGGGGGCAGTATGCTGGCTCTCCCGCTTCTCCAACTTTTGTGGCTATCGAGGTCGGAGAGCGCATCCCCCGTGTCACTGCCGCTCGTCACTGCCAGTCGATCCAAACCCAGCCCCAGGCCAACATCATCCTCATCGGCCGCTGACACACTCCCGCTTCGGTCCGCACGGCCACCCTCGTCTCGAAGATCCACGTCTTGCGGGGAGTTAGTAACAGACCAAAACTCAAGTCTTCCCGGTCTATGTCTGGGGCTTAGGGATTCCGCGCTCGCATAGGGGGTCCCCTCCATTTGCCCGACCGAGTCATTCCCATCGGATTCCGGTGGCACCTCCATTGAGTCCAGCTGTCCCTCATCTTGAAACCCTCTAGCGAGGTCGGTCACATTGCGCCTCGCCGTTGTCTGGGCGTTTTTTATTGTAGTCGCCTTCCTAAGGCTTCCCGATGCCGACTTCGTCGACTTAGGGGGCTTGACCTGTCCAGCTCTTACTCCCCGATCGCTCATGGCCGACCTGCCCGGAGCCCTGGCGACGGCCCGCTGGTCCGCCTCCGCCGCCCCCTCAGAGCCAAGAGCTGCAGGAGCACGAGTGGCGCTCATATCCGTTGCGACGGTCAAATCTAGTAGAGTCGCAGTGGAGCCGCACAAATAGTTGCCTAGTGCAACTATTTATACAGACAGCAGATTTCAACCGCGACTCAAAACCCAGAGAATCACGACTCAGAAATTCAACTCCAGAGTGGCTCTAATCACTAAAATTAAAATTCAACAAAAGAAAATTAAATGGTTAAAACTAAAATATCTATATATATATGTATGTATATTTTGACAAATAATATACATATATACATATATATATCACCAATAGGAGCAATTCGACATTCGACAATAATAAAAATTAAAACACCTTCTACAGTTAAATTCAAATTCAATTACATAAAAACAAATTAATAAAAGAGCACAAGTAAAATTAAAATTAAGTTAAATTTAAAATATATAAAAAATAAAATGAAATAAAATAAAATTTAATAGGAGCAAATATTTTGTATAAAGAAAATAAATGTCATGAAAGTGAATAGAATCAAAATATTATGCAATAAAATTAAAACTGTTAAATCTAAATAGTTTTTTTTTTTTTTTTTTTTTTTTTTTTTTTTTTTTTTTTTTTCTCCCCTTATTCTTTCTTTCTCTTTTTTTTTTTTAATAATAAATAAAATTCAATAGGAGCAATGACATTCGATAATAATAAAAATTCAAATAAAATTTAAACAGTTAAATTCAAATTAAATTATATAAAAACAAATTAATAAAAGAACACAAGTAAAATTAAAATTAAGTTAAATTTAAAATATATAAAAAATAAAATGAAATAAAATAAAATTCAATAGGAGCAAATATTTTCTATAAAGAAGATAAATTTCATGAAAGCGAATAGAATTAGAAATTTATGCAATATTTTTTTTTTTTTTTTTTCTCCCCTTTTTTTTTTTTTTTTTTCCCTTTTTCCCTTACAATATTAAATGCAATTCAATAGGAACAATAACATTCGATAAAAATAAAAATAAAATAAAATCTAAACTAAGTTAAATTCAAATTAAATTATATAAAAATAAAATTTTCTATAGGGAAAATAACTTTCTTGAAAGTGAATGCAATGAAAATTTTATAAATTAAAATTAAAACTGTTAAATCAAAATAGTTTTTGAATACAAAATAAAATTCAATAGTAGCAATAACATTCGATAATAATAACAAAATAATGAAATTAAACAAAATTAAACAAATGAAATTCAATAGGAGCAAAAATTTTCGATAACCAAAATAAAATTATTTTCAATAGTTTTTTTTTTTTTTTTTTTTTTTTTTTTTTTTTTTTTTTTTTTTTTTTTCTTTAACTCATAAACTAAATCAAAATTATAATGCTATTTTGAGGCGTGTTATCTATCTTGTTGTTGCAATGCTGCTGCCTATGTTCACTTTGCCCTCTTTTACCCTAAAAATGTAACTCCGGAACGGCTCCACCCAGAGTCTTCCAAGTGGCACCACGGTATAGGTCCTGGCGCGGGCTATCTCCCAGACACAAAAATTTTTGACTTCGGAGCTGTAGTTGCGAAGTTATTCGAATTTTAAATTTGCGAGGAAATGTCGTTTCGTAATTTCAAATCAAAAGTGACCCCCTCCAGAAATGTATTATGAGATGATTTTTTGATCAAATTTCGACAACGTCGCCTTAAAAATGATTTCTACGGTTTCAAAACCGTGCTGGCTCAACTAGCCAAATTTTTATGACCACCTTAAGTTTTGGTAAAATGTTCTTAAAATCCTCCCAAGGTCAGACTTTATAAATTAAAAAAGCTCGCTTCTCTGTGGTCCGATTTCCACGGAAAAAAGACCTATGTGTAGGTCTTGGTGAGGACTACACTAGTGAGTGGTTGGTTTGATTCTTCAAGTTTTCAGGGGTCGGCTTTTCAGTCTTGAATTTTTTATCAAAAAATGTTTGTTTACCTTTTTTAAAATCACTTTAACTAGATTGTTTGTGGTCCGATTTCCACCAAGTAAGCTATATTGTAATCTGCACTATATGCACTTTATTATGATGAGATAAAAGGTTAGGGTTGTTAAACTTATTTCAAATCCAGGGTTGTCCAAAACTGGACACCCTTTAACCGACAATATCTTTGGAACCACTTAGCTTTTAATACTGTTCCAAACGGCTCCCGGCTCCACTCCCTGGTCCGCTCGAAGCTGCAGGCCCCAGTTTCACACAGCTGCACGGGATCAGAAGATCGTATTTCCAAATTACACTAACTTTTATGTATTTCTACCTTCAAACACTAAGAAAACAGTTTTTGTTCTAGGAAAATCCGTAATTTCGGTCCGATTTCCACGAAATTTTCACCATTAGATAGGTCTCACGACGGCGCAACTCTTGGTATATCGCACGAGTATGGTCACAAAACCTTTCCGGTGACGTGATTTTTCGAACACGGAACGACTCAAAAACGCTGTTGTCACGGCGGCCAAGCGAGCGGAACTCTAGGTAGGTAGGTAGGTAGGTAGGTAGGTAGGTAGGTAGGTAGGTAGGTAGGTAGGTAGGTAGGTAGGTAGGTAGGTAGGTAGGTAGGTAGGTAGGTAGGTAGGTAGGTAGGTAGGTAGGTAGGTAGGTAGGTAGGTAGGTAGGTAGGTAGGTAGGTAGGTAGGTAGGTAGGTAGGTAGGTAGGTAGGTAGGTAGGTAGGTAGGTAGGTAGGTAGGTAGGTAGGTAGGTAGGTAGGTAGGTAGGTAGGTAGGTAGGTAGGTAGGTAGGTAGGTAGGTAGGTAGGTAGGTAGGTAGGTAGGTAGGTAGGTAGGTAGGTAGGTAGGTAGGTAGGTAGGTAGGTAGGTAGGTAGGTAGGTAGGTAGGTAGGTAGGTAGGTAGGTAGGTAGGTAGGTAGGTAGGTAGGTAGGTAGGTAGGTAGGTAGGTAGGTAGGTAGGTAGGTAGGTAGGTAGGTAGGTAGGTAGGTAGGTAGGTAGGTAGGTAGGTAGGTAGGTAGGTAGGTAGGTAGGTAGGTAGGTAGGTAGGTAGGTAGGTAGGTAGGTAGGTAGGTAGGTAGGTAGGTAGGTAGGTAGGTAGGTAGGTAGGTAGGTAGGTAGGTAGGTAGGTAGGTAGGTAGGTAGGTAGGTAGGTAGGTAGGTAGGTAGGTAGGTTATAATTAGTCTTAATAGTACGATTTTTATAATAAATAGTATAATAAATTGGTTGTGTGTATATATATATTAGTAAGTGGGCAGTTTGACTAGTTGATACTGTCTTTGTATGTTACTTGTATATTATTCGGCAGTGGGTATGATATTTTATTTATAATTATTATCTAATTTTCCTAGGTTATGTCTGTCTGTCTGTCTTTTCACCAAGACGCCCCACCATGATGTTGTATTCCAACAACGTCATATTTATGACTCGTGTATTGTAATGTTGTGTGTCTAGCGCTAGTGTTTATGTTTGTGTTAAGTTTATATAACTCCCTATCTTGTCAACAGTATATTTATATTCAAAAATATATATGTAACTGTTGATACTTCCGTATAAACTATTTTGTATTGTAAGTGTTAAATGTTGTATGCATGTTTTGATGTATTCTTATATATAATCATTATATATTTTATACATCAGTGTCTATGTATGTGTATATGTGTGTGTGTCTCTGTGCTGTGTATGTGTAATGTGGGTGGGTAGTCATAAATATGACGTGTTGGACCTGGCCAAGTAATCCCATTTTTGGCGGGTTTGGCATTCGGCGCTGAAGGCGTTATGGCCGACGTTCTTCAGCCCAGAGTGCGCACAGTTGCAGCAGCGCGGTCCGATTCCTGCAGAGTGTTCAAGACACTTCTCGCGTAAATGCGGACCACCGCAGTGGCTGCACCTGTCCACACTCTCGGTGCAGAACTTACGACCGTGGCCGAATGCCAGGCACTTTGTACATTGGATAACCGGGGACTGGTCCTCCACTCTGACCCTTTGCAGGTCAAGGTAAAGGGTTCCAGCCCCGGTCATCCTCTGCCATACTTTTGGCTTAACCTGTAGTATAATGTGGGACGTCTCGGGATTCCCAGTTCTCTTTTTGTATTTTATTCTTAGTTCCTTGTCTTCTTGTGGTAGCCCCATGAAGACCTCCGCGTTTTGGGTGTAAAGTGCCCTGATCACGTCTTCATCGTCCCCATCGACGAAAACGTCTTTGAGGACGACGAGCGGATCCTTGTTCTTCATGGGCGCTACCACAAGCCCACTACCACTGCTTTCAATCCTCTCTCTCACTCTATCGCGCTCCCCTTCGGTGTCGCAACCCAGTATCACTGTTCGATTTTTGGCTTTCCTGGCCTTACTGATTTTTAGGCCGGTGCCCCTGGCGTCGACCGCCTTTTTCACCCTGGCGAGCACCCCCTCGGCAGTCTCAAGACTGTCCGTGGAGGTGACCGCCACCGAGTGAAGCGCCGGTCGGCGCCCGGGTCCGGCTGCTGCGGCTCTGGCGTAAGTCATGGGGGGGACCGGGGCCGGGAGGCTTTCGGGCTTTTGTAATTTGATCGCCTCACCGATCGCCTCACCGATGTGGGACTTGGTCTCTACAACCAAGTCCCGAGCGACAGTCCCGACCAGGTCTTCGAGCTGGGACTGCGCTCGCACCACGATCCCCTCCATTGCCACATCAATATCGACTTGGGTGGACTCTATCTTTTCGTGGATTTTGTTGATTATCTCGACGCTCTGCTCCTCCATTTTTTCCTCAGCGTCGCCTATCCTATATTTTAATTTATAAAAAGAAAGGTCGATAATCTCGCGGATAGAGTCCTCCATCTCCTCAAGTCTGGCCAGGATTTTGTCCTCTTGTGGGAGGGGAGCGGTCTCCTGCACTGGGTTTGCGACCACCGTAGTCGCGCTTGCCACCTCAGACACCTTCTCCTCCAGGCACTTTATGCGCCTGCTCAACTCGAAGAGTACTCGGAGACCCTTATCCGAAGCTGACTCCAGGAAGGCTTTAATGTCCTTCCGCATTTGCGGGTATTGCGCACACTTCGAGGGGATCTCCTCGAAGGTGGTCATTACCTCCTGGAGTAGAAGGTCACTCGACTGGCTAGCGTAGGTGGTATGCTGCCTTTTATACTGTTCCATAAGGTCGAGTGACCTTCGCTTGGTTCCGGGTCTCCGTATAAATGTCTTCGAGGCGTCTTGAACTCTTGAGGGCGAGGTAGAGGCGCCGGGAGCCGCGCGGGATGTTGGGGGGGTCTCATACATATTTGGCATGTCTGGTGAGAGAGTGAGAGAGTGGTTGACGGGGAAAAGTGTGTATACGTATATCTATTTGACCCTGTATAGGGGGGTTTGTGTCAGTTGTTAAAACAGGTAACTAATAATCAAATTAAAAACAATTAAAATTATAAAAACTGTGCTCTGATTTGAGCCGGTCTATATAAGTTGAGGTGTAAGGCCTCTGTCAATAATTAAAATATAAGCTAAAGTATAATTATATGGTCAATAAGTTCAATTTGTTTAAAATTTCTAGTTATTTACAGTGTATAATTATTAGTTTAAAATTTAAATTATTATTACAATTAAAATTATTTACAGTTAAAAAGGATAAATGTCAATAGACTAAAGTTAAAATATATACAAGTTAAAATTCTTAGCTTTGCTCTAATGAGCTAGTCTATAATTTAAAGAGGTGTATAGTGCCTCTGTCAATAAGTTAAAATACGATACGAAACGCACAAAATACAATCTAATTAAAATTAAAAGTAATTATTTCACTTAACTAAAGGCGTTCCTACGGCCTGTAAAGGGGTCGTTGGTGTCCTTTTGTGTCTAAAGATTAGTCAGAAGTCAGTTTAGAGTCGAATCAGTCAATTTTGGTAAAATGTCAAAAAATGTTTTGTGCCCCTGCTGCCTCTGTACCCCTGAAAATCGATATCCCTAAGCAAAAATTCCCGTTTTTGAAAATCTACTCGTCGGATTTCGACGGGAGAGGTGTCTTTCGACGCGGCTAAATTAGCCCTATCTAAATATGCCAAATTTGTAGTTTTAAGCCAAAGGGTTGCCGAAAAATTGTCGAAAAACGTTAATTTTGATGAATTTTTAATGAAAATTTCTAAGTTTTCAGGTGTTCCTGCTCCGATGGTAAGTCGGAGGGTGTTCAACCGGTGGTGGTGTACAGCAGGGGTGTAGATGCAGTCAAAATTGACGAGCTCCCGGCAGCGAGCGGCTCGGTTCGTCTGGTAAGTACTTTTTAAAGTTAGATTTTTGTGTTTTTCAGGTACTTTTTAAGTGTTTGTTGTAATTATTTCAGATGTTATACGGTGCAGCCCCGAAAACGAGGTACACACGTGTGGGCGACGTTAACGCCGACAATTTAAAACCAAAATCAATAGATTTGGTTGACAAACGTCAAAGTTATTAGCGTTTGGAATATGTAAAAACACTAAAAAGCGTAAAAGTCCCGAAAATTCCCTATAAATGTCAATAAAATGTCAAAAATACAAATAAAACAACGTTTTAGTATATAACTATGCCTTTTTTTTTTTTTTTTTTTTTTTTTTAACGTGTGGAAATCCCCGCGGACCGTCACCCCGTCGGGGGTTACGGCGGGGTGGTGTGTCGGACTCGAACCGACTAAAACCACACGGTGTGACCCTCTCTGCGCCTTTGTATTGGAAGGAGTCCAGGGAGGGGATTTCCTTCTGGACTCCAACCGGCGCCTGCCCGCACTGTTGCGGGCACCATCTCACAATTTACTCTCTAATTAGGCAACGTCCGGTCACACGCGGACGTCGCCCTGCGTCTCAAGGCGCCATCTCGGTCCTCGTACTCGACGGTACGCTCCTCTAAATAGTCTGCCACCAGCCGCCGCAGGTACCCTGGCACTCCGTGGTATTGGAGTGCGGCCCTGATGCAGCCGAATGGCAGACTATTGAAGGCGTTGGCGATGTCCAATGACACCGCCAACACCACTCCGCCGCCTCTCACCGCCTCTTCGGTCACGGCCCTCAGGCGCAGGATCGCGTCGACCGTCGAACGCCCTTCTCGGAAGCCGAATTGGGCGTCCGACAGGTCGGGCCCCACCTCGCTGAGGTGCCGGACGATGCGGACAGAGAGAACCCTCTCAAACAACTTGCCCGCCTCGTCCAGCAACACGATGGGCCTGTAGGCCGCGACCGAATCGGCAGGCCGTCCATGTTTCTGGATCAGTACCAGCTTCCCGCACTTCCAACGCTCAGGGAAGTGTCCGGACGCCAGGCTAGCGTCCAACACTCCCCTGAGGTGGTCCGACATGTAGTCGAGGGCACGGGCCATCACTCGGGCTGGAACCCCGTCCGGCCCGGGGGCGGTGTTCTTGGACCGAATCCGTAGAACAGCCGCCCCTACCTCCGATTCCCTGACAGGCGGCACATCATCCACGCTGTCCCGACGACGACCACGACGGGCCATCGACGGGGGTGTGTGTTCCGCCCGCTGCGGGAATAGGCCCTCGACCACTTCCTGCAGGAAGCTGGGCTGGAGAGTCTCCGTAAGGGGGGGGCCCGACGTGCGGAGCTTGTTACGCACCGCACGATAAGGGCGACCCCAGGGGTCACGCTCGAGACTCTCCAGCATCTCTTTTCTGCTCGCGTCTTTGGCGCGGCAAATGGCCAGCCTCAGAGTTTCCCGAGCTGCTCGGTACTCCTCGTGAAGCCGGTCCACCTCCTCACCGCCTCCGCGGTGACGTCGCCGACTCCGGGTGTGGGACCTCCGGGCACGTACGCAGGCCGCACGGAGGTCCGCCAACTCCTGGGACCACCAGTAGACCTCCTTCCGAGGAGGCCGACGGCCACGAACGCGGGGCATGGCCGCATCGCAGATGAGCGTTAACGCATCGGCGAAGCGACCAGCCCCCACGTCGACCTCCTCGGTCGGGGCCTGCGGAGACAGCCAAGAGCAAACAATGGCCGCCTCCTCTAGTAGGTCCCTGTCCAGCTTGGCGACAGCCCACCGCGGAAAACGGGAGGGACGCCGCGCCGCGTGACCCCTACTGGCGTCCTGGGACCGGGAGAGCTCGAATCGGATATAAAGGTGATCCGAGAGCGTCTCGACCTCATCCAGGACACTCCAGTTCCTTACTCGTGCGGCGACTGCAGGGGTAGCGAACGAAAGGTCCACTATCGACCCCCCCTGCTGTCGCACGCACGTGTTGGTGGCGCCTCTGTTCAGCAAACAGAGGCCCACCGACGCCGCCCATTCCTCGACGGCTTCGCCCCTGGCGTCCGTCGCCGGGGAACCCCACGCAATGGACTTTGCATTGAAGTCCCCCAGCACGAGGACGTGCCCAGACCCCAATCGCCGTATCGAGGTCTCCAGGTTGTTTAGGAAGACCTCGAAGTCGCTCAGACTCCGGTTGGGGGAGAAATATACACCATAAATGGTGGTTCCCCCCCATTCGACGGCAACATATCCAGTACCCTTGTCTCTTAGCGACAAGGGCGGGGAATGAGCCGCCGTGGAGCTGACGACTGCCACGGAGCCGTCCCAGTCACCCATCCAATTTGGACGGGGAGGGACAAAATAGGGCTCCGCGACTACGGCAACACCTATCGACCACTGTGCCATCGTTTGCAGGAGGAGATCCTGCGCCGCGGCACAGTGGTTGAGGTTCGTCTGGACCAGGAGGTTGGAGACTTGATCCATTACTGGATCGTCTCTACAACCCCCTCCATGGGCGACGACGTCGTCGCCTGATTGACGTCGGAGGCAGCCTGGGTCGCCGGGCTAGCCTCCGAAGTCTGCCGAGAGGCGCGGGGAGGCTTGCAGCCCCCCTGCCCCATCTGGTGGTTGGCGGGCTTATTGCCCGCCGCACACATCGGGCAGTGAGGGGCGGCAGAGCACTCCGCCGCCTTGTGCCCGGGTCGACCGCAGCGGAAACATAGTTCGCTGCAGTCGAAACAGCTCTCGCACTTGGTGCGAGTGTGTCCCGCGACTAGGCACTTGAAGCACCTCATCGGCCTCGCAGCCAGAACCGTGATTCTGGCATTGACGAAGCCGATGAGCATGCTCCCGGCGTCGGCCAAAACTTTGGCCGCCGCCACGGGACAGCTCACCCACACCGAGCCGAGGCCTCCCGGGCCCGGCCGGACGATGCCGACTCGGATGGTGCCCGCGGTGCAGCCAGTCTTCTCCATGACTGCATCGCGGACATCCTCCGACGTGATGGAGTCGTCCAGACCCGATATGCGCAGTTCCGCGCATTTGGTGGGCCTGGCGACTTTGACACCGTCCTGGGCGGCAAACACCTCCCGCAGCCTCTCGGCGAAGGTGTCGGCCGTCTTGGCGCCCTCAGCCCCCGGGAACTCGAATACTCGAGCTCCCGTCTGGGCGCGGCGCAGCCTCATCCCCGCGGCCCCGAACTCAGCGGCGAGCCCGGGACGGGCCCCCTTAAAGAGGGCCGCGTATGTGAGCCCGCCACTGGCCGCCTCCGGCGACACGGTGACGACTACAGCCGCGGTTTTGGGCGGCTGTAGCTTCCGCGGCCTCTTCTTAGAGGCCGCTGCCGCCACCGGCGGAGACTGCGGGGCTTGGGCTACGCCTTGGGCGGCCTTCCTCGCCCGCGCTCGCTGCCGCTGCTGGCACCTCTTGGAGGACCCCACAACCTGCCAATCCTCGTTAGAGGGGGCTGGTCCCGAGGAACCCGTCGGAGGCGCCGGAGCGGGAAGCGGGGGGAAGTCCGCTCCACTTGAGGGCGCCGCCTTCTTGGCCGGCGCTTTGGCCGGAGCCTTGGCCGGCGCCTTGGCCGGTGCCTTGGCCGGCGCCTGGGCCGGTTTCGCGGCCCCCTTCTTCGGCCCCTTTTGGTTTTGGGGGGGGGGGCGGTGCCGCCATCGCCGCCGCGTAGCTTACGCGGCTTCCCACCAGGGTGGCAACCGGTGGCCTCTGCGACGCGAGCGGGGGGCGGACAACCGGCGCGGGGGGAAGCCTCGCCTCCAGGCCGGCCAGTCGCCCGTCCAACATCCGCGTCATGGCGTCGAGCGCCTGACGCAGCATGGCGTCGGGGAACTCGCCGCCAGCAGGGCCCTCCGGCCGAGACGGCGCAGGCGGGGCCGGGGTCTCCATCCGAGGCGGCGCAGGAGGGGCCGGGACCTCTACCCGAGACGGGCTGGGCGGGGCCGGTACCTCTGCCCTAGACGGTCCGGGCGGGGCCGGGGCCTTCGGCTGAGATGACCCAGGCAAGGCCGGGGCCACCGGCTGAGCACGCTGAGCCCGGAATTGGGCGAACTGCGCACTCAGCTCAGCCATCTGGGCAATCAGGCGGGTGTTGGCCTCGTCGAGGCGCGCCATATCCCCGCACAGTTTCCCCACCACCTCCGACAGGGCGGAGGAGGAGTCCTTCAGGGCCTTGACAAATACGCCCTTCAGGTTCGTGGACTTGATGGCCACTTTGTTAATTATGGCCACCGCCGCGCTCGCCCTCTCCTGCACGGACACGGGAGCTTTGGGGGGTTCCCCCTCCACCGGCTCCCGAATCTTTAGTAGGAGATCGGCGATCTCCTCCTCCGCTTCGGCTTCATTGCCCGCCCTTGTCCTCCTGTAGGACTCCGCATTTGAGAACACGGAGTCCGTCGGCAGCGAGACAGGGGCTCGCGACTCGTCTGTGCGGACGCCCTTCGCGACTGGCGTCTCGATGGACGAGTCGCTGTCCGGATCTTTGGCCTCCCGCTTTCGGCTGTCGCTCCTGCGCGCGACCGCCGACTTAGAGCGTACACGCTCGAAACGCCCGTCTCTTCCTCGACTTTGGCTCCCAGTAGTCCGTCTGACTGCTGGGAGCCCCACCGAGGTGGGCGGCCCGAGTGCCACCACAGCCTCCTTGGGCGCCGAGACGTCCGCTCCAGAAGGGATCCTCTTGAGGATGCCCTTCTTCTGTGTTCCTACTTCGGTTTCCATATTCGTTGTGCTTTCCTTTTCCGTTTGCCTTGCCATTGAGTCGTTAGATTTTGATCCAGTCCTTTTACATTTTGAGTTTTGATTATCATTAGCCATAATTAATCCCACGAGTGGGGGAGAAATAAAAGTCGACCCGGGCAGAGATCCCCCAATACCCGGGCAAGCGAAAATTTTTAACCCAGCCGAGGGGTCCGCAGGTACCTCGGCTTGGGGTGCGCTTACGACTGAACTTCCCATCAGCCATGCATCCCCTGGCCACGCACCAGAACTTGGGATTCGGGGTAATTTTTTAGAGAGGTTTTCTTACTCGCGGTCCGGGCGGTTAAGCCAAGACCCACGTCCCCGATCAAAGCCGCGAGACTTGACCACAGCACTTCTCTCGGGATTACGCTATGCCGACGGTGGCAAGAGGACTACGTCCCCCTGCCTGCTCGGTGGTAGTGTAAGTACACGCCGAGCCCGCCCTCCTTTCTCCACCGCTATCAGCGGGAGAAACTCCGACCCATGAAGGGTCCCACCTTCGGTTTTTTTAACGAGGTTAACCTCCTCCATGCTCCGAAGAGCGAAGAGCCAGCAGGGGAACCGGCGGAAACGCCCGCCCCGCTGGACCAGGCCTTGCCCAGGAGCCGATGACATGGCTTCCTCTCCAGCTAGAATATTAGCCGCTGGCGATAATCCTCTCCTCCAGATAACGCGGAGGAAATGAGGAGGAACAGTGCTATCGCCAGCGCCCAGGGTGCACCACGTGGAGGTTTTCTAGCCAGCAGCACCCCAGTATATAACTATGCCTATCTCAACCGCCAAAAGCTTCAAGTCAGTAAAATATAAAACTTTATTTTTCGAAAATGTATGGTTAGGTTAGGTTAGGTTAGGTTGGGGTGCTGCTGGCTAGAAAACCTCCACGTGGTGCACCCTGGGCGCTGGCGATAGCACTGTTCCTCCTTATTTCCTCCGCGTTATCTGGAGGGGAGGATTATCGCCAGCGGCTAATATTCTAGCTGGAGAGGAAGCCATATCATCGGCTCACGGGCAAGGCCCGGCCAGCGGGGTGGGCGTGTCTGCCGGTTGCCCTGCTGGCTCTTCGCTCCTCGGAGCATGGAGGAGGAAACCTCGTTAAAAAACCGAAGGTGGGACCCTTCATGGGTCGGAGTTTCTCCCGCTGATAGCGGTGGAGAAACGAGGGCGGGCTCGGCGTGTACTTACACTACCACCGAGCAGGCAGGGGGACGTAGTCCTCTTGCCACCGTCGACATAGCGTAATCCCGAGAGAAGTGCTGTGGTCAAGTCTCGCGGCTTTGATCGGGGACGTGGGTCTTGGCTTAACCGCCCGGACCGCGAGGAAGAAAACCTCTCTAAAAAATTACCCCGAATCCCAAGTTCTGGTGCGTGGCCAGGGGATGCATGGCTGATGGGAAGTTCAGTCGTAAGCGCACCCCAAGCCGAGGTACCTGCGGACCCCTCGGCTGGGTTAAAAATTTTCGCTTGCCCGGGTATTGGGGGATCTCTGCCCGGGTCGACCTTTATTTCTCCCCCACTCGTGGGTTTAATTATGGCAGATGATAAATCAAATAACAAAGGTAAAGGATCGATAATTCTAACGGAAACGGCAAGCACAACGGATTTTGAAATGGAGAGAGGAAGGGCGAAGAAGGGCATCCTCAAGGGGAGCTCTTCTTCGATAGTGGACCTAGTGTCCAAGGAGGCTGTGGTGGCACTCGGGCCGCCCACCTCGGTGGGGCTCCCAGTAGTCAAACGGACTGCTGGGAGCCGAAGAGGAAGAGGAGGAAGATCCTCGGAGCGCATACGCTCCAAGTCGGCGGTGGCGAGCAGAAGCGAAGGTGCGCGCCCAGAGCCGATGGAGACGGAGATGCGGGCGGGCGATAGCATGAAGCGTCTGCACTCCGAGGATCTGGACAGCGAGGCAGAGACGCCGGTCCCGAAGCGCTTCGGCACCGACGGTTCGCAGGCCCCTGTCTCGCTACAGACGGTCTCCGTATTCTCGGAATCGGAGGCCTATAGGAGGAGGCGACTGGAGTATCAAGTCGCAGCGGAGGAGGAGATCGCCGATCTCCTGCTTAAGATTCGGGAGCCGGTGGAGGGGGAACCCCCCCAAGCTCCCGTGTCCATGCAGGAGAGGGCGAATGCGGCGGTGGCCGTCATCAACAAGGTGGCCATCAAGTCCGTAAACCTGAAGGGCGTCTTCGTGAAGGCCCTGAAGGACTCCTCCTCCGCCTTGTCGGAGGTTGTGGGGACCTTGTGCGGGAATATGGCGCGCCTCGAGGAGGCCAACGCCCGTCTGTCGGACCAGGTGACTGCGCTGAGTAAGCAGTTCGCCCAATTCCGGGCTGAGCGGACTCAGCCAGTGGACGCGGCCCCTCCTGGGCCGCCCGAGCAAGGGGCTCCGGCCCCGGCCTCGGCCAGGCCGTCTCAGTCGGAGGCCCCGCCCCCGCCCGGGCCGTCTCGAGTAAAGGTCCCAGCCACGCCCGGGCCGTCTCGGGTAGAGGTCCCGGCCCCGCCCGCGCCGTCTCGGGTAGAAGTGCCGGCCCCGCCTGCGCCGTCTCGGCCGGAGGCCCCTGCTGGCGGCGAGTTCCCTGACGCCATGCTGCGTCAGGCGCTCGACGCTATGACGCGAATGCTGGACGGGCGACTGGCCGGCCTGGAGGCGAGGCTTCCCCCCGCGCCAGTTGTCCGCCCCCCGCTCGCGTCGCAGAGGCCCCCGGTTGCCACCCTGGTGGGAAGCCGCGTCACCTACGCGGCGGCGACGTCGGCCCCGGCCCCCCCCCAAAATCAAAAGGGACCGAAGAAGGGGGCCGCGAAACCGGCCCAGGCGCCGGCCAAGGCACCGGCCAAAGCGCCGGCCAAGCCTCCGGGCAAAGCGCCGGCCAAGAAGGGGCCTCAAACGGCGCCCCCAAGTGGAGCGGACTTCCCCCCGCTTCCCGCTCCGGCACCTCCGACGGGCCCCTCGGAACCAGCCCCCTCTAACGAGGATTGGCAGGTTGTGGGGGCCTCGAAGAGGCGGGGGCAGCGGCAGCGAAAGCGGGCGAGGAAGGCCGCCCAAGGCGCAGCCCAAGCCCCGCAGTCGCCGCCGGTGGCGGCAGCGGCCTCCAAAAAGAGGCCGCGGAAGCTGCAGCCGCCCAAGACCGCGGCTGTAGTGGTGACCGTGTCGCCGGAGGCGGCCAGTGGCGGGCTCACCTACGCGGCCCTGTTCAAAGGGGCCCGTCCCGGGCTCGCCGCTGAGTTCGGGGCTGCGGGGATGAGGCTGCGCCGCGCCCAGACGGGAGCTCGAGTATTCGAGTTCCCAGGGGCTGAGGGCGCCAAGACGGCCGACACTTTCGCCGAGAGGCTGCGGGAGGTGTTTGCCGCCCAGGACGGTGTCAAGGTCGCCAGGCCCACCAAGTGCGCGGAACTGCGCATTTCGGGTCTGGACGACTCCATCACGTCGGAGGATGTCCGCGATGCAGTCGTGGAGAAGACTGGCTGCACCGCGGGCACCATCCGAGTCGGCACCGTCCGGCCGGGCCCGGGAGGCCTCGGCTCGGTGTGGGTCAGCTGTCCCGTGGCGGCGGCCAAAGTTTTGGCCGACGCCGGGAGCATGCTCGTCGGCTTCGTGAATGCCAGAATCACGGTTCTGGCCGCGAGGCCGATGAGGTGCTACAAGTGCCTCGTCGCGGGACACACTCGCACCAAGTGCGAGAGCTGTTTCGACTGCAGCGAACTTTGTTTCCGCTGCGGTCGAACCGGGCACAAGGCGGCAGACTGCTCTGCCGCCCCTCACTGCCCGATGTGTGCGGCGGGCAATAAGCCCGCCAACCACCAGATGGGGCAGGGGGGCTGCAAGCCTCCCCGCGCCTCTCGGCAGACGCCGGAGGCTAGCCTGGCGACCCGGGCTGCCTCCGACGTCGATCAGGCGGCGACGTCGTCGCCCATGGAGGGGGTTGTAGAGACGATCCAGTAATGGATCAAGTCTCCAACCTCCTGGTCCAGACGAACCTCAACCACTGTGCCGCGGCGCAGGATCTCCTCCTGCAAACCATGGCGCAGTGGTCTGTAGGTGTTGCCGTAGTCGCGGAGCCTTACTTCGTCCCTCCCCGTCCAAATTGGATGGGTGACTGGGACGGCTCCGTGGCAGTCGTCAGCTCCACGGCGGCTCATTCCCCGCCCTTGTCACTAAGAGACAAGGGTACTGGATATGTTGCCGTCGAATGGGGGGGAATCACCATTTATGGTGTATATTTCTCCCCCAACCGGAGTCTGAGCGACTTCGAGGTCTTCCTCAACAACTTGGAGACCTCGATACGGCGATTGGGGTCTGGGCACGTCCTCGTGCTGGGGGACTTCAATGCAAAGTCCATTGCGTGGGGTTCCCCGGCGACGGACGCCAGGGGCGAAGCCGTGGAAGAATGGGCGGCATCGGTGGGCCTCTGTTTGCTGAACAGGGGCGCCACCAACACGTGCGTGCGACAGCAGGGGGGGTCGATAGTGGACCTTTCGTTCGCTACCCCTGCAGTCGCCGCACGAGTAAGGAACTGGAGTGTCCTGGATGAGGTTGAGACGCTCTCGGATCACCTTTATATCCGATTCGAGCTCTCCCGGTCCCAGGACGCCAGTAGGGGTCACGCGGCGCGGCGTCCCTCCCGTTTTCCGCGGTGGGCTGTCGCCAAGCTGGACAGGGACCTACTAGAGGAGGCGGCCATTGTTTGCTCTTGGCTGTCTCCGCAGGCCCCGACCGAGGAGGTCGACGCGGGGGCTGGTCGCTTCGCCGATGCGTTAACGCTCATCTGCGATGCGGCCATGCCCCGCGTTCGTGGCCGTCGGCCTCCTCGGAAGGAGGTCTACTGGTGGTCCCAGGAGTTGGCGGACCTCCGTGCGGCCTGCGTACGTGCCCGGAGGTCCCACACCCGGAGTCGGCGACGTCACCGCGGAGGCGGTGAGGAGGTGGACCGGCTTCACGAGGAGTACCGAGCAGCTCGGGAAACTCTGAGGCTGGCCATCTGCCGCGCCAAAGACGCGTCCAGAGTGGAGATGCTGGAGAGTCTCGAGCGTGACCCCTGGGGTCGGCCTTACCGTGCGGTGCGACAAAAGCTCCGCACACAGGGCCCCCCCCTTACGGAGACTCTCCAGCCCAGCTTCCTGCAGGAAGTGGTCGAGGGCCTATTCCCACAGCAGGCGGAGCACACACCTCCGTCGATGGCCCGTCGTGGTCGTCGTCGGGACAGCGTGGGTGATGTTCCGCCTGTCAGGGAATCGGAGGTAGGGGCGGCTGTTCTACGGATTCGGTCCAAGAACACCGCCCCCGGGCCGGACGGGGTTCCAGCCCGAGTGATGGCCCGTGCCCTCGACTACATGTCGGACCACCTCAGGGGAGTGTTGGACGCTAGCCTGGCGTCCGGACGCTTCCCTGAGCGTTGGAAGTGCGGGAAGCTGGTCCTGATCCAAAAACATGGACGGCCTGCCGATTCGGTCGCGGCCTACAGGCCCATCGTGTTGCTGGACGAGGCGGGCAAGTTGTTCGAGAGGGTTCTCTCTGTCCGCATCGTCCGGCACCTCAGCGAGGTGGGGCCCGACCTGTCGGACGCCCAATTCGGTTTCCGAGAAGGGCGTTCGACGGTCGACGCGATCCTGCGCCTGAGGGCCGTGACCGAAGAGGCGGTGAGAGGCGGTGGAGTGCTGTTGGCGGTGTCATTGGACATCGCCAACGCCTTCAATAGTCTGCCATTCGGCTGCATCAGGGCCGCACTCCAGTACCACGGAGTGCCAGGGTACCTGAGGCGGCTGGTGGCAGACTACTTAGAGGAGCGTACCGTCGAGTACGAGGACCGAGGTGGCGCCTTGAGACGCAGGGCCATGTCGTGCGGTGTTCCACAGGGGTCTGTCCTAGGACCACTCCTGTGGAACATGGGATACGACTGGGCCCTACGAGGGCGTCTCCCCCCCGGGCTGGGTGTGATCTGTTACGCAGACGACACCCTGGTCACGGCCCGGGGGGCAAACTTTGAGGAGGCGGCGCGCCTGGCCACCACGGGAGTCTCCCGGGTGGTCGGGCGCATCGAGGCGTTGGGTCTGCGGGTGGCTCTGGAGAAGACGGAGGCCCTGCTATTTCATGGGCCCCGTCGCGGCCCGCCCGCCGGCGCCTCGATCGAGGTCAACTCGGTCCTCGTACCGGTCCGGGCCCAGATGAGGTACCTGGGTCTGGTCCTCGACGGTAGGTGGCTCTTCGACGAGCACTTCCGACAGCTTGGACCTAAATTGGTGGGCACTGCCTCCGCCCTAGGGCGACTTCTGCCCAATTTGGGCGGGGCCAGTGTCCCCACTAGGCAGCTGTACACGGGGGTTGTCCGGTCGATGGCACTTTACGGTGCACCGGTGTGGGCGGCGGCTCTGTCCGCCCAAAACAGGGCGCGCCTCTGGCGCCCCCAGCGGACACTGGCGGTCAGAGCCATACGTGGATACCGCACGGTGTCCACAGAGGCGGCGTGTGCCTTGGCCGGAACACCCCCGTGGGATTTGGAGGCGGAAGTGCTCGCCGAAGTTTATCGGCGAGTGGCTGACTTCCGGGCGGAGAACGGCTTTCGCCCTCCGCCCGAGGACGTGCGCGAGTGGCGCGAAGCCGCTCGCCGAGCCACCATGCAGAGATGGTCGTTCCGGCTGGAGACCCCACGCGCTGGCTTCGCCGCCGTGGAGGCTCTTCAGCCGGTCATCGCGGAGTGGGCAGGGCGGCAGCATGGGACCCTTTCCTTCCGGCTGACGCAGGTACTTTCCGGGCACGGTTGCTTCGGAAAGTACGTGCACTCGGTCGCTAGGAGGGAACCGAGTCCCGCCTGCCACCACTGCGACTGCAGTGAGGACACGGCCCAGCACACGCTGGCGGTCTGCCCCGCTTGGGCGGCGCAGCGCCGGGTCCTCACTGCAGTCATCGGAGGGGATCTCTCGCTGCCGGCCGTCATAAGATCGATGGTCGGCAGCGACAGTTGTTTCACCGCGGTCGCAACCTTCTGCGAGGACGTAATCTTGCAGAAGGAGGTGGCGGAGAAGGCCCGGGAGGACGATATCCACTCGGACCCGATCCGCCGCCGGCGCCCTGGGCGGCGGAGGCGCGCATACCTGCGTCTCATGCCGCCCTGAGAGTGGCCGCGGATGGGCGGGACGGGTTTCCCGTCCGTCCGCAGTAGAGGCCAACCGCGAGGGGGCGGCGTCCGCGTGTGACCGGACGTTGCCCAATAGAGAGTCGAGAGTTTGAGACGGTGCCCGCAACAGTGCGGGCAGGCGCCGGTTGGAGTCCAGAAGGAAATCCCCTCCCTGGACTCCTTCCAATACAAAGGCGCAGAGAGGGTCACACCGTGTGGTTTTAGTCGGTTCGAGTCCGACACACCACCCCGCCGTAACCCCCGACGGGGTGACGGTCCGCGGGGATTTCCACACGTAAAAAAAAAAAAAAAAAAAAAAGGTTAGGTTAGGTTGCCCAGGCGCCGGCCAAGGCACCGGCCAAAGCGCCGGCCAAGAAGGGGCCGAAAACGGCGCCGAAGAGTGGCGCGGATTTCCCCCCGCTCCCCACTCCGGCACCTCCGACGGGCCCTTCGGAACCAGCCCCCTCTAACGAGGATTGGCAGGTCGTGGGGTCCTCAAAAAGGTCCCAGCAGCGGCAGCGAGCGCGGGCGAGGAAGGCCGCCCAAGGCGCAGCCCAAGCCCAGCAGTCGGTGGCGGCAGCGGCCTCTAAAAAGAGGCCGCGGAAGCTACAGCCGCCCAAGACCGCGGCTGTAGTCGTCACCGTATTGCCGGAGGCGGCCAGTGGCGGGCTAACTTACGCGGCCCTCTTCAAAGAGGCCCGGCCCGGTCTCGCCGCTGAGTTCGGGGCCGCGGGGATGAGGCTGCGCCGCGCCCAGACGGGAGCTCGAGTATTCGAGTTCCCAGGGGCAGAGGGCGCGAAGACGGCCGACACTTTCGCCGAGAGGCTGCGGGAGGTGTTTGCCGCCCAGGACGGTGTCAAAGTCGCCAGGCCCACCAAATGCGCGGAACTGCGCATATCGGGTCTGGACGACTCCATCACGTCGGAGGATGTCCGCGATGCAGTCATGGAGAAGACTGGCTGCACCGCGGGCACCATCCGAGTTGGCACCGTCCGGCCGGGCCCGGGAGGCCTCGGCTCGGTGTGGGTGAGCTGTCCCGTGGCGTCGGCCAAAGTTTTGGCCGACGCCGGAAGCATGCTCATCGGCTTTGTGAACGCCAGAATCACGGTTCTGGCCGCGAGGCCGATGAGGTGCTTCAAGTGCCTGATCGCGGGACACACTCGCACCAAGTGCGAGAGTTGCTTCGACTGCAGCGAACTTTGTTTCCGCTGTGGTCGACCCGGGCACAAGGCGGCAGAGTGCTCTGCCACCCCTCACTGCCCGATGTGTGCGGCGGGTAACAAGCCCGCCAACCACCAGATGGGGCAGGGGGGCTGCAAGCCTCCCCGCGCTTCTCGGCAGACGCCGGAGGCTAGCCCGGCGACCCAGGCTGCCTCCGACGTCAATCAGGCGACGACGTCGTCGCCCATGGAGGGGGTTGTAGAGACGATCCAGTAATGGATCAAGTCTCCAACCTCCTGGTCCAGACGAACCTCAACCACTGTGCCGCGGCGCAGGATCTCCTCCTGCAAACGATGGCACAGTGGTCTATAGGTGTTGCCGTAGTCGCGGAGCCCTATTTTGTCCCTCCCCGTCCAAATTGGATGGGTGACTGGGACGGCTCCGTGGCAGTCGTCAGCTCCACGGCGGCTCATTCCCCGCCCTTGTCGCTAAAAGACAAGGGTACTGGATATGTTGCCGTCGAATGGGGGGGAATCACCATTTATGGTGTATATTTCTCCCCCAACCGGAGTCTGAGCGACTTCGAGGTCTTCCTCAACAACTTGGAGACCTCGATACGGCGATTGGGGTCTGGGCACGTCCTCGTGCTGGGGGACTTCAATGCAAAGTCCATTGCGTGGGGTTCCCCGGCGACGGAC
This sequence comes from Phragmatobia fuliginosa, assembly GCA_932526445.1. Taxonomy (NCBI): domain Eukaryota; kingdom Metazoa; phylum Arthropoda; class Insecta; order Lepidoptera; family Erebidae; genus Phragmatobia; species Phragmatobia fuliginosa. The sequence goes on along the minus strand of OW052067.1, from coordinate 190,021 downwards.
GCCAGGGGCGAAGCCGTGGAAGAATGGGCGGCATCGGTGGGCCTCTGTTTGCTGAACAGGGGCGCCACCAACACGTGCGTGCGACAGCAGGGGGGGTCGATAGTGGACCTTTCGTTCGCTACCCCTGCAGTCGCCGCACGAGTAAGGAACTGGAGTGTCCTGGATGAGGTCGAGACGCTCTCGGATCACCTATATATCCGATTCGAGCTCTCCCGGTCCCAGGACCCCAGTAGGGGTCACGCGGCGCGGCGTCCCTCCCGTTTTCCGCGGTGGGCTGTCGCCAAGCTGGACAGGGACCTACTAGAGGAGGCGGCCATTGTTTGCTCTTGGCTGTCTCCGCAGGCCCCGACCGAGGAGGTCGACGCGGGGGCTGGTCGCTTTGCCGATGCGTTAACGCTCATCTGCGATGCGGCCATGCCCCGCGTTCGTGGCCGTCGGCCTCCTCGGAAGGAGGTCTACTGGTGGTCCCAGGAGTTGGCGGACCTCCGTGCGGCCTGCGTACGTGCCCGGAGGTCCCACACCCGGAGTCGGCGACGTCACCGCGGAGGCGGTGAGGAGGTGGACCGGCTTCACGAGGAGTACCGAGCAGCTCGGGAAACTCTGAGGCTGGCCATCTGCCGCGCCAAAGACGCGTCCAGAGTGGAGATGCTGGAGAGTCTCGAGCGTGACCCCTGGGGTCGGCCTTACCGTGCGGTGCGACAAAAGCTCCGCACACAGGGCCCCCCCCTTACGGAGACTCTCCAGCCCAGCTTCCTGCAGGAAGTGGTCGAGGGCCTATTCCCACAGCAGGCGGAACACACACCCCCGTCGATGGCCCGTCGTGGTCGTCGTCGGGACAGCGTGGGTGATGTGCCGCCTGTCAGGGAATCGGAGGTAGGGGCGGCTGTTCTACGGATTCGGTCCAAGAACACCGCCCCCGGGCCGGACGGGGTTCCAGCCCGAGTGATGGCCCGTGCCCTCGACTACATGTCGGACCACCTCAGGGGAGTGTTGGACGCTAGCCTGGCGTCCGGACACTTCCCTGAGCGTTGGAAGTGCGGGAAGCTGGTACTGATCCAGAAGCATGGACGGCCTGCCGATTCGGTCGCGGCCTACAGGCCCATCGTGTTGCTGGACGAGGCGGGCAAGTTGTTCGAGAGGGTTCTCTCTGTCCGCATCGTCCGGCACCTCAGCGAGGTGGGGCCCGACCTGTCGGACGCCCAATTCGGCTTCCGAGAAGGGCGTTCGACGGTCGACGCGATCCTGCGCCTGAGGGCCGTGACCGAAGAGGCGGTGAGAGGCGGCGAAGTAGTGTTGGCGGTGTCCTTGGACATCGCCAACGCCTTCAATAGTCTGCCATTCGGCTGCATCAGGGCCGCACTCCAATACCACGGAGTGCCAGGGTACCTGCGGCGGCTGGTGGCAGACTATTTAGAGGAGCGTACCGTCGAGTACGAGGACCGAGATGGCGCCTTGAGACGCAGGGCCATGTCGTGCGGTGTTCCACAGGGGTCTGTCCTAGGACCACTCCTGTGGAACATGGGATACGACTGGGCCCTACGAGGGCGTCTCCCCCCCGGGCTGGGTGTAATCTGTTACGCAGACGACACCCTGGTCACGGCCCGGGGGGCAAACTTTGAGGAGGCGGCGCGCCTGGCCACTACGGGAGTCTCCCTGGTGGTCGGGCGCATCGAGGCGCTGGGTCTGCGGGTGGCCCTGGATAAGACGGAGGCCCTACTCTTTCATGGGCCCCGTCGTGGTCCACCCGCCGGCGCCTCGATAGAGGTCAACTCGGTCCTCGTACCGGTCCGGGCCCAGATAAGGTACCTGGGTCTGGTCCTAGACGGAAGGTGGCTCTTCGACGAGCACTTCAAACAGCTGGCACCAAAGTTGGTGGACACTGCCTCCGCTCTCGGGCGACTTTTGCCCAATTTGGGCGGGGCCAGTGTTCCCACTAGACGGCTGTACACGGGGGTGGTCCGGTCGATGGCACTGTACGGTGCACCGGTGTGGGCGGCGGCTCTGACCGCCCAGAATAGGGCGCGCCTCTGGCGCCCCCAGAGGATATTGGCGGTCAGAGCCATACGCGGATACCGCACGGTGTCGACCGAAGCGGCATGCGCATTGGCCGGAACACCCCCGTGGGATTTGGAGGCGGAAGTGCTCGCCGAAGTCTATCGACGAGTGGCTGAATTCCGGGCGGAGAGCGGGTCTCGCCCTCCGCCCGAGGACGTGCGCGAGTGGCGCGAAGCCGCTCGTCGAGCCACCTTGGCAAGATGGTCGTCCCGACTGGAGACTCCACGCGCTGGCTTCGCCGCCGTGGAGGCTCTCCAGCCGGTCATCACCGAGTGGGCAGGGCGGCAGCACGGGACCCTTTCCTTCCGGCTGACGCAGGTGCTTTCCGGGCACGGTTGCTTCGGAAAGTATCTGCACTCGGTCGCAAGGAGGGAATCGAGTCCCGCCTGCCACCACTGCGACTGCAGTGAGGACACGGCCCAGCACACGCTGGCGGTATGCCCCGCATGGGCGGCGCAGCGCCGGGCCCTCACTGCAGTAATCGGAGAGGAACTCTCGCTGCCGGTCGTAGTACGCTCCATGGCCGGTAGCGACAGTTGTTTTACCGCGGTCGCAACCTTCTGCGAGGACGTAATCTCGCAGAAGGAGGCGGCGGAGAAGGTTCGGGAGGACGACTTCCACTCGGACCAGATCCGCCGCCGGCGAACGGGGCGGCGAAGGCGCGCTCACCTGCGCCTCATGCCGCCCTGATTCTGGCCGCGGGTGGACGGGACGGGTTTCCCCGTTCATCCGCTGTAGAGGCCAGCCGCGAGGGGGTGGCGTCCGCGTGTGACCGGACGTCGCCCAAATTTTGAGAGGATAAGGAGATGGCGCCCGCAACTGTGCGGGCAGGCGCCGGGGGGGGGTCCAGAAGGCGATAACAACCTGGCCCCCTTCCCAAGACACAGGCGCAGAGAGGTCACACCGTGTGGTTTTAGTCGGTTCGAGTCCGACATACCACCCCGTCGAGAGCCCCGGCGGGGTGACGATCCGAGGGGATTTCCACACGTAAAAAAAAAAAAAAAAAAAAAAAAAAAAGGTTGGGGTGCTGGCTAGAAAACCTCCTCGTGGTGCACCCTGGAAACGCTGGCGATAACGCTATTCCTCCTCATTTCCTCCGCGTTATCTGGAGGAGAGGATTATCGCCAGCGGCTAAGATTCTAGCAGGAGAGGAAGCCATTCCATCGGCTCTCGGGCAAGGCCTGATCCAGCAGGGTGGGCGTGTCTGCCGGTTGCCCTGCTGGCTCTTCGCTCTTCGGAGCATGGAGGAGGAAACCTCGGTAAAAAACCTGAAGGTGGGGCTCTGTAGGGGCCACAGTTTCTCCGCTGCTAGCGGTGGAGAGAGGAGGACGGGCTCGGCGTGTACTTACACTACCACCGAGCAGGCAGGGGGACGTAGTCTTTCTGCCACCGTCGGCATAACGTAATCCCGGCTCTGTCCGGGGGCGTGGGTCTTGGCTTAACCGCCCGGGCCGCGAGGAAGAAAACCTCTATAAAAAATTACCCCGAATCCCAAGCTCTGGTGCGTGGCCAGGGGATGCATGGCTGATGGGAAGTTCAGTTGCGAGCGCACCCCAAGCCGAGGTACCTGCGGACCCCTCGGTTGGGTTAAAAATGTACGCTTGCCCGGGTATTGGGGGATCTCTGCCCGGGTCGACCGTTAGTTCTCCCCCACTCGTGGGTTCAATTATGGATACTGAAAATATAAATCAAATAGACAACAACGGCACGGAAACCAAAAACACAAACGAAACGGCGAACATATCGGATACCGAAACGAAGAAGAGAGGAAAGGCGAAGAAGGGCATCCTCAAGGGGAGCTCTTCTTCGGGAGTGGACACAGCGTCCAAGGAGGTCGTGGTGGCACTCGGGCCGCCCATCTCGGTGGGGCTCCCAGAAGTCAATCTGACTGCTGGGAGCCGAAGAAGATCGGAGCGATTGCGCTCCAGGTCGGCCGCGGCTGGCAGTGGCAAAGGTGCCAGTACGCGTCCAATGGAGACGGAGACGGGGGCGAGCGAGAGGAACAAGCGCACTCACACCAGGGATGCAGACAGTGACTCATCCCAGAATAAACCCGCCAATCACCAGATGGGGCAGGGGGGCTGCAGGCCTCCCCGTGCTTCTCCGCAAACGCCGGAGGCAAGCCTAACGACCCGGGCTGCCTCCGACGTTAATCGTGCGTCGACGCCGACGCCCATGGAGGGGGTTGGAGACACGGTCCAATAATGGATCGAGTCTCCAGCCTCCTGGTCCAGACGAACCTCAACCACTGTGCCGCGGCGCAGGACCTCCTCCTGCAAACTATGGCACAGTGGTCGGTAGGTCTCGCCGTAGTCGCGGAGCCTTACTACGTTCCTCCCCGTCCAAACTGGATGGGTGACTGGGACGGCTCCGTGGCAGTCGTCGGCTCCACGGCGGCCCATTCCCCGCCCTTGTCGTTAAGAGACAAGGGCACTGGATATGTTGCCGCCGAGTGGGGGGGGATCACCGTTTACGGTGTTTACTACTCCCCCAACCGGAGTTTGAGCGACTTCGAGGTCTTCCTCATCAACTTGGAGACCTCGATGCGGCGACTAGCGTCTGGGCACGTCCTCGTGCTGGGGGACTTCAACGCAAAGTCCATTGCGTGGGGTTCCCCGGCGACGGACGCCAGGGGCGAAGCCGTAATGGAGTGGGCGGCTTCGGTGGGCCTCTGTTTGCTGAACAGGGGCTCCATCAACACGTGCGTGCGACAGCAGGGGGGGTCGATAGTGGACCTTTCGTTCGCTACCCCTGCAGTCGCCGCACGAGTAAGGAACTGGTGTGTCCTGGAAGAGGTTGAGACGCTCTCGGACCACCTCTATATCCGATTTGAGCTCTCCCGGTCCCAGGACCCCAGTAGGGGTCACGCGGCGCGGCGCCCTTCTCGCTTTCCGCGGTGGGCTGTCGCCAAGCTCGATAGGGACCTACTGGAGGAGGCGGCCATTCTCAACGCTTGGCTGTCTCCGCGGGCCCCGACCGAGGGGGTCGACGTGGGAGCTGGCTGCTTCGCTGACGCGCTAACGCGGGTCTGCGATGCGGCCATGCCCCGCGTTCGTGGGTGTCGGCCTCCGAGGAAGGAGGTCTACTGGTGGTCCCAGGAGTTGGCGGACCTCCGTGCGGCGTGCGTTCGTGCCCGGAGGTCCCAAACTAGCAGCAGGCGACGTCACCGCGGGGTCGGTGAGGAGGTGGACCGGCTTCACGAGGAGTACCGAGAAGCTCGGAAAACTCTGAGGCTGGCCATCTGCCGCGCCAAGGATGTCAGTAGAGAGGAGATGCTGGAGAGTCTCGAGCGTGACCCCTGGGGTCGCCCTTATCGTGCGGTGCGTGACAAGCTCCGCACGTCGGGCCCCCCCCTTACGGAGACTCTCCAGCCCAGCTTCCTGCAGGAAGTGGTCGAGGGCCTATTCCCGCAGCGGGCGGAACACACACCCCCCTCGATGGCTGCATCAGCCGAAGACGACGGGGGTAGCGAGGTTGAAGTTCCGCCCGTCAGGGATTCAGAGGTAGGGGCGGCTGTTCAACGGATTCGATCCAAAAACACCGCCCCCGGGCCGGACGGGGTTCCAGCCCGAGTGATGGCCCGAGCCCTCGATCACATGTCGGACCGCCTCAGGGAAGTGTTGGACGCTAGCCTGGCGTCCGGACGCTTCCCTGAGCGCTGGAAATGCGGGAAGCTGGTCCTGCTGAGGAAGCCGGGACGGCCTGCCGATTCGGTCACGGCCTATAGGCCTATCGTGTTGCTGGACGAGGCGGGTAAACTCTTTGAGAGGATACTCTCTGCCCGCATCGTCCGGCACCTCTGCGAGGTTGGCCCCGATCTGTCGGACGCCCAATTCGGTTTCCGAGAGGGGCGTTCGACGATCGATGCCGTAATGCGCCTTAGGGCCGTGACCGAGGAGGCCGTGAGAGGCGGCGGAGTGGTGTTGGCGGTGTCCTTAGACAACAATTATCTAACAACAATAAGGCAAACAATACGGACATCGAAACGGAGAGACAGACGCAGGAGAAGGAGGGTCCCCTGAAGGGGAGCCCTTCGGGTGTGGACGGAGTCACGTCCAAAGAGGCGGTCGTAGTACTCGGGCCGCCCATCTCGACGAGGCTCCCAGGAGTCAAATTGACTACTGGGAGCCGGAGAGCATCGGAGCGTTTACGCTCCTCGTCGGCCACGCCAGGTATGAGCGGTGGCAACAGCGCGAGCTCGGTCGCAGTGGAGCCGATGGAAACAGAGGCGAGCGACAGGCGGAAGCGCTCCTGCGACAGAGTGAGCGTCGCATCCCAGGAGACACCCGAGAAGACTCTCCGCACCGGTAGGTCGCGAACACCAGTCTCCGTCTCGTCCGGCTCTGTATTCACAAATTCGGAGTCGTACAGGCGTGGCCGTGCGGAGGGCGAAGTCGAAGCGGAGGAGGAGATCGCAGATCTCCTGCTTAAGATCCGGGAGCCAGTGCGGGGAGTAGCCCCCCAAGCTCCCGTGTCTGTACAGGAGAAGGCGAGAGCGGCGGTGGACATCGTTAAAAAGGTGGCCACCAAGTCCGTGAACATTAAGGGCTGCTTTGTGAGGGCCCTTAAGGACTCCTCCTCCGCCATGACGGAGGTCGTGGAGGACCTGATTGGAGATGTGGCTCGCCTACAGGCGGCCAATGATAGGCTGACGGAGCAAGTGAACGAGCTGAGCGCTCAATTCACCCGCTTCCGGGCAAAGCTCCCCGATGAGGAGGCCCCGTCGACGTCTCAGCCTGCCCCTACCACCAACTCAGGGGTACGTGACGCCCAACTGCAGGAGATTATGATCGCAGTTGGGCATATGTTGGACGGGCGTCTGGCCGGACTGGAGGCGAGACTGCCCCCTGCGCCGGTCGTGCGCCCCCCACTCGCGTCACAGCGGCCTAAGACCGCTGCTCCGACCGCACTCCCGGTTGTGGGAGGTTGCGTGTCCTACGCGGCGGCCGCGTCGGCCCCAGCTCCATCGGCTGCCCAAAAGCAGAAGAAGGGGGCCGGGGCACCAGCCCAGGCGAAGGCCAAGGCACCGGCCCAGGCGTCAGCTAAGGCGCCGGCCCAGGCGCCGACCAAGAAGGGGCCGGCACAGGCGCCGGCCAAGAAGGGGCCTAAAGCGGGGCCGAGTGGTGGAGAGGATTTCCCTCCACTTCCCACTCCGACAATCCTGCCGGGCCCCTCTGCACCTGCCCCCTCCAACGAGGGTTGGCAGGAGGTGAAGGGCTCCAAGAAGTCCCGAAAGCGGGCAAGACGGGCGGCCGAAAAAGCGGGCCAAGCCCAGCCTTCACCACCGGTGACAACGGCGTCAAAAAAGAAGCAGCGGAAGCTGCAGCCGCCTAAAACCGCGGCTGTGGTTGTCACCTTGTCGCCGGAGGCGGCCAGTGGCGGGCTCTCGTACGCGGCCCTCTTTAAAGGGGCCCGTCCTGGGCTCGCCACCGAGTTCGGGGCCGCAGGAATGAGGCTGCGCCGCGCCCAAACGGGAGCTCGAATTTTTGAATTCCCTGGGGCTGACGGTGCTCAGACGGCCGACAAGTTCGCTGAGAGGCTGCGGGTGATGTTTGCCGCAACGGACGGTCTTAAGATCGCCAGGCCCACCAAGTGCGCAGATCTGCGCATCTCGGGCCTGGACGACTCTGTAACGTCGGAGGATGTCCGCGATGCAGTCACGGAAAAGACTGGATGCACCGCGGACACCGTCAGAGTCGGCACCGTCCGTCCGGGTCCGGGAGGCCTCGGCGCGGTGTGGGTTAGCTGTCCCGTGGCGGCGGCTAAAGTGTTGGGTGACGCCGGGAGCATGCTCGTCGGCTTCGTAAATGCCAGGGTCACGGTTCTGGCTGCGAGGCCGATGCGATGCTTCAGGTGTCTAGCCGGGGGACACACTCGCGCCAAGTGCGAGAGCTGTTTTGACTGCAGCGGTTTGTGCTTCCGTTGCGGTCAACCCGGGCACAAGGCGGCAGAGTGCTCTGCTGCTCCTCACTGCCCCGTGTGTGCGGCGGGTAAAAAGCCCGCCAATCATCAAATGGGGCAGGGGGGCTGCAGGCCTCCCCGCGCCTCTCAGCGAACGCCGGGGGCTAGCCAATCGATCCAGGCTGCCTCCGACGTCAACCGTGCGTCGACGCCGACGCCCATGGAGGAGGTTGTAGAGACGATCCAGTAATGGATCAAGTCTCCAACCTCCTGGTCCAGACGAATCTGAACCACTGTGCCGCGGCGCAGGACCTCTTCCTGCAAACCATGGCACAGTGGTCGATAGGTGTTGCCGTAGTCGCGGAGCCATATTTTGTCCCTCCCCGTCCGAACTGGATGGGTGACCGGGACGGCTCCGTGGCAGTCGTCAGCTCCACGGCGGCTCATTCCCCGCCCTTGTCGCTAAGAGACAAGGGTACTGGTCCTACTGAGGAAGCCGGGACGGCCCGCCGACTCGGTCGCGGCCTATAGGCCAATCGTGTTGCTGGACGAGGCGGGTAAACTCTTCGAGAGGATACTCTCTGCCCGCATCGTCCGGCACCTCTGCGAGGTCGGCCCCGATCTGTCGGACGCCCAGTTCGGTTTCCGAGAGGGGCGTTCGACGATCGATGCCGTGATGCGCCTTAGGGCCGTGACCGAGGAGGCCGTGAGCTGCGGCGGAGTGGTGTTGGCGGTGTCCTTAGACATCGCCAACGCCTTCAATAGTCTGCCATTCGGCTGCATAGGGGAAGCACTCCGATACCACGGGGTGCCAGAGTACCTGAGGCGGCTGGTGGCAGACTATCTCGAGGAACGTACCGTCATGTACGAGGACCGGGATGGCGTCTTGAGACGCAGGGCCATGTCGTGCGGTGTTCCACAGGGGTCTGTCCTAGGACCACTCCTGTGGAACATGGGATACGACTGGGCCCTAAGAGGGCGTCTCCCCCCTGGGCTGGGTGTAATCTGCTACGCGGACGACACTTTAGTCACGGCCCGGGGGGCTAACTTCCAGGAGGCGGCACGCCTGGCCACTACGGGAGTCTCCCTGGTGGTCGGGCGCATCGAGGCGCTGGGTCTGCGGGTGGCCCTGGATAAGACGGAGGCCCTACTCTTTCATGGGCCCCGTCGTGGTCCACCCGCCGGCGCCTCGATAGAGTTCAACTCGGTCCTCGTACCGGTCCGGGCCCAGATAAGGTACCTGGGTCTGGTCCTAGACGGAAGGTGGCTCTTCGACGAGCACTTCAAACAGCTGGCACCAAAGTTGGTGGACACTGCCTCCGCCCTCGGGCGACTTTTGCCCAATTTGGGCGGGGCCAGTGTTCCCACTAGACGGCTGTACACGGGGGTGGTCCGGTCGATGGCACTGTACGGTGCACCGGTGTGGGCGGCGGCTCTGACCGCCCAGAATAGGGCGCGCCTCTGGCGCCCCCAGAGGATATTGGCGGTCAGAGCCATACGCGGATACCGCACGGTGTCGACCGAAGCGGCATGCGCATTGGCCGGAACACCCCCGTGGGATTTGGAGGCGGAAGTGCTCGCCGAAGTCTATCGACGAGTGGCTGAATTCCGGGCGGAGAGCGGGTCTCGCCCTCCGCCCGAGGACGTGCGCGAGTGGCGCGAAGCCGCTCGTCGAGCCACCTTGGCAAGATGGTCGTCCCGACTGGAGACTCCACGCGCTGGCTTTGCCGCCGTGGAGGCTCTCCAGCCGGTCATCACCGAGTGGGCAGGGCGGCAGCACGGGACCCTTTCCTTCCGGCTGACGCAGGTGCTTTCCGGGCACGGTTGCTTCGGAAAGTATCTGCACTCGGTCGCAAGGAGGGAATCGAGTCCCGCCTGCCACCACTGCGACTGCAGTGAGGACACGGCCCAGCACACGCTGGCGGTATGCCCCGCATGGGCGGCGCAGCGCCGGGCCCTCACTGCAGTAATCGGAGAGGAACTCTCGCTGCCGGTCGTAGTACGCTCCATGGCCGGTAGCGACAGTTGTTTTACCGCGGTCGCAACCTTCTGCGAGGACGTAATCTCGCAGAAGGAGGCGGCGGAGAAGGTTCGGGAGGACGACTTCCACTCGGACCAGATCCGCCGCCGGCGAACGGGGCGGCGAAGGCGCGCTCACCTGCGCCTCATGCCGCCCTGATTCTGGCCGCGGGTGGACGGGATGGGTTTCCCCGTTCATCCGCTGTAGAGGCCAGCCGCGAGGGGGTGGCGTCCGCGTGTGACCGGACGTCGCCCAAATTTTGAGAGGACAAGGAGATGGCGCCCGCAACTGTGCGGGCAGGCGCCGAGGGGGGTCCAGAAGGCGATAACAACCTGGCCCCCTTCCCAAGACACAGGCGCAGAGAGGTCACACCGTGTGGTTTTAGTCGGTTCGAGTCCGACATACCACCCCGTCGAGAGCCCCGGCGGGGTGACGATCCGAGGGGATTTCCACACGTAAAAAAAAAAAAAAAAAAAAAAAAAAAAAAAAAAAAAAAAAAAAAAAAAAAAAAAAAAAAAGGTTAGGGTAGGTTAGGTTAGGTTTTTTTTTTTTTTTTTTTTTTTTATATAAGGAGAGCGCATTTCGCCCTCCTACAATTGTACCTCCAACGTAATCGGAGACTTTGTGTAACGATTTTAATTTTTTTAGCGATTTAATTTCCTAATTATTTTTGGAGTGTGGTTTTAAATTAACGCACACTGTAATATATCAGATAAATTTCTGTCTATATCTTTACTTCCTTGATATATTTTGTTTCCTTATTCCGTTATTGGTGGACGCAATTTTTGTTTAAGTGTCGTAATTCAATTTTATACTATTGTTATATTCGCTGTTTAATTATTTATTATGCTATTCTAATATGTTCTGTTTATATTTATGTATTTATTGTATTTATGTGGTTTTTCTATTACTTATTTATCATTACTAGGTATTTCCTATTGATATACTATTTATTTTATGTGCTTTTATTTCTGTTTCTTATCTCACTTTATATCGTACGACTAATACTAATTTACATGGATGGATTAGGTGGTGGGCTTTTTAATTTTCTTTGTATATCTTGTATATGTATGTTTTCTCGTTCTATTGTACTTTGTTGTTAAACTTGCGCTTAAATACTAGTTTGATTTGTCTAATCTTATTTTTAATTTATTTATGCTGTACAATAATAGTAGCTAAGTATATTATGACAGCATAATTTATTTGACTGTGTTATTTGTTTTGTTCAGCATCCAGCGAAAGTCTTCCCAACTCCTTTTTTTCTTTTTAATTATGGTCTTCTCGTAATTTTCTTCATTTTTCAGGTGCTCCTCCGCTTCTATGCGTCTACGCATCGGGGCAGCACAGCGCTTTTGGATCTTTAAGGTGGCTACCTTTAAGGGCTTTTCGGACCGCCACGGCACGGCATGTATATTTTTGATTTTGTTTCTAGGTAATAAGTTATTGTTTAAAAATTTATAACTGTCTGATTTTAATTTATTTGTTGTTGTGATATTATCTATTTCTATTTTGTTTTTTATATTAACTATTTTTAATTGTCTCCATTTGTAATTAAATTGAGCCCAATTAAATTGTTTTAAATTTTTATTTATTATTATTTTAAAAGTGTTAGTTATATGAGACTTTCGACATTTAGTATTAATCACCACGCCGCTGCGGCCAGGGCTGGTAAGATTTTTCGTCAATATCCATCTGTCCATAACATTAAGTATGCTATTGGTACAGATGACCAAGTACAAGTAGCACACGAAGCGCAGATTCCTCCCCCTGTCGGTCCCGGAACTACCCCGCCGAAAGTTGATGTTAAGTGTAAGCCACTGTTGATCGGGCCAGCTTGTCCCATTTCTTTCTTGTGGGGCACTCAAGAAAGAAGGCATTATGTGCTTTTTTGTCTATTTGTGCCCTATCACAATTTCGGCAGTTTGGTGGCACCTCTGCAAGTCGCTCGGCGCAGTCCCTGTTCAAATGTGGACCGCCACAGTGACTACACAAATCGGCCGGCTCCTTACAGAAGCGCCTGCCGTGTCCGAAACCCAAGCAGCGGGTACACTGGATCAGTGGGGACTGATCCTCCACCCGGATGCGCTGTAGGTCAATAAAAACTGACCCCGCTTTCAGAGTCCTTGCCCAGATGGAGGGCGAGACACTCACCACGACATGACAAGTATGCGGGTTCTTGGACCTCCTTCGGTATTTAACCGTCATCCTGTCTTCCCCCTCCTCAAGGCCATGAAAAACACCATCATTCTGGTTCCGGAAGGCTTTTTGGATGTCCTCGTCCGTATTCTCGGACAAGACGTCCCGGAACACCAGAAGAGGATCCTTGTTTTTCATCTCCTCGACGAGGAGCTGACTTCCATCCCTCTCCAATCTTTCTTTTGCCTTGCGTCTCTCCTCCCTAGAGCTGAACCCCAATATGACCTTTTTGTCCTTGGCCTTCCTGATTCTTTCCACCTTAATCCATCCTTCTTTTGCATCCACCGCTTGCCTTATTCTGTTAAGAACTTCCTCCCCCGTCTCCAACTCGTTCCTTGAAGTCACCACCACGGAGTGAATTGTACTCCTCGGTGATGTCCTCAGGCCAGCAGTACTTTGACTGGCGGTGGCCTCTGCGTAAGACAAGGGGGGAGGTTTCGCCTGCTCTTCGTTACTTCGAGTCTCCAGTGCTTTTTTCAGGTCTTTCATGCTTTCTGTATGCTCCTGGATAGACCTCATGTGTTCGCTCAAGACTACTGTAAGTCGATTCCCGTCTTCGACATCGTCAGCCGGCTCTGTTCGTACGTCGGCTTTTGGCCCCTTCTTCCTATCTTCCCCCTCTTTGACAAGCTGGTACAATCTCTCGAGCGCCGCCGTGACATCGCTCTTTATGTCCGCTCGGATGTTCCTCGATTGACCAAGCAATGTCTTGGCCTTCACGAGGAGAGCCTTGGCCTCCGCGCTTCTTGACGCGTATTTGGGCTTTTCTGGCGGCGATTGAGTCTGTGCCTCAGTTGGTACCCTGCACGATGGTGCTCCAGCCTCGGTTGTAGGAGGGGGGGGTCTGGGTCTTATATTTAGTAGAGTCACTGTGTCCGGACTTTCGGGGGTAAAATTTAGTGTTCTCCGGACTGGTGTTTTTAAGCTGTTCATCTTGTCGCTGTTTGGTTGTGGAGGTCAAAAGTATTCCTAACGATTAAATGTAAGATGTAATCAGTCACAAGTGTAATTAGTTGTTAAAAACGTACGCCTAATTATGTACGAGTATGAAAAAATATTAACTGTAAATACGAAGTGAATTTTTTACGACCTGTAAAGGGGGTCGTAAGTGTCCTTTATGTCTGGTATAATCCTAAGTCAGTACGTAGCAAGTACGTGTCAATTCGTCAATAAATTTTTTAAAAAGTCAAAAAAGTCAAAATGTTCTATACCCCTACTGCCTCTCTACCCCTGAAAACTGATATACCAAAGCGTTAAATACCCGTTTTTGAAAATCTACTCGTCGGATTTCGACGGGAGTGGTGTCTTTCGACGCGGCTAAATGAGCCCTATCTAAATATGTAAAATTTATAGTTTTAAGCCAAAGGGTTGCCAAATTATTGTCGAAAAACGTTAATTTTATTAAATTTTGATGAAAATTTATAAGTTTTCAGGAGTTCCTGCTCCGATGGTAAGTCGAAGGGTGTTCAACCGGTGGTGGTGTACAGCGGGGGTGTAGATATAGTCAAAAGCAACGAGCTTCCGGCAGCGAGTGGCACGGAACGTCCGGTAAGTATAATTTAAAGTAAAAAATTTACGATTTTTAGGAACTTTTTCAGTGTTTATTGTGATTTTTTCAGGTGTTATACGGTGCAGCCCCGAAAACGAGGTACACACGTGTAGGCAACGCTAACGCCGACTATTTAAAACCAAAATCAAAGGATTTGGTTGACAAACGACAAAGATTTTAGCGTTTGAAATATGTAAAAACACTAAAAAGCGTCAAAGTCCTAAAAATTTAGGAGAAAATGTCAATAAAACAAACCAAATGGCGTTTTATATCAAAATAATGTGAATCTCAGCCGCCAATAGCTTCGAGTCGATATTATTAACAAACTTATATAGCAATTTTTAGATGGGTTAGGTTAGGTTAGGTTAGGTTAGGTTAGGTTAGGTTAGGTTAGGTTTTTTTTTTTTTTTTTTTTTTTTTTTTTTTTTCTACACCTCCAACATTATCGGAGCCTATGGAATCTGGTTACACTTGCATTCCAGTTCTCGCGAGTATGCCTCTCGCACTTCCATGCCGCATACCTAGTCTTTCTATCATTCATCCGTCCATTCTTTACGGGTGGGACTCCCGTCTATTTCCTATTTTTCTATGCTTTTTCTACTTATCTTTATTTCATTTTTATTTATTTCTTCTTAAAAACTACGGGGAAAATAAGGTACAACTTACAAAAGGTTTTTGTTTTTTTTTTTTTTTTTTTTTTTTACAATTTTTGATCTTATAGTTATTAAGTTAAGACACATTTTGATGCGGGTTATTAAATTTCTCTTAGGTTATTTACATTTACTTTTCTTGTTTTAAATTTACTTCTTACATATATTTATTTGCTACTTGAATAGTTTTTATACATTGTTCTTATATGCTATTAGCTTAGTTTTAATCTTAAGACTACTACTTATTTTCTATTAACATTTACTTATTTTACTTATGCTTAACATTAATATACTATACTATATTATGTAAACATAATTTCTTATACACTAGTCCGACATACCACCCCGTCGAGAGCCCCGGCGGGGTGACGATCCGAGGGGATTTCCACACGTAAAAAAAAAAAAAAAAAAAAAAAAAAAAAAAAAAAAAAAAAAAAAAAAAAAAGGTTAGGTTAGGTTAGGTTAGGTTTTTTTTTTTTTTTTTTTTTTTTTATATAAGGAGAGCGCATTTCGCCCTCCTACAATTGTACCTCCAACGTAATCGGAGACTTTGTGTAACGATTTTAATTTTTTTAGCGATTTAATTTCCTAATTATTTTTGGAGTGTGGTTTTAAATTAACGCACACTGTAATATATCAGATAAATTTCTGTCTATATCTTTACTTCCTTGATATATTTTGTTTCCTTATTCCGTTATTGGTGGACGCAATTTTTGTTTAAGTGTCGTAATTCAATTTTATACTATTGTTATATTCGCTGTTTAATTATTTATTATGCTATTCTAATATGTTCTGTTTATATTTATGTATTTATTGTATTTATGTGGTTTTTCTATTACTTATTTATCATTACTAGGTATTTCCTATTGATATACTATTTATTTTATGTGCTTTTATTTCTGTTTCTTATCTCACTTTATATCGTACGACTAATACTAATTTACATGGATGGATTAGGTGGTGGGCTTTTTAATTTTCTTTGTATATCTTGTATATGTATGTTTTCTCGTTCTATTGTACTTTGTTGTTAAACTTGCGCTTAAATACTAGTTTGATTTGTCTAATCTTATTTTTAATTTATTTATGCTGTACAATAATAGTAGCTAAGTATATTATGACAGCATAATTTATTTGACTGTGTTATTTGTTTTGTTCAGCATCCAGCGAAAGTCTTCCCAACTCCTTTTTTTCTTTTTAATTATGGTCTTCTCGTAATTTTCTTCATTTTTCAGGTGCTCCTCCGCTTCTATGCGTCTACGCATCGGGGCAGCACAGCGCTTTTGGATCTTTAAGGTGGCTACCTTGAAGGGCTTTTCGGACCGCCACGGCACGGCATGTATATTTTTGATTTTGTTTCTAGGTAATAAGTTATTGTTTAAAAATTTATAACTGTCTGATTTTAATTTATTTGTTGTTGTGATATTATCTATTTCTATTTTGTTTTTTATATTAACTATTTTTAATTGTCTCCATTTGTAATTAAATTGAGCCCAATTAAATTGTTTTAAATTTTTATTTATTATTATTTTAAAAGTGTTAGTTATATGAGACTTTCGACATTTAGTATTAATCACCACGCCGCTGCGGCCAGGGCTGGTAAGATTTTTCGTCAATATCCATCTGTCCATAACATTAAGTATGCTATTGGTACAGATGACCAAGTACAAGTAGCACACGAAGCGCAGATTCCTCCCCCTGTCGGTCCCGGAACTACCCCGCCGAAAGTTGATGTTAAGTGTAAGCCACTGTTGATCGGGCCAGCTTGTCCCATTTCTTTCTTGTGGGGCACTCAAGAAAGAAGGCATTATGTGCTTTTTTGTCTATTTGTGCCCTATCACAATTTCGGCAGTTTGGTGGCACCTCTGCAAGTCGCTCGGCGCAGTCCCTGTTCAAATGTGGACCGCCACAGTGACTACACAAATCGGCCGGCTCCTTACAGAAGCGCCTGCCGTGTCCGAAACCCAAGCAGCGGGTACACTGGATCAGTGGGGACTGATCCTCCACCCGGATGCGCTGTAGGTCAATAAAAACTGACCCCGCTTTCAGAGTCCTTGCCCAGATGGAGGGCGAGACACTCACCACGACATGACAAGTATGCGGGTTCTTGGACCTCCTTCGGTATTTAACCGTCATCCTGTCTTCCCCCTCCTCAAGGCCATGAAAAACACCATCATTCTGGTTCCGGAAGGCTTTTTGGATGTCCTCGTCCGTATTCTCGGACAAGACGTCCCGGAACACCAGAAGAGGATCCTTGTTTTTCATCTCCTCGACGAGGAGCTGACTTCCATCCCTCTCCAATCTTTCTTTTGCCTTGCGTCTCTCCTCCCTAGAGCTGAACCCCAATATGACCTTTTTGTCCTTGGCCTTCCTGATTCTTTCCACCTTAATCCATCCTTCTTTTGCATCCACCGCTTGCCTTATTCTGTTAAGAACTTCCTCCCCCGTCTCCAACTCGTTCCTTGAAGTCACCACCACGGAGTGAATTGTACTCCTCGGTGATGTCCTCAGGCCAGCAGTACTTTGACTGGCGGTGGCCTCTGCGTAAGACAAGGGGGGAGGTTTCGCCTGCTCTTCGTTACTTCGAGTCTCCAGTGCTTTTTTCAGGTCTTTCATGCTTTCTGTATGCTCCTGGATAGACCTCATGTGTTCGCTCAAGACTACTGTAAGTCGATTCCCGTCTTCGACATCGTCAGCCGGCTCTGTTCGTACGTCGGCTTTTGGCCCCTTCTTCCTATCTTCCCCCTCTTTGACAAGCTGGTACAATCTCTCGAGCGCCGCCGTGACATCGCTCTTTATGTCCGCTCGGATGTTCCTCGATTGACCAAGCAATGTCTTGGCCTTCACGAGGAGAGCCTTGGCCTCCGCGCTTCTTGACGCGTATTTGGGCTTTTCTGGCGGCGATTGAGTCTGTGCCTCAGTTGGTACCCTGCACGATGGTGCTCCAGCCTCGGTTGTAGGAGGGGGGGGTCTGGGTCTTATATTTAGTAGAGTCACTGTGTCCGGACTTTCGGGGGTAAAATTTAGTGTTCTCCGGACTGGTGTTTTTAAGCTGTTCATCTTGTCGCTGTTTGGTTGTGGAGGTCAAAAGTATTCCTAACGATTAAATGTAAGATGTAATCAGTCACAAGTGTAATTAGTTGTTAAAAACGTACGCCTAATTATGTACGAGTATGAAAAAATATTAACTGTAAATACGAAGTGAATTTTTTACGACCTGTAAAGGGGGTCGTAAGTGTCCTTTATGTCTGGTATAATCCTAAGTCAGTACGTAGCAAGTACGTGTCAATTCGTCAATAAATTTTTTAAAAAGTCAAAAAAGTCAAAATGTTCTATACCCCTACTGCCTCTCTACCCCTGAAAACTGATATACCAAAGCGTTAAATACCCGTTTTTGAAAATCTACTCGTCGGATTTCGACGGGAGTGGTGTCTTTCGACGCGGCTAAATGAGCCCTATCTAAATATGTAAAATTTATAGTTTTAAGCCAAAGGGTTGCCAAATTATTGTCGAAAAACGTTAATTTTATTAAATTTTGATGAAAATTTATAAGTTTTCAGGAGTTCCTGCTCCGATGGTAAGTCGGAGGGTGTTCAACCGGTGGTGGTGTACAGCGGGGGTGTAGATATAGTCAAAAGCAACGAGCTTCCGGCAGCGAGTGGCACGGAACGTCCGGTAAGTATAATTTAAAGTAAAAAATTTACGATTTTTAGGAACTTTTTCAGTGTTTATTGTGATTTTTTCAGGTGTTATACGGTGCAGCCCCGAAAACGAGGTACACACGTGTAGGCAACGCTAACGCCGACTATTTAAAACCAAAATCAAAGGATTTGGTTGACAAACGACAAAGATTTTAGCGTTTGAAATATGTAAAAACACTAAAAAGCGTCAAAGTCCTAAAAATTTAGGAGAAAATGTCAATAAAACAAACCAAATGGCGTTTTATATCAAAATAATGTGAATCTCAGCCGCCAATAGCTTCGAGTCGATATTATTAACAAACTTATATAGCAATTTTTAGATGGGTTAGGTTAGGTTAGGTTAGGTTAGGTTAGGTTTTACCTGGGTCTGGTCCTCGACGGTAGGTGGCTCTTCGACGAGCACTTCCGACAGCTTGGCCCTAAGTTGGTGGGCACTGCCTCCGCCCTAGGGCGACTTCTGCCCAATTTGGGCGGGGCCAGTGTCCCCACTAGGCAGCTGTACACGGGGGTTGTCCGGTCGATGGCACTTTACGGTGCACCGGTGTGGGCGGCGGCTCTGTCCGCCCAGAACAGGGCGCGCCTCTGGCGCCCCCAGCGGATACTGGCGGTCAGAGCCATACGTGGATACCGCACGGTGTCCACAGAGGCGGCGTGTGCCTTGGCCGGAACACCCCCGTGGGATTTGGAGGCGGAAGTGCTCGCCGAAGTTTATCGGCGAGTGGCTGACTTCCGGGCGGAGAGCGGATTCCGCCCTCCGCCCGAGGACGTGCGCGAGTGGCGCGAAGCCGCTCGCCGAGCCACCATGCTGAGATGGTCGCTCCGGCTGGAGACCCCACGCGCTGGCTTCGCCGCCGTGGAGGCTCTTCAGCCGGTCATCGCGGAGTGGGCAGGGCGGCAGCACGGGACCCTTTCCTTCCGGCTGACGCAGGTACTTTCCGGGCACGGTTGCTTCGGAAAGTACCTGCACTCGGTCGCTAGGAGGGAACCGAGTCCCGCCTGCCACCACTGCGACTGCAGTGAGGACACGGCCCAGCACACGCTGGCGGTCTGCCCCGCTTGGGCGGCGCAGCGCCGGGTCCTCACTGCAGTCATCGGAGGGGATCTCTCGCTGCCGGCCGTCATAAGATCGATGGCCGGCAGCGACAGTTGTTTTACCGCGGTCGCAACCTTCTGCGAGGACGTAATCTTGCAGAAGGAGGTGGCGGAGAAGGCCCGGGAGGATGCCATCCAATCGGACCCGATCCGCCGCCGGCGCCCCGGGCGGCGGAGGCGCGCATACCTGCGTCTCATGCCGCCCTGAGAGTGGCCGCGGATGGGCGGGACGGGTTTCCCGTCCGTCCGCAGTAGAGGCCAACCGCGAGGGGGCGACGTCCGCGTGTGACCGGACGTTGCCTAACTAGAGAGTAAATATTGAGATGGTGCCCGCAACAGTGCGGGCAGGCGCCGGTTGGAGTCCAGAAGGAAATCCCCTCCCTGGACTCCTTCCAATACAAAGGCGCAGAGAGGGTCACACCGTGTGGTTTTAGTCGGTTCGAGTCCGACACACCACCCCGCCGTAACCCCCGACGGGGTGACGGTCCGCGGGGATTTCCACACGTAAAAAAAAAAAAAAAAAAAAAAAAAAAAAAGGTTAGGTTAGGTTTTGGGGTGCTGGCTAGAAAACCTCCTCGTGGTGCACCCTGGGCAACGCTGGCGATAGCACTGTTCCTCCTCATTTCCTCCGTGTCATCTGGAGGAGAGGATTATCGCCAGCGGCTAATATTCTAGCAGGAGAGGAAGCCATTCCATCGGCTCTCGGGCAAGGCCTGATCCAGCAGGGTGGGCGTGTCTGCCGGTTGCCCTGCTGGCTCTTCGCTCTTCGGAGCATGGAGGAGTAAACCTCGATAAAAAACCAGAAGGTGGGGCCCTGGAGGGGCCAGAGTTTTCTCCGCTGCTCGCGGTGGAGAAAGGAGGACGGGCTCGGCGTGTACTAACACTACCACCGAGCAGGCAGGGGGACGTAGTCTTTCTGCCACCGTCGGCATAACGTAATCCCGGCTCTGTCCGGGGGCGTGGGTCTTGGCTTAACCGCCCGGACCGCGAGGAAGAAAACCTCTATAAAAAATTACCCCGAATCCCAAGTTCTGGTGCGTGGCCAGGGGATGCATGGCTGATGGGTGGTTCAGTCGTAAGCGCACCCCAAGCCGGGGTACCTGCGGACCCCTCGGTTTGGTTAAAACCTTACGCTTACCCGGGTATCGGGGATCTCTGCCCGGGCGGACTTTTATTTCTCCCCAACTCGTGGGTTCAGTTATGGAGTTGAAATCAAATTTAATAGAAAACATACGATCGGAAAAATCTAATGACAAGGCAAGCACAATGGACATTGAAAAGGAGAGAAAGACGCAGGAGAAGAAGGGTCCCCTGAAGGGGAGCTCTTCGGGTGTGGACGGAGTTACGTCCAAAGAGGCGGTCGTAGTACTCGGGCCGCCCATCTCCAAGGGGCTCCCAGGAGTCAAGCTGACTACTGGGAGCCGGAGAACATCGGAGCGTTTACGCTCCTCGTCGGCCACGCCAGGTCCGAGCGGTAGAACCAGCGCGAGTCCAGTCGCACTGGAGCGGATGGAGATAGAGGTGAGCGACAAGCGGAAGCGCTCCAGCGATAGAGTAAGCGACCCACCCCAGGAGACACCCGAAAAGTTTATCCGCACGGGGAGGTCGCGAACCCCTGTCTCCGTCCCATCAGGCTCCGTATTTTCAAATTCGGAGACTTATAGGCGTAACCGAGCGGAAGGCGAAGCTGAAGCGGAGGAGGAGATCGCAGATCTCCTGCTTAAGATCCGGGAGCCAGTGCGGGGAGAAGCCCCCCAAGCTCCCGTGTCTGTACAGTGTAGTGTGTGTAGTATTCATGTACATCTTAGCGATGTAATTGTAACCTTATATAATAAGAATATTATATTATTAAACAGAGTATTATCGAAGATCTCGTTTGTTTCGCTTGTCTCCCAACGCGCCGCCTTATATGGCGACCCTGCTGAACGCGCAGCAGCGGGCCACCGTGATTTGTTTTACATTCCGTGACCATATAAGTAATTAGGTACAATGTCGCATCTCACCTTAATAATCTTGCGTTCGTCGTTTGAGTTTGAACTATCTCGTAAAAAATTCGCGTTTTTTCTACAAAATGGGTGGAAGTAACACCAAAGAGGAGGTCGTGCTCGCACAAAACGCGGTTGGAGGTACTAACCAAGCCTCCATCGAGCAGTTGAGGTCAGACATTGGATTGACTAATATATGGCTGATGGTACTGGCCATTTTGGCGTTATTGGCAGTGATATCCGGCGGATATTACGTCTACAAAAGATGCCATGAGCAGTGGATGGAACAAATTGTTCATCGCCACGCACTTCGGCGATCATATCTGCGGCGAAACCCAAGCACGGGTCCCGGTCTAAAAGAAGTTATATAGTATGTGGTTATAAAAAAAAAAAAAGAGAAAAAAAAAATGGCGTCAGGTGGTGTATAAGTGATAATGTGCGGTAATACAAATAAATAAGTATACATATGTCTATATATAAAATAAACAAGAGTAAGTGAAAAGTGGCGGTATAATAATTAAAAGTAAATAAGTTATGTGTAATCGTAAATAAAAAAAAAAACGGTGTAATCGTAAATAAACGTGTAACGGACATAATATATTATTATCTACTTTGTGAATTTCAGGATTAAAATTTTATTGTGTAATAATTATAATATATCCAGATATGTAAACAATCAGGCTACAATGATGGTGAGTTATGGCAGATGTATTAAATAAACTGTGTAAAGAAATATTAGATGTAAGAGTTTACATAACAAATATATTAATACATTTCAGACCTTGTATACCGAAGTTACTGAGTTGTGTAGATCTTAGAATTTGACGAATCGAAAATGTCAACTTTTAGCATTAAGGTCGCTTTGAGCCTTTTGCCACTCATGACCGATGAGGAATCCAATACTGAGCGTTTAATCGAAAATATCGAGTATTATGCTTCTACTCTTACTACGGATGTATGTAAAAATAAACTTGTCGAATTTGTCCTTAAAAGTAGGTTATCACATGCTGCTAAATTGCAACTAAATTCTAGTTATTCTTCTGTGACAGACTTAATCCATGATATGAAAAGTACATTGTTACCAAAAAGATCCGCAAGTGCTATACAGACAAAATTAACTCGTATGAAGCAAAATAATTTGACTATAAAGGATTACGGTAACCAAATTTCTGAATTATTTACTCATTTAACACTTTCACAGGCCAACGGAAACTCGGCTAGCTATAATGTTTTAAAACCTATAAATGAACAGTTTGCTATAAAAAAATTTGCCGATGGTTTGAGAAATCGTCGATTGAGCACTATAATCTCAGCTCGTAATTTTAGCTCTCTAAAGGACGCGATTCAGGCTGCCCAGGACGAGGAAGCAGAGTCATTCACTACTGCAGGAGATATTTTGGGTATGTCCTCGGCTAGAGGTTTTAATTATAATCACCCTAGAGGCAGAGGGAGACACTTTTCTCAAGGTTATGGTAGATTTAATAACCATAATTTTACATGGCGTAGGGGTAGCAATTACAGCATGCCTAGAGGTAACCCTAACCACTATCGCGGCGGCAGCAACAGGCGAGGTCAGCAGACTCAGCAGTTTGCGTGCGCACCTAGACGGTCTAATAGAGGTAGGTCATTTTACAAATCTACTCATAATACGCATCAGGTAAACTTAGTTACTGAAAGTACTGAAACTGAACCGACTTCAAAACAGGAATCTGAAAATACGTTTTTTCGTGACTAAAGACAAAATTTTATCTTGTAGTAGTATTTGTTTTATTAATTTATCTCTAAACAATCATAACTACACTTGGTTACTTGACACCGGCGCGTCAGTTTCAGCGCTTAAGTATAAACATGTTGTTGAACATCGACTTCCATATATTAAAGAGAGTATGTACATAAATGGCATTGGCGGTAAAATAAAAACAATTGGATACTGTTACTTGAATTTGCTAGTGGGTGGTCATTGCTTACGTCATAAATTCTATCTGTTCGACTTCTTACCAATTACGGCGAATGGTATAATTGGTAGTGACTTTTTAACAAAATATAAATCAGTTTTAGATTACAATAAAAATATTTTAACGCTTTCGTTAAAACAACAAAAAATTAATCTTCCTATACAAAGTTGCTTAAAAACTTGGTTAGAAATTCCACCTCGATGTGAATCAATACATTATATTGACACTAATTTAAACAATGAAGGAGTAGTTTGCACCTCGGAGATTTCTGAAGGAATTTATTTAGCCAGCGCTATAGTTAAACCGAGTTGTGGTAAAATTCCCATAAAAATATTAAATACCACAGAAAAATCGTTTCAGTTAACAGAATTAAACCCTATTATTCATGAACTAAATGACTATAATATATGTAGTTTTGAAAAAAGTGGAATAAATGCAAATCGGGTAAAGAAATTATTTTCTCAATTACAATTAAATCATTTGAATAACGAAGAAAGAACTTCTATAGAAAGTATGTGTGCAAAATATTCGGATATATTTTATTTAGAAGGCGATAAATTAACTACGACAGATATTTACAAGCATAAAATAGTATTGAAACCTAATTCGTGTCCCATATTTTCTAAGCCATTTAGATTACCTCATTCACAGAAAAAAGAAATACAAAATCAAATCGATAATATGTTAAGAGAAGGTATAATTGAGAAAACTAGAAGTGAATGGAGCAGTCCAGTATTATTAGTTCCAAAAAAGATAGATTCAAGCGGTTCAAAAAAATGGAGATTAGTAATAGATTACCGTAAATTAAATAATTGTATAGAGGATGATCGATTTCCTCTCCCAAACATAACGGAAATTTTAGATTCTTTGTCAGGATGTATTTATTTTAGTCATTTAGATTTGTACCAAGGATTTCACAATGTGGCCTTGGAGACAGACAGTAGAAAATGTACTGCATTTGGTTCCGGACAGTATCAAATGACACGGATGCCCATGGGACTAAAAACAAGTCCATCATCTTTTTCACGAATGATGACAATGGCTATGGCAGGCTTAAACTACGAAAAATGTTTAGTATACCAAGATGACCTTGTCGTGTTCGGAAGAAATTTAGGGGAAAAACTTCAAAATTTACAGAATGTTTTTGAGAGAATTAGAAAAGTTAATTTAAAGCTTAATCCAGTAAAATGCGATTTTATGAAAAAACAATTACTGTATTTAGGGCACGTAATCACAGCAGGCGGTATTTTACCTGATCCCGATAAGATTAAAGTAGTTCAAAATTATCCATGCCCAAGGTCACTCGATGAACTTAAACGGTTTACGGCATTCGTTAACTATTATCGAAAATTCATTCCTAATTTTGCGGCAAAAGCTTCCCCCTTATATACATTATGTAAAAAGAATGTACCCTTTGTT
Source organism: Phragmatobia fuliginosa (assembly GCA_932526445.1). Lineage (NCBI taxonomy): Eukaryota > Metazoa > Arthropoda > Insecta > Lepidoptera > Erebidae > Phragmatobia > Phragmatobia fuliginosa. Next base: position 165,501 of record OW052067.1, on the reverse strand, counting down.
TGGGATCAGTCTTGTCAAAAATCTTTTGAACAGTTAAAAAATTGTATTATTTCGCCTCCGATTTTACAGTACCCAGATTTTTCACCTAGTAATGAATTTATAGTACAAACAGACGCTTCCGGTAATGCAATAGGGGCCATTTTATCGAACGGTAACAAAAAACCCATAGCATATGCAAGTAGGACTTTAAATAGTGCCGAGCGACGCTATCCGACAATAGAAAAAGAATTGCTCGCAATAATTTGGGCAGTCAAATACTTTCGGCCATATTTATATGGTCGCAAATTTAAAATTTTGACGGACCATAGACCCTTAGTTTATCTTTTTAACATGCGTGATCCATCTAGCAGATTGATGAAATTTCGTCTTACATTAGAGGAATATGATTATATTATAGAGTACGTTAAGGGCACAGACAACGCAGCTGCAGATGCATTGTCTCGTATTTCTTTTACATCGGATGAATTAAAAAACATGAGTGAATCTCAAATTAATGTTATGACTAGAGCTCAGACACGGAGACTACAAAGCTCTTTGGTTGATATGAATCTTTCAGACGTACGGCCTGATCAACCAGACGTCTTGGGGACGCATATGAAACCGAAAGAGGCAGTAGAACTAAGATTTATAGACAAAAAGTATTTAGAAATGATGAGGAAAAATAATAAAATAAGTAAAGAAAGAAACGCGTTTTGCTATGTAAGTTGCCAATCAACTATTTTTATTAATCCAGACTTCCAATCACAATTGACGCGAGCCGCATTTGTGAGGCAGTTAAAGGAATTTTGTAATGGAATAAACGTCGACGAGATTTATTTTATAAAAAATAAGAATAATAAAGACTTTATTGAGAAACTATTAAGTGAAATACAATTGTTACAAGGAATACGATTATATATTTTAAATGATGTTCAAAGAGTAGATAATAGGGACGACAGAAAAGTGGTTCTAAATGACTTCCATCTCTTACCCACAAGTGGCCACGCGGGTATGAGAAGGATGTTAAATAATATCAAAAAATATTTTTACTGGCCAGGGTTAGATAAAGATGTCAGGGAATTTGTTCGTAAATGTAGCAAGTGTCAGAAACAAAAACATACTCTTAATACAAAAGAACCGATGACTATTACGTCAACTGCAACCTCAGCATTTGAAAAAGTATTCTTGGATTTAGTCGGACCCCTGGAAAAAGACTGCTACGATAACTGCTATATTTTAACCTTGCAGTGCGAGTTAAGTAAATATGTAGTAGCCCATCCCTTAACTTCGAAAAAGGCAGAAGAAGTAGGTAATGCTTTCGTAAACAGTTTTATACTCCGATATGGTATCCCACAGGAAATCGCTACAGACAGAGGTACCGAGTTTATGTCTTCTGTATTCAAAGAGGTATGTAACTTATTAGAAATTAAACAACTATCTTCTACTGCTTATCATCATCAAAGTATCGGCGCACTGGAGAACTCGCATAAACACTTAGGTTCGTATCTACGTATCCAAACGGATAATCATCCAGAGGCCTGGAGCCAATGGCTACCATTTTGGTCATTTGCATATAATACGTCAGTACATTCTGAAACAAAATTTACTCCATACGAGCTAGTTTTCGGCAAAATTTGTAACCTTCCCAGTAATTTTAAGAATAATTTAGTAGAACCTTTATATAATCACGAAAACTATCCATCTGAATTGAAATATCGCATACAACTTTCTCAAAAAGAAGCTAGAGAAAACTTAATTAGCAGCAAATTATGTAGAAAAACTGTATATGACAAATATGTAAAGCCAGTTGTTTATAAAAAGGATGACTTAATTTTGATAAAAAATGAAAATGTAAGTAAATTAGACAGTATTTATTCTGGTCCTTATACTGTTGTTAAAGACATATCTCCAAATGTGCAAATTATGAAAAATGGTAAACTAGATGTTATCCACAAAAATCGCACAAAGTTATATGTGTCGAGTTAATTATGTTTTTTTTTAATGTGTTAACTATTATACCGACATATTTACACTAAATAGTTATAAGTTTCAATCTATATGCTATGTTATTGTTAACATTTTTTTATTAAATCTTTATATAATCATTTTTATTTTACGGTGTATACTTGTTTTATTATTATGGGGTTAGTTTATAAAAAAAAAAAAAAAAAAAATTGTATTCTTTTTTTTTTTCCATTTGAAATGGGCGTGTAGTGTGTGTAGTATTCATGTACATCTTAGCGATGTAATTGTAACCTTATATAATAAGAATATTATATTATTAAACAGAGTATTATCGAAGATCTCGTTTGTTTCGCTTGTCTCCCAACGCGCCGCCTTATAACAGGAGAAGGCGAGAGCGGCGGTGGACATCGTTAAAAAGGTGGCCACCAAGTCCGTGAACCTTAAGGGCTGCTTTGTGAGGGCCCTTAAGGACTCCTCCTCCGCTCTGACGGAGGTCGTGGAGGACCTGATTGGCGACGTGTCTCGCCTACAGGCCGCCAATGATAGGTTGACGGAGCAGGTGAACGAGCTGAGCGCTCAGTTCACCCGCTTCCGGGCAAAGCTCCCCGATGAGGAGGCCCCGTCGACGTCTCAGCCTGCCCCTACTACCAACTCAGGGGTACGTGACGCCCAACTGCAGGAGATTATTATCGCAGTTGGGCATATGTTGGACGGGCGTCTGGCCGGACTGGAGGCGAGACTGCCCCCTGCGCCGGTTGTGCGCCCCCCACTCGCGTCGCAGCGGCCTAAGACCGCTACTCCGACCGCACTCCCGGTTGTGGGAGGTTGCGTGTCCTACGCGGCGGCAGCGTCGGCCCCGGCTCCATCGGCTGCCCAAAAGCAGAAGAAGGGGGCCGGGGCACCAGCCCAGGCGAAGGCCAAGGCACCGGCCCAGGCGTCGGCTAAGGCGCCGGCCAAGAAGGGGCCGGTCCAGGCGCCGGCCAAGAAGGGGCCTAAAGCGGGGCCGAGTGATGGAGAGGATTTCCCTCCACTTCCCACTCCCACAACCCTGCCGGGCCCCTCTGCACCTGCACCCTCCAACGAGGGTTGGCAGGAGGTGAAGGGCTCCAAAAAGTCCCGAAAGCGGGCAAGAAGGGCGGCCGAAAAAGCGGGCCAAGCCAAGCCTTCACCACCGGTGACAACGGCGTCAAAGAAGAAGCCACGGAAGCTGCAGCCGCCTAAAACCGCGGCTGTGGTTGTCACCTTGTCGCCGGAGGCGGCCAGTGGCGGGCTCTCGTACGCAGCCCTCTTTAAAGGGGCCCGTCCTGGGCTCGCCACCGAGTTCGGGGCCGCAGGAATGAGGCTGCGCCGCGCCCAAACGGGAGCTCGAATTTTTGAATTCCCTGGGGCTGACGGCGCTCAGACGGCCGACAAATTCGCTGAGAGGCTGCGGGTGATGTTCGCCGCAACGGACGGTCTTAAGATCGCCAGGCCCACCAAGTGCGCAGATCTGCGCATCTCGGGCCTGGACGACTCTGTAACGTCGGAGGATGTCCGCGATGCAGTCACGGAAAAGACTGGATGCACCGCGGACACCGTCAGAGTCGGCACCGTCCGTCCGGGTCCGGGAGGCCTCGGCGCGGTGTGGGTTAGCTGTCCCGTGGCGGCAGCTAAAGTGTTGGGTGACGCCGGGAGCATGCTCGTCGGCTTCGTAAATGCCAGGGTCACGGTTCTGGCTGCGAGGCCGATGCGATGCTTCAGGTGTCTAGCCGGGGGACACACTCGCGCCAAGTGCGAGAGCTGTTTTGACTGCAGCGGTTTGTGCTTCCGCTGCGGTCAACCCGGGCACAAGGCGGCAGAGTGCTCTGCTGCTCCTCACTGCCCCGTGTGTGCGGCGGGTAAAAAGCCCGCCAATCATCAAATGGGGCAGGGGGGCTGCAGGCCTCCCCGCGCCTCTCAGCGAACGCCGGGGGCTAGCCAATCGATCCAGGCTGCCTCCGACGTCAACCGTGCGTCGACGCCGACGCCCATGGAGGAGGTTGTAGAGACGATCCAGTAATGGATCAAGTCTCCAACCTTCTTGTCCAGACGAATCTGAACCACTGTGCCGCGGCGCAGGACCTCTTCCTGCAAACCATGGCACAGTGGTCGATAGGTGTTGCCGTAGTCGCGGAGCCATATTTCGTCCCCCCCCGTCCGAACTGGATGGGTGACCGGGACGGCTCCGTGGCAGTCGTCAGCTCCACGGCGGCTCATTCCCCGCCCTTGTCGCTAAGAGACAAGGGTACTGGATATGTTGCCGCCGAATGGGGGGGAATCACCATTTATGGTGTCTACTTCTCCCCCAATCGGAGCTTGCACGACTTCGAGGTTTTCCTGAACACCTTGGAGACCTCGATACGGCGACTAGTGTCTGGGCACGTCCTCGTGCTGGGGGATTTCAACGCTAAATCCATTGCGTGGGGTTCCCCGGCGACGGACGCCAGGGGCGCAGCCGTAGAGGAGTGGGCGGCGTCGGTGGGCCTCTGTTTGCTGAACAGGGGCGCCACCAACACGTGCGTGCGACAGCAGGGGGGGTCGATAGTGGACCTCTCGTTCGCTACCCCTGCAGTCGCCGCACGAGTAAGGAACTGGAGTGTCCTGGATGAGGTCGAGACGCTCTCGGATCATCTCTATATCCGATTCGAGCTCTCCCGGTCCCAGGACGCCAGTAGGGGTCACGCGGCGCGGCGCCCTTCCCGCTTTCCGCGGTGGGCTGTCGCCAAGCTCGACAGGGACCTACTAGAGGAGGCGGCCATTGTTCAATCCTGGCTGTCTCCGCAGGCCCCGACCGAGGAGGTCGACGTGGGGGCTGGTCGTTTCGCTGCTGCGCTAATGCAGATTTGCGACTCGGCCATGACCCGCGTTCGTGGTTGTCGGCCTCCGAGGAAGGAGGTCTACTGGTGGTCCCAGGAGTTGGCGGACCTCCGTGCGGCCTGTGTAAGTGCCCGGAGGTCCCTCACCCGGAGTCGGCGACGTCACCGCGGTGTCGGTGAGGAGGTGGACCGGCTTCACGAGGAGTACCGAGCAGCTCGGGAAACTCTGAGGCTGGCCATCTGCCGCGCTAAAGACGCTAGTAGAGAGGAGATGCTGGAGAGTCTCGAGCGTGACCCCTGGGGTCGCCCTTATCGTGCGGTGCGTGAAAAGCTCCGCACGTCGGGCCCCCCCCTTACGGAGACTCTCCAGCCCAGCTTCCTGCAGGAAGTGGTCGAGGGCTTATTCCCGCAGCGGGCGGAACACACACCCCCGTCGATGGCTGCATCAGCCGGAGACGACGGGGGCAGCGAGGTCGAAGTTCCGCCCGTCAGGGATTCGGAGGTAGGGGCGGCTGTTCTGCGGATTCGATCCAAGAACACCGCCCCCGGGCCGGACGGGGTTCCAGCCCGAGTGATGGCCCGTGCCCTCGACTACATGTCGGACCACCTCAGGGGGGTGTTGGACGCTAGCCTGGCGTCCGGACGCTTCCCTGAGCGCTGGAAATGCGGGAAGCTGGTCCTGCTGAGGAAGCCGGGACGGCCCGCCGACTCGGTCGCGGCCTATAGGCCAATCGTGTTGCTGGACGAGGCGGGTAAACTCTTCGAGAGGATACTCTCTGCCCGCATCGTCCGGCACCTCTGCGAGGTCGGCCCCGATCTGTCGGACGCCCAGTTCGGTTTCCGAGAGGGGCGTTCGACGATCGATGCCGTGATGCGCCTTAGGGCCGTGACCGAGGAGGCCGTGAGCTGCGGCGGAGTGGTGTTGGCGGTGTCCTTAGACATCGCCAACGCCTTCAATAGTCTGCCATTCGGCTGCATAGGGGAAGCACTCCGATACCACGGGGTGCCAGAGTACCTGAGGCGGCTGGTGGCAGACTATCTCGAGGAGCGTACCGTCATGTACGAGGACCGGGATGGCGTCTTGAGACGCAGGGCCATGTCGTGCGGTGTTCCACAGGGGTCTGTCCTAGGACCACTCCTGTGGAACATGGGATACGACTGGGCCCTAAGAGGGCGTCTCCCCCCCGGGCTGGGTGTAATCTGCTACGCAGACGACACTTTAGTCACGGCCCGGGGGGCTAACTTCCAGGAGGCGGCACGCCTGGCCACTACGGGAGTGTCCCTGGTGGTCGGGCGCATCGAGGCGCTGGGTCTGCGGGTGGCCCTGGATAAGACGGAGGCCCTACTCTTTCATGGGCCCCGTCGTGGTCCACCCGCCGGCGCCTCGATAGAGGTCAACTCGGTCCTTGTACCGGTCCGGGCCCAGATAAGGTACCTGGGTCTGGTCCTAGACGGAAGGTGGCTCTTCGACGAGCACTTCAAACAGCTGGCTCCAAAGTTGGTGGACACTGCCTCCGCCCTCGGGCGACTTTTGCCCAATTTGGGCGGGGCCAGTGTTCCCACTAGGCGGCTGTACACGGGGGTGGTCCGGTCGATGGCACTGTACGGTGCACCGGTGTGGGCGGCGGCTCTGACCGCCCAGAATAGGGCGCGCCTCTGGCGCCCCCAGAGGATATTGGCGGTCAGAGCCATACGCGGATACCGCACGGTGTCGACCGAAGCGGCATGCGCATTGGCCGGAACACCCCCGTGGGATTTGGAGGCGGAAGTGCTCGCCGAAGTCTATCGACGAGTGGCTGAATTCCGGGCGGAGAGCGGGTCTCGCCCTCCGCCCGAGGACGTGCGCGAGTGGCGCGAAGCCGCTCGTCGAGCCACCTTGGCAAGATGGTCGTCCCGACTGGAGACTCCACGCGCTGGCTTCGCCGCCGTGGAGGCTCTCCAGCCGGTCATCACCGAGTGGGCAGGGCGGCAGCACGGGACCCTTTCCTTCCGGCTGACGCAGGTGCTTTCCGGGCACGGTTGCTTCGGAAAGTATCTGCACTCGGTCGCAAGGAGGGAATCGAGTCCCGCCTGCCACCACTGCGACTGCAGTGAGGACACGGCCCAGCACACGCTGGCGGTCTGCCCCGCATGGGCGGCGCAGCGCCGGGCCCTCACTGCAGTAATCGGAGAGGAACTCTCGCTGCCGGTCGTAGTACGCTCCATGGCCGGTAGCGACAGTTGTTTTACCGCGGTCGCAACCTTCTGCGAGGACGTAATCTCGCAGAAGGAGGCGGCGGAGAAGGTTCGGGAGGACGACTTCCACTCGGACCAGATCCGCCGCCGGCGAACGGGGCGGCGAAGGCGCGCTCATCTGCGCCTCATGCCGCCCTGATTCTGGCCGCGGGTGGACGGGATGGGTTTCCCCGTTCATCCGCTGTAGAGGCCAGCCGCGAGGGGGTGGCGTCCGCGTGTGACCGGACGTCGCCCAAAATTTGAGAGGAAAAGGAGATGGCGCCCGCAACAGTGCGGGCAGGCGCCGGGAGGGGTCCAGAAGGCGATAACAACCTGGCCCCCTTCCCAAAACACAGGCGCAGAGAGGTCACACCGTGTGGTTTTAGTCGGTTCGAGTCCGACATACCGCCCCGTCGAGAGCCCCGGCGGGGTGACGATCCGAGGGGATTTCCACACGTAAAAAAAAAAAAAAAAAAAAAAAAAAAAAAAAAAAAAAAAAAAAAAAAAGGTTAGGTTAGGTTAGGTTAGGTTTTTTTTTTTTTTTTTTTTTTTTTTTTTTTTTTCTACACCTCCAACATTATCGGAGCCTATGGAATCTGGTTACACTTGCATTCCAGTTCTCGCGAGTATGCCTCTCGCACTTCCATGCCGCATACCTAGTCTTTCTATCATTCATCCGTCCATTCTTTACGGGTGGGACTCCCGTCTATTTCCTATTTTTCTATGCTTTTTCTACTTATCTTTATTTCATTTTTATTTATTTCTTCTTAAAAACTACGGGGAAAATAAGGTACAACTTACAAAAGGTTTTTGTTTTTTTTTTTTTTTTTTTTTTTTACAATTTTTGATCTTATAGTTATTAAGTTAAGACACATTTTGATGCGGGTTATTAAATTTCTCTTAGGTTATTTACATTTACTTTTCTTGTTTTAAATTTACTTCTTACATATATTTATTTGCTACTTGAATAGTTTTTATACATTGTTCTTATATGCTATTAGCTTAGTTTTAATCTTAAGACTACTACTTATTTTCTATTAACATTTACTTATTTTACTTATGCTTAACATTAATATACTATACTATATTATGTAAACATAATTTCTTATACACTAGTTTTGTTCTTCTTTATAACTTTTTCAGCTATTTTGATGCAGTAATCTAAGAATATCTCCCTTACTTTGCTATTCACAATATCACTAATATTACCCTCTATTATTTTAATGTCTAATCTGCTTTCGCAGTTGTGTCGCTCTACCGCGAAAATAGGGCAGTGGCAAAGTAAATGAGGAACGGATTCCTTTTCTTCAGGATCGCAGAGGCAGGATGGACTCTCCTTACACCGGAATCGCTCCAGATATTCGGAGAATCCACCATGTCCCGTCATGATCTGTGTTAGGATGTTGTTAATTTTGATTTTCCTAATTATTTTGTACGCCGCCACGGTTAGGTTAGGTTAGGTTAGGTTAGGTTAGGTTAGGTTAGGTTAGGTTAGGTTAGGTTAGGTTAGGTTAGGTTTTTTTTTTTTTTTTTTTTTTTTTTTTTTTTTTTTTTTTTTTTTTTTTTCTGAACCCATGCCATGAGCATGGCCATTGTACAGCTGAGTTATTTCTCATTCATTCCAGTTCTATCATCTATGCCTCTCGCACTTTTATTCCGCATACTTTGTCTTTCTCGTACTCATCATCTTTCTTATTTGTATGGGTGGGACTCCCATCTATCCATTTTAGGAAACCTATCTATTCTTATCTTTATTTTTTTTGCTTACATCTAAGAACACAGGGGAAATAAATTGTTAAGACGGCTTTTATATTTTGTCTTCCTAAATCTATGCACTTATTTTATACAAGGTCTATTTGTTTTCTTTTATTTTACATTTTAAATTTTATCTTATATCTATTTAATATTTATTCCTTATAGGGCTACATTCAACTTGCTATCTACATTATGTTTAGTTCACGTTGTTTTACAGAGTTCATTCTTATATCTAATGACGTTACGTCTTACTTACTACAATTATTCTAGTTCTTTCTTTTGTAACAATTTTTATCTGTATGCTTATACTCTATATTCTTATAATATAAGTTAAACATATTTTTCTTAACTATTTCTTTTATTGACTACGTTAATAATTTTTTTACAGTATTCTAGAAATATTGTCTTATCTTTTCCTGATATTAAGGCCTTGAAATTTTTAGGAACGATCTCTACACCTAAACGCGATTCCAACTCTAGGCGCTCCCTAGCGAATACAGGGCACCCGGAAATCACGTGGACTACTGTTTCGTCTACACCGGGTTCGCAGATGCACGATGGGTCCTCCTTACACTTGAATCTGTTCAAGTATGCGGAGAACCCACCGTGCCCTGTCGTTAGCTGTGTTGTTTGGGACGTGATGTTCAACTTCCGTACGGTCCTGTACGCCTCGGCGGCGCTGGGGAAAAACAGTTTTGTTATTGAGGCTGTAGTACCGGATCGGTACCTTTTGTCCCATTCGTCAATCGTCCGACTACGAATCAGGCGCTTGACGAATGAGACCGGGCACCGGTCGTAATCCGGTCTCTTTTTCGACCCCAGGGCGGCTTCCTTCGCGAGCTCGTCTGCCCTCTCATTCCCCTCCAATCCTACATGAGCTTTAATCCAATACAAATTTATAGTTTTATTTTGGGAAATACAAGTTTTTATTTGATTTCTAAAGTCAACCGCTAGTGGGTGGGGGGAGTCCGGGTTTGTCACGGTTTGGAGAGCCGCCATGGAGTCGCAAAAGATTCCGAAGATTGTCGCTTTTTGCTTTTTTATTTCCGCTGCCGCTCGGTTGAGAGCCAGGAGCTCGGCCTGATAAACAGTCGCGTATGACGGCAAAGCAAGTTTGAGGGCCTTGGCCTCAGCGCTACCATTCCACAATGACAGCGCCGCACCGACCTTGCCCTCAATCTTGCTGCCGTCGGTGAAGATGCGCACTTGGATATTTTGCGTGGCATTATATTGCTCCTCGTTGGCAAGAAGCTTGAGCTCCATGCTTATTTCCTCGGCAGGATGTGGCAGCTCTGTTGCCTGAGACATCCGTTCAATCTCTCTATCCCCCAGCATCGGGTGGCACACCCCCTTCCTGGCCTCGTACAGTGAAGCTACCTCACCAACACGAAGGTCCAGGGGGAGCATCCCAGCAAGAAGCAGTGCGGAGTCTAGAGAGACCGTCCGGTAGGCTCTACAAAGTTTTTGTGCGAAGCCTCTTTGCACTGTGTTAAATTGTTTTTGCACCGTTAGCTTTTGCGCCGACGGCGCCCACGCACACGCGGCGTACAGGATCGTCGGCTCAACCGCCGCAGTGTAAATAGTCCTAACCATCTCCGGGTGCAATCCCCATCCAACTCGTGCTGCCCTGGATAGCTGTTTATAGATATTGACAGCCTTTTTGCAGACATTCGCGACGTGTGCGTTGAAGGTTAACCCCTTGTCAATTATTAAGCCCAGCAGCTTTACCTGTTCTGACATGCCAATGTCGACCCCTCCCATGTTCAGGCGCGGTGTGTCGAACTTCAACTTCCGTGTAATTGTAATAGCACATGTTTTGTGTGGTGCAAAGTTAAGTTTGTTGTCGACACCCCACGCCCTCACATGTTCGAGAGCGGCATTGGCCTGTGCCTCCACTTCAGTTGCCAATTTACCGTCAAAGATTAACACTACATCATCAGCGAATGCCTGCACGTAAGCTCCTATCCGACCTAACTCCTCCAGGAGTGGGTTTATAATAAGGTTCCACAGCAGTGGGCCGCCTATGGACCCTTGCACACATCCTTGCGATGTAGTCCTGCTGACCTCTGCTCCGGCATACCTTACTGTCACTGACCTGTCGCTTAGGTAGCTATCTACCACCCGCCTCAAGTTCACAGGGCAGTTTTCTTCCGCCAGCCGCAACCGTATTTTAGGCCACCACGCGCTGTCGAAGGCGCCCTCTATGTCCAACGAAACCAACGTCACAAGCCTCTTTTCGGCTAGTTTACCGCGTATTTGGCTCATCAGGTCATAGAGGGCGTCCTCGGTGCCACGCTGTGGCATGAAGCCATACTGCCTCGGACTTATCCCTGGCAATAGGTAAAACTTGAGGCGAGCAACCAGCATTTTTTCGTACATCTTGCCCAGGACAGGCAAAAGCCCAATCGGCCTGTACGATTTGGGCACGACGTACGAGTCCTTCCCTGGTTTTCTAAGGATCACCACGGTGGCCTGCTTCCAGATCCTTGGGAAGTATTGTTCTTCCAGGCATTTGTTTAAGAGTGACAGTAAGTAGCCAGGGTCGCATTCCATCGCCTGTACGCAAATATCTGCTGTGAAACCCTCTCCCCCGGGTGCCTTTTTGGGGTTAAAAGACTTCGCTGCCCTCTGCAGCTCGCCCCTGGTAAACGGGGGGTCATGGGCTTCAGCATGGCCCCTTTCGTTGGCCTGATCTGCAAGCTGTCTGACCCTTTGGTGTTCAGCGTTGTCCTTCCCGACGTCATCTACCGGGTAAAATGTTTCCGCCAACCACTCCGCTGACTGCTGTTCGTTCAGCGTAACTCCATCTCTCTGTAAAGGCAGGTCCTCTTCCCTCTTTTTTGTTCTGTTTATGACCCTGTATAAACCCTCCCATATACTTTCCCGGTCCTGTTTTTCACAGAACTTCTTCCAACTCTCGACCTGGGCGTTTTTGACTGCCTCTAAGTAATCTTGTTTGTGTTTCAGGTACAGCTTCACCACCGTGGATCTTCTCACCGGCGCTGCGTTCCTGATCCTGCGTTTCCTGGTGGCAACCCCCCTCTTCATCTCAGCGAGTTCTTCGGTCCACCACGGCAAGGTAAGTATTTCTGTGTTCTTTTTATGTGGTATTGTCTGTTTACATGCTTGTGTTATTGCTTCAGTGTAGGCCTGGACTGTGTGTTCGAGTTGGTCGTGGTGTGTTATTGTATTTAGTGTTTGTGTAGTTAGGTGCATGTCTGACATGATTTGGGTCAGTTTCTCACGAAACTGACTCCAATTTGCCTTCCGTGTGTTGTATATGCGTGTGGTGCGTTGTATTTGTGTTCCTTTAGGTTTTTGTAAGTGTATGTGAAATGTAATGCCGTTGTGGTCCGAGCTCGTGAGGTCCTCCTCTACCTTCCAGTCACTCACCAAGTCCAGCAAGTCAACCGAACATGCTGTCACGTCCACATGACTGCTGTACCTTTTTTCGCCTCTTATTGTGTCGAAAGTTGGAAGGTTTCCGATGTTCAAGACGTGCAGCCCGAGCTCTCCGAGCGCACCGCAGAATTGCTCCCCTCTCCTGTCCTCGCTTGGACTACCCCACCAGATACTTTTTGCATTCGCGTCACCGCCTATTATCATTTTAGAGTTAGCCAGTGTGGTGGCTATTTTTCGTAGCTGCTCCAGGTGTGGGTCCATCTGTTGGTCGGGTTCGAAGTAGTAAGAGACCAGGGTCGCCATCCACGACCTGGCCCGGACTCCTATGACTACAAGGTTGTTGGTGCATAGTTGTGGGTACTGTACTATGTCTAGGCTGTCATCGAAAATTACGATGGCGGCTTTGACTGTCCCTTCTCCGCCTTCCAAGGCCTGGTACGTCCGCGTACCCCGGTAACTCTTCAACCTTTTGGCTGCGCCCACGTACGGTTCCTGGAGCGGTTAGGTTAGGTTAGGTTAGGTTTTTTTTTTTTTTTTTTTTTTTTTTTTTTTTTTTTTTTTTTATAGTCCGGTTCTATATCCGGACTGCGTATTTCTCCCCAAACATGATCTGGGACCTTTGGTAATTAATTTATTTCTTAGCAGTTCTAATATTGAAAATTTAATTTTTACGTTTGTGGTTACTTTGTTGAGTATTTGCTTAGAAATGTAATCTTTCTTTTATTTATCCTGGCTTTTTTGTAACTTTCTATTGACTGTTCTACTATCTCTTATTTATATCTATATTAACTAGAATTCTTTTCCATGTACTATGTGAAGGATCACATATACATTTCTGTATGTATTGACAGTTTTTATGGTTCATCTCATTTTAGGAAGCCATATTAAATGTATCTCATATTATTTACTTTTTATTTATAGTATACTGTATTTATGCAGTTAAATTTATTTTACTATACTATTTCTAGGAGCTATTTTGGGAAACATAATATTCCATGTTTTGTTATATTATTTACTTATTTTATTTACATTTTATTGATAGGATATTGTATTTATACAGTTATATTTATTTTACTATACTATTTTTAGAGCAATTTTATGAAACAGGTTATTCTGCGTTTGTATTATTTTCTTTAATATACGCAGACTTGTATAATTATAGTTAGTATTTTATTTTACAACTTTATTCTTAGGAATCTATCTTATTCTACTATTACTACTACTACTTATCTTATTTTATATTTTTGTTCTTTTTTATGTTTTATGTATCTTATAATTAGTTAATTTTACACTATCTAATATATGTGGATGTATATTATATACTATTTTTCTAATCTTTATATTTACAGCTTATTGATTTAACAGTTTTTGTTGTTATTATCTAACACTTAGCACTAACGATATTTCTGCTTGTATACAGCGTTATATATCTATTCTTATTCCTAATTTTTATTATGCTATTATATATTTATCAAAATATAAATAGTACATAATTCTAATATCTATTATACTTAATTTCGTACCTAAAACTTATAGCTACACTGACATTTATAGATTTATACTTTAATTTACTTATTTTCAAATGAAAGTAAGTCCAATTAATTATGTCATTTACCGTTTTGTTTATGTGTGTTAGTACTATTTTTTGAAAGACTTTTACTTTTGGTGATTTAAGATTTTGAATTTTATTAACTGGATTCCTAAATTTTTTAATAATTTTTTCTAATATGTTTCCCATTTTAAATTGTAGACGAATGCTGTGTGTACTCAACTGGATGGCTTTTTCATCTAGTGGGACGCCGGCGGCGACATCAGGAATAAGCCACTGCCGACCTCGCCAGCGCGTCCCATTTTTTCCTGACGGGGCACTGGTCACTGTACACGCTGTGGGAGGTATCAGGTAATTTTGCCCTCACACAACTCTTACAAGTTGGTGCTTGGGCCGCCAGAAGTTGATCGCACTCCGCCTTTAGGTGGGGGCCTCCGCAATAGTAGCAGAGGTCTACGGCCTCTGTGCATATCTTGCGCCCGTGCCCATATGCTAGGCATTTGGTGCACTGCACCAGGGGTGATTGATCTTCCACCCGGACGCGTTGGAGGTCTATGTAGACTCTGCCGACCGACATAAGCTTCTGGTATAGAGCGGGCGATACCTTGAGCACCAGGTGGCACTCCTGCTGGTTTCTAGCCCTGCGTCTATACAAGACTTCGACCTGGTTTATGTCGGTCGCCAGTTCCCCCAATACGCTTTTGTTCTGATTTAATAAGGCGGTTTTGATCTCTTCGTTTGTGTTGTATGATAACACATTTTTTAATATTATTAGTGGGTTTTTATTTCTGGCTTCCTCAAAGACGATGTTCGCTTTCCTTTTTAGTTTTTCCTCCACTTTGTCCAGCTCAGTTCTGGTGGAGCAGCTGAGGATGACCTTCTTGTCCCTTATCTTCCTCAGCCTCTCCACCCGAATTCCGCTCCTTCTGGCGTCCAGTGCCCCTTTAATGTGCTCTATAACTTCTACCGACGTGTCCAAGCTCTCCTTGGAGGAGATAATGAGGGAGTGCGTTGGCTTGTGCTCCCACGCTGTCCTGGGTTGCCTAACTGCATCTGCGTAAGAGGGAGTATCTCCGGGCGCGGTCTCCCGCGTCCGAAGATCCTCCACTGCAGCCCTTATCTTTCCTATCTCTCCCGCAAGCTCCCCGTGCTCCTGTGTAGGTGTGATGCTGGACTTAAGTGTCTCCAGGCCATCTTCCACCTTCTGGACAATCGTGGCTGTTTGGGCATCAATTCTGTCGATGAACGAATCAAATGAGCCATCCACAAAGTTTTCAAGTTTTGTGGCGTTTTTGATTACCGCTTGAGTTATTGTGTTACAGGTCTCCCTCGTTTGGTGGTCTTTTGTCATGGTCGTAGTGGTATTAATCAACTCAATACCTTCGTCCAGTTTGTCAGTCAGTCTGTCCTCTAGGTCTTTGATTTTTTGCTTAAGGCTCTCTTCTATGTTTTTTAGTAGCGTATTATTTATATTAACATTTTCCAGTATTGAGTCGATTGATGTTCCCGGTTTATTTGTCTTGTCTTCACTGCCTATTTGCTCAAAGTGTTTTTCCATGGCGGATACCAAGGAGGTCAACCTGTCAAGCATATCAAAGCTCTGCACCTTTAGCTCCGTTTTTAAATTTTTTGCCTCGTTTAGGGCCATTTTAGCTTTTTTGTTGTAGTGTATGGCTTCCTGGAGCCAGGTTGCACATTTTGGGTCCCCACTTAGGCTTCTTCTGTTTGCCGGGTACTTCAGTGTTGCTTTGGAAGTCATTGTGGTATTTAAGAGGGGAGATACGCAAGAAAAACCTAAGATTTTAAACAATCAAAACAAATATAATAATTTTACTCAATGTAGATTAAGTTCTACGGCCTGTAAAGGGGGTCGTAGATGTCCGTTATGTCAGATAGAATAGTCCGGAGTCGGTGCGTAATAATACGTAGTCAATTTAGTAATTAATTTAAAAAAGTCAAAATTTTATGATGAAAAAATTTTGTGATATCACCCCTGAGGTAACCTCGGTTTGACACTTAGAATTTTCGTTTTCTGAAAGTTTTTGAAAATCCACTCGTCGGATTTCGACGGGAGTGGTGTCTTTCGACGCGGCTAAATGAGCCCTATCTAAATATGTATGATTTATAATTTTAAGCCAAAGGGTTTCCAAATTATTGTCGAAAAACGTAAATTTTGGTGATTTTTTGTGAAAATTCCTAAGTTTTCAGGTGTTCCTGCTCCGATGGTAAGTCGGAGGGTGTTCAGCCGGTGGTGGTGTACAGCAAGGGTGCAGATGGAGTCAAAAACAACGAGCTCTCGGCAGCGAGTGGCTCGGTAAGTCAGGTAAGTACGGTTTAAAGTTAAAAATTTATGATTTTTAGGTACTTTTGAAGTGTTTACAGCGATTTTTTCAGGTGTTGAGTGGTGCAGCCCCGAAAACGAGGTACACACGCGTAGGCGACGCTAACGCCGACAATATAAAACCAAAATCAGGAGATTCGGTTGTCAAACGTCAAAGATTTTAGCGTTTGAAGTGTGAAAAAACACTAAAAAGCGTCAAAGTCCTAAAAATTTCGTGAAAAAAGGTAATAATACAAACTAAACAGTGTTTTAAATCAAAACAAAGTGAATCTCAGCCGCCAAAAGCTTCGAGTCGATTATATAAGAAAGTTTATATAGCTATTTTATGATGAAAAAATTTTGTGATATCACCCCTGAGGTAACCTCGGTTTGACACTTAGAATTTTCGTTTTCTGAAAGTTTTTGAAAATCCACTCGTCGGATTTCGACGGGAGTGGTGTCTTTCGACGCGGCTAAATGAGCCCTATCTAAATATGTATGATTTATAATTTTAAGCCAAAGGGTTTCCAAATTATTGTCGAAAAACGTAAATTTTGGTGATTTTTTGTGAAAATTCCTAAGTTTTCAGGTGTTCCTGCTCCGATGGTAAGTCGGAGGGTGTTCAGCCGGTGGTGGTGTACAGCAAGGGTGCAGATGGAGTCAAAAACAACGAGCTCTCGGCAGCGAGTGGCTCGGTAAGTCAGGTAAGTACGGTTTAAAGTTAAAAATTTATGATTTTTAGGTACTTTTGAAGTGTTTACAGCGATTTTTTCAGGTGTTGAGTGGTGCAGCCCCGAAAACGAGGTACACACGCGTAGGCGACGCTAACGCCGACAATATAAAACCAAAATCAGGAGATTCGGTTGTCAAACGTCAAAGATTTTAGCGTTTGAAGTGTGAAAAAACACTAAAAAGCGTCAAAGTCCTAAAAATTTCGTGAAAAAAGGTAATAATACAAACTAAACAGTGTTTTAAATCAAAACAAAGTGAATCTCAGCCGCCAAAAGCTTCGAGTCGATTATATAAGAAAGTTTATATAGCTATTTTATGATGAAAAAATTTTGTGATATCACCCCTGAGGTAACCTCGGTTTGACACTTAGAATTTTCGTTTTCTGAAAGTTTTTGAAAATCCACTCGTCGGATTTCGACGGGAGTGGTGTCTTTCGACGCGGCTAAATGAGCCCTATCTAAATATGTATGATTTATAATTTTAAGCCAAAGGGTTTCCAAATTATTGTCGAAAAACGTAAATTTTGGTGATTTTTTGTGAAAATTCCTAAGTTTTCAGGTGTTCCTGCTCCGATGGTAAGTCGGAGGGTGTTCAGCCGGTGGTGGTGTACAGCAAGGGTGCAGATGGAGTCAAAAACAACGAGCTCTCGGCAGCGAGTGGCTCGGTAAGTCAGGTAAGTACGGTTTAAAGTTAAAAATTTATGATTTTTAGGTACTTTTGAAGTGTTTACAGCGATTTTTTCAGGTGTTGAGTGGTGCAGCCCCGAAAACGAGGTACACACGCGTAGGCGACGCTAACGCCGACAATATAAAACCAAAATCAGGAGATTCGGTTGTCAAACGTCAAAGATTTTAGCGTTTGAAGTGTGAAAAAACACTAAAAAGCGTCAAAGTCCTAAAAATTTCGTGAAAAAAGGTAATAATACAAACTAAACAGTGTTTTAAATCAAAACAAAGTGAATCTCAGCCGCCAAAAGCTTCGAGTCGATTATATAAGAAAGTTTATATAGCTATTTTATGATGAAAAAATTTTGTGATATCACCCCTGAGGTAACCTCGGTTTGACACTTAGAATTTTCGTTTTCTGAAAGTTTTTGAAAATCCACTCGTCGGATTTCGACGGGAGTGGTGTCTTTCGACGCGGCTAAATGAGCCCTATCTAAATATGTATGATTTATAATTTTAAGCCAAAGGGTTTCCAAATTATTGTCGAAAAACGTAAATTTTGGTGATTTTTTGTGAAAATTCCTAAGTTTTCAGGTGTTCCTGCTCCGATGGTAAGTCGGAGGGTGTTCAGCCGGTGGTGGTGTACAGCAAGGGTGCAGATGGAGTCAAAAACAACGAGCTCTCGGCAGCGAGTGGCTCGGTAAGTCAGGTAAGTACGGTTTAAAGTTAAAAATTTATGATTTTTAGGTACTTTTGAAGTGTTTACAGCGATTTTTTCAGGTGTTGAGTGGTGCAGCCCCGAAAACGAGGTACACACGCGTAGGCGACGCTAACGCCGACAATATAAAACCAAAATCAGGAGATTCGGTTGTCAAACGTCAAAGATTTTAGCGTTTGAAGTGTGAAAAAACACTAAAAAGCGTCAAAGTCCTAAAAATTTCGTGAAAAAAGGTAATAATACAAACTAAACAGTGTTTTAAATCAAAACAAAGTGAATCTCAGCCGCCAAAAGCTTCGAGTCGATTATATAAGAAAGTTTATATAGCTATTTTATGATGAAAAAATTTTGTGATATCACCCCTGAGGTAACCTCGGTTTGACACTTAGAATTTTCGTTTTCTGAAAGTTTTTGAAAATCCACTCGTCGGATTTCGACGGGAGTGGTGTCTTTCGACGCGGCTAAATGAGCCCTATCTAAATATGTATGATTTATAATTTTAAGCCAAAGGGTTTCCAAATTATTGTCGAAAAACGTAAATTTTGGTGATTTTTTGTGAAAATTCCTAAGTTTTCAGGTGTTCCTGCTCCGATGGTAAGTCGGAGGGTGTTCAGCCGGTGGTGGTGTACAGCAAGGGTGCAGATGGAGTCAAAAACAACGAGCTCTCGGCAGCGAGTGGCTCGGTAAGTCAGGTAAGTACGGTTTAAAGTTAAAAATTTATGATTTTTAGGTACTTTTGAAGTGTTTACAGCGATTTTTTCAGGTGTTGAGTGGTGCAGCCCCGAAAACGAGGTACACACGCGTAGGCGACGCTAACGCCGACAATATAAAACCAAAATCAGGAGATTCGGTTGTCAAACGTCAAAGATTTTAGCGTTTGAAGTGTGAAAAAACACTAAAAAGCGTCAAAGTCCTAAAAATTTCGTGAAAAAAGGTAATAATACAAACTAAACAGTGTTTTAAATCAAAACAAAGTGAATCTCAGCCGCCAAAAGCTTCGAGTCGATTATATAAGAAAGTTTATATAGCTATTTTATGATGAAAAAATTTTGTGATATCACCCCTGAGGTAACCTCGGTTTGACACTTAGAATTTTCGTTTTCTGAAAGTTTTTGAAAATCCACTCGTCGGATTTCGACGGGAGTGGTGTCTTTCGACGCGGCTAAATGAGCCCTATCTAAATATGTATGATTTATAATTTTAAGCCAAAGGGTTTCCAAATTATTGTCGAAAAACGTAAATTTTGGTGATTTTTTGTGAAAATTCCTAAGTTTTCAGGTGTTCCTGCTCCGATGGTAAGTCGGAGGGTGTTCAGCCGGTGGTGGTGTACAGCAAGGGTGCAGATGGAGTCAAAAACAACGAGCTCTCGGCAGCGAGTGGCTCGGTAAGTCAGGTAAGTACGGTTTAAAGTTAAAAATTTATGATTTTTAGGTACTTTTGAAGTGTTTACAGCGATTTTTTCAGGTGTTGAGTGGTGCAGCCCCGAAAACGAGGTACACACGCGTAGGCGACGCTAACGCCGACAATATAAAACCAAAATCAGGAGATTCGGTTGTCAAACGTCAAAGATTTTAGCGTTTGAAGTGTGAAAAAACACTAAAAAGCGTCAAAGTCCTAAAAATTTCGTGAAAAAAGGTAATAATACAAACTAAACAGTGTTTTAAATCAAAACAAAGTGAATCTCAGCCGCCAAAAGCTTCGAGTCGATTATATAAGAAAGTTTATATAGCTATTTTATGATGAAAAAATTTTGTGATATCACCCCTGAGGTAACCTCGGTTTGACACTTAGAATTTTCGTTTTCTGAAAGTTTTTGAAAATCCACTCGTCGGATTTCGACGGGAGTGGTGTCTTTCGACGCGGCTAAATGAGCCCTATCTAAATATGTATGATTTATAATTTTAAGCCAAAGGGTTTCCAAATTATTGTCGAAAAACGTAAATTTTGGTGATTTTTTGTGAAAATTCCTAAGTTTTCAGGTGTTCCTGCTCCGATGGTAAGTCGGAGGGTGTTCAGCCGGTGGTGGTGTACAGCAAGGGTGCAGATGGAGTCAAAAACAACGAGCTCTCGGCAGCGAGTGGCTCGGTAAGTCAGGTAAGTACGGTTTAAAGTTAAAAATTTATGATTTTTAGGTACTTTTGAAGTGTTTACAGCGATTTTTTCAGGTGTTGAGTGGTGCAGCCCCGAAAACGAGGTACACACGCGTAGGCGACGCTAACGCCGACAATATAAAACCAAAATCAGGAGATTCGGTTGTCAAACGTCAAAGATTTTAGCGTTTGAAGTGTGAAAAAACACTAAAAAGCGTCAAAGTCCTAAAAATTTCGTGAAAAAAGGTAATAATACAAACTAAACAGTGTTTTAAATCAAAACAAAGTGAATCTCAGCCGCCAAAAGCTTCGAGTCGATTATATAAGAAAGTTTATATAGCTATTTTATGATGAAAAAATTTTGTGATATCACCCCTGAGGTAACCTCGGTTTGACACTTAGAATTTTCGTTTTCTGAAAGTTTTTGAAAATCCACTCGTCGGATTTCGACGGGAGTGGTGTCTTTCGACGCGGCTAAATGAGCCCTATCTAAATATGTATGATTTATAATTTTAAGCCAAAGGGTTTCCAAATTATTGTCGAAAAACGTAAATTTTGGTGATTTTTTGTGAAAATTCCTAAGTTTTCAGGTGTTCCTGCTCCGATGGTAAGTCGGAGGGTGTTCAGCCGGTGGTGGTGTACAGCAAGGGTGCAGATGGAGTCAAAAACAACGAGCTCTCGGCAGCGAGTGGCTCGGTAAGTCAGGTAAGTACGGTTTAAAGTTAAAAATTTATGATTTTTAGGTACTTTTGAAGTGTTTACAGCGATTTTTTCAGGTGTTGAGTGGTGCAGCCCCGAAAACGAGGTACACACGCGTAGGCGACGCTAACGCCGACAATATAAAACCAAAATCAGGAGATTCGGTTGTCAAACGTCAAAGATTTTAGCGTTTGAAGTGTGAAAAAACACTAAAAAGCGTCAAAGTCCTAAAAATTTCGTGAAAAAAGGTAATAATACAAACTAAACAGTGTTTTAAATCAAAACAAAGTGAATCTCAGCCGCCAAAAGCTTCGAGTCGATTATATAAGAAAGTTTATATAGCTATTTTATGATGAAAAAATTTTGTGATATCACCCCTGAGGTAACCTCGGTTTGACACTTAGAATTTTCGTTTTCTGAAAGTTTTTGAAAATCCACTCGTCGGATTTCGACGGGAGTGGTGTCTTTCGACGCGGCTAAATGAGCCCTATCTAAATATGTATGATTTATAATTTTAAGCCAAAGGGTTTCCAAATTATTGTCGAAAAACGTAAATTTTGGTGATTTTTTGTGAAAATTCCTAAGTTTTCAGGTGTTCCTGCTCCGATGGTAAGTCGGAGGGTGTTCAGCCGGTGGTGGTGTACAGCAAGGGTGCAGATGGAGTCAAAAACAACGAGCTCTCGGCAGCGAGTGGCTCGGTAAGTCAGGTAAGTACGGTTTAAAGTTAAAAATTTATGATTTTTAGGTACTTTTGAAGTGTTTACAGCGATTTTTTCAGGTGTTGAGTGGTGCAGCCCCGAAAACGAGGTACACACGCGTAGGCGACGCTAACGCCGACAATATAAAACCAAAATCAGGAGATTCGGTTGTCAAACGTCAAAGATTTTAGCGTTTGAAGTGTGAAAAAACACTAAAAAGCGTCAAAGTCCTAAAAATTTCGTGAAAAAAGGTAATAATACAAACTAAACAGTGTTTTAAATCAAAACAAAGTGAATCTCAGCCGCCAAAAGCTTCGAGTCGATTATATAAGAAAGTTTATATAGCTATTTTATGATGAAAAAATTTTGTGATATCACCCCTGAGGTAACCTCGGTTTGACACTTAGAATTTTCGTTTTCTGAAAGTTTTTGAAAATCCACTCGTCGGATTTCGACGGGAGTGGTGTCTTTCGACGCGGCTAAATGAGCCCTATCTAAATATGTATGATTTATAATTTTAAGCCAAAGGGTTTCCAAATTATTGTCGAAAAACGTAAATTTTGGTGATTTTTTGTGAAAATTCCTAAGTTTTCAGGTGTTCCTGCTCCGATGGTAAGTCGGAGGGTGTTCAGCCGGTGGTGGTGTACAGCAAGGGTGCAGATGGAGTCAAAAACAACGAGCTCTCGGCAGCGAGTGGCTCGGTAAGTCAGGTAAGTACGGTTTAAAGTTAAAAATTTATGATTTTTAGGTACTTTTGAAGTGTTTACAGCGATTTTTTCAGGTGTTGAGTGGTGCAGCCCCGAAAACGAGGTACACACGCGTAGGCGACGCTAACGCCGACAATATAAAACCAAAATCAGGAGATTCGGTTGTCAAACGTCAAAGATTTTAGCGTTTGAAGTGTGAAAAAACACTAAAAAGCGTCAAAGTCCTAAAAATTTCGTGAAAAAAGGTAATAATACAAACTAAACAGTGTTTTAAATCAAAACAAAGTGAATCTCAGCCGCCAAAAGCTTCGAGTCGATTATATAAGAAAGTTTATATAGCTATTTTATGATGAAAAAATTTTGTGATATCACCCCTGAGGTAACCTCGGTTTGACACTTAGAATTTTCGTTTTCTGAAAGTTTTTGAAAATCCACTCGTCGGATTTCGACGGGAGTGGTGTCTTTCGACGCGGCTAAATGAGCCCTATCTAAATATGTATGATTTATAATTTTAAGCCAAAGGGTTTCCAAATTATTGTCGAAAAACGTAAATTTTGGTGATTTTTTGTGAAAATTCCTAAGTTTTCAGGTGTTCCTGCTCCGATGGTAAGTCGGAGGGTGTTCAGCCGGTGGTGGTGTACAGCAAGGGTGCAGATGGAGTCAAAAACAACGAGCTCTCGGCAGCGAGTGGCTCGGTAAGTCAGGTAAGTACGGTTTAAAGTTAAAAATTTATGATTTTTAGGTACTTTTGAAGTGTTTACAGCGATTTTTTCAGGTGTTGAGTGGTGCAGCCCCGAAAACGAGGTACACACGCGTAGGCGACGCTAACGCCGACAATATAAAACCAAAATCAGGAGATTCGGTTGTCAAACGTCAAAGATTTTAGCGTTTGAAGTGTGAAAAAACACTAAAAAGCGTCAAAGTCCTAAAAATTTCGTGAAAAAAGGTAATAATACAAACTAAACAGTGTTTTAAATCAAAACAAAGTGAATCTCAGCCGCCAAAAGCTTCGAGTCGATTATATAAGAAAGTTTATATAGCTATTTTATGATGAAAAAATTTTGTGATATCACCCCTGAGGTAACCTCGGTTTGACACTTAGAATTTTCGTTTTCTGAAAGTTTTTGAAAATCCACTCGTCGGATTTCGACGGGAGTGGTGTCTTTCGACGCGGCTAAATGAGCCCTATCTAAATATGTATGATTTATAATTTTAAGCCAAAGGGTTTCCAAATTATTGTCGAAAAACGTAAATTTTGGTGATTTTTTGTGAAAATTCCTAAGTTTTCAGGTGTTCCTGCTCCGATGGTAAGTCGGAGGGTGTTCAGCCGGTGGTGGTGTACAGCAAGGGTGCAGATGGAGTCAAAAACAACGAGCTCTCGGCAGCGAGTGGCTCGGTAAGTCAGGTAAGTACGGTTTAAAGTTAAAAATTTATGATTTTTAGGTACTTTTGAAGTGTTTACAGCGATTTTTTCAGGTGTTGAGTGGTGCAGCCCCGAAAACGAGGTACACACGCGTAGGCGACGCTAACGCCGACAATATAAAACCAAAATCAGGAGATTCGGTTGTCAAACGTCAAAGATTTTAGCGTTTGAAGTGTGAAAAAACACTAAAAAGCGTCAAAGTCCTAAAAATTTCGTGAAAAAAGGTAATAATACAAACTAAACAGTGTTTTAAATCAAAACAAAGTGAATCTCAGCCGCCAAAAGCTTCGAGTCGATTATATAAGAAAGTTTATATAGCTATTTTATGATGAAAAAATTTTGTGATATCACCCCTGAGGTAACCTCGGTTTGACACTTAGAATTTTCGTTTTCTGAAAGTTTTTGAAAATCCACTCGTCGGATTTCGACGGGAGTGGTGTCTTTCGACGCGGCTAAATGAGCCCTATCTAAATATGTATGATTTATAATTTTAAGCCAAAGGGTTTCCAAATTATTGTCGAAAAACGTAAATTTTGGTGATTTTTTGTGAAAATTCCTAAGTTTTCAGGTGTTCCTGCTCCGATGGTAAGTCGGAGGGTGTTCAGCCGGTGGTGGTGTACAGCAAGGGTGCAGATGGAGTCAAAAACAACGAGCTCTCGGCAGCGAGTGGCTCGGTAAGTCAGGTAAGTACGGTTTAAAGTTAAAAATTTATGATTTTTAGGTACTTTTGAAGTGTTTACAGCGATTTTTTCAGGTGTTGAGTGGTGCAGCCCCGAAAACGAGGTACACACGCGTAGGCGACGCTAACGCCGACAATATAAAACCAAAATCAGGAGATTCGGTTGTCAAACGTCAAAGATTTTAGCGTTTGAAGTGTGAAAAAACACTAAAAAGCGTCAAAGTCCTAAAAATTTCGTGAAAAAAGGTAATAATACAAACTAAACAGTGTTTTAAATCAAAACAAAGTGAATCTCAGCCGCCAAAAGCTTCGAGTCGATTATATAAGAAAGTTTATATAGCTATTTTATGATGAAAAAATTTTGTGATATCACCCCTTTTTTTTTTTTTTTTTTTTTTTTTTACGTGTGGAAATCCCCGCGGACCGTCACCCCGTCGGGGGTTACGGCGGGGTGGTGTGTCGGACTCGAACCGACTAAAACCACACGGTGTGACCCTCTCTGCGCCTTTGTATTGGAAGGAGTCCAGGGAGGGGATTTCCTTCTGGACTCCGACCGGCGCCTGCCCGCACTGTTGCGGGCACCACCTCAGCTCTCGACTCTCTATTGGGCAACGTCCGGTCACACGCGGACGCCGCCCCCTCGCGGTTGGCCTCTACTGCGGACGGACGGGAAACCCGTCCCGCCCATCCGCGGCCACTCTCAGGGCGGCATGAGACGCAGGTATGCGCGCCTCCGCCGCCCAGGGCGCCGGCGGCGGATCGGGTCCGAGTGGATATCGTCCTCCCGGGCCTTCTCCGCCACCTCCTTCTGCAAGATTACGTCCTCGCAGAAGGTTGCGACCGCGGTGAAACAACTGTCGCTGCCGGTCATCGATCTTATGACGGCCGGCAGCGAGAGATCCCCTCCGATGACTGCAGTGAGGACCCGGCGCTGCGCCGCCCAAGCGGGGCAGACCGCCAGCGTGTGCTGGGCCGTGTCCTCACTGCAGTCGCAGTGGTGGCAGGCGGGACTCGGTTCCCTCCTAGCGACCGAGTGCAGGTACTTTCCGAAGCAACCGTGCCCGGAAAGTACCTGCGTCAGCCGGAAGGAAAGGGTCCCATGCTGCCGCCCTGCCCACTCCGCGATGACCGGCTGAAGAGCCTCCACGGCGGCGAAGCCAGCGCGTGGGGTCTCCAGCCGGAACGACCATCTCTGCATGGTGGCTCGGCGAGCGGCTTCGCGCCACTCGCGCACGTCATCGGGCGGAGGGCGAAAGCCGTTCTCCGCCCGGAAGTCAGCCACTCGCCGATAAACTTCGGCGAGCACTTCCGCCTCCAAATCCCACGGGGGTGTTCCGGCCAAGGCGCACGCCGCCTCGGTAGATACGGTGCGGTATCCGCGTATGGCTCTGACCGCCAATACCCTCTGGGGGCGCCAGAGGCGCGCCCTATTCTGGGCGGACAGAGCCGCCGCCCACACCGGTGCACCATACAGTGCCATCGACCGGACAACCCCCGTGTACAGCTGCCTAGTGGGGACACTGGCCCCGCCCAAATTGGGCAGAAGTCGCCCTAGGGCGGAGGCAGTGCCCACCAGCTTAGGACCAAGCTGTCGGAAGTGCTCGTCGAAGAGCCACCTACCGTCGAGGACCAGACCCAGGTACCTCATCTGGGCCCGGACCGGTACGAGGACCGAGTTGACCACAATGGAGGCGCCGGCGGGCGGACCGCGACGGGGCCCATGAAATAATAGGGCCTCTTGTGATATCACCCCTGAGGTAACCTCGGTTTGACACTTAGAATTTTCGTTTTCTGAAAGTTTTTGAAAATCCACTCGTCGGATTTCGACGGGAGTGGTGTCTTTCGACGCGGCTAAATGAGCCCTATCTAAATATGTATGATTTATAATTTTAAGCCAAAGGGTTTCCAAATTATTGTCGAAAAACGTAAATTTTGGTGATTTTTTGTGAAAATTCCTAAGTTTTCAGGTGTTCCTGCTCCGATGGTAAGTCGGAGGGTGTTCAGCCGGTGGTGGTGTACAGCAAGGGTGCAGATGGAGTCAAAAACAACGAGCTCTCGGCAGCGAGTGGCTCGGTAAGTCAGGTAAGTACGGTTTAAAGTTAAAAATTTATGATTTTTAGGTACTTTTGAAGTGTTTACAGCGATTTTTTCAGGTGTTGAGTGGTGCAGCCCCGAAAACGAGGTACACACGCGTAGGCGACGCTAACGCCGACAATATAAAACCAAAATCAGGAGATTCGGTTGTCAAACGTCAAAGATTTTAGCGTTTGAAGTGTGAAAAAACACTAAAAAGCGTCAAAGTCCTAAAAATTTCGTGAAAAAAGGTAATAATACAAACTAAACAGTGTTTTAAATCAAAACAAAGTGAATCTCAGCCGCCAAAAGCTTCGAGTCGATTATATAAGAAAGTTTATATAGCTATTTTATGATGAAAAAATTTTGTGATATCACCCCTTTTTTTTTTTTTTTTTTTTTTTTTTTTTTTTTTTTTACGTGTGGAAATCCCCGCGGACCGTCACCCCGTCGGGGGTTACGGCGGGGTGGTGTGTCGGACTCGAACCGACTAAAACCACACGGTGTGACCCTCTCTGCGCCTTTGTATTGGAAGGAGTCCAGGGAGGGGATTTCCTTCTGGACTCCAACCAGCGCCTGCCCGCACTGTTGCGGGCACCAACTCTTCACTCAACTCTCTAATTGGGCAACGTCCGGTCACACGCGGACGTCACCCCCTCGCGGTTGGCCACTACTGCGGACGGACGGGAAACCCGTCCCGCCCGTCCGCGGCCACTCTCAGGGCGGCATGAGACGCAGGTATGCGCGCCTCCGCCGCCCGGGGCGCCGGCGGCGGATCGGGTCCGATTGGATGGAATCCTCCCGGGCCTTCTCCGCCACCTCCTTCTGCAAGATTACGTCCTCGCAGAAGGTTGCGACCGCGGTTAAAACAACTGTCGCTGCCGGCCATCGATCTTATGACGGCCGGCAGCGAGAGATCCCCTCCGATGACTGCAGTGAGGACCCGGCGCTGCGCCGCCCAAGCGGGGCAGACCGCCAGCGTGTGCTGGGCCGTGTCCTCACTGCAGTCGCAGTGGTGGCAGGCGGGACTCGGTTCCCTCCTAGCGACCGAGTGCAGGTACTTTCCGAAGCAACCGTGCCCGGAAAGTACCTGCGTCAGCCGGAAGGAAAGGGTCCCGTGCTGCCGCCCTGCCCACTCCTCGAGGACCGGCTGAAGAGCCTCCACGGCGGCGAAGCCAGCGCGTGGGGTCTCCAGCCGGAGCGACCATCTCAGTATGGTGGCTCGGCGAGCGGCTTCGCGCCACTCGCGCACGTCCTCGGGCGGAGGGCGAAATCCGCTCTCCGCCCGGAAGTCAGCCACTCGCCGATAAACTTCGGCGAGCACTTCCGCCTCCAAATCCCACGGGGGTGTTCCGGCCAAGGCACACGCCGCCTCTGTGGACACCGTGCGGTATCCGCGTATGGCTCTGACCGCCAGTATCCGCTGGGGGCGCCAGAGGCGCGCCCTGTTCTGGGCGGACAGAGCCGCCGCCCACACCGGTGCACCGTAAAGTGCCATCGACCGGACAACCCCCGTGTACAGCTGCCTAGTGGGGACACTGGCCCCGCCCAAATTGGGCAGAAGTCGCCCTAGGGCGGAGGCAGTGCCCACCAGCTTAGGACCAAGCTGTCGGAAGTGCTCGTCGAAGAGCCACCTACCGTCGAGGACCAGACCCAGGTACCTCATCTGGGCCCGGACCGGTACGAGGACCGAGTTGACCTCGATCGAGGCGCCGGCGGGCGGACCGCGCCGGGGCCCATGAAATAATAGGGCCTCCGTCTTGTCCAGGGCCACCCGCAGACCCAGCGCCTCGATGCGCCCGACCACCCGGGAGACTCCCGTGGTGGCCAGGCGCGCCGCCTCCTCAAAGTTTGCCCCCCGGGCCGTGACTAGGGTGTCGTCTGCGTAACAGATTACACCCAGCCCGGGGGGGAGACGCCCTCGTAGGGCCCAGTCGTATCCCATGTTCCACAGGAGTGGTCCTAGGACAGACCCCTGTGGAACACCGCACGACATGGCCCTGTTGTGATATCACCCCTGAGGTAACCTCGGTTTGACACTTAGAATTTTCGTTTTCTGAAAGTTTTTGAAAATCCACTCGTCGGATTTCGACGGGAGTGGTGTCTTTCGACGCGGCTAAATGAGCCCTATCTAAATATGTATGATTTATAATTTTAAGCCAAAGGGTTTCCAAATTATTGTCGAAAAACGTAAATTTTGGTGATTTTTTGTGAAAATTCCTAAGTTTTCAGGTGTTCCTGCTCCGATGGTAAGTCGGAGGGTGTTCAGCCGGTGGTGGTGTACAGCAAGGGTGCAGATGGAGTCAAAAACAACGAGCTCTCGGCAGCGAGTGGCTCGGTAAGTCAGGTAAGTACGGTTTAAAGTTAAAAATTTATGATTTTTAGGTACTTTTGAAGTGTTTACAGCGATTTTTTCAGGTGTTGAGTGGTGCAGCCCCGAAAACGAGGTACACACGCGTAGGCGACGCTAACGCCGACAATATAAAACCAAAATCAGGAGATTCGGTTGTCAAACGTCAAAGATTTTAGCGTTTGAAGTGTGAAAAAACACTAAAAAGCGTCAAAGTCCTAAAAATTTCGTGAAAAAAGGTAATAATACAAACTAAACAGTGTTTTAAATCAAAACAAAGTGAATCTCAGCCGCCAAAAGCTTCGAGTCGATTATATAAGAAAGTTTATATAGCTATTTTATGATGAAAAAATTTTGTGATATCACCCCTGAGGTAACCTCGGTTTGACACTTAGAATTTTCGTTTTCTGAAAGTTTTTGAAAATCCACTCGTCGGATTTCGACGGGAGTGGTGTCTTTCGACGCGGCTAAATGAGCCCTATCTAAATATGTATGATTTATAATTTTAAGCCAAAGGGTTTCCAAATTATTGTCGAAAAACGTAAATTTTGGTGATTTTTTGTGAAAATTCCTAAGTTTTCAGGTGTTCCTGCTCCGATGGTAAGTCGGAGGGTGTTCAGCCGGTGGTGGTGTACAGCAAGGGTGCAGATGGAGTCAAAAACAACGAGCTCTCGGCAGCGAGTGGCTCGGTAAGTCAGGTAAGTACGGTTTAAAGTTAAAAATTTATGATTTTTAGGTACTTTTGAAGTGTTTACAGCGATTTTTTCAGGTGTTGAGTGGTGCAGCCCCGAAAACGAGGTACACACGCGTAGGCGACGCTAACGCCGACAATATAAAACCAAAATCAGGAGATTCGGTTGTCAAACGTCAAAGATTTTAGCGTTTGAAGTGTGAAAAAACACTAAAAAGCGTCAAAGTCCTAAAAATTTCGTGAAAAAAGGTAATAATACAAACTAAACAGTGTTTTAAATCAAAACAAAGTGAATCTCAGCCGCCAAAAGCTTCGAGTCGATTATATAAGAAAGTTTATATAGCTATTTTATGATGAAAAAATTTTGTGATATCACCCCTGAGGTAACCTCGGTTTGACACTTAGAATTTTCGTTTTCTGAAAGTTTTTGAAAATCCACTCGTCGGATTTCGACGGGAGTGGTGTCTTTCGACGCGGCTAAATGAGCCCTATCTAAATATGTATGATTTATAATTTTAAGCCAAAGGGTTTCCAAATTATTGTCGAAAAACGTAAATTTTGGTGATTTTTTGTGAAAATTCCTAAGTTTTCAGGTGTTCCTGCTCCGATGGTAAGTCGGAGGGTGTTCAGCCGGTGGTGGTGTACAGCAAGGGTGCAGATGGAGTCAAAAACAACGAGCTCTCGGCAGCGAGTGGCTCGGTAAGTCAGGTAAGTACGGTTTAAAGTTAAAAATTTATGATTTTTAGGTACTTTTGAAGTGTTTACAGCGATTTTTTCAGGTGTTGAGTGGTGCAGCCCCGAAAACGAGGTACACACGCGTAGGCGACGCTAACGCCGACAATATAAAACCAAAATCAGGAGATTCGGTTGTCAAACGTCAAAGATTTTAGCGTTTGAAGTGTGAAAAAACACTAAAAAGCGTCAAAGTCCTAAAAATTTCGTGAAAAAAGGTAATAAT